>JASPKZ010003064.1:1125833-1819166 GCA_030220185.1 Diploptera punctata | reverse complement strand
ACGGCACATCTCGCTTTCTCAACGCATCTGGAACCCAAGTTAACTGAAACCTTATTGAACAACACAGCGGGAGTGGTCACAAATTGAAGAGTAGCCTACGTATGTTACAGAACTGATGAAAACATTTCCATTTACCTGTTAAGCTATTATATAGGCCTATAAGTGTTCTGCAACGCTGCGATATTGAGTAAAGAACTGGTGTTTGTAGGTTGGAGTGTAGCTATAATGAAACAGAGTCACAAAGGAAATCTGAGGGACGGTTTACGGAAAACCTATTACTCGCCTAAGTTAAATCTGCACGGCTTAGAGGGGAAGTGTGTTAGCGCTAGTGTCACCAAACTATTTCTCTAAGGAAGAGAGAATTCCTGAACATACGATTATATGAAATATCATTAGGCCTACACGGTTGTCAAATTAGTAATTTATTGGACCGACAGCTGAAGGTTTCGAATCATTTAAAAAGCACAGTGTTTGTCATATCTCTATTACCAGCCTCACAACACAACACAGGGGACGAGAATTGGCAACATGTTATGGGGAAGGCACAGGAGGGTCAGCTTATTCCCCAGTATACCCGAGCAGTCATATCACCGGCTTTGAAGTTAAGGTTATGCGAGAGGTAAAGGGAGAATTCGCCCTCTACTGCCAATAAGGATATGGTTGTAGTGGGAGTAGATATCTGCCACGACCAATCACTGCTCTTGACGCAGGTATAGCGCGCTGGTAATGTTTGAAATTGCTGAGATGTTGTCAGCTGTATGACTGCTAACCGCATACATAAAGCGGCTACTCCCACTGAATATCCATATCGGCAACACTTCCTGAAAACGTCAAGGCCGGAGAATCAGTGGCTGCAGTATAGTGACATTGTTCCAGGATTAAGTTATTCATTTGATTAACAACTGCTGAAGGTGTAGGATCATTTTAAAAGCATAGCATTTGCCAGCTCTCCTCTCCTAGTGAAATAACACAATACAGGGGACAGGAATTGGCAACATAGTAAGAGAATAAAGAGAATCGACATCACATTCCTGGCATATTTTCCGCGTGCAGATTTAATTTGGGCGAGTAATATTGTCCTTACTTGTGGATGCACCAGTAGGGCCTATTAACTTCAAATGAAGGAATGAATGCTTATGAGTCTAACTATCATGCAGACTTTCACTCCTCACTCTAGCGCATGTGCAGACCAAAGATTATTTCAAATTTGTTTAATATTTTTGCTCCTGACATAGCCTATAGCTGCAATGGTCAATCTAATTCCGAATATTAGCCTATATTATCCCTGATAACTGTATGAGGGTGCAATATGTAAATAGTTAATAATAATAATAATAATAATAATAATAATAATAATAATAATTAGTCTAAACAGGAGGTTCAGCCTAAAATAAATGTACTTTCTAGTCATCATACCATGTTTCTAGTCATAGGGCTTATAGTCAATAAGCTATAGGCCTACATGTAGTCATCTCACCTTATTCCTCGACTCTGAAAAGTAGTTATTCAAGTCAGGCGTACCAATCTCACTATCATTAAACTATAATGTCAATTAAATATACCATTACCTTCTCCATTGTGAAGTTAGGCCATGCCCTGATGCAATCTCATGTCTTAATTGGACATTTCAATGAAATTTTACCTTGTAATCAGTAAAAAAGAAGTGGGCCTATATAAGCTATAGGTAGCCTAAATATCTTCTATAAATTTATATGGAATTTGGTGGATAGGATCTATTTTTTCCTGCCATCAGTTTTCCTTATAACATTTCTGACGTTATTTCCTGGCATTAGCGGAATTGTAACTCACTTCTAAGGTTGGGACATCTGGAAGGCGGAGTTATGTTATCTTCATAATATGAACAGTGACAAATGATGATAATTGATATCGAAGGACCATGAGAGTCTTTAAATCTAAACTTAATATAAATTCGAAATCAACAGGAAAAACTCTTATGGTCTGACCGGGAATAGAACCCAGGACCTCATGAACTGTAGTCAGAAGCCCTGTCCATAACACCTTGAAGCTAGTCGGAAGGATCTAGTCTATTACCTAGAAAATCTGCTTAAATAATAAAATATCTTGGCTACAAATTAACATTCTTGTAAAAATTGGACATAGGCCTATCAGAGAATATCTAGGTCTAAGTATAATATAAGCTATGTTTAGGTAGAATTTATTCCAAATATCTTGAAAGTTAAATCCAGTTTTCTTAGTTTAATATTAGGCCTATATAGACTAACTTCAATCGAAGCCAGAGGTACAGAATCTATCCTTAAGGCCTGCATCCCCATACAGAGCTAATATTTTCAAACCATTTATTATTTGATTTATTTAATGCGGGGCACTTGAAATACAGATCATTCACCCAATATTCTCAAACCATTCCCTGTGTATTTTACTTCCCTCAAATCATGTTTAATGTTATTTTTTCCACCTCGTCTTGGTCTATCTCCCAGGTGCTCTCTCTCTCTGGTTTTCCTACAAGAATTTTCTATGACCCTCTGTTATTCCCCAATCGTGCCACATGCCATGCCAATCGCAGTCTACGAGACCTAACTGTTATTTCATCTGATTTCCTATAAAAACCATGTAGCCCACTGTTATGAAAGTTTAGTCATCTCCATTCACGTGTCTGTTTATCTCTCTTTGGTAGAACATTTTTCTATGAACTTTATTCTTAAACACTTGTAATTTTTTCACCTCCCTTAAAGTAAGAGTCCATGTTTCGCATCCATATAGGCATAATATTCTGGAAGAATAACAGTTTTATATATTTTCAGTTTAACGTTTTTTTGAGAGAAGTTGGAACGACAAGAGCCCCTGTAATCTATAATAACTTGCGATTCCAGAATTGAGACTACGTTTAATTTCTTTGTGCATCTCATTCACAGAGTTACAAATTCAAACAATATGGTAGACACTGAACTAGGGACGAAAACATGTATTTGATGGAAAAACGAAAAGTAGATAATAAAAATGTGCTTATATATTTCACTCCAAAGAATAGAAATACAGCAAAAAAGTATCGGTTCTCTTATGAAGATCTATTAAATATCTCCGTTTGGCAACAATAAAGCAGTGTGTTATGCGGACCATAGTGTGCAGATCTTTTATCTCCCCTTTTCAATAAGTTGTGTGTATAAATCACTTTATCTTCGCTTGGGATATGAGTGTACACCTGATACTCACATGTGCAAATATTTACAGTGTACCTAATAAAAAACATAGTTATAGGACTTGGTACAGGTAGTTAAAAAACCAAATTCCATGTTAAATTCAGTCTTTGTAGTGTAATGTTAGGCCTATACTATCTCCCTGGGACTATCGAACCTGAAGGTTGATGAACGCGTAGACATAAGCTCTCCATACATCTGCATCTACAGTTTATTATATTTTCCATAATTCCTCATATAGGCTTATATTATTCACTTCCCTTAAATAATAACTAAGAAACTAACTGGCTCTCTGGCACTATCGAACCCGTAGGTTCATGGCCTCGCGAGCATAAGCTCACCACACATCCTTATCCTGAGCTAATGTATTCCAATCATACTCTGTATAATCTACTTCCCTCAAATCATAGTTAATGTTATTCTCCAATCTGATTCTTGGTCTACCAACTGGGCGTTTTCCCCTCTGGTTTTCCTACAAGAATTTTTCCATGTCCATTTTTCATTACCCATTCGTACCACATGTCTTGCCCATCGCAATCTAACAGACTTAATCTTTCTTATTGTATCTGGTTTCCCAAGATCATGTAGCTCTCTTTTCTTTCGCCCCTCTTACTACTCACAATGTTCAGCCTTCTTGGGAGATAGATTATTTGCACTAGCAGTCCAGTATTGTCAACTCAACATGAACACTGTAGCACGGAGTGTGAAAGAAATATGCCTATTGTTAGGCCTAAGCAAATAATAAAAGTCAATCAGCGTCATTAGACCTACTTAAGTATGAATAAGTAATAGGTCTAATTTTCATAAGTAATGCCACGAGTGATTTCCAAATTATCGATAAATTCACGACTCACGAAGTGAGGAGTGAATTTATCTAGAGAATTTGGAAATCAAGAGTGGCATTTGTTAGGACTATTTAACGAATAAAATTAAGCTGTTTACTCACAAATCATTATTTAACTGTAGTTATTTCAAAATATTTATATATTTAATGCAAACGGCGATGTTTGAAAACAAATGAGAAACGATAGGTACGCTTCTACTGCTTCTTTTGTTTATCACTGCAACCAGATCATACTATTTATTGCCAAAGGAACGCAATATTGTAAGAATGCTCTCTAGTGGAGAAAAAATGAAACATCAATCTGTATATTAATTCATTTCTGATGTCGTATGATGTAAATATTACAATTATATTTTTTATTTTTCTGGATTATTACCTGGGAAAAAATACATTTAAGAAAGTCAAACAGTGGTTTCTTTTTTTGGTGGGATAATAAATTGCTACAAATGTTGACATGTATGCACTATATATACAATCTGGTAGCCGTATTTCTTATAGGCTCAGTCACTGCAAAATAACGGTCAGACCTGTTCAGAATATTAAAAAGGAGGAGCTTTGTTTAATATATGGTAATTATAACACTGATAAATATTTCGTGAAACACGACTCTGATTGGTTGTAAAACAGAAATCATTGAAACGTGATTGGTCATTGACTCCCATTTGGGGCATGAGTTAAATAGTCATTGAAAGATTCAATATTGAAGATGCATGACACTGTTTGGGGAAAGTTTGGCAACATCCCTACTCGGAAATTTACCGTGGCTGCTATTTTACGTGGTAGGAGGGGAGAGCGTGGAATGAAGTGAGTAGGCCCTACAGCGTTAACTTTTCTAAGAACGACTATAGCGCTGAAGAGGCACAGATCCGTTGGTCCGACTATTATTCCCTTTTTTTGCCTTAATTGAAACTCTTCCTTTATAGATACTTTTATGTGCTCACGTCAAAGGGACCTTATAAGGATACAATCTGTCGGGACAGATAACTTAATTCTATCGTGTACCGGTATAGGCCTATACTTTTTGATCACACAAGGGTACAAAAGAGTTTCCCCAGACGAGTGAGTGATCTCTGATCAGCAATAGTTAGACTACTAATGGACAAAATAAGCATTTTAGGCACAATTAAGCTCTGCTAGGTGACACAACGTTTATGAAACCTGGGGTGTGTTTAATAAAGTTTCTACTTTTAGTAGTTACTTATTAGCAGTGTAAAATTTACTAATTAGCAGTCTGGCAAATCCTTTTCCATAAACACAAACCTACACTACTAAATTTACTGCATTGCTTTTAGCAGTTAGCAGTAAGACTTCATGTAGAGAAGTGCATGACATAAACGATAGTAGGCCTAATTATTCTCTCTGCTGGATTTCAAGGCTTTCTCTATGTATTTCTTTTGCACATGAAACCAAAATATAGTAGCTCTGTTGCATTGCTGTTCTGTAATATTATTCATTAGCAAAGTTATCAAAATGTCAAAATAATTTTAAAAAGAACAAAAGTCTAACAAGCAAGAAAATGTCTTAAGAAAAATTTTTGAAAATTATTTTTAAAATAAACTTGTTGGATTACTTTCAAATTGTATGCATGCTAACTACTTTTATCATCATCACCATCATCATCATAACCGCCACCATCATCATCATCATCATATGGCATGACAGCCCATTTTGGGCCCTAGCATTTTTCAGAATGTCCTTCCAGACATCTCTATTTGCTGCTAAATTCTTTCAATTTCTAATTTTACTAATTCTAATATCCTGCAAGACATTATTCTCCCGTCTTAATTTTGGTCTTCCAACTTTTCTGGTTTGTAATGGTTGTGCCGTATAGATTATTTTAACAGTTGTATTGTCCATACATAGGCCTATCAAATGTCCAGCCCAGGCCAATCTATTAATTTTATATACTTCACTAAATTGGGTTCCTTATATAATTCATACAATTCACAATTTCCCCTTCTTCTCCAAATATCGCCCTCTTTCACAGCCCCAAAAAATGGCTCTTAATACCTTTCTTTCAAAAGTAGTCAGATATTTATCATCTGGCTTTATAAGAGTCCATGTTTCTGGTGAATATGTAATTACTGGTCTTATAAGAGTTTTATAATTCAGTAACTTAGTTTTCTTTGTTATTCAGTGTGATCTTAGATATTTTCTAAGTCCAAAGAAACATCTGTTTGCAGATATTATGCGTTTTTTAATTTCTATGTGAACGTCATTCTTACAAGTAATTTTTGAGCCAAACTATTTAAACGTAATGAACAGTTTGGAATTTATTTAATTAAATACAAATAAAACTTAAGTTTTATGTGATTTTCACATATATTAAAATATAAATTAATTGCAGCAGTTTCGGTACTTCGTACCTTCTTCAGACATGATAACAAATTTGTATACATCTAAACTACTTTTATCAGTAGGCCTATCTCTGAACTCATAAAGAAAAATTACTGTAAATTAGTAGTCATATTATATGAAATAGCAGAACTGCTAAATATGAGTCCTACATTGCTAACTATTATTTTACACTGCTATTTTTATGAAGCTGTTTTAAGTAGGCCTATTAGTCTAAATTATCAGTCTACTCTACTTATAAGCAGAATGACAGTTTTATGAAACAAGTCCCTGTACCTACACTATGGATTTTAATTTACTACTTAATATAAAAAAAGGCACAGAACCTGAAATCCGAGGACTGTTTGTAAGTCAGTCATTTGAACTGTGCAATATTCTAGTGAAGACATTAGTATTCTAGTCAACTTCGAGCATGGTGATAAATGCCAGAGTCTGTCGAGTCAATGATTCTTGCATACGACTATCTTTTTACTATTGTAAATAATATGTTTTCAATTGAACGTATATTTATACTTTATCAGTAACATATGTATATAGCCTATCACATGTAAACCAAAGACACGTGGCACAAGAGAGAAGGAGGACACCACTCTCAATAAAATACATTTATCGATAGTCATATTGCACTTCCTTCTTTTATATATTAAAACACTTCGCTTTTCTTCTTACACTGACATCAAAATAATCTAATCATTAAAAAGTCATAAACGATATATATATATATATATATATAAATGGGATTATATAGGCCTACATAATCTATCCTCCAATCTTTATAGGATATAGGCCTATAAAGATGAGTGTATGTCTGTATGTCTGTCTGTCTGTTTGTTTGTGTCTGTCTGTCCTTTATGGACTCAAAAAACTACTTGACCGATTTGAATGAATTTTTTCCCGTAACAATTAGAGAATTTTCTGGGACAATTAACGAATATAACATAGGCCTGTCCACCGCTGTGGTCTCGAGGTAGAGTGCTGCCTTGTCACGCAGCGGGCCCGGGTTCGATCCCCGGTCGGGGCAGTTTTTCTGGGTGAGGTTTTTATCGGGGTTTTTCCTCACCTGTAAGACAAATGTCAGGAAAACTTTAAGGCCCAAACGGTCCCCGAAATCATATGGCCATCATCATCATCATCATCATCATCATCATCATCATCATCATCATCATAATCCTTATCATCATCATCCTTCACCGGTGTGGAAAGTAACGGGAAGCTACCACACCTACAATTCCCTAGTAAAGCTTTAAGCATGGCATGAAAATGCCATGACTGCAGTGAAAGACCTGCCTTCGGGCAGAATTACTATGGATGGAACATAGGCCTATTACCCTACACACTATAGGGTCGGAGTTAAAACAATGGGGCGTCGGTGCACTGAAAAAGTAGCTTATGCTGCCTAAAAAATAACAAATATACCAAATTACCAAATTACCAAATTAATGTAGGACCTACATAGAATTTAATATCTCAAAAAATTCTACAAAAAATAACTAACAGCATAAGTTATGTCTATATTTTACGGATAACTCACAATAACTATTTTTGTCTATCTGCTCATTGATGCCAAGAGGAACGGGATATGTAGATTTCCGGACGTCAGATAATCAGCACGGGGTTTCTAAAAATAATTTTGATAGCCTATAGGCTCAATTTATAATTATTTTTCTTTTAACTTATTCAACTAAACATAAAAACATATTTCATTTATTTAGGCGTAGCAGCGCACACCGGGTATTACCTAGTAACTTATGCTATAAAAATTGTCCTCCTTCTTTCCTTCGGTCTCAAAATTATTTACTTTGTGATTAACTTTCTATTCGTTAATCAATTTTTATAACTTTATTTATTTATTGAAACAATACAATCATATCAAGGGTTGAAGAAAAAAATATAAAAAATATAGGCCTAAGTCCAGATTGATAAATTTTACAGAACAGCAAAACATATCTATAAAACTGTTCTATATCTCACACAGTTCTGAAACTCAGGCCTATAAGCTGTTTCATAGAACTTACTTTCAATAAGTAACATGCCTATAGGCCTACATTATACACTCACAAGGAAATTAAATCTCGAAGTTGACAAAACTGAACATTTTCTTTTCCTAAACCCTTGATAATTACTATGTATATATTATGCAATTTCAGATTTTTATGTACCATATGTAAAGATTTCAGCAAATATGAATGGAACATTTATATCCTATTATTCCACTCTTTGGAACCAAGACAAAAGGCAGATGCAAGTCTTACTATTTACTACACATACTAAGTTGTAATCTTAACTTTGAGTCAGTTCTCTGGTCATAATAATATTAAACTTTAAAATCATTACATTTATTTGTAACTTAAACAATGCATAATAATTATAAAGTCTAAATTATTCTAGTCATGTGAAATTCAGCGCCTCTAGTGCACTGAATTAGAAATGAAATCTTAAAAATGAAGTGTAAAAAAGAGCTGTTGTATGCATTCCTGTATCGCCATCTTGTTAAATTATTATTAGAAAATAAAAAAAAAACCTTATTATCATCTAATATTATGCTGTTTTATTTCCACATCCTTATCTTCACAAGTAGAAAATATATTCCTATCAACATACCTGAATTTACTTAGCCTATAACTAACTAACTCACTTGCATAATCGAACCGGAAGACTGATGCAGCATGTAGGCTTACATGAACTCTCCACACATTCCTGTCTAGAGCAATCATAACCGATGTAATTCACATTTCGCAAATTAAAGTTTATATAAATCTCCCATCCCTCCAAAGCCTGTCCCAAGCCAGATTGGAAAAGAATGAGGGGGAGGAGTAACAACCTCGTTAGAAAACCTGGGTTTATCTCGCTCAGATGATAGTACCCAGTAAGGGTCCCTTATCTAGGGTACAGATAATGCTGCCTTGCAGTTCGTCATTGGTTTGATAAAGACTAGAGGAAGAAAACCTTGATCAAAAATCACCTGGTCCTCCAAGCTGGGGGTTGATGCATCAGGCCAGCCACTGTTGATCATAAAAAAGCTAAAAAACTTAATTAAATATATTAATTATTGAATAGTGGATTACGTAAGATGTAAGCAATTCAATTGGTATGGACGTTTAAGACGAATTCAAGAAGATAGGTTACCCAGAAAAACCATTAGAATGGTATCCACCTTGAAAAAGAAAGAAATAAAGAAAGACAAACTCGCGGATGCAAGAAATAAGAAGTGAAATGAGAACAAGTGGACTGGAGGACATGGAGAGGTTGGATAGGGACGAATGGAGACGGAAAATAAAACTTTAGGTACTGAAAGATGCGTAAATACTGCAAATCTGTACATTAATAAAACATAAATCTCCCATCTCATTCTCGGCCTACCTATTTGGTGCTTTCCCTATGGTTTTCCTACAAGATGTTCCATGCCTGTCTTCTGTTCTCCATTGATTCCATTATATTACCAATCACAGTTAAAGCGACTTAAATGTTTTTATTAGATCAGATTTCACGTAAGTTCAAGAAGGTAATTTGATTATCATGTCCACTTCGTTAAATCAAGTTTAGACTAAGGTCTCTCCTGGCGCATCATTACCATCATCATCTTTCATATCATCGGGACAGCGTAACTCCGCCTTCCAGGCGCCTCAACTTCAGAAGAGGGTTACAATAACACCGATGTCAGGAGAGAACATCAGAAATGTCGCAATGACAATCTGGTTGCATTAAATAGGTCTATAAAAAAAGTTTAACTTTTTTCGAGAGAAGGATTGATAATGGTCCCTGTAATGCATAATAGCATGCATTTTTAGAGATGATTTTTATGTTTAATTTCATAGTGTAGTACCTCATTTCTGTTTGTGATTACAGTTCCTAGGTAGATCTTACCTATTTGAATTCAGCCATTTCGTCAAATTCCGCTCATTTGCCACTAACTATCTATTTCCATTATCCTAATAACGCAGTTCTACGTGTGACCATATATTTAGTTTTATTATTAGCCCTATTATTATTATTATTATTATTATTATTATTATTATTATTATTATTATTGATATTACTACTTCTTTTTCTTCTACTACTACTAGTACTACTGTTAGGGGCCTACTACTACTACTACTTGAGAGGTTATCTATAGGGCCTACTTGCCTGTTCCGGCCCCAAAAAATACTACCTATATGCTTTGATCCATCTATTCATTATTATTATTATTATTATTATTATTATTATTATTATTATTATTATTATTATTATTATTATTATTATTATTATTATTATTATTATTATTATTATTATTGTTATTATTATTATCATTATTATTATCATTATTATTATCATCATTATCATCATTACCATTAGGCCTATTATTATTATTAATAGGCCCCCTATTATAAGCGGGGGCACGCCGTAGCGTAGTGGTTAAGGCATTGAGCTACAAGCCGGAGGGTCGAGGGTTCAAGTCCCGTTGGGGTCAGGATTTTTAAACTGACCCAAACCCTCTGGCGGCACTATGGCCCTGGGGTCGACTCAGCCTCTAACTGAAATGAAAACCAGACGCTTGTTCTGGGGGTAAAGGCGGCCGTCACGCAGGGCTGACAACCCGGCTGACAATAAGTGCCGATTGTCTAGAAAAAGTGGGAGCCTTAACCTCCTACTACCCCAAGGGCCTCCGGGCCTGTTGTGGGATCACAATAAAAATAAATATTATAAGCGAATGTTTTCATCTTTCTCCAATGTCACCAGGCTGTCTTTTACGATATTTCTGGCTTTCTCCCCTCGTATTGGCGGATTTGTAATCCATTTAGGCTATTAGGTTGGAGAACCTGGAAGGCGGAGTTACGTTACCCAGAAGATGTGATGGGTGATAAATGATAATGAAGCGCCAGGAGAGTCCATATCCTGAACTTAACCTAAATTCAGAAAATGGGAAACCACACGAATAATTTCCTTTAAGTAAAAATCCTGTAGTCTGAACGGGACTCGATTCCGGGACGTCATGATGTAGTCAGAATTTCTGACCAGAAGCTCATGAGGTTGGTCTTATAAACGTATTTTGTTTGGTAATATTCTTATGTTGTTACTTTCCTCACAAGCTCACATCCTGTCCTGTAATCATATTTGCAGATACAAACAATAGTAGACCAATGTAGACTACTTAACTAATTTTATTATATTAGAATGGTGTGAAGGGGGCTCTGTTAGGCCCGTATTTAGGCGCTCCTGGTCTAACAGTCCATACATATCAATAAAACAAAAAATAACGTCACACATACAAAAGTAAGTTTTAAGATTTAGGTTAAACAACACCATGTAAATATTACTAGATTAAATAATAGTTTTAACTTAGGTTAGGGATTAATATGTAAACATTAATGTATAGCCTATAAGTAGTATTGCGAACAAATACCCAAAACTTGTAACCAGGAAAGCAACAAAATAAAAACAACAGATAATAATGGGCATTAATCCTGAAGAAACTCAGGGGGATGGTGGTGGGGCTCTTAAATAAATAAAAATAAATAAATACAAATACATTAGGCTATATAGCCTAATGGAAATGGACTGTTAATGACAATTGAAGGAAATTTTGAAGAAGTGGCTGAAATTAAATAGGCCTACATAGGAACAATAGGCTAATTGCAAAGATAAATTAGATGTAGAAAGGAATTAAACATAGACTCAGTTCTGGAAATGCGTGCTATTATGCATTACAGGAACTCTTGACGTCCCAACTTCTCTCAAAAAAACGTTAAACAGAAAATATATAAAACTATTATTCATCCAATTATATTAGGCCTATATGGATGCAAAACATGGACTCTTACTTTAAGGGAGGAATAAAGATTATATTTGAGGATGAAGTTCTTAGGAAAAATTTTGGACCAAAGAGAGATGAACAGACAGGTGAAAGGTGAAGACTAGTTAACAGTTATATAGCTACATGATCTGAAGGCCTATAGGAAAACCAGATATAATAAGAATAATTAAGTCATGTAGACTCCGATGTGTATGACATGTGGCACGAATTGGGAATAAAGAGAGGTATGGAAACTCCATATAGGAAAACCAGAAGGAAAACGTCCAGTTGATAGAACAAGAGTGAGACGAGAGAATAACATTAACCATGATTTGAGGGAAGTAGATTATACAGGGGATGATTGGAAAAAAAATAGTTCAGGATAGGGATGTACGGAGAGATTATGTCCACACGGCTATGAACCTACACTTCGATACAGCCAGTGAGTGAGTTAGTTAGTTAGTTAATATTTAATTTTAGGAAGTTATATTTTGAGGTTATTTTAATTATATTATTTTTGGTCTGGACATCTTACCTCAATATTAATGTTGATTTGTTCTTGGACATGTTTCAAAACAATTCTGTTTTATCGTCAGCTTTCCCAGACTTTCCCATGTCCAAGAACAAATCAACATTAATATTGAGGTAAGATGTCCAGACCAAAAATAATATAGTTAGTTAGTTGTTGTAAACTGTAGGCCCTAATAAATTTAAATAAAAAACATTTCAAAACAATAATCTTAGATAAATGATTTGAGAAATACGGAAATCAGGACATTTCTGAGAACTCCGTGGAACGGATACAGAAGGTGGTGATAATTTGCAGAGTCTAGTTGTATTGATTAGCTGCAGTGGTGTACGGCAGGTGGTCTGGTTCCCAGGGGAAGAGGTCCAAGTCGATACGAGTGCGCCATATTGATTCCAAACTAACTCCAAATTTACCTCGTAGCATTATCCTACAAAATCCAAAATCCACATAGGCCTATACATGCAAATAAGAAAATGTTGATGAGCAGTACAAGTGAAATATTCACAAGGGTTTGGCGTAAATCGTCTAAAATGTCATAGAGTCTACTTTTTTTTTACCATTTGAATATTTTAAACAAAAATATAGGCCTATAGGCTATAGGCCTATAAATTAAATACAGATTTTTAATGTTTACTCATCTTTCTGTGCTTAAAGTTTTATTTTTCCTTCTCCACTCGTCGCTCCCCATCCACTCCATGTTCTCCAGTCCTCTTGTTCTCAATCCAGTTCTTATTTCATTCATCCATGAGTTTCGAGGTCTGCCTTTCTTTCTTCTTCCAGGTGGACACCATTCCAATATAGGCTATATCAATAGATCTATAATATTTTGATTATGATTTTAAAAATCCACAAAATCCTCAAAAATCATTATCGGTATCCATTTTGAAAATATAACATTAGGCTCTATTAGGCTTATCATTTGAGGGATCGCTTAAGGGAACTGGTGAGCTGCCTTGAACAGTGGGCCCTCCCTGGGAAAAGTCAAAAGGAGGGCTTCGCGTGGCATGTTAATGTACCTATCAGGTGAGAGGTTAAACCACGATGGAGAAGAAGAAGAAGAAGTAATGATGTCAGGTAATTAGAAACAGTCATAATAATCATCAGCATCGAGGATTAGACCTTAAGGTCTGTTCCGATCTCATGTTAGAATTGGTCTATTCGTCTTTCACTGGAGGAGTTTCTTAAATTTCTTCGTAATAGTGTTCATTAGTGAAGAATCTGTTTACAGATTCTATTGTTATCCACTCTATTGAGGTGGTCCATCAATTCGTCTCTTTATCGAGCCGTACATGGCAGCCCCATCAGATACTTTATCTTGCAAGACGCTAGTATCGTCTCCAGGGGCATTAATACAGGTATACATTTTCAAATCTCATGATAGAAAATTATAAACAGTGCTGTCATTTAGGCCTACATATTATAGGCCTATATTAGGTCTATTTTTTATTTTATATAATATTTTATTTTTTATATCATTCTCCACTGCATTAATTCTTAGTAGCCTATAGGCCCCTACATATGTAGAATGAATTTAATACTTTGAAATTTTCTCCTAAATTTATTTCGCTTTATATTATTATTTAATGTTTTTAATTACCTTCTTCAGTCTGGTATTAATCTATTCTACACCGTGTCCGGAGAAATATTCCGTGGTTTCAATCTGGTATAACATCGCAGTTAATCGATGGATTTATATGAAACCGATGTCGTTGGAAAGACAAACTGAAATAATTTATAATATATAGGCTATGTTGACATAAATAACATGACAGCACAGTTGGCAGGGTAAGAAGAAAAAAACGCTCTTTTCCCACTATTTCGCTTGTCATTAAAGTATTGTTGGAGATAAATAAGTTGTGTTCAATGGTACGAATGTCAAGTGTGTGTGTGAATCGTGCAACATTTGGAGGTTTTGGCATCTTGATATTCGCGATGTTTTTAATCAACGACTTGCAGAAAGATGGACTGGGCGCGCTGGGAACCACATAACGTATTTACCAGCTGGCCCCCGAGGTCTCCTGACTTAACCTCTGTGACTTCTTTTATGGAGTCACATAAAGAACCTTGCCTATATACGTCCACTACCTCAAAATTTGAAAGAGCTTCGACTTAGGCCTATTATCACTACCGCCATCGAAATCATTCCTATAGCCTATGTTGGAGCGAGTGTGGTATAGGCTAAGTGAGAATATCGCTTTCGTGTCTGCAGCGTGACACATGGAGCACACATCAAGTGTCTTTGAAGTAGGTACTAAATTTTTTTTAGTTTCTCTTTTTAATGACACCATTTTCGTATAGGTCTAAATCCAACAACTGACTCTAACGCTATACCAGGTTGTAACCATGGGATGTTTCTGCAGGCACACTGTATATTGTTTCGCCTATTTTATTTCCCCTTATAATATTTTTTAATTTTTTATGTGCCAGAATTTATTTTAACTATAAGCATATCTCCAAACTGGCTGCTAAATTTATAAATTTTGTTTTCCCTTTAACTAAAACTTTGTAATGTAATTTTTTATTCAATGCCACCACATTGTCATTTCGACCTTCCGGTTTACTTTTCAGGCATGGCGTTATTATAACCCACTTCTGAGGTTGGGGCGCCTGGAAGGCGGGGTTACGCTGTCTCGATGATATATGTGGTAATGATGTGCCAGGAGAGGCCTTAATTGTAAACTTAATGAATATATTGATGGTGATAGCCTAATGGTGGCCAAATGATGTTGAGGGACCTGACATTTGTCTTACAGGTGAGGAAAAACCCCGAAAAAAACCATCACCCAGGAAACTTTTCCCGACCGGGGATCGAACCCGGGCCCGCTGCGCGACAAGGCAGCACGCTACCTCGAGACCACAACGGTGAACTATGTAAATATTCTCTGTATATTATGTCTGTAACTGAACTGCACCCGAGCACGAGTACGCCTACTTGCTCATTCGGGTATCAATACTGTGTAGGCCTACAACTTTTATTTGTGAATAAAATTTAACTTATTCTTATTCTTATTTATTGTTTACGAGTTACATTTTATCCCTTTTCACAATGGACACCCCTTAATTTTAACAAAGGCGAATCGGAATGTAAGTAATGCAGAGTATAATACAGCACTTGATAACAACATTCAAACAGTTGAATTGACTGGCGCACCGTGCAAACATATCAATCCGCGCGCACCTGAGCTATGTAAACTCGTCAGTCTTATCTCTATGTACACTCTACACCCTGTGCTACAAGTCAATCATCAATTTGCTATAAGCTTTTTTTTTTTTTTCAAATGCCCCAGGTTTGTCTTTCGACATTCCTGGTTTCTCTCCTGGCATGGCGTACTTGTAACCCACTTCTGAGGTTGGGGCGCCTGGAAGGCGAGGTTACGTTGCCCCGATGATATGATGGGTGATGATGAAGATAATGGTGGTGCGCCAGGAGAGTCCCTAATCCTAAGCTTAACCTAAGATGAATATGAATGATGATGATTGCGATGGCCATATGATTTCGGGGACCGTTTGGGCGTTAAAGTTTTCCTGACATTTGTCTTACAGCTGAGGAAAAACCCCGATAAAAACCTCACCCAGAAAACTGTCCCTACCAGGGATCGAAGCTGGGCTCGCTGCGTTACAAGGCAGCACGCTACCCCAAGACAACAGCGGTGGACATTTGCTAAAAGCTTTTTGTTTTATTCCAAATAATGCAGTTCAACCTCTCGCCTTATACAATGACACGACCTGTCGGAAGAGGTATTTTAACTACACATCACACACATAGGCTACTTTTTTTTGACCACAAAAGGACATGGAGTTCTCCCCGAATGAGGGATCAGCTCAATGTCAGGGCCACTGCCGAGACAACACAACATTAAGATAAAACACACCATTACACACGCACACATTCATAATAAACAAGACGAATATGATAATGGTGATTATGATGGACTGATGATATTCGGGGACCGTTTGGACCTTAAAGTTTCCAGATGAGGAAAAACACCGAAAAAATCACCCAAAAAACTTGTCCCGACCTGGGCAAAACATAAAAGACTGGAAAGAAGCCCTACACCTAGACATAACCTCAAAATAGAAAATGCATAGGCCTACTTAGACCTACTCAGTTGGACTGTAGAACTCATAGTTTTTAGGTCGGGCGGATATAGGCTCCAATTCATCTCTATCCTGAGCTAATGCTTTCCAATCAAACCCTGTCATGGATTCCAAGGGACCATTTTACCTTCGGAGAGTTTTACCTCCAGTGGAACGCATGTCCGCGTTTCTTGATAGTTGTGTTTCTACGATGAAAGTCGTTGACTCGACGAAGTGTTTTTTTTTTCTGTCTGGTACAATACACCTGTACTTTTTAGCTCCTGCAGTTCGCACCTTTGATATTTACAGTAGTGTCACGTGGCATGTGGAAAAATATAGGAGTTTCATCTGCATTTCCAATTTGTCCCATGTTTTACCACCGCTTCTTATGAAAGTTAAACACGTGTTACTGGAATGCGAGCAGTTTCTCCTGTTTAGCCGAGATGTCCATCGCCAAATCACAAGATCATTTTGTGCTTTTCGGTAACAATCCTACCGCCACACTGGCACAGCTTCCGGGGTTATTTAAGCACGTAAGCCATTCCACTACGTCAAGGTAAGATGCCATGGAGACGTAGCCTACTGATTTCCCTATATATCTAAAATAGTGGGACAATTCAATGCTGGGCCTTAGTCTTCCTTTTTGTTAAGAGTTACCAGAGCAAGTTAATTTAGTTATTTCTATAAAGATAAAATAAAAAAAAATTAAAAATGTACATGTTGGCAGGTGCCGTCGTCCTCAACTTAATTAAAATGTAAAGTAAAGTAAAGTGATCCCACTACAGGCCTCGGGAGGCCCGGGTAGGAGGTTAAGGCTCCCACTTTTTATTGACAATCGGCACTTTATGTCAGCCGGGTTGTCAGTCCTGCGTGACGGCCGCCTTTATCCCAGAACAAGAGTCTGGTACTCATTTCCGTTAGAGGCTGAATCGATCCCAGGGGATGTATTTAAAATATTATTTGGAGTCCATTCGGAAGTTAACTTCCATCATCAGCAGGATGAGCATGCGTTACTAGTTGATATGTCTAAGATGTTGTAATAATCGAGGCGCCATATCTCCGGCTCTGAAGTTTGGGTTATACGAGGGGTAAAGGGAGAATTTGCCCTCTAGTGCCAATAAGGATATGGTTGTAATGAGAGTAGATGTCTGCCACAACCAATCACTGCTCTTGACGCAGATATAGCGCACTAGTAAGGTTTGAAATGGTAGAGATGTTGTCAGCTGTAGGCTATGTCTGCAAACCGCATACATAAAGCGGCCACTCCCACTGAATGTCCATATCGGCAACACTATCCTGAGAACGTCAAGGCCGGAGAATCAGTGGCTGCAGATAGACGTTGATGGTCTTGATGCGTCACTAGTGACAGCTGACTGGTTTTTAACTATCTCGTAGGCCTATAGTGGATTGATGGAAGTTAACTTCCAAAATGCCTCCAAATAATATTTTAAATAGGCTACATCATTTTAATAGAGTTGAGGACGACGGCACCTGCCAACAGGTGGCCTACATTTTAATTGTATCTTATGGCTATTCACCTAAACGAAATTTGATATGAATTTTACTAGTAAGTTTATTTATTTTTCGAAAGATCGTCATGAATGATATGCGGTCAACACACTGACCCAATGAGATATCTAGTAGATAACTAAAGTAGGGTATTATTTTGTCTTTTCCAGTACCTTTAGTTGATTCTAGTGAATAAAACGTGACAGCGCCGCTTGATATGCTAAATACTTAGGCGTGCATAATAGACTTACCTAATCACAAAGCAAAGCGTCTGCAAACTAAATGGCCGAGCCGACTAGGCCTATGGGCCTATTAGGATGAAGGAGGTCGCAAATTTTGCTTAGAGGTCTCTTTATTCAGACTTAAGGATTTTTACGAGCCACAAAATCTTTAGACTTGGGATCCACGGCATAAAGACCCTCTCGAAGGACTTGCTCCTTGGATTTTTCCATCATAAAAATCCATCAACCCCGGCCTGGTTTGAACCCGCGACCCTCGAGACCAGTGGCAAGTAGCGTAACTACTAGTCCATCGCGGCTGACTGATTTCAATATAAAATTATGTAGCCTACCTTGTGAATAGAGAAATGAGACTGCGATGGACAGGGCATGTCCAAAAATGGGAAATGAAAAAGAGACATGGAAACTCTGTAGGAAAACAGAGGGAATGCAACTAGTAAGTAGGCAAATGATGAGGTGGGAGAAGCCTACCTTGTGAATAGAGAAATGAGACTGCGATGGACAGGGCATGTCCAAAAATGGGAAATAAAAAAGGGACATGGAAACTCTGTAGGAAAACAGAGGGAATGCAACTAGTAAGTAGGCAAATGATGAGGTGGGAGAAGCCTACCTTGTGAATAGAGAAATGAGACTGCGATGGACAGGGCATGTCCAAAAATGGGAAATGAAAAAGGGACATGGAAACTCTGTAGGAAAACAGAGGGAATGCAACTAGTAAGTAGCCAAATGATGAGGTGGGAGAAGCCTACCTTGTGAATAGAGAAATGAGACTGCGATGGGACAGGGCATGTCCAAAAATGGGAAATGAAAAAGGGACATGGAAACTCTATAGGAAAACAGAGGGAATGCAACTAGTAAGTAGGCAAATGATGAGGTGGGAGAAGCCTACCTTGTGAATAGAGAAATGAGACTGCGATGGACAGGGCATGTCCAAAAATGGGAAATGAAAAAGGGACATGGAAACTCTGTAGGAAAACAGAGGGAATGCAACTAGTAAGTAGGCAAATGATGAGTGTGGGAGAAGCCTACCTTGTGAATAGAGAAATGAGACTGCGATGGACAGGGCATGTCCAAAAATGGGAAATGAAAAAGGGACATGGAAACTCTATAGGAAAACAGAGGGAATGCAACTAGTAAGTAGGCAAATGATGAGGTGGGAGAAGCCTACCTTGTGAATAGAGAAATGAGACTGCGATGGACAGGGCATGTCCAAAAATGGGAAATGAAAAAGGGACATGGAAACTCTGTAGGAAAACAGAGGGAATGCAACTAGTAAGTAGGCAAATGATGAGGTGGGAGAAGCCTACCTTGTGAATAGAGAAATGAGACTGCGATGGACAGGGCATGTCCAAAAATGGGAATGAAAAAGGGACATGGAAACTCTGTAGGAAAACAGAGGGAATGCAACTAGTAAGTAGGCAAATGATGAGGTGGGAGAAGCCTACCTTGTGAATAGAGAAATGAGACTGCGATGGACAGGGCATGTCCAAAAATGGGAAATGAAAAAGGGACATGGAAACTCTGTAGGAAAACAGAGGGAATGCAACTAGTAAGTAGGCAAATGATGAGGTGGGAGAAGCCTACCTTGTGAATAGAGAAATGAGACTGCGATGGACAGGGCATGTCCAAAAATGGGAAATGAAAAAGGGACATGGAAACTCTGTAGGAAAACAGAGGGAATGCAACTAGTAAGTAGGCAAATGATGAGGTGGGAGAAGCCTACCTTGTGAATAGAGAAATGAGACTGCGATGGACAGGGCATGTCCAAAAATGGGAAATAAAAAAGGGACATGGAAACTCTGTAGGAAAACAGAGGGAATGCAACTAGTAAGTAGGCAAATGATGAGGTGGAGAAGCCTACCTTGTGAATAGAGAAATGAGACTGCGATGGACAGGGCATGTCCAAAAATGGGAAATGAAAAAGGGACATGGAAACTCTATAGGAAAACAGAGGGAATGCAACTAGTAAGTAGGCAAATGATGAGGTGGGAGAAGCCTACCTTGTGAATAGAGAAATGAGACTGCGATGGACAGGGCATGTCCAAAAATGGGAAATAAAAAAGGGACATGGAAACTCTGTAGGAAAAAAGAGGGAATGCAACTAGTAAGTAGGCAAATGATGAGGTGGGAGAAGCCTACCTTGTGAATAGAGAAATGAGACTGCGATGGACAGGGCATGTCCAAAAATGGGAAATGAAAAAGGGACATGGAAACTCTGTAGGAAAACAGAGGGAATGCAACTAGTAAGTAGGCAAATGATGAGGTGGGAGAAGCCTACCTTGTGAATAGAGAAATGAGACTGCGATGGACAGGGCACGTCCAAAAATGGGAAATGAAAAAGGGACATGGAAACTCTGTAGGAAAACAGAGGGAATGCAACTAGTAAGTAGGCAAATGATGAGGTGGGAGAAGCCTACCTTGTGAATAGAGAAATGAGACTGCGATGGACAAGGCATGTCCAAAAATGGGAAATGAAAAAGGGACATGGAAACTCTGTAGGAAAACAGAGGGAATGCAACTAGTAAGTAGGTAAATGATGAGGTGGGAGAAGCCTACCTTGTGAATAGAGAAATGAGACTGCGATGGACAGGGCATGTCCAAAAATGGGAAATGAAAAAAGGGACATGGAAACTCTGTAGGAAAACAGAGGGAATGCAACTAGTAAGTAGGCAAATGATGAGGTGGGAGAAGCCTACCTTGTGAATAGAGAAATGAGACTGCGATGGACAGGGCATGTCCAAAAATGGGAAATGAAAAAGGGACATGGAAACTCTGTAGGAAAACAGAGGGAATGCAACTAGTAAGTAGGCAAATGATGAGGTGGGAGAAGCCTACCTTGTGAATAGAGAAATGAGACTGCGATGGACAGGGCATGTCCAAAAATGGGAAATGAAAAAGGGACATGGAAACTCTGTAGTAAAACAGAGGGAATGCAACTAGTAAGTATTACCCGTTCAAGGAGTAAGCGCAGTTGTTGACGGAGGGCACTGCAGTCGTGTTTATGTAGGAATAGAACACGTGACACTGCTATCTACGAGTGCTGAGGGGAACGGGACGTAGGACGCTGACAGTGAACACTGCCTTAGATGACGTCACGTGTAGCAACAAAGAGAGCTTCTCAATTCTTCCGCCTGCAGAGATATTTTGAACGACTAATAGGCAATAACATCAGTCATTATTTGACGGAGGTAAATAATAAAGAGGATAATTGGAAAACATTAGCTCAGGATATCATATAATTAAGCCTATATTGTGTACGCCTATGTCTATTATGTGAGCTATTGTTAATTTAACTATAGATAATTCATAATTGTCAATGTCTGTATAATTTAACCCTGGTAAAAATGGAAGAGAAGATCTTATGGCCTTAACTCAACCAGCTTAAATAAAATTATATTATTATTATTATTATTATTATTTATTATTATTATATTATATTATATTATATTATATGGTACATTCCCAAATGTGGCAAGGTGCTCTCATGTGATAGTTACTTACCAAGCTAATTTAGTAATGCTTGTTTATCTACAGATATCAACAAACAAGTGGTTGGCTCATCGCCTTAAAGAGACACTTAATAAGAAACAAAGGTATACCTATTACTTGGATGCGAAAGACGGATAAAATTTTGATCAGAGGCTCCAATTTTTGTCAGAGGTTTTTTACGAACCCAAAAATCGTCAGTCTAGGGACCCATAGCTTAAATTCCTTCCCAGAGGGCTTATTATTCGGATTTTTCCACGCTAAAAATCAATCGCGGCTAGATCTGAACCCATGACTCTCGGGACTCTTAAAACACAAACATCGATACATTTTAAACATAGGCCCTAAGTCTAAATTATTACTTGAAATGGCTACTGCAGTGGCTAAAGCTTTTACAATCAACATGTAAGGTCATCTACTGGCAGCTCCGAGAAACTTTATTGTTCTTGTTTGTCCTGTCGATAAGGAGGAACTCTACTTGAATATTATCTCAATATTAATTCCTTGACGCACGAAATTGTTAGATTAGATAACGCGATAAATACTTAATATTTGTCTTTCTTTCTTTCTTTATATATGTACAACCACTCATCTTATATGTACTTTTTACGTCACATACCTCCCGCACCTTATTATGGCACGACTTGACGGACGAGGGGTTTAAATTTTGAACCACACACAAACTGTTGACAACACAATGACACGGAGAACCTTCCCGAATGACTGATTAGCTCAATGTCAGAGCCTCCTTCGAGACAACACAACTTTATGACGAAACACACACACACACACACATACACACACATTCATACTAAACATGGCGAATATGACAGATCTAATGATGATTATGATGGGCAGATGATGTTCGGGAAACATTTGGGCCTTACATTTACCGACATTTGTCTTACAGGTGAGGAAAAAACCCCATAAAAACCGCAATCAGGAAACTTGTATTGACCGAGGATCGAATTCGAGCCCACTGCGTTGGAGACAACAACGTTACCTTGCGACCACAGCAATGGATCCAAAAGTTTTACAATAAAAGAATTTAAAACAATTTCTGCTACCACTTATTTGAGGTATAAATACACTCGATTTAAAATATTGTTTTTAAATCTTAAATAACATAAACACATTCAAAAGTGACAAAGGAAAAGAATAATCTGATAAACTAAGATTAATAATTAGCCATATGCTTAATATTAATTATTTTATTGTCTTATGTTATCTCACAAAACAGATGTATAATAAACAGGGGAAGTACACTTTGAAGCTTAAAAATATATGAAGACATATCTGATACTGTTATCTTATAAGATATAAGTCAATTCATGTTAAACTGAATATCATCATAAACTAGCTGTAACTGGCCACGCCTGGCTCAGTCTGGTTAAAAGGAAATATTGTTCATTGCCGTAAAAATATTTAATACAGCATGTGTTGCTTTTACGTCCAACAGATGACGCTGTTTTTCATTTTTCTTTACACTTATTCTTCTTTTGTCCATTGTTCTTAGTACAAACATATATTTTTATTATTTTGTCCTATCGTTTCACATATTTATATTTCTATTGCTTCCATTCATTCTTATCAGTATATCTTAGTGTCCAGATCTCTGTTCCATACATTGCCACACTTTTATTTACTTAATATACAGGATGCAGCATAAGTCAGTTAATCGAAATTGCAAATATATTATTTTCTGTGGCTTACAATATCTATAGTGTTTGAGATTATATTCTGAAGGTCCCATATTCAAACTCCAATTTCAACCAACCTAATTTTTTCCCTTGCAACCGTGTTAATTGACTTATGTCGCACCTTGTATTTTTGTTATGAATTATACTTCAATATAGTCTTTTTAACATTTCATTTATGTGATAAACAAATCACTCCACTAATATCTTCTTTAATTTTGCTATTTCAGATGTCCATATAAAATAAATGTAGAAAATAGTTTCTTGAAGGAGATTTCATAACTTACTCGGGCATGCTCTATACAATAATTACAAGCAGTGTCGAAAAAATGACAAAATACATTTGCTTCTTGGAGTCTATAGAGTGAAAATAAACAAATACAAACAATTATTTTCTAACTTTTAATAATAAAAAGGAGAAATCAAGTAATTTAATAGATTATATATATATATATATATATACAATTCCAGACACAAGATTACCCAGACAAGCTTTGGAATGGATTTCACCTAGATTTAAAAGGATGGGTAATATAAGAAGAGGTATGAGGGAGATAGGTCTAAAAGAATTGGAATGGGAAGGTAGAGAAGAATGGAGAAAGAATATAAAAATTTAAAAAGCATCGGGCACAGGATGATTTTTATTGCATTGTAAACCTGTTTGTAAATAAATATATTTATATCCACTCTATAGACATCCTGAATAGGATATGATTATCAAGTATGAAATGAATACGATCAAGGAGCCAGTGAAATAATGTAGCCTACCGGCCTACACGATCTAGTAGGCAGTAGAAAAATAAATATTTAATGCCTTTTTGTTTTGTTTTGGATTGTTGCATCTCCAGGTTGAATAAAACAAAACAACATTGCTATAAACAAAATGCTCTTACTGAAAAGTGGAGATAAATCCATCAATTAAATGAGTTGATTTCAGTTGAGTTTTTTTTATAATCTCGAATTTTTTGGAGCTATTTAATTAATTAACTTATTATTTTAAAAATATTAATAACAGTTTATTGGTGGTGAAACATTTAAAAGCTGGCAAATAATTGTTCTACTTCTTAATCTCCAAATTTTAAAGTTTTTATAAACTATTATTATCATCATTATCATTATTATTATTATTATTATTATTATTATTATTATTATTATTATTATTATTATTATTATTATTATTATTATTATTATTAAAGAAAAACATTTTGAATAGGCCTACGGTTCGTAACCATACTCTTCAACAGGTATGGTCAGTAGCGTCGCAATTCGAACCTGGGCGTGAAATGACATAACATTTAGTCAAAGACATTTTATTTCAACTTGAAATTCTTTTCGTGCCCTAGATCTACGACTGGGGAATCATAGCTTGAATTTCTTTTTGTGCTCATATCTACAATTGGGGAGCCATATTTTTAGCACTTGTAAAAATCCTTCCAGTTAGTCTAATTTAGAGATCCCGCATGCTCTCCCTTAGGTAGTCCGTTTTCACTGCCTCAATTACCCTTTCATCTTTAGACAATAGTTGTAAACACTCAGACCCATAGGCGTATGGTAACGTTGGATTCACCATAGCACTATATGTCCGAATTTTGTACTCAGAATTTTTAAGCCCTTAAAGATCCATTAACCAGAAAGTAGGTTAACCAGGTCAGACAAAACATTTCAACATCGTGTTATTGTACTAGGTTAGTAACAAACACTCGATTTCTGTTGCCGATAGAAATAATGCAAGGGGAAGGAATGTGCATATACAGGAAACATATGATATTGTTTCTAACACACCGTACATTAGTCGTTAAGCGAGCGTGAGAGTATCGAAACTTAACACATTCGATATGGCAGGCAAGCCACAACTCATATGGGTCACTACAGACTGTATTGTTAAATGGCGGAGGGGACCGCCTACTTTCTGCCCTAGTATTTCTTTCCTCAGTTGCTTTATTTTTATCGGCTAACAGAAAAGACGGACCTGTTAAACGCCGCGAAGAATTTCTGGTCTAATTCTAATACAAACTGTTTCACATATGTTCACTTGACTTCAGTGTATTGTATGTGACAGAGCTCGTCGGACGTGGAAGGAATGTGGAAGAAATTTGGGGTGAGGTTTCTTGAGCGACACTGTTGAAAAAGAGAAAATTAAGAATGATAATGTACCACGCGTTACAAAAACATTGACTCACTCTGTATATCGCACCACTTTACAGTGCAATAGCTAATACAGAATCACTGAGATATGTTTTTTGAACGACAATAGAGTCTATTAACCCTGAAAGTACCTCTACACTCATCCTCACTGAAAAATCACCACTCGATTTCTCCAAGCTTCACATCCAACAAACTCTGTCACATACAATACAGGGAGTTTGATTCAAGCCATTCGCTTTCTGGTGGGATCAGCACTGAATGTTTTGCAAATTGAAACAGGGGTTTGTAAATTGTTGATGTGAATGTAACGAATTATCGTCGTCGTCTCATATGTTTATAGTAAACAAGTGTTCTCCATCTGCCATTTGTCACATCTATTGTTTCAACACAAGATCATTGAACGTAAGAATTTCAATAAAGAACGGTATTCTTTGTCCACCCCTAAGAATTTCAATAAAGAACGGTATTCTTTGTCCACCCCTAGTTGAGTTAGGCGGGATGTCTACAACATTGAATGAAGAAGGCGTGAATCAGACACCCTGCACTAATGTATAGGCCCACTAAGTTATTACAGTATTTTCATTTTCACGAGAGATTTCAAGGTCAAGTCACTGTTCTCCCACCATGTAACACAAATACTGTCCCTCAAATCCGTGAAGCTGCGCAGTCATAATCGTATATCGAAACAACTCTGCAAGATAACCGGCTTATCATGTGACTCACGTGAGGAGTTCTGTTGTAAGGAGTGGGAGGTAGCCAGTGGAGAATATTGAAGCACTCGTATGTACTTAATAATCTCAATATGGTCTTTGTTTTCGATCTTTAATCATGTTATATAATAAGTAGATTTGATAAGTTGAATAGTCTGATAGTGCACTTAATGTCTGCAGGGTCGGGGGGAGGGGGGTATGAGCGTGCGGTGTGTATATGTGTGGGGGTGTGTGGGTGTATGTGTGTGTGTTTTTTTTTCTAATTTGTTTTCTAGCATTTTTTTTTAATATTAATGTACGGAATGTGGATGAATGTAGATATATATTATTTTGATTTAGTGCAGACATAGATTTTACTTATATGTAGCCTGTTATTGTTTTTTGATACAGGTGTATTTGTAGGTATTTGTTTATATTATTAGGTTTATTTTTTATTCATGGAAAAATAATGCACGTACGGCCAAGCAGGCCCGTGCGCAATGTAAATGCATATGTATTTTCTTTATTCTGAAAAAAAGGCAATAAATTCCATTATATATATATATATATATATATATATATATATATATAATACCTCTGGCGAGAATGAAAATAGTATAATAATAATAATAATAATAATAATAATAATAATAATCTTACAAATATATTTGTTCAGTTTGTCTTCTTTTCTATTTATTTTCAACTAGTTTTTCCTAATTATTATCGTAATAACTCCTCAACTGTCAGTCTGCAGCCGACAGTTAGGGAGTTCGCAAAGAACACGCAGAATCTCCTGAGGATGTCTATCGAAGTAGTAGACGAAACGTCGAGTCTCAACAAAACTGGGCCATGGCCATTTAGTCAGGAAAACCAAGTAAACAAGAATCAAGACACCGGCCGTTAAAGCCTATACTTTTGCAGTGGACTTTTTATTTAGGGCCTACTGATTTTAACCTTGTATGGTTGAGGGAAATGCTGTTTCATTACAGAAAACCCTACATGAATTACAAATGTTTAATATTAGTCTATATATTTTAGCTGTTACCTCAATGGAATTTTGCAAACATGTTTTAACAGTAGGCCTATACTGGATAAAACTCGGATTCGTCTAGCAAATTGGAGCATTTGCGCAGTTATACAACATATGAAAAAAAAAAAATCTCTTTGAAGACAGAACTTAAAACTGTTCAACACCAAGGTAATATCAGTCTTCCTCTATGGTTGCGAAATGTGGAAAGTTACGGAAGTAACAAAATAAAAAAGATGCAGACCTTTGTAAACAGATGTCTGAGGTGTATTTAAATATAAGATGGCCGGAAATAATATCAAATGATGAACCGTGGAAAAAAAAAATACCAATCTCCAATATGTCACCAAATAAAACAAATAAAGTGGAATTGGACAGGCCACATGTTGAGAAAACCAGACGGATCCATAAAGAAGACTGCACCAGATTGAAACCTGCAAGGAGTAAGAAAGAAGGGACGACCTAGGAAAACTTGGAAGCGATCAGTAGAGGGAGAAACAAAGGGAAGAGGGGAAACAAGTGAAATGGCTAGCTGGAAGCAGAGTGCGCTGGAGGGATTTTGTTGCTGCCCTATGTACCACTTAGGAACTACAGGAAATAATAATAAGAAGGAGGATAACATTCAATTCTCTTAGGTTAAAGATTGCTCCAGATATTAATTTTAAACCACCGCCTCCCTGATACACACTTACTTCAGTGAGTATGTTTAGAAGGAAGAATCATCATCTTTAGTACTACATAACCTCCGAACAACAAGTGATCATTCTATTCTGTCCTTCACTTTCTGCCTCCAATTACTGTTTTCAGTTCTTCTCAAATCACTTTCCACGCCATCCATCCATTTAATCCTGGGTGTACCACCAAGTCTTCTTTTACAGTCAAGTTTTGCGTCCAGTACTACCTTGTGGGTTCAGTTTGTGCCCATTCTATATACATATCCCAACCACTCGAGTCTTCTGGCTTTACCTATCTGTTAGTATATAGCCTATATGTTTGTATAAAATTTGTAGTTCCCGGTTAAATCCAATTTGCCTTACGTCATTATCTCTAGTTGGCCCATATATCTTCCTCAACATTTTTCTTTCTCAGATGGACACATATAACAGTATTTTCTGTCAGTGTCCAGATTTCGCTACCGATTATCATAATAGGTTTAATGATTGTTTCGTAAACTTTTATTTTGATTTTATTACATGCGTATCTAGAAGTTATCATTTTGTTCAAAGCTCTTAGGCACAGGGTAACAGAGTGAAACCCTTGATAGAGGTCCACTCCAGGGAGTAGGCGCCCCTGCCCTTTTGTGAGCTCCAGGTCCCACTCGCCCAGTGGGTAGTACCTGGGTAGGGCCCCGTCCACAGGGTTACGTGGGGAGAAGAGAAGCCCCCAAAGCCGTAGTGAAGGCAACTTCTCTAGGAGACGAACACTCCGAAATTCCAGTTCCCTGCCCTCCAGGAAGAGGGGTTTGGCTAGAGGCTGGTAACCTCTACTAGTAAAAAATAACTTACTCATAAACTTCAGCAGAAGAAAAGCCGGATTGATTCAACAGACTTAATCCATGAATGCAGATGATGATGATGATGAGCTCTTAGGCAACGATTACCAGAAACCAATTTCTCATCAATTTCAACTAACACGTTACCAGGAAGAATGGTGTTGAGAACGAAGTATGTGGAGTTAAGTCAGGATAGAAAAGAAGCAACAGAACTTTGTATCCCGTCCCTGTATCGATCCTGAAAACTGAGGTAACCGTACGTAGTAACAATAGTCTTGATACTATAGGGAACAACACTGAGGGCTATTTGAGAATGTAAGTCCAATTTGATTGAGTGAATACGGTATCTTTGGAAGGAAGAATGTGAATGAGGGGATTAGGTCAGGTTAACAAAGAAGTAGTAGAGACCTTAATGTCCCTGGATCAATCCTGATAATTGTGGTAATCGTACATGTGTACTGAAGTCAACACTTTTCTTATTACAGGTGTACCATGTGAGAACAATATTAAGTCGAATTTTATTGAGTGAATATATCTGGATGCAAGAATGGTATTTTGAATTGAAGTAGACATGTACATATTTATGTTCGGTTTACGTATGCAATTTATGAGGTTATTAAAAAAAACGCAGGTGTTAAAAAACTTACTTTTGTCCCCGCATAAATTCTGTTCCTTGCCTCGTACTTGCGTACTAATGGTAACAGACTTCATACAACAGGGAACAAACAAGATGAGAACAAAATTAAATCGGATTTGACTGTGAACCCTCAAGCTATATCTAGTAAACGTGAGATCTGAAGTCACAATATTTTGAAGAAAATCTACCCTTTCATTATACAAGGTAAAATATGTTTGGGAATTATTAATCAAGTTATTAAACCATCCCTTGTAGGCTACAAAAAAACACCAGATTACGTTTATATAACACTTTGGCTAGACCAGTGTTGACCTATGGTAGTGAAGCATGGACACTAAAAAGACAACATGAAAGCAGAATAACGGCTTGTGAAATGAGATTCATGCGCAGAGCAGCGGGTTACACCAGATGGGATCGGAAAAGGAACGCCGATATCTTAAAAGAATTGAAGACTACGCCAATTTTGGAATATATTAAACAGTACCAACTAAATTGGAAACACCATCTTGAAAGAATGAGTTCAAATCGGATCCCCAAAGCTGTTTATAATTATATACCAAGAGGACGAAGATCTCTGGACCGTCCTATGAAACGCTGGAGGGAAAATTTTCTATAGGATCGTAACAGGCCTTGGCCTTATACTTGGAAGGAAGAAGAAGAAGAAGAAGAAGAAAATATGCATGGTTAATACGTTGGCCAATAAATAAATAAGAAATCTAACTTTTATATTGATAAACGGAATATTATTGGAACATAATTAAATATCATTATACATATCAACCCTACAAATTTGAATACGATAAAATCAGTACTTTATTAATCTAGTTTGGACAAAAGCCGCAAATGAAAATAATTAAAAATTGCCACCAAACTTTTAGATGTAAATAGTACGTTGCCGTGGATTTAATTTTAATAGCTCCACTTACATGCTTACACATTAATTCCAAATCTAAGGCAGCTGTACTTCCCTATAAAAATACTTAATACAAATAAGGACAAAGAAAATGTAACCATTGCAAAACCTGAGATTCTTTTATAGCATAATTAGCTTTGGATATTTTTTTACAAATATCCGTGAATATGTTTGTTATAGTTTTGCAATAAAGCAATTCCATTCAAAAAGTGAACGAGAAAGACCAATTTAATAAGAAGATACCCCTATTTATATGATTTTTTCGTAAAATTCTTTATAAGTTATTACCCAGAATTAAGTTATTATCACGGTAATATAATTATAATTAAAAAAACTTGTAAATGTTCGAAATGTTTACACTCACCAACTGACGAAAAAAGCTTATATCCACCAATTACCGTTAAGACGCAATGAAATATTTTCATACATGGTCAGTATTTAACACTCATTCATCAGTATAGGGGTTTTCATGTCTAGAAAATAGGATTGCTCTTATGGGAACGTTGTTGCACTTGATGCCGCAGTCTGAGTGACAGAGATGGAACTGTATCTTCGTCTTCTCCTCCTAGCATAAGTACAGCAGCAACATAATTTTTGGCATAATTATCTTCATTATTACAACTAAATCTAATTCGTGATCATTCTAATGTGTAATTTTATAGATTGTGATTACAGAAATGCCAGTAGCTTCAGAACATTCTAAACCACATGTGATATATTAGTTGCTTCTCTTTCTTTTTGACCATGGGTGTACGTGTCAAAACAAGTTTCGTTGAAAGGGGATAGTTTAGTGGTATCTCCTCTATCCGATATTCCAATAATTGAGTTCACCTGTAACTTTATTAAATGATTATGTCATAACTATACGTTCCATAACGGTATTTTTTCATAAATCGGGCACCCATTTTCTTGGCAAAGTTACGAGTGAAACTATTTAACTTAATTATTTATTTCAAAGAAATTAACTAATAAATCAATCTCACATGAAAGGACACGATTACTAGAAAGAATTGCTCCGTAAGAGCATTGCTATTTTCTAGACGTGAAAATCCCTATAGGACGTTATATAATGTCAGGTTGTAGAATATATATAAAATATTCATCGGCTGTGCCATCCTGCACTGTAAACAAACTGAAGTTTACATAATTCATGACAGTATCGGTATCGTGAAGGGATATATAACTCCGCTCAATAGCACTGTATGTTACTGTGCTTTAAACTAGTAATTATAATTAAATTGATAGAGAGACAAACTGAACTTACAAGGGAACTGTCAACCATTGCAAACTTACCTTGAAATTTCTTTCAGAGAAGCGTTGTGATGTACCAAGGATTGTCCAAAAAAGTACATGCCTCTTTTAATTGCAAGGCGCAAAATCGAAGCCAGAATCCGGAAGTGAAAACCAAGTGAAGCACATGGACTCCCTGCTTGAATAGAGCGGAGTGGAGTGTGGCGGGGCGCGGCGCGGATGGCAGAGTTTGAGAATTATCCCATCCAATAGGTCTGAAGTTGTATTACTTCCCTGCAGTTTGAATGAGATATTTGGTGCTGGATTTTAGTGTCTTGCAGTAGTTAAAAGCGGAAGATAATTTCTTATACACTGGCTTGGTACATCACAACGCTTCCCTGGAAGAAAGTTCAAGATATGTTTTGGCATAAAATGGTTGGCAGTTCCCTTGTTAGTAATTATAATTAATGTATTTTAATACAGGGTCATCGAAAAAGTTGCAGCAATTTCAAACCATCATAGGAACTACCTGATATATTAAAACGAGTATATTTTTTGTTAAATTCACCCACTCAAAAAGTGTTTTCTTACCTTAGAATGTTTCTATGTGCGCTCTGCAAACATCCAGCCGATAGTCGTTTTCGGCCCAACAGCGCTGGATCATTTCAGGCGTGATTGTTGCAACACTATCGGCGTTCCTTTGTCTTAAATGTTGCAGATCTCTGATCGGTTCATAGTACACAATGTTTTTTACGTATACCCATAAAAAAAGTTTAGGGGTGCCAAGTCGGGGCTTCTAGGGAGTCATTGAGTAGGACCGGACCTACCAATCCACCGATCAGAGAATCTTGCATGCAGAGCGTTTCGAACTTGTTGGGAAAAGTGTGGGCGTGCCATTTTGTTGAAAGAATAACATTACGTTATTTTCTTCTTCAGTTTGGTCTACTTGCGGGAAAACGTACGTTCTAGCATGTCTAAGTAAACATCTCCGGTCCTATTCAATGGCCTCCTAGAAGCCCCGGCTTGACACCCCTAGACTTTTTTTTACGGAGATACGTAAAAAAAAATTGTGTACAGTGAACCGATCAGAGATCTGCAACTTTTAAGACAAAGGATCACCGATGTTGTTGTAACAATCACGCCTGCGATGATCCAGCGCTGTTGGGCCGAAATCGACTATCGGTTGGATGTTTGCAGAGCAACCAACGGAGCGCACATAGAAACATTCTAACGTAAGAAAAAAAAAACTTTTTGAGTTGGTGAATTTAACAAAAAAAATACTCGTTTTAATATCTCAAATAGTTCCTGAGCTATGATTGTTTGAAATTGCTGCAACCTTTTTGATGACCCTGTATTAAGAAATTTCGTGCTATTTGGCCTGGTCCATGACTGATATTTCTTCCACACGTTTCTCCCTCGATTACCCTCAGAAGTTGAGGCAGAAGTAACATCAGCCATGGACCACGGCCATATAGCCCGGAATGTCTTAATATTATGATTATGGCATTCAAAGCCTACATTCAAACATAACATTTTCTCCATAATTAACCTCAAATAAGATTTTGTTTTGAATATACCGTACGAGGTTTGCCAGTGTTAATTCTTTGGTAAATGTGTCCAGTATTTGATGCAACATACACATTCTCGACTTGCTTCTTAGTCGTGTTATTCATCCTATAAGTACAGTAGTTGACCAATATCACAGTTATGAACACGGATACTGCAAGCATTACAGCCAGTACGATCAGCATCACAACTGTGTCAGAATTCAAAGAAAAAGCTGCATTCAAGTTGTCTTCTGTGTTTTTAAATATATCATCGCGAGCTTTGTTAATCTGCGATGATCTAGTAGTGACCTCTAGTTTCACAGTACTTTTCTCTAGTATTGTTTGTTCTATTTTTGGTGTATATGCATATTGCTCAATGTTATTTATACACAATTGATGTGGATCTGCCACACTCCACAATGTTCTATATTGTCCATTCTCAAAGCACTTAACAGGTTTATGTGCTGGAACATTATTTCTCAGACTGTTTACCCATTGTATGATCTTCTGTATCTCACAACTGCAGCTCCATCTGTTGTTATCAAGCTCCACAATTGTTAAATTCTTCAAAACATTCAAAGTACAAGGATCAAGTTTCTGCAAAAGATTTTTCTTCAAATCTAGAATGTGTAGATTGGGTAATCGACTGAACGTTGCAGGATAAATCATATTTATGGAACATAAACTCATATCCAATGCACGTATGCTAGACGACTTGAGGAAGGGCATGTTGACAGGCAAATGTGCTAGAGGATTTCCACTCACAGATACAACCTCTAGTTCTGGATTCCTTGAGAACATTTCTGAATGTATGAATTCCAAATCATTGTAAGAAAGATCAATCTCTCTGAGCTTCTGAAGCTTCGCGAATGCTTTGACTTCAATATGTTTTATCTCATTATAGGAGAGATATAGTGTTCTCAGCACTGTCAAGTCAAAGAAACTGTCAACTTTAACATCAATTATTCCATTAATTGACAAATCTAAGGACTCCAAAATATTTGAAGGCAAATTTCTAGGGATTTCTGTTAAACCCACAGAAGAGCAAGTGATAGAGCTTCCATCGCATTCACAGTCGACTGGACAAGCGCATTTCCCAATTTGTAAGGTTAATAATAACGACAGCAATCCAATTGCAGATTTCATGTTTCCAAGTTCTGTCAAACAAACAAATAAATTAATTAAACGTAAAAACGTTCTCCTCTCTTCAGGAACCTTCTTGGATCTTAACATTAAATACATAACGCCTATGAACATTATAGTCAAACAATGAAAAGGATCAGAAACATAAATGTCAAAATACACATATATCGGAACATAAATATCCAATAAACACAAATGTCCAAGGGAATATGTTCACACACTAAAATACATTATGGAACAGATTAATTCTTCTTACAGACAGAATATTTCGGCCTTTGATGTATGTTTCATGACATAATTTACATTTTCCACAGGACAAACAATTTGGTTCACTGAACTTATCGCCTTTGTTATGTTTCAAAACAAAATTGATATTTTTCACAGAACAGAACAAACAAGAACTTTTCTGTTCTTGGCGTGTGTTTCAATACACAATTTATGGTTTCCACAGAACAAATATTTTGGTTGACACAACCTTTCCATCTTTGGTATATATTTCAAGATACAAACAGTGGTTTCCGCAGAACAAACATTTTGGTTGATACAACCTTTCCACTTTTGGTATATGTTTCAAGACACAATTGATCGTTTCCACAGGACAAGCAATTTGGTTGCGGAACCTTTTCATCTTTGGTATATGTTTCAATACACAATTAATCGTTTCTACAGAACAAACAATTTGATTGACAACATTTTCGACTTTGGTATACGTTACAATACACAATCGATAGTTTCCACAGGACAAACAATGGTTGACAGAGAGAACCTTTCCGTCTATGGTACATGTTTCATATACACAATTTAAGTTTACCACAGGACAAATAATTTAGTTGACAGACAGAACTTTTTGGTCTTTGGTATAAGTTTCAGAAACATAATTTATGGTTTCCACAGGACAAACAATTTGGTAGACAGAACCTTTGCATCTTTGGTATACGCTTCAATACACAATTGAGGGTTTCCACAAGAAAAAATTATTTCCGCTAGCATATGGATTTTATAGGAAATAAGTGTTTTATATTAAATTATTTTTTAATTACCTCTCAAGGCCTATAGTGGGGTCACTCGCTTGTTTTACATATCATCTTAAAATAACAAACAGCAATAATTAAGAGAAGGATTTTTATATACTAAAAATTAAACAATAATTTGTGTTACAACCTTAACTTTTGGTGCATAAAATGGTTCCCCCTTCGTCCCTTGCTTTCATTCTTCTCATCTGTGGACTATACATTACAGCGCTTCTCTGGGAGAAAATTCAAGACATGTTTTGGCGTGCAATAGTTGACAGTTCCCTTGTTAGATGATGAAGCGTCTATACATGAATTAAAATAAATAATAAAAAAAGTTCAATTTGTGGTAAGGCAAGAGAAAGTTTGCAATGAATGTTTCAAAACAATTGAATAATTTTTGCGCAGTTCTCTTGTTTATCTTGAAGTTATAATCAGTTAGATAAGATAAACGATAACAATTTTTTAAAAAGATAACTATTTTACAAATAAACAGAAGCTATTTAAATTTACGTCATTCAAGCATGTTTATTGTAAATAGAATATAGGTGTCCATAAATGCCTACAACCAAAACAATGTAACTTAGCTCGTAAACGATTTGAGATAGAGATATGCGGTTTTTTTGCAACGTATTCTACATCTCTCAAAGTTTTGTTTACATTTCTTGCAGATTGCTATTTAAAGGACAATGACGACACCTCAGACAAAGGCCCAATGTGTATGGTGGTATGCTGAGTCTGGTAAATCACCAGTACCTCCATATCCGAACATTATGGCGGTTAACATGTCCAGACACAAAGAAAGTCACTTCATCAGAGAATATCACTCTCTGCAGGTACTCATTGACTTCGTTTATTGCGTTCAGCATGGAATCAGCAAATTCAGCACACCCAGGAAAGTGTGTAATTTGCGTAATTTGCACTTTATAGGCCTGAAGATGTAACCGCTTATGGAGGATTTTATGAATGGTTGATTTTGGTAAATGCAGTTCCCGTGAAGCACGACGAATCGATTTTTAAGACTGCACATTGTCGATAGTTTCTTGGCTCACACCTGGTCGCCAACTCCGTGGCAAGACCATTACACTGCTAGTCAATAGAAATTTCTCGGCCCATATAACTATGGGCTATTTGGATGAAGGATCTCTTCCATATTGTCGGCGCTAATTTCGCTGAACAGTTACTGGTGATTTGCCAGATTCAGCATACCACCATACACATTGGGCCTTTTCCTAAGGTGTCATTGTCGCTTAAATCACAATCTGAAACAAGGGTAAACAAAACTTTGAGATATGTGGAATACGTTGCAAAAAACCGCAAGACTCTATCTCAAATAGTTTATGAGCTAAGTTACATTATTTTGGTAGTAAAACTTTGTGGACACCCTATATTTCAAATGCATTAAGCATTAAAGTTTATGGTATACATAGCATGACAATAACCAAGGAAGCTAACCGATGTCGGACGCAAATTTTTTGTAAAATGTCAAAACGTGTTTCAATGGAATCAATTTTGAATACAATTTTTTTTATTCAGTGTCCGAACCTTTAGGGCGAACACCTTGGATAATATGCATAACTCATAAACGACAATTTTGGATTATATGTTCCTTAACAAAAACTTATCCTGTCTGTATGATTTATCATTCCTAAAAGTTTGTCGATGATGCCCTGTAACACTCTCTATAATTTTTAACTTCATTTAGATCAGGGGTGGAGTTACGTACTCCCAGAACGCTCGAGCGCTTAAACAAACATTGCTAACTAACTACAGATAAGAGAAAAATAAACCATCTAAGTGCTGTGTCTTTCAAAAAATGCGCATTCTGCAGTAGAATCATATAGGTGACGCAAAATGCACTGTACGTCACTGATCAGACTATATGCCGTGTATGTATGCAACTAAGAGATTGAAAACTAACAAACCTGGAGGTTCCATAGCCGAGCGGACATAAGCTCTGAATACATCCCTATTCCGAGCTAATGTTTTCTAATCATCTTCTGTACAATTTACCTCCCTTAAATTATGGTCAATGTTATTCTCCCACCTCAGCCTTGGACTCTTTTCCTCTTGTTTTCCTACAATGGGTTTCCATGTCTTTCTTTCATTCCCATTCGTGCCACATGCCCTGACTATCGTAGTGTATTTAACTGCTATTATTATATCTGGTTTCCCACTATTGTAGCTCACTGTTTTATGTGATCTTCTCCATTCACTTGTCTGTGCCAACCTAAACGTAATACAACGTTATATGCCCCAGATAAATATAACTGGAATTATAACCGTTTTACAAGCCATATCTCTTTAGTTTAAAATTTTTTAGAACATTTTGTAGACAAGTGTCCCTGAAATGAATAATAGTTTGCATTACTAGATTTGAGCCTATGCTCTATTTATTTTTTTAACTTCATTTCTGACTTATTGCTTTTTTTTCGGAAAGGTGTTAACTCCAAAATTGTACTTTTGTGAAAAAAATATATTGAAATAAATTAGCTAATCAATTGATTTTGTGTTTTACTTGATGAAAATCCATGATATATGTAATAAATAAAACAACAACAATTCATATGATTTTCATATCCTAAATATTTATTTTAACAGTCCACCGATGTGGTCTCGAGGTAGCGTGCTGCCTTGTCACGCAGCGGGCCGGGTTCGATCCCCGGTCGGGACAGTTTTCTGGGTGAGGTTTTTATCGGGTTTTTTCCTCACCAGTAAGACAAATGCCAGGAAAACTTTAAGGCCTAAACGGTCCCCAAAATCATATGGCCATCGCAATCATCATCATTCATATTCATCTTAGATTAAGCTTAGGATTAGGGACAAATTTGATATAAATTTGATATGGAATTCATGATAAAAAGGTTGAAAAACACATATGAATCATGGGGTTTCACAGTAAATTTACAAAAAACAGAATATCTGGCAATAAATAGCAATGAAAGAGAACATTTAATATTGGAGGAAGGAATCCAAATAAAGCAAGTGAAACAAACTAAATATTTGCGAATAATTATGGATAACATTGAAGGTATAGGCAAAGAGAACATAAAACATAGAATTGAATTGAGTAACAAAATAATATCATCGTTAAATTCCATATGATGGGATAAGCATTTTGGAAAGACACAAAAAAATATATTGGTAAAACATTGCTGGAATCTGTTGCAATGTATGGAAGTGAGGTATGGACAATCAATAAGTACTACAAGAATAGACTAATAGCTCTAGAAATGGATTATTTACGCAGAAGTGCCAGAAAGTCAAAATTAGAACATGTCACAAATAAGGAAATTAGAAATATAATGAAAGCAGAAGAAAGCATAATTGAAGGAATTGAGAAGAAGGAATTAAAGTGGTTAGGACATGTTTTAAGAATGGAAGATGAGCGATGGCCAAAGCATCCGACCAGAAGGAGGAAGAGAGGGAGACCGAAGTTAACATGGAAGGAAAACATGAAGACATTAATGCAAGCAAGAGGGCTAAGTATTGAAGATGCCCAAGAATGTAGACTTTGGAGGTTTGGCACGAGAAGACGCCAGCAGCTGTAAAAACCCGAAGATAGACAGATAGATTAAGGACTCTCCTGGCGCACCACTATCATCATCATCACCACCCGTCATATCGAGGAAACGTTACCCCGCCTTCCAGGCGCCCCAATCTCAGAAGTGGGTTTCAAGTATGCCATGCCGGGAGAGAACACCAGGAATGTCGAAAGAGAACCTGGGGCATTATATATAGGCCTATATATATATATTCGTAACAGCTGTTTCAATTCACTGTATCTACATCACACGAATGTCATAAATACAAATATATTTTCTTATTTATGGGTATATAGAGTAAATATTTATGCGAATCATATGTGACCCTTATAAAAATTGCTAAGTTTTCATTAAGTGTAGATTTTAGTTGTTAAAACAGATATTAATATGAGTGACCAATAGATACAAGTAAAAATATGACTGGTGCTGAAATCTAGTGCCTGAAAATAAAACAGATAAGCCAATCACATATGAAGTTTCTCAACTTTGAAGATCATTGATTCAAAACTGGCCTTTTATTACATGGCTTCTAATCTCTCTATATATAATGGCATAATCCATTGTTGAGCCATAGTCTCTCCTTTGTAAGGAATTACTAGACCAAGTTAATTTTTTTTAGTTACCGACACACCGACCCAATGAGACATCTAACCGACAACTAATCTTATTAGGACGTTGATGTCGGTAAATTTTGCTTAGAGGCCTCTTTATTCAGGCTTAAGAATCTTTTACGAGCCAGAAAATCTTCAGACTAGGGACCCATGGTTTAAAGTCCCTCCCAGAGGATTTGCTTCTTTGGATTTTCCGTCCTAAAAAAATCCATCGATCGCGGCCGGGTTTGAACTCGCGACCCTCGGAATCAGAGGGAAGGAGCATAACCACTAGTCCACCGCGGCCGATTGACTTCTAAGGGTCTCATATAAAAATGTGAGACCTTAATATACTGGATATGAAAAACAGTTGTTTATTATTTAAACATTATATGGAGCAAAACAAGGACTCTTACTTTAAGGGAATGAAGGAGATTATGAGTATTTGAATAGCTGCCAAATTTAATATGGAAATATCAATTAACAAAAATAAAATTATGGAATTTCATGGGAAGGATCCCATACAAAGTAAAATCTGTCTCCAGAATAAAATTTTAGAGAGATCTAATCAATTTAAATAGTTTGGATATTATCTCTCTATCTGGGATGAAAAGGATATCCCTGAAAAAAAATACTAGTTATAATAAAAGTTTGGGAATTATTAATCAAGTTATGAAACCATCCCTGGTACAAAAAAAAAACAGATTACGTTTATATAATACTTTGGCTAGACCAGTGTTGATCTATGGTAGTGAAGCATGGACATTAAAAAGACAACATGAAAGCAGAATAACGGCTTGTGAAATGATATTCATGCGCAGAACAGCGGGTTACACCAGATGGGATCGGAAAAGGAACACCGATATCTTAAAAGAATTGAAGACTACGCCAATTTTGGAATATATTAAACAGTACCAACTAAATTGGAAACACCATATTGAAAGAATGACTTCAAATCGGATCCCCAAAGCTGTTTATAATTATATACCAAGAGGACGAAGATCTCTGGGCCGTCCTGTGAAACGCTGGAGGCAAAATTTTCTATAGGATCGTAACAGGCCTTGGCCTAATACTTGGAAGGAAGAAGAAGAAGACGAGGATTTGAGAATAAAGTTCGTAGGAACATTTTTGGACCAAAGAAAGACGAACAGACATGTAAATGGAGAAGACTAGGCCTACTTAACAGCTAGCTACATGGTCTATACAAAAAGCCAGAGATAATAAGAACAGTTAAGTCTCATAGACGTTGATGGGTGGATATGTGGCACGAATGGAGAATGAAAGAGGGGCATGAAAGTTTTTTGTAGGAAAACCAGAAGGAAAACGCCCAGCAGGTAGACCAAGAATAAGGTGGAGGAGTAACATTAACCATGATTTGAAGGAAGTATATTACACAGGGGATGTTTGAAAAACATTTGCTTAGGATAGGGATGTATAGAGAGTTTACATCCGCGCGACCATGAACATACGGGTTCGATAGTGTCAGCGAGTTTGTTACACAGAAAACACATATAATATGCTTAATATTAAGGTATAGAAGACAGTCAATGAAGTTAACATGGAGACTACATGAAGCACACGTTTGGACCCATCAAAGCAAATTTGGCTGAGAATAAATGAATGCTTACCTCATAGAACCGTATTGGCAAATTCCTACTGGAGCCAAACTGTCTACCAGATCGGTTGAAAGAAGGAACAGTGGGCACGTGTTCATAAAAACATATTCTATCGTCTGAGTCTTGTTGCTAACTGAAAATTATGTGATATGCACTAACATCTCTAGATAACTTATCTTCATACTCAAGTATCATTAAACATAATAATACCAATAAGCTATTCAATGACAAGAGAACTGTCAAACAATGCGTACCAAAACTACCTTGAAATTTATCCCAGAGAAGCTTTCTGATGTACCAAGTCCGTGTCCAAAAATTATCTGCCGTTTTCAACTGCAAGGCACAGACATCGAAGCCAGAATCCAAGCAATGTCAGCCCACAGCAAGGAGCAGATGGATTCTCTATATGAGCAACAGCGGAATGGAGTTAGACGAGACGTAGCGCAGATGGCAGGTAGTGAAGGTTATCCAATCTACCAATTCAGGAGTTGTATCACCTCACTATAGTTTAAATGAGAGATTTGGCCCTGTATTTTAATGCTTTGCAGTTAATATGGCACATATGTTTTGAACATGGCCTTCGTACTTCACAACGCTTCTCTGGAAGAAGTTAAAAGGTAAGATTCGGCATGCAATGGTTGAGTGTTCCCTTGTTAGATACTGCTAGCTAACTAACTAACTAACTCATTGGCACTATAAAACTGTATGTTCATGGCTGCGCGGACATAAGCACTCATCCCTATCCAGAACTAATGTTTTACAATCATTCCATGTATAATCTTCTTCTTCTTCTTCTCCGGCTTTCCCCCACTTATAGGTTTGCCGGCTTCAGTTTCCATTTAACTCTATCATTCCAATCTCCCTCTTCCAAATTCCTATCATCCATTATAGTTCTGACGTAGGTTTTCCATTTCCATCTAGGTCTGCCACGTTTATTTTTGCAGGGGGTGACCATTGGTATATATATTTTTGGCCATCTTTCATTTTCCATTCTTTGTACATGGTCATACCATTTAAGCGTTTGATTTTCAATCCTCTTAACAACCGGTGTGGTGACATTCATTTATCTCCAAAGGAATTCATTTCTTATTTTATCCTGTCTTGTTTTTTTGGAGGCTTCTTCTAAAATAATCAAATTCAACTGTTCTAATTTTATTTTTTTGTACTTCCGTCAAAGACCAAGTTTCACTTCCATATGTATAATCTACTTCCCTAAAATCATGGTTAATGATATTCTCCCACCTTATTAGTGGTCTACCAACTGGGCGTTTCTCTCGTTTTCCTACAAGAAGCTTCCATGCCTCTTCTCTTTCATTCCCCATTCGTGTTCACACGTCCTGCCCATCGAACTCTACGAGACTATTATAGTGGCTTCCTTTAAAGATCATGTAGTTCACTGTTGAGTAGTTTTCTCCATTCGCCGTCTGTTCATCACACTTGGGTCTAAAAATTTTCCTAAGAACTTTATTCTCAAATTGTAATATTTTCTTCTTCCTTAAAGTAAGAGTTCATGTTTCACATCCATATAATATAACTGGGAGAATAAAAGTTTTATATATTTTTAATTTGACAATTTTCGAGAGAAGTTGGGACAACAGGAGTCCCTGTAATGCATAATAACATACACTTTCAGAATCGAGCCTATGTTTAATTTCTTTGTACATCTCATCTCAGGGGTTGCCGCACACTTGGCACCTTTAAGTCACGCTTATACAGTTACCTGTTGTCTAATAACTAATTTCTCTCTATTTATTTAATTTTATACTATGCCATTAATCTTTTCCTCATTTTTTATATATCTTGTACATATTATATATGTAATACGTTAAATTTAGAGTAAATCAAAATACATTATAAATATTAATTGTATTGTATAACTGTAGGCTTTCACGGCCGGCGTCTTGATCCCTATTAGGTTCGTCTTCCGGGCATATAGGCTGTGGAACGACTGGACCACGGCCTATATGCCCGGAAGACGAACCTAATAGGGATTAATTGTATTGTATTCATAACATGTAATCGTTTATGTATATTGTAATTTAGATGTAAGACTATTTTTTTTGTATTTTTAAAGTTGGTTGAGTGGTAGACAAGGCCTTAAGGCCTTAACTCTGCCAGGTAAAATAAAGCTATTATTATTATTATTATTATTAATAATAATAATAATATTTGTAATTATTGTTCCTAGGTAGATCTATTTGAATCCAGCCACTTTTTCAAAATTTCCCTCATTTAACATTAACTGTCCATTTCCATTATATAAGGCATTTCTGTATGACCATATATTTAGTTTTATTGATGTTTACTTCCAGCCCCAATTTCTTAGTGTTAGTCAATAGTGTCGAATGTTGGTCCTTAGTATCTCCTCGCTATCACCTAATAATATTATATGATCCGTATGAACTAATAGCTTGTTAACACCATCCATTGTAGGCCTTTTTCAATCTCTAAATGCGTAATACGGTTTATTGCAAAAAAAAAAATACAGACCTCTTTATTCAGGTTTAAGGATGTTTTAGGAGCCTTAAAATCTTCAGACTCGGGTGCCACGGCCTAAAGTCCCTCTCGGATAACTTGTTCCTAGATTTTTTAACCAATAAGCTATCCAGGCTTCCTAACAGAGATTTCAGAAGGAAACATTTTTTTTCGACGGGCATGTTAAAACCACATTTTCAGCGACGAGGATAGCGGAGGCGAGGATCCCGATCGGATGTTAAACATTTGCTAACAGAGGAACTATCAACTATTGCATGCTGAAACATACCTTGAAATTTTTCCCAGAGAAGCGTTGTGATGTACCAAGGCCGTGTTAAAAAAATCTGCTTTATTTAACTTCAAGGCACGGAAATCGAAGCCAGAGTCCAGCAATGGCAGCCCACTACACGGAGCGGATGGACTTCCTGTATGAGTAAGAGCAGAGTGTATTGAGGCGGGACAAAGCGCGGACAGAAGGTAGTGAGGGTTTTAAAATTTTTATCTTCTTTCTCCATTCTTTTCTATCTTCCCATTCCAATTCTTCCAGACCTAGCTCCCGCATATCTCTTCTTACATCATGCAGTCATTTAAATCTAGGTAGTCTTTTCCCAGGTGGAATCCATTCCTAAGCTTGTCTGCGTAATCTTTTCTCTGGCATCCTACCATTCCATTCTAGTTGTGTGTATCTCACAAAATATAATATTGAATTTTGTGACTTTCATTTGTTGGCTGATGATTATATTTCTGATTTTTTCCAATTTAGATAATAATATAATATAATATAATATAATATAATATAATATAATTATAATATAATATAATATATAGATATAGTATAATAATATAAATAATATAATATAATCATAAATATAATATAATATACTTACTTACTTACTTACTCACTGGCACTATCGAACCCGTAGGTTCATGGCCGCACGGACATAAGCTCTCCATACATCCCTATCCTGAGCCAATGCTTTCCAATCATTCCCTGTATAATCTACTTCCCTCAAATCATAGTTAATGTTGTTCTCCCACCTCATTCTTGGTCTACCAACTGGGCGTTTTCCTTCTGGCTTTCCTACAAGAAGTTTCCATGCACGTCTTTCATTCCCCATACGCGCAACATGTCCTGCCCATCGCAGTCTACGGGACTTAACTGTTCTTATTATATCTGGCTTCCTATAAAGACCATGTAGTTCATTGTTATGTAGTCTTCTCCATTCACCTGTCTGTTCATCTCTCTTTGGTCCAAAAATTTTCCTAAGAACTTTATTCTCAAATACTCGTAATCTCCTTTCCTCCCTTAAAGTAAGAGTCCATGTTTCGCACCCATATAATATAACTGGTAGAATAATAGTTTTATATATTTTCAGCTTAACATTTTTTGAAAGGAGTTGGGACATCAAAAGTCTCTGCAATGCATAATAGCATGCATTTCCAGAATTGAGCCTATGTTTAATTTCTTTGTGCATCTCATTCCTATTTGTGATTATTGTTCCTAGGTATTTGAATTCAGCCAATTCCTCAAAATTTCCCTCATTTGTCATTAGCTGTCCATTTCCATTATATAATGTATTTCTACGTGTGACCATATATTTAGTTTTACTGATATTTACTTCCAGTCCTAATTTCTTAGTGTTACTCAATAGTGTGTGCGTGTTGGCCTTTAGTATCTCCTCGCTATCGGCCAGTAGTACTACATCATCAGCATAAACTAACAGCTTATTAATACCATTCAGTTGTAGGCCTTCCTCATTCTCTAAAGATTTAATGGCATGCTCTAGTACAAAATTAAATAGTAGAGGAGATAGTGCATCTCCTTGCTTCAACCCATTCTGGATTCAAAAGTGTCTGAAAACTGTTTGCCTACACGCACCCTACTCGTTGAGCCATTTAGACACATTCGTATAAGTCTAACTAACTTTTTAGGAATTCCGAACTCCAGCAGGATACTATATAACTTCTCCCTCTTAATTGAATCATATGCTTTTTTGAAGTCTACATATAGTTGATGTACAGTACCATTATATTCCCATTTCTTTTCTAAAATCTGTCTTATACTAAAAATCTGATCTGTTGTAGACCTGTTTCTTCTAAATGCACATTGATGATCTCCTAGAATGTCATCAATATAGGGAGTAAGTCTGCTTACTAATATATTTGTTAGAATTTTGTACGAAGTTGAAAGTAATGAGATGCCCCTATAGTTGTTGCAATCAGTTTTATCTCCTTTCTTATAAATTGGTACGATAATTGATTCCTTCCATTCATCTGGAAGAGCTTCTTTTTCCCAAATCATAGTAAGCAACCAGCGTATCTTGTCCATCAATTTTTCTCCCCCCCTGATTTTATCAGTTCTGCTGGGATCTCATCTGAACCTGATGCTTTATACATCTTCAATTTTTCAATTGCCATTTCAACCTCTAATGCACTTGGCTCTGCGACTAGCATTTCTGCTGTCTGTAACTTATCCTCCTCAATGTCCTGTTCTGTATGTACATTTAATAGCTGATTAAAATAACTTTTCCATCTATTTAATATACTCTTGGAATCTGCAATCATATCCCCATTTTCATTCCGAATTATGTTTGTTCTAGCCTGAAACCCTTTCTTCTCTATACTAATTCCCTGATATAATTCTCTAATGTTCCTATTTTTTGCATTCATTTCAAGATCATTAATCTTCTCTCTCAAATATTCCCTCTTCTTACTCTTTAGTAACTTGGTGGTTTCCCGTCTAACACTACCCAATTGCTCTAAATTTACCTCATTTGGCTCGTGTAACCATTTCATTTTTGCTAGCTTTCTTTTCTTTACGATGTCGGCACATTCCTCATCAAACCATTTCTTGTTTTGCCTCTTTTTTAAACAACCAATGCTTTCTGATGCTGACAATTTAATAGTATCTCTTATAGCCTCCCATTCTTTATTTATATCAGTTTCTTCTTCGTTTGCCACATTGTCATCTGAAGATTCCAGTACTTCAAATCTATTAGCAATTTTGATTTGGTATTCTTGCCGCATTTCATCATTTTTCAAGTTTTTTAATTCATATTTTACAGAATCATCTTTAGCGTTTGTTCCTCTCATAAGCGATAGCCGTTGTCTGATTTTCACTCTGACCAGATGATGATCCGAATTGCAGTCTGTCCCTCTAACTGATTTAACATCGATGATGCTACTGTGCCAGCGTTTATCCACTAATACATGATCTATCTGGTTCCGAGTTTCTCCATCTGGGGACGTCCAGGTGTATTTATGAATATCCTTATGCTGAAATGTTGTGCTCTTAACAATGAGATTCTTTGATGTGGCAAATGTGACTAATCTAACCCCGTTGTCGTTACTATCTTCATGAAGACTGAATTTGCCTATTGTTGGTTTGAATATATCTTCCCGCCCCACTTTTGCATTAAAATCTCCTAAGACAATTTTCATATGATATCGTGAAAGGCTATCAAATAAGCATTCTAATTCGTCATAGAACTCATCCTTGATCTTGTCATCTTTATCTTCTGTGGGGGCATGTACATTTACAATTATAAAATCATGTCGTTTACCCTTTAGAATTATGTATGATATCCTATCACTAACAAACTTAATATCTCGGATAGCGGATAGGATCCTCCTTCTGACTAAAAAACCCGTTCCAAATGCAGGTCTTTCTGCACCCCCATAGTATAATGCAAAGCTTCCTGATTCCTGACTACCTTCTCCTGGCCACCTAACTTCCTGTAAAGCGACTATATCCAAGGGCGATTTATCCAATTCCCGCGTTAATATCTCTAGTGCCCCGCTATTGTATAAAGTCCTAACATTCCATGTTCCTAGGAACATGTCCCTGTGTTTGAGCCTTTGGCATGGGTTCCCTGAAGTAGTCCCCGCCCGGAGAACCGAATGGGGGACTATTTGACCTCCGGAAAATTTTACCCCAGTAGAACCCATGTCCGCATTTCTTGACGGTTGTATTTTTACGGTGAAAGATCGTCACTCTTTCGACCAAGGTACTTATTTCGTCTGGCTTATCACCTTCGACCAGTCCGGCATGGGTAACCCTATCGGCAGCAATGCTACCGCCGGCATAGCTCTCAGGATCATTTAAGCACACAAGCCACTCCACCACGACAAGGTAAATATACCATGGAGGGATTATACATATTATTATTATTATTATTATTATTATTATTATTATTATATTATTAATTAAAGCAGAATTTTAATATTATAATAAATATGAAAGTTAAAGTAAATAATTTTGTATTTTAAAATTCTTTTAATAATTAGATATAACTTAAATAAAGAAAAACATCTAAATAATTCATTCTTGGTTATTGTTGAATAAAAATGTCTTAGTAACAATTAAAGAAATTGTACTACATAACAGTTTTTGTAAAGAATGCTTTTAAAAATTGTTTTAAGTCATTGTTGTCAAAATTATAAGTCCTTCTATTACAACTGTAATAAGAACACCTGCATAACTTCATATTCTTAAATGAAAGTAAACTAAACTCTGATTGGATGTTAAAACAATTAACTTTCTTATTTAACAAATCAAATTAAACCTTATATTTAATGAACTATGTACCAATAGAATTTAAAATTACCATCATGTGATGTAATAATGTTCTTTAAAATTATAAAAGAATTACACTATTCATTATGCAAACAACTTTCAACAAAGATAGAAGCAATAGAGCTCTCCTGATAAAATGTAATATTTAATACAAGAAGAATAATTGATTCAAGAAAAGAAAATAATTTAATTTTAATTGATGGTGAAGAATAATACCACCTACATTTACTTAATCTGCTGGGAAATTAAGAAGTGAATAAATTTGCAATTATTTCTACAAGAAACATTTTTTAGTAATTTTGAAATGTTTTCCTACCCAGTGTACCAACGTCCGACCCTAAGAAGAGAATCCGGCTCTACCGAAAATTAAACCCAACCTGAACCAGTAATTCTTTTTCGGGACACAAATCCTTCTTCAAAATGTTACTATAACGTCGGACATCAAGAGAATTACTTTTTCATCATCATCATCAACAACAATCACGGATAAAGCCATGTGGCTTGTTCCGGTCTCATAGATTCTCATTCAAAGTTGGATCCATCTCTTCTTCGGTCTACCAACATTCCTGCGTCCTTTTGGTTTGTATTTAAGTATAATTTTGGGAAAGCGATCATCTTCCATTCTTTGAACATGTTCTTTCCATTTTTTTCTAGATTCTTTTATTCTATCTAAGTGTTTAAAGATATTTAGCTCATTTCTAATATCTTCACTTATTCTCTTATCTAGAAGTTTCCAACCGTCCGGTTTTTTATAAGGTGAATAGCCGGCCAATCACCTGTTTGTCTTATTTAAGGTCGGTTCTTATGGCGTATAACCGACATAACCCGCCTATTTGTCTGGGGAAAAGATTACGCCAGCATTACCTCCCATCCTTTTATGCCTCTACCAGTGAAGACATAATTTGGATGGGTTCGGTGTTTAGGCCTTCCTCTGGTATGTTGAACTATATATTTCGCCTAACTTCGAAATTTCCTTAGGTGCTGATTTGAATAATTAAGTCACGAAGTTGATAAAACAAATAATTTTATTTTTAACACATTTGAAACTTATAAAACACTTTCAACACTTCATATAAATTCACATTTTGCTTGATCATCTTCAAATTGCGTCCACCCCATGTGGAGGCTACAAGTAAAGAAAAAAATATATATAGCGGGAAGAATCTGCTTCATCACGCAGTTAGTCACTCTGCGCATGCTCAGGCGTGCCAGAGAAATTAATGTAGGTTGTCATTACTGAACTTTGCAGTATAGCCAACTATAACTGTGGCCATAGAGAAATTAAAATACCAATATAGCCACACCAACATAACTAAATGGAATGTACAGAGTGAAAATTATTTAAACCGACAAACCCTGGGAGGTTGTAGGGGACACCAAAACAAATATTTTTCCCTAATGCCATTTTTTCCTATGATGATAATTTAAAACGGTAGAGGGCGTATTATGCTCTTCAGTTGTCATGACTACAACTGCTGTTGATGGTAGGAATTGTTTTGTCCACCAGTGTAGTAGTGAATTGTATCTGCTTACTAATGGAGCGATACACCCGGAGTGATTACACTGATATGTGTGGGCCGGTGTTGTTGGGGACTGTTTAATTGGGACATATCTCCTACCTAGGCCATTAAATGGCAGGCACTATTACAATTATCTCGCCAGAGCATTGCCAGAATTGCTGGAAGACGTCCCTCTCCCTACAAGACAACGCATGTGGTTCCAACATGACGGGGAGCCGGCAAATTTCGGTCGTCGTGTGAGTCGATTCTTGAACCAACGGTTTTCAGAAAAGTTGATTGGCAGAGATGGTCCTGCACCACGTCCTGCTCGATCCCCAGATATGACCCCTTTGGATTTTTTTGTGTGGGGAGAGATGCGCAACCTTGTTTACACAACTCCTGTTGCATCAGAAAAGGATCTGGTTGCCCGAATAGTAGCAGCAGCAGCAGGAGCAATTAACGATACTCCTGGAGTTTTTGCTCGTGTTAGACAGAACATGATCCGCCGGTGTAACCTTTGTTTACAAGTCAATGGAGGCATTTTTGAACCTCTACTGTAATTTAAGTAATTGCGTTGTGTTAATGTGTTGTCTCTTGGCAATAAAAATGCAAAAGTGTTTGTTGGTTTAATTAATTTGCCGCCAGAGAAATCTTCCTCTACTGGTTTAAATAATCCTCATAGGAAAAAATGACATTAGGGAAAAATATTTGTTTTGGTGTCCCCTACAATCTCCCAGAGTTTGTCGGTTTAAATAATTTTCACCTTGTACATATAAAGGGTGAAATATATTTACGAACATTCTGTACGTTTTCTATTAATTATCATATCATTTATGATATCCGATAATGTTATGATGAGGACTTTCGAGTGTAGAATAGCTCGACCCGCACATGCACTGAGTACTGGGATCAGTCTGAGTGCTTTGTTGGACCATGGGTATTATCCACTGTGACCCTCAGTTTTTATTTGGCCGGTTTGGGTTGCCAGTTGATGTACTATTCTCTGTCTGAGTAAATAAATTATTAACTGGTTTTGAGGGTTAGCCAATGGGCTGTTACGCCATTGTAGATGTAGAGATTGGTCCATTTACTTCTGGTAATGGTGCTGTTCCATGATACACAATCCATATCCAATTGCCCCACTCCACAATGTCTTCAACTGTCCATTTTTAGTCCAAATCATATGTGTGTGTGTGTATTGCTACATTCATTCTCAGATTGTCCATCCACTCAAGGGTCTTCCGTGTCTCAGTTCCATTTCCATCGGTTGTTCTCAGGGCTCAAAAATTTTAAATGTTTCAACAGATCCAAAGTTGATGGAACATGTTTCGGATATCCTATGTCACCGTGCTACCTACATAAATTCATATAAAAACTGAAAACACACAATTTATTGTTGCAGTATGTAAATATTTACTGAGACTATTTAACTCATGTCCCAAATGGGAGTTAATGACCAATGACATTTCAATGATTTTTGATTTACAACCAATCACAGTCGTGTTTCGCCTAAAATTTACCAACTAAAGTTTATCATAATAAAGAAAGCACCTCCTTTTTAACATTCTGAATAGGCCATAGCATTATTTTGTAGTGACTAACCCTCTAAGAAATACGTCTATCAGATTGTATATATAGTGCATGAATGTCAGCAGAAAGCGCATGCGATAGATAATATAAAAACATTTGTAACAATTGATTATACCACAAAAAAAGAAAACACTGTTTGCACTTTCTTAAACGAATTATTTTACAGAAAAATATAATTTAAATATTTACATCACAGGACATCAAATTAATTAATGCCTATAACGTAGGTTATAAATTTCTCCACTAGGGTGCATTCTTACAATATTGCGATCCTTTGGCAATAAATATGATCTGGTTGCAGTGATGAACAAGGAAATGAAGCGTACCAATCGTTTCTCATTTGTTTTCAAACATCGCCGTTTACATTAAATATATAAATATTTTAAAATAACTATAGTTAAATAATGATTTGTGAGTAAACTGCTTAATTTAATTCGTTAAATAATCCTAACATATGCCACTCTTGATTTCTAAATTCTCTAGTTAAATTCACTCCTCACTTCGTGAGTCGCGAATTTATCGATAATTTGGAAATCACTTAAGGCATTACTTATGACTACTTAACTCATGCCCCAAATGGGAGTCAATGACCAATCACGTTTCAATGATTTCTGTTTTACAACCAATCAGAGTCGTGTTTCACGAAATATTTATCAGTGTTATATTTACCATATTAAAGAAAGCTCCTCCTTTTAAATATTAAGAACAGGTCTGACCATTATTTTGCAGTGACTGAGCCTATAAGAAATACGGCTACCAGATTATATATATATATAGTGCATAGATGTCAACACATAGCGCTTGCAGGAGTTAATATAAAAACATTTGAAGCAATTTATTATACCATCAAAAAAAGAAACCACTGTTTGCACTTTCTTAAATGTATTTTTTCCCAGGTAATAATCCAGGAAAATATAATTGTCATATTTACATCATACGACATCAGAAATGAATTAATATACAGTTTGATGTGTTTCATTTTTTCTCCACTAGAGAGCATTATTACAATATTGCGTTCCTTTGGCAATAAATAGTATGATCTGGTTGCAGTGGTAAAAGAAGCAGATGAAGCGTAGGCCTACCTATCGTTTCTCATTTGTTTTCAAACATCGCCGTTTACATTAAATATATAAATATTTTAAAATAGCTATAGATAAATAATGATTTGTGAGTAAACAGATTAATTTTATTCGTTAAATAGTCCTAACAAATGCCACTCTTGATTTCCAAATTCTCTAGATAAATTCACTCCTCACTTCGTGAGTCGTGAATTTATCGATAATTTGGAAATCACTCGTGGCATTACTTATGATAAATATAGGCCTATATGTTGAATTTTCTTTTTCAAAAAATGTGAGAATGCCTTTAAATTGAGTGAGAAGTTGAGCTCAAAGTAACCTAAAAGTATCATATTTACAATGTAAAATATGTACTAGTCACTGTTCAGACAGTGTAGCCAACTTATCACAAAAACCAACTAACAAACAAGTGAACGCTAAACTAATCTGTTACAGCCATAGGAACAGAAATAAACATATGCCATAAATAGCATACGAAGATATCAGAGATGATATTGGAACTAGTTTTGCCTTTTACAAAGAGCATACGTATGTTTTGCAGTGCGTACGTGCTGCGAAACATGATACTTCATCGCGCAATTCACTGAAATTTTACACACTTTGCTAAACAATATTGAACCGTAACTTGGGAATATTTCCGCAACAAGTACTTTCAGGAAATTGTCAGTTTGTCTTGCAGTTTACTGTTGTCCGTTCTTTAGGCATCGTAAAACAATTGTCCTAAAGGTAAAAAAAGCCACATACACTTGTCGCACCACTTTGTCTTTGAAGCAACTGTCTGTGAACGAGGACTACAGACTGAATTCAGTGTTACCAACATCAAAAGTAATATTACCAGTCACTTAAAGGTTTCTATGCAATGGTATGTGTAATGAAGTTTGTCCATTTCAATCAATGTCATTGAAATACTAAGTTAATTTCGATAAAAATGGCAAATATGCATTTATAGGCAAAGTTAACTTCATGGAAAACAGCTTTAGGGTCGTCGGTATGAACGTATATGAAGTCACTTTCACAATATCTGCAATAAATAACTGTAGGCACATATCTGCCAACCACTGCATACCGAAACCTAACTTGAAATTTCTCCGACAGTAGCGTTGTGAAGTATCAAGGCGTATCCAAAAAAAAAAAATCTGCCGTTTTTAACTGTAAGGCACTAAAATCCAGGGCCAAATCTCTCATTTAGACTATAGGGAAGTAACACAATTCGTGACTCAGTATATTGGATAATCCTCACTCCCTGCCGTCTGCGCCTCGTCCAGCCTCACTGTAATCTGCTCTTAACCTATACATGCAGCGAGTACATCTACTCCGTAAAATGGATTGCCATTGCTGAATTCTGGCTACGATTTCTGTGTTTTGCAGTTAAAAACGACATATTTTTTTACACGGCCATGGTACATCACAACTCTTCTCTGGGAGAAATTTCAACGTTGGTTTCGGCAAGCAGTGGTTGGGTGGCAGTTCTCTTGCTAGTTTTAAGCAGCTTCGCGAATGCTTTGACTTCAATATATTCTATCTCGTACAGGACATATTAAAATCGGACATTTATCCCCATATAATAATAATAAGGGTTTTTTATTTAATATTTAAATATAATTATATTTGTTTCTAGTAAGAATGGAAATAAGATTGATTTAGAGAATTCAAATTTTTTATAGCCTAAGTATAAAAACATTCAAACTGGTCAATATAAACTGTTAATACAGTTGGATGTATTTCAAACTGATTTAATATGTGTAAAATACCTTAAATATTTGAATTGATATTTTTTATAAACAAATAAATGGGATTGGACGAATTGGATGGGAGTCAGCCAGTAGTACTCCTTCCTTTTCAGTTGGACCAATCAGAACTTCCAGATTATAACTGAGATGAAATGGGATTTTTCCCAGAACAACAAGATGGCTACAATACTTGAAAGAAGTCAGACATGTAAAACTACAGGACATCAAGAAATAAAAGAACTATAGTTCATTTCTTGATATTAGTTGACAAAATGGTGTCAAAGTTATGAAAAATAATATTGTAGTAGAAATTTAATTCACATGGAGTATAAATAACCCATAAAGTGGAAATAAAGTGTTAGTGAAAGATTGACCGTTGGAAATAGTCATCCATTACATATACGAAGTAATAATCTTCTATAAGTGAAATTTATTAATTTAAGCCGGAATCTTTTAAATTACTGATTATTTACAAGATTCATCTAAACAGAAGTGAAAACTTTAATAAAATAACATTTACTTTAACTGTTAACAAAAGTGTCGTTACTTATTCATGTAAGAAACTTTCCCTCATTCCCCTGAAGAGAGTCATCAATGCCGTGGCAAATATCAGTAATCTAAATTATTACAATCATATATCTACAACGTGGGACATCACATCCAACAACCCACCTTTAATATATAGCCTTGTCAGCACTGTAAAGTTCGAAAATCTGCCATTTTGTGTTCCGTTATATATCAACTGTAAATACTCCAGAGTACAGAATGCTCCAAAGTCACTATCCATTTCAATGAAGAAAGGAAATGACTGAAAAATAAATATTATTGTGAAATTGTACTGCCTTCGTACCATGACCTGATCTAGGTGAAAACACATCTCTATCTTTCAGCTGTGAAACGAAATGTAGACCTTAACATTTTAACCGTATGAAAGCCTGCTGCTTCTGTGATACGATTTCGTAAATCAATCAGACGTGATAAGGACATTTTTATAGGCTGAAACGTAGAATTTTTCCACACTGTGTTGCGAGGGGCATTCAACTCCCTACTGAGGCGTCGAGTTGATGCGTTCGGACTATCATTGGCAATTTGAACCTGCTGCACTGTTTCTGCTGATACGCATGGTCGTCCATGATGTGCCTCATCACACACACTGCCGGTACGCTTAACCCTTAAATTGGCAACGTTTCCTATAGGATACAACAATCGGTTTAATTTATTTAATATTTTTAAGAAAACAGAAGAAAACGCAGAATACAAATTTCTTAAAGTTGTGTTGAATTACACAATGTACCTAATAATAACAATTATTCATTATTTCGTTTTCATTGCTGTCCGTCATATTTAAATAACTGGCAAGAGAAGTTAGTGACTTGCCAATTTAAGGGCTAAATTTGTCTACAAGCAGACAAATACGTATGTTGGGGCTGGTTTACGGAATTTATGAGTAAATTCAGCTCTGGCGTACCCGTGCACAAACAATTGCAACCCGATCTTCCGTGCTAAACATGTTGCACTAAGCTAAATATATAGGCCTATGCAAAGAAAAAAAAAGTAGTTTTCATGGAAATGGATTGTGACTTTAGATACACCCTGTATTAGAATGAAAATTATTTAAATCCTCATAGAAGCAAAATGCGGAACCTTCCATCACATTCATAGCCGACTGGACAAGTTCATGTTGCAATTTGTAAGGTTAGTATCCAATCGCAGACTTGATGGTACCAAATTCTGTCAAACAAACAAACAAACTAATTAACTTACATAACTAGAAAGAAACGGGTTCGATGGATTTTTTTAGGATGGAAAAATCCAAGGAGGGAAAAATGAAATAAAGATTAATTTTAAATAAAATAATAAAGAAGATACATCGCATCCAAGGTAAATTATGCCGTTCGGAGTATGAATATTTTCAGAATCATAAAATAACCTTAAGCCTGAATAAAGAGGCATCTAAACAAAATTTACCGACCATCACACTAGTAATATCTCAGTTGCCTACTGGATGTCTCATTCATGACATCTATAGGGAAAATAAGAGTAACTAAATTAACTTAGTCGAGTAACTCCTAACACAGGAGAAGTTAAGTCCCAACATTGGGCTATTACTCAAATTGTAGATAGAATGGAAACATGAATATATTATTTTCAACTAGCGTACCCGGCAGACGTTGTCCTGCCCGAACGTTCAATTCTCATGTCATGGGCAGACGATAAAAATATGTTACTTTTTTACCATAAAATTCAGCAATTAGGACATAATTAGATGTTATTAAATAAGTTTGCAAGAAAACCTCTTACAGCCTTCTGTTGAGCCTCAAGAAGTGTGAATGATGACGTCACATAATTATGTCGGAACATAACGATAATGCAGATGACTACGCATCTGATATAAAAAATCCTATAACCCGATCGCCGCGCCACCTACCAAGTCCAATTGTGGATCTAAACCATCCAGGGAACCCACTCAAACACACAGGAAAAAAAAAAAAAAAAAACATCCAAATCGGTCCAGTCGATATAGGCCTACAGGAGTTTTTAATTTCGGATTTCAAGTAAACCTCCACTTCTAAATTGTACCCTTCTTTGCAGATAAGTTAAGAACCGTCATATAACATTATATTAGAGTGAAAGAAAAAAAGATAAATTTATTTTTTTCCCCAGCTAGATTTCATTTCTGACCCACTGTGCACCGGCTCCATACTGGCCGAAATTCCATGAGAAAAATTTCTTCCCCCATAGAGACTCGATCCAGCATAAGTCCCATAATTCTGCGCCAAGACTTCTTGCCTTAACCACTAGGCTAAGGCGCAAGAGTCTTGGTATCAATGAAAGACAAAAAATGTTTGAGAGATAAACATATGCTGTCGCGGACTTTTTTGTAGAGCTTTTTGAGATATTCAATTCTGTGTACATTAATGTTGTGTATTTCTTATGGTTTAGGCAGCGTAAGCCATTTAAGCGTCCGAAGAGCTACTTTTTTCACGTTTTCCACTACAAAGGGCGATTTTTAAGGGTGTGGGAGTTGAGTATCACAACTCTCTTATAGCCTATGTTCATCCCGGGAATCTCCTGAACATTTTGCAAAAAAAAATCCATCACAATCGGATGAACGGTATGGCCGCGCATAAAGTACGAACAAACAAACAAATATACAAACAAACAAACAAACATTAATTTTTATATATAAGATTACATAAAATTATAGAACAATAGGCCGTATATAAAACGTAGGTAATAAGTTAAGTTACTCATGATTTGTTTTCACTGGAGTCCAATACTATTAAATAATCTGGCATCAGAAATTGAGTTTCTTCATTATAATAATATACAGAGTGTAACTAAATTCCCACTGCAGACTACGAGGATGTGTAGTGGGTACAAAGACGGTAATTTTAGCATAGGAATTCATGTCCGGAAACGTATCGTTTTCCCGCTAAACGTACGCAAAATACAACACATGTTCAACTCTCCAGACCCTGCACGTTCTCGCGACTTGACTCCGATTTACTACTTCCTATGATGTCACGTGAAATCCTTTATTTACGATACCCCTACTGGTGCGGGTTATGGTTGCGGCAGATATTACAGGACCAAGGATTGGTGATCGTGTGTACCAGAACATGGTATGGAGGTACCGTATCTGTGATGATTTAGGTTGTCGTCACTTTGAGCCCTTCTTGTAGTCCCAGACGAAAAGCAGCAGGCGTCAGAGAGAGCAACTTCCGTTGTGGTATTTTGCGTGCAGCGAGAAAAAGTTACGTTTCCGGATATGAGTTCCTATGCTAAACATAACCGTCTTGGTCCCCACTGCATGTTCTCAAAGTCTGTGATGGAATTTAGTTGCATCCTACATATAGGCTATTTCGTAATCCAGCAAAATGGGTCCATACATTCGATTTGCTGAGGAAATGCTTCCCTTTGTAGTCCCTGTAAATTGATTTCTTTTGCTAAATGTCAACAACAACAACAACAACAATAATAATAATAATAATAATAATACCAATAATAATAATAATTTATATACAAATTTTTAATGTTTACACATCTTTCTGTGTCTGAAGTTTTATTTTCCTTCTCCACTCGTCTCTATCCATCCACTCCATGCCCTCCAGTTCTTTTGTTCTCATTCCAGTTCTTATTTCTTGCATCCACGAGTTTCGAGGTCTTCCTTTCCTTATTTTTCCAGGTGGACACCATTCCAATGTTTTTCTGGGTAACCTCTCTTCTTGCATTCGTCGTACGTGGACATACCAATTTAATTGCTTATATATTGTATAATCTACTATTGAATATCTAATATTCATTTTTTCTCGTATGACAGTATATCTTATTTTATCTAATTTTGAACATCTTGTTGCTCTCCTTATGAAATCCATTTCCATCGACATAACTTTTTGTTTTAAGTAATAATAATAATAATAATAATAATAATAATAATAATAATAATAATAATAATAATAATAATAACAACAACAATACTTTATTTATTCTGAAAGAATAGACCCTCTTTTACAATCATATACAATAAAAATATAAGACAATTATTTACAATTATTTATACAATGTACACGTTACAATATATTTAAAAAACACATTAAAAATGATATGTAGAAAAGAAATTGAATCGTCATATAATTAAAGGCCCTATATCCATTTTGTACAATAATAATAATGCATAAATGTAATAAATCAGAAATATAAAATACATATTTCTATAAAATATGGGCAACATATTATGTATATAAAGTTCATAGGCTTACCCATACACACTAAAAACAATTAAAGAAAATCAATATACGTTGGGCGTTTTAGATGCGAATTTTTGCAATTTCTTCTACGATTTTTCAGGTTTAATTTCTCTTTACCTTGTCTAAATACATTTAGACTACATTTCTTTAATTTCATAGAAATAAACATTCCACGTGTGAAAATCATATCATGATTACGTAAGCTTATTTTTCCAGTTGGTGGCAAGTTCCTACTCGTTTTCCAACACACAATCGTATTAGACATGAGATCTTCAGAGTAAAAGTGGTCTATGTCCATATTTTAATATTTTCAGAAAATACTGATATAAAGTAGAGTAAATAAAATATATATCCTCAACTCGTGCCCAACTCAAGGTCGGGTAGAAGGATGAGATGAGATGAACCTATATATATCTGTGAATGACGAGAGTGCCGACCGACCATCACAGGGGTAGATGAACGAAATCAAATGGTTGAGATGAGTATTGAGAAATGGTGGAATGAAATTATGGCAGGAGGAAAATGGAAGAAAACGCCTGAGAAAACCCTGCCCAAGCTCCGTTTCGTCCACCACGAAACCCACATGGAATGGCCGAGACTCAATCTCGGGACCCCAGCGGTGAGAGGCGAGAGTCTAACCGCTTGTGACACGGAGTCGCCTATATAAAGTTAAAGTAGCCTAATACATTTAATTGCAGACGAAGAATTAAATATTAAATTTGTACAGTGAAAAAGAACAAATACAATACTTGGTTTAACAATAAGGATCATTAATATATTGGACCCAAATTCACGAGTATAAGTAAGATTTTTAATTTTTTGACTTGGTCCACTGTTGCTCTGAACCACTAATATTAATATTTCATCATGGTAGACCACCCTGTCAAAATCTGGAATAACTTACCATTTAAAGAAATAAAGGATCAAGGTCGTTCTCTAAGGAGATGGAACTAACAAATTACAACTTTATATTGAAATCAGAACAGGTCAGATGGTCTAATACAGGGCTGTGCTCACTAGGTGTGAAAAGGCGGTCCCCCTCTTACCCGCATCCAGGTGTAATCCCAATGAAACAATACGGCACTACTTACAAGCGAGTTGCAGTGTCTTATCTCGTCAGCTTATCCGACATAGGATTGAATAGGAGGGGGCGTGACCTCTTTTCACGCCTAGTGGCCACTTATTGACAGCCTTGCTCTAATAGAACTAAAGATAAAAATGTATATCTGAACCTGGTTTTAACTCAAGATCTCCACCTTTACGCGCTGATTCACTAATCAATCGACTACTCAAACAATTCTATGTCATTAATAGTATTTCTTATCATTTTTCTATCTTGTACATTTACATTTCATTCGTTAAATCTAGATTACATTAAAATATATTGTAAATAATAAGCCTAATAACAACACAACTAACAAGCGAATAGGAGTGTCTTAAGGTACGTACACATATGCGCGCCGCGAACACGAACGACGCGCGCGCGGCGCGTGTTATGTTCGTCGAAATTATTAATTTCAACGAACCTCCTGCGATCCATAGGAAACCCACAAACCTTCAGTAGACATTTTGCAGAGCAGGTGTAACCAACCATGTCTATTCCCTTTCCGTTCTCCCGCTTGTCCTGCATTCTTTCCCAAAAATAGGGACATTTTTTTTAAATGCCGCGGGACGCGGGACAAATTGTTAAAAATCGGGACTGTCCCGCCAAAATCGGGACGTCTGGTCACGCTTATTACTTATTACATCTTATAACTTTATTTATACTTTTTCAAATATTATAGCATTAAAGGAATTTAAAAAAATATATGATTTGTATATCCATCCATAGTAATTCTGCCCGAAGGCAGGTCCTTCACTGAAATCATAGCATTTTCATGCTATGCTTGCAGCTTTACTAGGGAATTGTGTAGGTGTGGTAGCTTCCCGTTGCTTTCCACACCGGTGAAGGATGATGAGATGATGATGATATGATAATGATAAGGATGATGATGATGGCCATATGATTTCGGGGACCGTTTGGGCCTTAAAGTTTTCCTGACATTTGTCTTACAGGTGAGGGAAAAACCCCGATAAAAACCTCACCCAGAAAAACTGCCCCGACCGGGGATTGAACCCGGGCCCCGCTGCGTGACAAGGCAGCACGCTACCTCGAGACTACAGCGGTGGACATGATTTGTATATATATGTTTAAAATTATTAAGAATCTATCTCACCATAACATGGCCTTAATTTTTAATAAAAATGTACATGATTATTATACTAGAGGTTGTACTTTATTGCACAAAGATACTAGTTTCTAAAAAAAAGTATAAAAGGGATTCGTTATGCATTAATCAACCATTAAAATAACTACTTACCTATTGAATATCAACATTTCACGAATGTTAAACATTTTTCTAATTGTATTAAAAAATATTTTTTCTCATTGCTTTCTTAGTTAATTTTGTTAATTTTATTATTATTAATATTATCCTGTTTAAATATTGTATTTATATGTGTATATATATTGTGCATCTATAGTAGTTTGTATTACTTAAACTTATGCCTGAATTTGTTTTGTTGTTTTTATTGTTAATTGTTTTATGGCCATTATTTTTTGTATATTGCCCCTTAACATGAGCAGTCTTGCTCTTTGGAGTCTTTGAAGAGATAAATAAATAATTAGCAATAAATGTGTTTATATATTGTATTGTTTTGTGATACTTCATACATAATATTATGAAATGAACGTCTTAAATAAATAATGTTTTCTAAATAATTCTAATTTATTTATACAATTACAGTACACACGAAAAAAAAAACACATATCATTGAAAAAAAAACACAGGCATCTCCTTTCAATGATTTTTTAAAATGATCCTTATGTTGTGGATCCCACAATAATTGCTTGCTTCTATAAATGTCAACAAGTTTTAACACGTTTTCCTCTGACCACTCCATACTCAAATAATAGGTGCGCACCGAAAGCAACGAACCTCTCAGGTACCCGTCCAAATCTAAACAGCGAACCATCAAAGTGTTCGTGGAAAAAACCGACAATGAGTGGATCGTGGTGAGAGACGCGCGCGCGGCGCGCGCGCCGTTCGCGCGCACCTTAAAACCCCGTCTAAATCTGACGAACATGGTGCGGCGCGAGCGCCGTTCGTGTTTGCGGCGCGCAGGTGTGTACGTACCTTTACATTGTCTGCTTATCCGATGTAGGTTTGAATACAGTAGGAGCGGCGTGGCGTCTTTTCACGCCTATTAAGCACTTATTGACAGCCTTGGTCTAATACAACTAAAGATAACCCTTGAGAATGCCTGACGCAGTCTCTGGCGAAACGTCGGGGAACTACAAGCCTCAAGACCACGGCCAACAGCCCGGAAATCTTCTACAAGATCATCATAGTAACTCCGGCCGTGAAAGCCTAAGTCAATATAAAAATATATATCTGAACCTGGTATTGAACTCAAGATCTCCACCTTCACGCGCTTGTTCACTAATCAATAATACTACTCAAACAATACTATGTCATTAATAGCATTTTTTTTTCATTTTTCTATCTTGCACTTTTATATTTCATTCGTTAAATCTAGATTAAATCAAAATATATTGTAAATAATAAGCCTAATACTATTGTACATATTCTTCATCTTCATTACGTGTACCCAGCCATAGCTGACAACACGAATCCATTGCATACTTATGCCATAAGATGCAATGGGGCTGCACTTTGAACAATGCAGCTTATGTGGGCATTCAAGGTGAGTGTCCATTAGGTTAAAGGAAAGAGATATAGGAAAGACAGAAATGAACCCTTCGGCCTCGTAATACCATCAGGGTCGAAGAAAACAAGAGGTCAGGCAAGGGAGATTGGATGCGAAAGTAAAAAAAAAGAGGGATCTGGTACTAGAAAGGAAGAAATACCAGATTGGTTAAAGATAAAAGTAAGGAGCAAAACACAAGTCAGTGGAAGCAATGTTTTGTTCAGCTTGGGCACCTTGTGGTCGCCATCCACATATCCCCTAGATGGGGACTCCTGAGGGTTAATATTGTACATATACCATGTAATAATATTGTTTATTCTAATTTAGATGTAAGAATAATTAATGTATTCTTTAACCTGGTTGAGTAGTAGACAAGACCTTAACTCTGCCAGATAAAATTATTATTATTAAAATTATTATTAAACAATCCAGAATCAGAAACAAATTTCTCTCTATTTGAAATCTTCATATACCTATGGTTATAATAATGAACTTCTAATCATATTACAATGCTTCGTTTATGTTAGGTAGAATGAAGGGATTTATTCCATGCTACGAGTATTTTAAGGTATTCCTAAATTATACGTATTAACTATAGTATGTGAATAGCTTTCCTAAGAACGTTAATATTTTTAATATTACCTTCGTACAAAGACTAAACCGCCAAACTGTAGAAGATGACGATGTTATGGTTCTTTTAACTGCAAGCCACATAAATCGAAGGCATTATTCACCAATGGTAAAAAACTGTGGGAAACAAATGGATTCCCTGCTTAACCCGGGCCGAGTAGAGTGAGTCGGGGAGGGCTGGCAGGGCGCGGAAGGCAGGTTGAGAGGGTTATTCAATCCACAGAAGTCAGGAGTTTTGTTATCCCTGTAGTTTAATTGAAAGATTTGGCGCTGGATTTTAGTGCCTTGCAGTTAAAAGCGGAAGGTAATTTCTTGGACACGGCCTTCGTACATCACAACACTTCTCTGCGAGAAATTTCAAGGTAGGTTTTGGCATGCACAATGGTTAACAGTTCGCTTGTTACGAATATTTTTGAACCAACGAGAGACGAACAGACGTGAATAGAGAAGATTTCATAACAACGAGCTACACGATCTTTATAGGAAAACAGATGTAAAATGATGAGTTACGTCTCGCAGAAGAGATCATGATATTTATAGGAAAACAGATGTAAAATGATCAGTTAAGTCTCACAGAAGAGATCATGATCTTTATACGAAAACAGATGTAAAATGATCAGTTAAGTCTAGCAGAAGAGATCATAATCTTTATATGAAAACATATGTAAAATGATCAGTTAAGTCTCGCAGAAGATATCATGATATTTATAGGAAAACAGATGTAAAATGATCAGTTAAGTCTCGCAAAAGAGATGGGAAGGACATGTGCCACTAATAGGTCATAAAAGAAGTACATTGTAGGAAAACCAGAGGGAAAGCATCCAGTAGATAGTCCAATGATGAAATGGTATAATAATATCAAACGTGACATGATTGAGGTGAATTATACAGGCAATGATAGTTAAACATTAGCTCAGAAGATAGATGTAAGGGGAGGGTCTCACCATCGGGTTCGACAGTTCCAGTAAATTCGTTAGTTACGTCGCAACGTTCCATGATAATTCTAATAACCATCACTTAATGATAGACTGAATCATTTTCATGGATAAATAACTAACTAACTAACTCATTGGCACTATCGAACCGTAGGCCGCGCGGACATAAGCTCTCCGCACATCCATACCCTGAGCTAACATTTTCCAATCATCCCCTGTATAATCTACTTCCCTCAAATCATGGTTGATGTTATTCTCTCAACTCATTCTTGGTCTACCAACTGGGCGTTTTCCCTCTGTTTTTTCCTACAAGAAGCTTCCATGACCCCTTTTAATTTATCATTCGTGCCAGATGTCCTGCTTATCGCAGTTTATGAGACATAATTTTCATGAATAAAAAGGGTAATATTTACGAGTACATCGCTCCACTATTAGCGACGTAAGCAGATGGTGCATTAACATAGCCTTCCAAAAGTCACGTCTCACATCGTAGCCGAGCGATTTAAAGCATCACGCTTTAGTGCAAAGCTACGGGATTTGCGTTGATTTGAGTTCCTATGGGGAGAACAATTAATGTAATTTCGATCAGTATGGGACCGGTAACTGCCCATCACCCTGAGGAGTTTGAATAGCTCCAGTAAGTATCGGCTCCATATTGAGAAAACCAACAATAACGGCTGGGGACCTGACATGCAGATCACATTTCACAGCTATGTTGGCTGATATTCCAATAACTCCCTCTATAATTTACATCACCCAAATCATGTTAATGCTATTCTCACATCCAATTCTTGGCCTACCTACTGGTCGCTTTTCCTCTGGTTTTCTGACCACATATTTCTCTCCGTTTTATTAAAAATATCTTGTGGAGAATCGTGTTTTGCACACATCGATTATTATGACATATATATATATATATATATATATATATATATATATAATTACCACAGTTTGACTTGTCGCAGTGACCGCACCCTGTTTATAATGCTTTATAATCTTTCTTGGATCCATCTTACAGGCAGATGTAAATTGCACTTTCTTTACTTCTTTTCAAGGTTCTGCACTGTTACACTCCTAGTTACCTGGCGTCAAGATTTAAGAAGTTATCTTCCTACCACAATATTAACTCTATGTCACATGATAATAGTCCGCTAACAATCCCTCTCCATAGCACTTCCTCCTGTTATACTTCTTTCAAAGTAGCCTCTATCCGCTCCTTGAATTCTGTTCCTTTATAAATCAGGAGTTAATCACACTTTAAATGTTTAACTCACACATAAAGAGTCAATTTTTAAATTATTATTTTTTTCTCCACTATTAAATTTATTCCATGTCATTAGCAGTTTTATTTACATTTTTATATTTTGTACAATTTATATCTTATTCGTTGTAGATAATAACGGTATTTTAGATATATAACATGTAATCATTTATTTTTAATGTAATTTAGATAAATGAATAATTATTATACATTTTATCTAACCTGGTTGAGTAGTAGACAAGGCCTTAAGGCCTTAACTCTTTCAGGAAAAATAAAGCTAGTTATTATTATTATTATTATTATTATTATTATTATTATTATTACTATTATTAGACCTACCATTATTATTATTATTATTATTATTATTATTATTATTCCACAGCTGTGGTCTCGAGGTAGCGGGCTGCCTTGTCACGGTCCGGGCCCGGGTTCGATCCCCGGTCGGGGCAGTTTTTCTGGGTGAGGAAAACTTTAAGGCCCAACCGGTCCCCGAAATCATATGGGCATCATCACCATCATCATCCTTATCATTATCATTACAATCATCCTTCACTGGTGTGGAAAACAACGGGAAGCTACCACACCTACAATTCCATAGTAAAGCTGCAAGCATAGCATGAAAATGCTATGATTGCAAAGAAGGACCTGTCCTCGGGCAGAGTTACTAGGATGGATTATTATTATTATTACATTTCCGCACCTTCTTTTCATTCCCCATTCGTCTCACATGCATTGTGCATCGCATTGTTTGAGACTTACTTAATTAATACTACAGGCTTTCCACTTTACAGCAGTTTGCCTTTGATTCCTGCTTTCCAGAGATTCCTATCTTCCCATTGTCCATCTTCCATACCCCTCTTCATCATGGCATCATATATTCCCTCATACCATGCTCTTCTACTTCTTCCCCTTCTCCTTCTGCCTGGTACCATCCAATCCAACACCTGTTTAGGCCACTGGTCTTCCGACATCCGTTGTACATGTCCATACCACTGTACAGCCCTCTTTGTTATCCTATCGATAACAGTTTATTGTGCATCCATTTCTTGTCTGATATATGTATTTCGAATATGTTGTAGCCTGGATATTCTCATACTTCTCCGTAATATATCCATTTCTGTCGCCAAGATTCTTTTCTGCATCCTTTCATTTATTGTCCAGCTTTCTGATCCATAATTATGTAAGTATACTTTCCATTATTGTCTGTATAATCCCTTTTTTTGTTTTTCTGGTCAAATTTCTATTCCATAAAAGACTATTAGGTATCTAATCGCCTTCCTTGCACAATTTACTCTGTTAATAATTATTTTTTGAGACTTAACTATTTATTTATTTTATTTATATTTTCTTCTTCTTCCTATTCTTCTTAATTAGCACAACAACCCAGGTGGACCCTCGCTTGCTCTATGGCTCCCTTCCATTCGCCTCTGTCCCTCGACAGCTCTCTCCAATTTTCCATGTTTGCCTTCTGCAGATCCCGCCACACACAATCCCACCATCTTAAAGTCGGTCGGTCGATCCTTTGATCTTGTTCCCTCGGGATATCTGTTAAAAATATATTTAACTTTCCTATTAACCTACATTCGAGTCACATGCCCCAGCCATGTCAATCTTAATAATCTGATATATGTTGTTATGTCAGATGTATGTTGTTACATTTTGGTTTCCAAATAAATATCAAGTAGGGCTATTCACTTTTGCTTAGGTTACTCCATTTACCTGTCTGTTTGTCTCTATTTGGTTCGAACATTTTCCTAACCACTTTATTTTCAAATACTCATCTGTTCTCCTGCCAAAGTTCTATATTTTTAGTTTAACATTTTTCAGAGAAGTTTGGATGACATAACTCCGGTAATGTATAATAGCAACCGTTTTCAGAGTTGGGCGTAGGTTAAAACTTTATCGAAAAAAATTGATAGATTTTCAAAAGGACCCATTGAACATGTAATTTAGAAACACACATTTTCAAATTGAAAGCTTAATATCTTAGGACTTATAAAACAGATGTAATACGTATTATAAAAAAAGGGGGAAATATTTGGAGCTGCGAATATGTATCCTGAATGAAAATTAACAGACCTCGGTCTAGGGGCACAAATTACAAGATGATCGTTTGAATGCATAGAGCACACACGGCGTCATGGCCAAGTGGAGACACTGCGAGTTCGCAGTTTTATTAAAATTTAATTATGACATAATTACAGACACTTATTTTCTACACTACAGTTTTGGCAGCAAACAAATTGCAGTGTTACTGCTCATGCGCTAAAATTCTATGACGTAATGCTATTCTTGCAGCCAGCTATTGCTGGGATTCCCCGTGTTCACTTGATTTACTAGTAACCTTGGGATGCGTGCAATTAAGTCAACATGATAGTTATTGATTAATACTTAGCATCGTTTTGCATTCAATTCAAGCGATACAGATATTAATGTTATTGGTGAAAAAAGAGTGACAGAGGAGAACGTCGATCTGCGCAGTGAGAGTTGTAATGTCAAAGTTTGTATTAACACTGCACTTTATTCGCTGTCAGTATGTAGATATGTAGTGTATATACAGGGTGTAACTAAATTCCCATTACAGACCTTGAAGACGTATAGTGGAGACCATATGGTTACGTTTAGCATAGAAAGTCATGTCCGGAAACTTACCGTTTTCCCGCTACACTTAAAAAACACAACACACATTGCTCTCGCTGACGCCTACTGCTTATCGTCTGCATCCACTTACAAGAAGGGCTCGATGTGACGGCCACTGTCGTCAACGTAAATACGGTACCGTCGCCGCCATAACCCGCTCCAGTAGGTCTTCCTGCGATGCCACAGGGGTCATGCAAACTATGGATTTCATGTGGTCTCACCAGCGGAGTCAAATCGGGAAAACGTACAATCGGGCCACCACTGCTAACAAAATCGTTGGTCCAGATGATCTCGGACGAGTGAACGTCCCATTGCAATGAGCTTCAACGTACAATAACGCCATGTTGGCGTATTCAGCAAACGTGTAGTTCGCCACCGTCAACAGCAACACATTACGAATGAAATTTAGTACTACAGCTTAGTACAGTTTGGACAAAGACCACAAGCACAATAGCAAGTACAAGCACAAACTCAACTGAATGGCATGTAAACAATCCTTTAGTGGGTATGGGACGTTAGGTGGTTCTTGAATGACGTATATAATATTCTAGTCTTTGGCGTCGAAAATGAGGGAGAATTGAACGTGTGTTGTGGTATTTTGCATATAATGGAAAGAGTGCGTTTCCGGACTTGAGTTCCTATCCTAAACTTAACTGTCTTGGTCCCCACCTCGCGTCCTTAAATCTGTAATAGGAATTTAGTTACTGTCTGTATGTATGTCTCCAAGTGTGAATATTTGGGCCTATTTTGTTCCCTGCTCAGACTAAATATTTACATCTGGAGGCAACGAGTAACGCTACGCTCCATATGTCGATCACCTCAACCTACACAACGAAATCATCCGTACTCTCTTAACTTCGTGCGGTTCGATACCCTAGACCGAGAGCTCTGAATGTTAATATGGTTCCGGATTGCAGAAATCAAGGAGGTAGTTAACAATAAAGCTATTTAAATCTACACCAAATGTTGAGACGTCTATCTCGTTGAAGTCACGTTATGGAAAAGTGTTTTAATCGTTCGTTTTAAGTATGAATCTTCTGGTATCTGCTCGTAAATGTGTACAGATGTCGTCTCCTCCTTCTGATCGTCTCTGTCGACCAAACGTATGTGGGGGCCCATATTGTAACTGAAGTAATTGACTAACATCAGAGTTATGAATATTGAAACTCCAAGCATGATGGGCAGCACTGCTAACACAATAATGATGTCAGCGTTCAAGGACAGAAATTTACTCCAACTACTGTCAGCAACCGGCGATGTAACCTTTTCTTTCACTTCGATTGCTTCATAAGTATCTTCATCTAATGAATTCTCCATATTGAGAGTCGATTCATCTGGAAATATCTGATGCAATTCTGCATTTTCTTTTGGGCCCTCTACAACTGCATCATCCCGTTGAGTCTGCAATGATTTAGATGTGTCACTTTTAGGAACGAGTCTGTGACCTTCATCCTGATCAACGTTTGAAATAAATGCATCTACTTGTGAACAGGTTTGGAAAGGATTGGTCACAGACCACAGAGTTCTATACTGCCCATTCTCTATACACTTGACAGGTGCATGAGCTGGCTCAAAATCTCTCAATGTGTTAATCCAATTAAAAAGTTCCCGTGCCTCACAGCTACACTTCCATCGATTGTTTCCTAAATCCACTAACCTCAGATGTGTCAGGTCGCTCAATGCAGAATTAGGAAATGTCTGCAGAAGATTGGAACTTAAATCCATAGAATGTAGGTTACGTAACATTCTAAACGTTTCAGGATAAATATAATTTAAAGAGCAGAAACTTAAATCTAAACAACGGACGCTAGACGATATAAGAAAGGGCCTGTGCACAGGTAAATGTGCTAAAGGGTTACGGTTTAAAGACACAGATTGTAAATGCGGGTTGTTGGAGAAAATTTCAGGATGTATAGTTTCTAATGCATTGTTTGAAAGATCAATGTCTCTTAGTTCTTTCAGTTCATGGAAAGCAGAGACATCTATATATTTTATTTCGTTGTAAGACAGATAGAGCGTTGACAGTTCTGTGAATCCCAAGAAACTGGTGTTATTAAGAGAAATTATTGAATTACTCGACAAATCTAAGGAATTCACAGAGACTGGAATGTTGTTCCGAGGCACATCAGAGAGACCAAGGGAGGAACAAGTAACATCGTTTCCATCGCACTGGCAATCGCTTGGGCAAGAAGATATTGCAAGTTGTACGAGTGACGAAATCATCAGAAATCCAATTCCAGACTTCATGTTCCAAACTGAAGGCTTTCCTCTGTTAACAAAAAAATACGATTGTAATTATATTATCTGTGTACGTTTTAATTTTAAAACAACATTTTTTATTATTTCACAATGGTATATGCGTTTCTACGAAGGAAATTCCCATTCTGTTAAAAGGATTAGAAGCTTGCATAGGGAAGGAAGTCAATGCAAGGAAGTCTACTGCAACTTAAACAACAAATACACGTAAAGCGATCATAAGCTGTATGTCAGAGAGGCGAATGCATGTAGTATTAGTATTTATTGCAAGTTTAATAGCCTATTTTGCATAATAGTTATTTATTTACGTACGGTATCAAAGTTTATTATTATGGTTATTATACCAACATCTACCTGGAAGACCTTATGAAGAACTGCTTCAGGAATACGGGAGGCGTAAACATGGGAAGAGGAGGAATTAAGTGCATGAGACTTGCTGATGATATGGCTTTGCTAGCAGAAGATGCAATGACACTGAGGAACATGCTGATGGAGCTAAATGACAAGTGCGAGGATTATGGAATGAAGATAAATGTAAATAAGACGAATGCCATGATTATAGGAAGGAAACCAAGGAAGATAAACATGAGAATTAAAGATGAGGCCCATTGAGCAAGTGGAGAGCTTCAAATACTTGGGTTGTACTATCAGTAGTAACATGAACTGCGGTCAAGAAGTAAAGCAGAGGATAACAATGGCAAAATAAGCTTTTAACAAGAAGATAAGGATTTTCTGCGGACTTTTGGCAAAAGAATTACGGAAGAGGCTAGTGAAGTGCTTTGTGTGGAGTGTAGCATTGTATGGTGCAGAGACTTGGACTTTACGACGGAACCAGGAAAAGCGGCTGGAAGCTTTTGAGATGTGGATATGGAGAAGGATGGAACGTATAAAATGGACAGACAAAATAAAAAAAATAAAGATGTACTAGACAGAGTGGGTGAAGGAAGAAAAATGCTGGAACTCATAAAGAAGAGCAAACGGAATCGGATTGGCCATTGGTTAAGAAGAAACTGCCTGCTGACGGATGCCCTAGAAGGAATGGTCAGCGGAAAGAAAGTTAGAGGCAGAAAAATACATCAGACGATAGACAATATTAAAATAAATGGTTTGTATGCGGATACAAAAAGGAATGCTGAGTTAAGAATAGAGTGGAGAATGCTGAGTTTGCAGTGAAAGGCATTCTCTTGGGCAGAACACTACGAATGAATGAATACCCTGAGAGCGACAGGTTACCAGGTCGTGGGTCTTTGGTCCGAGGCTTGGTAAATCGCACGAGGATATAATAACTATTAATACCCATGGTGCATACATAATTTTATGTCTTAGTATCTTACAATGAAAAAGAAAGAAATGACTATTAAAACATGAAATATAGGCTACATAAACAAATTACTTGATCTCGCTTTTTTATATCCAACAATTAAATTCGTTGCTATTGGACTTGTGTCCATAGAGTTTGTTTATTCAAAAATACATTCAAAATGGAATAATATGTAAATGTTTAAAAAGAAACTTGTGTATTGACAAGAGAAGCTGAACAAATTCTACTGCCCCAGGAGCAAAAAAAAAAAATCCTGCAAGGAATATGATATTTTTATAAAGTGGATGAAAGGTAGACATGTAACTATTATTAATGAAACTGTTGTTTTTGCATACTTCGAGAATCAGACATGTTAATTTCCCGGAATTCAATGTGGACAAAATTATTAATGCTAATGAAGACTTTAATAGCGAATAGGAATATGAATATTGGAAAATTTTGAAGCTTTTGTCCGGGTGGGCGTTTTGAGTTGGTTAATACCCGCGAAGATATTATGAAATCAGCTGCATATTTACTGTATTCCATCAATAAACTAACAATTATAAAGTACTAAGACACGAAGTATATTAAGGCTATAGATTTAACAAGCACATGTATGCAGAATGTCTTCAACCCTTTGGGTCAAAATTTGATTTATGATTGAGGACACCAAACTGAACATTTTGATATAAGGAAGCTATGTTCGCAACTTAAGAAAACAATATTAACACTTTACAGATCACAGCAATTGTTCAAATTTGCAACCATCAGTAGACATGACACCGGCGCAAAAAAATATGTCGAATTCTTTCAAATATTCCTGGAGTCTTTGTACAACGAGACCCTTCCAAGCAGTTCCTCGTCAGTGTCTACTGGTTTTCGTAGACCAACGACTCCAAGTGCCCCAGAAAAAAAATCCAGAGAAGTGAGATCCAGCGAAGGTTGTATCCATGGGACAGAGCCTCCCCTTCCGATCCAAAGATTAGGAAATGTTTCATCAAGGTCCTGACGGTCCTCAACATTGAAGTAAGAAGGCTGCAGGCACATCCTCTCACAGACAAGAAGACATGCCATAGTTCCATTACCGTGTAGTTAGCGCCACCAGACAAGGTTATCATGAATTTTTGTGTCATGGATATGAAAGTCGTTCACACAAACTATCAATTTCTGACCAATCGGTTCCTTTCTGTCAAATGTACGTTTTTTTTAAATAGAACATGAACAATGTATTTCCGAGCATAGGTTCCTGATATCAATATAGGCTATTCAGTTTGGCAATCTCTATCATGTATCCAATTTCATTATTAACCCTTAAATTAAAAATGTATCTTCTTGGATACATTGATTTCATTTACAGGGCAAGTCAAAATGTTGTGCAGGTTTTCAGAAATTTATTATGTGAAATGTAATGAACATATAATATTCTGAGACATATTGTATGAAAGGTAAACTCTCAAAGTTTTTTTTTCAAATATTCACAGATGTTCTATGTGAGCGCCTTTTGTTACACGACAGATGTCAAGCCGATATTCAATCTCCTGCCAAACTTTCTGTAGCAGTCCGCGGTCGATATCAGCAATGGCTGCTGTGATGCGGGCACGCAGTTCATGCAGTGTTGTTGGAAGTGGTGGTACGTAAACATGATCCTTTACAAGACCCCACATGAAGAAATCACACGGGGTTAGATCGGGTGAACGAGGTGGCCAATGAATGAGTTGTTGATCACCCTGAGATGCACGGCCTATCCAGCGTTGTGGTAAAGCCGTATTCAAATGGTCTCGAACACTGCCATGGTAATGTGGAGGGGCACCATCCAACTGCAGAATGAAATCTGGACTATCCGCTTCAAGCTGCGGAAGGAGCCATTGTTGTAGCATATCAAGGAAAACATGTCCGTTCACAGTACGTTCATGAAAGAAAAAGGGCCCATAAACCTTTGCATGGGAAATGGCACAAAAGACATTCACTTTCGGAGAATCGCGTTGATGTTCCAGAGTTGCATGGGGGTTACCAGTTCCCCAAATCCTTACATTGTGTACATTCACTTTTCCTGAAAGGTGGAAAGTCGCTTCATCACTGTAAACTACCCTCTCATGGAACTCATTCTCTTCCATTAATGCGAGAAAATCAACACAGAAGGACGCTCGCAAAGCATAATCGGCGGGTTTTAAGGCTTGAACCAGTTGCAAGTGGTAGGGTTTCATCTGTAAACGTTTCCGGAGAATCCGCCATACAGTTTTTTGTGGTAGTTGAAGTTCTGTCGCTCCCCGGTAGGTGGATTTCTGTGGACTCCGCACGAAGCATGTGCGAACGCGTTCGACTGTCTCTTCACTCGTCGACGGACGGCCAGTCGATTTTCGTTTACAGATACAGCCTGAATCCCTAAATTGTGTGTACCACTTACGAATGGATCTCCCATCCGGCGGGTCTTTATCGTATCTGGTACGGAAATGTCGTTGAACACTAGTCACAGAGTTGTTTACATGGTAATCAAGCACACAGAAAGACTTCTGATCCCCAGTCAACGCCATTTTCCTTTACTGCTCTGCTGTTGACATCTTGCGGGTGAACGCGGAACTTTAGAAGTGGACAACTAAACTTTGAGAGTTTACCTTTCATACAATATGTCTCACGATATTATATGTCCATTACATTTCACATAATAAATTTCTGAAAACCTGCACAACATTTTGACTTGCCCTGTATTTAATACTGTTTTTAGATCCATAGAAAAACAAACGAGTAAAAATTACTTAAATTTATATCAAATTACGCAATAATGTATAATAATAACACAGTTTAACATGAATTTATTTTCCTTCCGGTCCGGAAAATTTAAATAACTGGTACGACAAAATATTGTACTGACAATTTAAGGGTTAATTAAATAAAAATAAAACAGTTAAAGTTTTATACGATTTTCATATTTATTTAAATACAAATTCGTAACAGCTATTTCAGTACTTTGTACCTTCTTCAGACGAATACCACGATTACAAATGAAGTTTGTTATTTTATATAAATATATATTCGTTTGAAGAAGGTATAAGGTACTGAAACCGCTGTAACGAATTTTTATTTAAATAAATATGAAAATAATATAAAACTCTAATAGTTTTATTTTTGTTTAATTAATAGAAAATGGATTTTCATCACGTTAAATGTACGTTTTTTTAAATAGAACATGCACTATGTATTTCCGAGCATAGATTCCTGATATCAATATAGGCTATTCAGTTTGGCAATCTCTATCATGTATCCAATTTCATTATTAATTAAATAAAAATAAAACAGTTAAAGTTTTATACGATTTTCATATTTATTTAAATACAAATTCGTAACAGCTATTTCAGTACTTTGTACCTTCTTCAGACGAATACCACGATTACAAATTAATTTTGTTGTTAGGCCTATATATATATATATATAACTTATATATATATATATATATAACTTATATATATATATATATATATAATAACAACATTCATTTGTAACCTTCTTCAGACGAATACTAAGATTACAAATTAATTTTGTTATTATTATATATACCCATCCATAGTAATTCTGCCCGAAGGCAAGTCCTTCACTGCAATCATAGCATTTTCATGCTATGCTTGCACTTTACTAGGAAATTGTAGGTGTGGTAGCTTCCCGTTGCTTTCCACACCGGTGAAGGATGATGGTGATGATGATGATAATGATAAGGATGATGATGATGATGGCCATATGATTTCGGGGACCGTTTGGGCCTTAAAGTTTTCCTGACATTTGTCTTACAGGTGAGGAAAAACCCCGAGAAAAACCTCACCCAGAAAAACTGCCCCGACCGGGGATCGAACCCGGGACCGCTGCGTGACAAGGCAGCACGCTACCTCGAGACCACAGCGGTGGACATATATATATATATAATTTGTAATCATGGTACATATTCGTCTGAAGAAGGTATAAAGTACTGAAACAGCTGTAACGAATTTGTATTTAAATAAATATGAAAATCATATAAAACTCTAATAGTTTTATTTTTATTTAATTAATAGAAAATGGATTTTCATCAAGTTAACTCCAAATCAATTGATTATCCAATTTTAATCCAATGAGCTGAAAATAATATATATATTATAACAAAACTCAACGGAAAAATTTCAGAAATGAATTCCTCATATTTAGAGAAAAAAAAAGTATAATTACAGGGTTATTCACAACTTTTATGAACGTCAGTGCAAAACTCTTGCGTTCCTTCAATAATCTTTCGATCCGGGAATCTGTGCGTTACGTATCGTTCCTTATAAACGACACGCCCTCAAAGAATTACCATCCGCCAAACCATACATGTATTGCATAGAGGCTAATTCTTCATTTGTGAACATCACAGCATCCTACAACCAACAGAAAACAGACTTCAATTAGGCTACCACTGTAAACCTATCAGCACACAGTAATTCACTCAATTCTTAGCACACTGTAAGCTACTGGAACCAAACTTCAGACAAACCGATCAGATACCGTTAAGTAACCTAGACATGACGGGAAATAATTTACAAATAAGTATTCAGGTGAATAGCAGTTTTATTCACAACATATTTCCTTATGCAACTATTGTAAATAAGTATCGCATTTTGTCCAGATATCAAGGTATGTCGTCATGCACTAACAACTCTGTAGACTAATTACACATTTTCGGACCCATGTTTACTACATCTTAATATGAGGAATTAATTCCTGTAAATTTGCCGTTGAGTTTTATTACACAATGTGAATGTGTGTAATAACACAATTTACACTCCAAGGGTCCGATAAGACGAATTTCAGCATATATGTTAATGATATTTATTGGTTGAAATTAAGACGAGACATAAAGGACTTCTAAGAATCTTAAACTGGCAGCAGGTAAGATGGGATTTAAAGTTAATGAAAATAAAACTAAATATATGACAATAATAATAATAATAATAATAATAATAATAATAATAATAATAATAATAAAACAGTTTTAAAGTTAATGAAAATAAAACTAAATATATGACAATAATAATAATAATAATAATAATAATAAAACAGTTAAGGAAGCTCCAAATGTTAGCATATAAATTTAAATTAATAGCCAGTAGATATAATTGTAAAATATCAATAAGTAAGTCAAAAGTAATGGCATTTATTGGTAAATATGGAATTAGATCAAAAATTGTACTGGATAACAAAATAATAGAACAAATATCACATTTCCAATATTTAGGATGTGATAATAACTTATAGAGAAAATAAAGATATAGAAAATAAAGTAAATAAATTTCAGCCTATTTGTGGAACCATAAAAAGAACCTTAGGTCGGAAAACAAGGAAAGATACGAAGCTTAAATTATATAAAACAATGGCTGTTCCTTTGTTGTTGTATGGAAGTGAAAATTGGATAATGAAATCAAGGGATAAAAGCAGGATACAGACTGCGGAAATGCTATTTTTACGGTATGTGACAGTAGGCAACAAGAGCGGATTCTAAATAAAGGAATTAAACTATACGAGACGAATTGAATATATATAACATGGAAGATAAAATCATCGAACATAATAAGAAATGGACAGAACACTTAATGAGAATGAACAACGAAAGAATACCAAAAAGAACCTTCCTGTATAATCCCAGAGGAACAAGAGATGTTGGCCGACCACGTAGAAGATGGACTCCACTTTTAACTTCGCCGGAACAGGCTGCATAGCCTAAACCTTGTAGTAGAAGAAGAAGAAGGAGTTAAGGAAATTGAATTTAAAGATGCATGATTTTATATTTGCGAGAGCAACTATTAAATGTACATACAGAACAGGATATCGAAGAGGATAATTTACAGACTGTAGAAATGCTATCGCAGAACCAAGTGCATTAGAGGTTGAAATGGCAATAGAAAAATTGAAGCTGTATAAAGCATCAGGTTCAGATGAAATCCCAGCAGAACTGATAAAATCAGGGGGAGAAAAATTGATGGACAAGTTACGCCAGTTGCTTAATATGATTTGGGATAAAGAAGCCCTTCCAGATGAATGGAAAGAATCAATTATCGTACCAATTTATAAGAAAGGAGATAAAACTGATTGCAACAACCATAGAGATGTCTCAATACTTTCAACTTCGTACAAAATTCTAACAAATATATTAGTAAGGAGACTTACTCCCTATATTGATGACATTCTAGGAGATCATCAATGTGCATTTAGAAGAAACAGGTCAACAACAGATCAGATTTTTAGCTTAAGACAAATTTTAGAAAAGAATTTGGAATATAATGGTACTGTACATCAACTACACGCAGACTTCAAAAAAGCATATGATTCAATTAAGAGGGAGAAGTTATATAGTATCCTGCTAGAGTTCGGAATTCCTAAAAAGTTGATTAGACTTATTCGAATGTGTCTAAATGGCACAAAGAGTAGGGTGCGTGTAGGCAAACAGTTTTCGGATACTTTTGAAATCCAGAATGGGTTGAAGCAAGGAGATGCACTATCTCCTCTACTATTTAATTTTGTACTAGAGCATGTCATCAATACTTTAGAGGATGAAGAAGGCCAACAACTCAATGGTTTTAATAAGTTATTAGTTTATGCCGATGATATAGTACTATAGGGCGATAGCGAGGTGATACTAAAGGCCAACACGCACACACTATTGAGTAACACTAAGAAATTGGGACTGAAAGTAAATATCAATAAAACTAAATATATGGTCACACATAGAAATAATTATATAATGGAAATGGACAGCTAATGATAAATGAGGGAAATTTTGAGGAAGTGGCTGAATTCAAATACCTAGGAACAATAATCACAAACAGGAATGAGATGCACAAGGAAATTAAATATAGGCTCAATTCTGGAAATGCATGCTATTATGCATTACAGAGACTCTTGACTTACCAACTCCTTTCAAAAAACGTTAAATTGAAAATATATAAAAGTATTATTCTACCAGTTATATTAAATGGATGCGAAACATGGACTTTAAAGGAGGAAAGGAGATTAAAAGTATTTGAGAATAAAGTTCTTATGAAGATTTTTGGACCAAAGAGAGATGAACAGACAGAAGAATGGAGAAGACTGCATAACAGTGAATTACATGGTCTTTATAGGAAGCCAGATATAATGAGAACAGTTAAGTCTCGTAGACTGCGATGGGCAGGACATGTGGCATGAATGGGGAATGAAAGGCATGCATAGAGGCTTCTTGTTGGAAAACCAGAGGGAAAACTCCTAGTTGTTAGACCAAGAATGATGTGGGAGAATAACATTAACTATGATTTGAGGGAAATAGATTACACAGGGAATGATTGGAAAACATTGGCTCAGGATAGGGATGTATGGAGAGCTTATGTCCGCGCAGCCATGATCCTACGGGTTCGATAGTGCCAGTGAGTTAAGTTAAAACGATGATTTACTTTAGTTTACGTATAATCGATACTAATGATAGCCTACTGTAAAATAAATCAGCGGAAGAATAAAAAATATATATAAATGCTATTTTGGACTTCAAAGACACTTAAACCAAGAATCTTATCTTACACTACAAAATTTAGAATATATTTGTTTTGTCCAATGCCAGCAGATTGACTGTTATGACATTTCTGGCTTACTCCCGAGACATCGGAGGAATTGTAATTCATTTCTTAGATTGGGGCTCCTGGAAGGCGGAATGATGATGTGATGGGCGATAGAAGGTAATAAAGCGCCAGGAGAGTCATTAACCTAAACTTAACTTAAATTCCAGACCATGGGCAACCATAGGAATAATTCCCTTTGAGGAAAAAATCTGACGGTGTGCTCAGGAATCGAATCCGGGAACTCTCGAACTGTAGTCAGAAGCCCTGACCGCTAACACCTTAGGCTGGTCTAATATATAAAACATTGTAGAATACAGGCTTCCACGCCCAGTAGTCATAGTATTTTAAGATTCCGGGCTATAAGGCCATGGTCCATAACTGGTGTTCCTTTCAGACTCTCGTCTTCGTCCAGCCATTTGGGAACCAGTACAAGTATAAATACCGGGCACAGTAGGAGCTTCCGATCAGGGAACATCACCTAGATGCCCTCCATAGCAAAGGGATACACGTCTGGGCACTAGTTATAGTCCACGGCTTTATTGCCCGGAATCTTGTAATCGCATATAAAGCATTGATAAGTGCTAATCTATAGAAGCGATACATTGACAAATTGAGAGTTTTGAAACAAAAAATCCTGAGGAAAATATATGGCCCAGTTCATTAATGTAGGATGGAGGATCAAATATAATGAAGAAATGTATTCTATACATAAATATCAATACCATTATAGTTGCTAGATTGCTATTTTCAGGGCATGCGAAAAGAATGAATGGGAACGGAGTTCCAAAGCAAGTGATGTAATATAAGGTGAATGGAAGAAGAAGAATTGGATGTACCAGATTGCAATGACTGGATGGGGTGATTACTGATCTAGGAAGACTTAAGAGTCAGGTACAGGAAGGTTGTAGTCAGAAACAGAAAGTTGTGAGGAAAGTCCTTTAGGAAGCCCAGGCCTATAAGGGGCTGCAGCAGTGCTATGACGATGGCTAATGAATTTAAGAAATTAACGAAAACTATTATAAATATACATAATCTTAGACTGTACATGAGTAAATAACAATAAAAGTATTTAAAATTTTAAAAAGTTATTAATTCACTGGCATTATCAAATCCGTAGGTTCATGGCCGCGCGGACTCCTATCACGTGCTACTATTTTCCAAACATCTCCTGGTATAATCTACTTCCCTCAAAGCATGGTTCATATTATTCTCTTACCTCATTCTTGGTCTACTTCTGGGTGTTTTCCCTCTGGTTTTCTTCCAAGGAGTTTCCTTGCCCCTCTTTCGTTCCCCATTCGTGCTACATGTCCTACTTTTCGCAGTCTACGAGAGTTAACTGTTCTAATTATACCTGGTTTCCCCATAAATATCATGTAGCTCACTGTTATCCAGTCTCCTCCATTCGCATGTCTCTTCACCTATCTTCCAAAAAAAGTCTTAAGAACCTCATTCTCAAATACTCATATTTTCTCCTCCCTTAAAATTAGAGTCCATGTTTATCATCATATAGTAATAATAATAATAATAATAATAATAATAATAATAATAATAATAATAATAATAATAATAATAATAAATAATAATAATAATAATAGGAATAATAATAATAATAATAATAGTAGTAGTAGGAATAATAATAGGAATAATAATAAATATTTTCCTAAATAATCTCGGTGACATATTATAGTTTTAGTTGATTTCATTAATATGGTACTATATCTAATAAAACCCAATCACCATATATTAGATTAAAAATCATCGACGAGTTTCGACAAAAAACTGTCATTATCAATACTTTTATTTCGTGTAGTATTGTAATAAATAACAAATTCAGTTATAACTCATCAAGGGGATCCTACATAATATATAATTAAGATAATCAACTTTTATAAGATTCATGATGTGTTTCGTTGGGGTATCATTCAAAATTAAAATGTAAAATTATGGAATGTTCACCTGAAAGGTCCGTCTCCTCAACTTAATTAATTATTTAACTGTAGCGCTTTCGGGACTTGTCCCATCATCGGCAGGATTCAAAACTGGTGTTTCATTGAAGGTCTGGTAGAGGGGGTTACATGTATTGGGTTCGTTTTCGTTTATCAGATTGTCGTTGTTGTGAGCTGCTTTCATGATTTCCATCTCTTCGAGTACTTTTATCTTCGCTGGATTATTTTCTCTGTGCATTACTATTAGGGTGTTTTCAATATTTAACATGCGATGTCCTTCGTGGATAACGTGTTTTGCATAGCTTGATTTTCCTTCTGCGTGAATAAAGTCTCGAAAATGTTCTTTAAATCTGATGTTAAAACTTCTGTTTGTTCTTCCTATATAAAATGTGTTGCGGTCCTTACATGTCAATTTATATACTCGTTTGCTGTTGAAAATGTTATTTCCTTCAATGTTATTGTTTGTTATGTTATTTAATTTGTTATTAATTCTGTATGCTATTTTTACGTTTTTATCGGCTTTCTTTAGTGTATTGGCTAATTTTGTCGTTTATTTTACTGTGTATGTAAGTGTAAGCCGATAAAAACGTAAAAATAGCATACAGAACTAATAACAAATTAAACAACATAATAAACAATAACATTGAAGAAATAACATTTTCAACAGCAAACGAGTATATAAATTGACATGTAAGGACCGCAACACATTTTATATAGGAAGAACAAACAGAAGTTTTAACATCAGATTTAAAGAACATTTTCGAGACTTTATTCACGCAGAATTAAAATCAAGCTATGCAAAACACGTTATCCATGAAGGACATCGCATATTAAATATTGAAAACATCCTAACAGTAATGCACAAAGAAAATAATCCAGCGAAGATAAACGTACTCGAAGAGATGGAAATCATGAAAGCAGCTCATAACAACAATCTGATAAACGAAAATGAACCCAATACATGCAACCCCCTCTATTAGATCTTCAGTGAAACACCAGTTTTGAATCCTGCCGATGATGGGACAAGTCCCGAAAGCGCTACAGTTAAATAATTAATTAAGTTGAGGAGACGGACCTTTGAGGTGAATATTCCATAATTTTATATTTTAATTTTTAATTAAGATAAATTTAATATGGGCGATTTAATGTTCATGGGTATTACACAAAACATAGATAGATTTATTTTTTAAATTAATTTATATTTTTTTATAAATCTTAATATATTATTTATAGATTAATTTTTTGAAGCAGAGGGCAACAGAAGAAAGGAGTGTAGAAGTATGGTGTCGAGAGAAATGACAAAGAGTGATGCAGAGAAGAGGAATGTATGGAGGAGTAAAATGTACAATGGGTTGTAGAAAAACTACTGTAATTCAGCGAAATTCCCAATAAAAAAAGATAAATTTCTTTTATATTTAATCGCCTCTTATCTTCGTTTTCGCAACGTGCAAGCATATCTTTATTTAACTCCTACCTATCACTTTCAACTTTTAATTCTGTCTGTCATTAAGATAACATCGTACTGTACATGATTATAAAACGTGATAAATGCAATCACAAGTAGGCGATTTAAATGTCAAGAATTGATCATTTTGTTTTTCAAAAGAAGATATATAATTGTGATAAGTCATTTCAATAGTTCAAAATAATCTTTCAAACACTTTAAAATTCCATTGTTTTCTTAATAATTAGGCTTAGGATATTTAGTTGATCAACTTTTCTTCTTATGTGGGCCTTGGGGAGCCATAAATGAACAGAAAATACAGGTATTTTTTTACCAGAAATGCTAGAATTATTCTTATATAAAAAAATTCTAATCAAATCGCCTGCTGATTCCATAAAAAAAGTTAAATTATTACTGTCATAAAGATACATAATCCCAACAAATAATGGTAAAGATGCTCTGAAAGAAACAATTTATTATTATTATTATTATTATTATTATTATTATTATTATTATTATGTGAACATGGGTACCGGAAAAATGTACATTCATTGTAAAAGCCGGAATAATAAAAAATTATTATTATTATTATTATTATTATTATTATACATTTTAACATTTAGATTTTTGAATTGAACAGTTAATGGCAAAATAAGTGGCTGAATTCAAATACACGTACTTAGGAACAATAATTACAAACATGAATGAATATATATATATATATGCATAACTGTTATTCTCCCAGTTACATTATATGGATTGGAAATATGGACTCTTGTTTTAAGGGAGGAAAAAATATTACGAGTATTTGAAAATAAAGTTCTTACGAAAAAAAAATGGATCAGAGAAAGACGAATAGACAAGTGAATGGAGAATACTTCATAACAGTGAGCTACATGATCTTTATTGGAAACCAGATGTTATAAAGGCACTTAAGTATTTATTTTATTTTGGACCCTCCTCCACTCCTTGGGATACCTCGAGCACGAAGCCCATACTCCCAAGTCCCAACTACTTTCGTCTCTCTTATCTGCTTCGCGACCACTCCAAGTTCTCGACTTAAAACCAACACTCCGGGAGAAGGTGTTGGAATCACCATTCGCGTTGAATGGTTGAGCTACGTAGTACGTCAGGTCACTCACCTCTGACGACCCCACAGTTGATCCACGGGCTCCTCGAGCCTGGCCGGAGGACTGCTTTGGGTTCAAGCATCGCAGATCCACCGACCATCCCTCTGTTCTACCTCCAGGGACGCATCCTGCAGCCATTGTGGGACCGGATAAAGCTTGACCCACCAAGCCCCGTAGTGTGAGACTTTTGTACATCCAGGTGCTCATCTTCTGGCGACCCCACAGCTGGTCCAAGAGCCAGTAGGCTGAACCGGGAGTCAGTGCAGTCGCTCTCTTACTGCGCTGATCCAGCCCGTGCCCTGGCCTACCTCCCAGGGACGTGTCCTGTCGCCGTTATGGGCCAGCATGGAGCTCGCAAGCTCCAACAGGTAAGCAAATAGTACAACAGGTCGCTCATCTAATGCCGACCCACTTATGGTTCACGAGTCCCTCGAACTTAGCCGGAGGACTGACTAGCAGATCCATCGACCATTTCGCCTGTACACCACCCGGGGACGTGCTTGTTGCTGAAGTGGGACCATCCTGAGCATTAGTACATCAGGTCGCTCAATTCCTGACGACTTCACAGATTGTCCTCGAGTCAGATCTCGGTCGAGGAGTCGGCGTAAATCCTCCCTCCTACCAAAGACTACGCCTTCTCCGTCGCCGAGCCTACTGACATAGTTGGTAGTTCCCATGCATTAAGCCTGGTATTGTCCCAACCATCCCGTTCGCAAAACTGGGCCTCGTCGTGCCGCTGCTGTGAGTCTAGCACATCGAGCAATGCAGGCATCCAGGGTTCTCATATCACCTGGTGCTCCCATGGAGGTCCTCGGGTTCAAAGAATCAGAGGATCGACGCAGCGCATCGTAATACTATGTCCATAACCCCTACCATGTCGCCACGGCGGCCACTGATCCTGCTATGGGACCAGGATGCTGAGCTTATAGTTCAACAGGGCGCTCTTCTGCTGTCGTCCCCACTTGTGGTCCGAGAGTCCGTCGGACTGTGAAGCATACACTAATAAAGAGATCCCTGGGGATCTGTGCATACTACGGTGTGGTTTAAGAAATTAGACACCACACTACGGTATCACAGATCCCTTTTTTTTTAGTCCATCGGACTTAGCCGGGAGCACTGAGTAGCGGATCCACCGATCTTTCCCCCTTTACGCCACCGAGGGGTCGCGTTCAGTTGCTGAAGTGGGTCCAGAATGAGTTAATCGTACGTCAGGTCGCTCAGCTCCTGACGACCTCACAAATGGCCCGCGGGTCTGACTGGACCTAGCCGGGAGGACTGACAAGTAGATCTACCAGCCGTTCCCCTATCCGCCACCTGGGGATGTGCCCTGTTCCTGTTGTGAACACAGCGTGGAATCCGACAAGCAGATCCCCCAGGGGACAGTAAAGTGCTGTGATAGACATGCGGCATTAATGGGGAATGAAAGGGAGGCAAGGAAACTCACAGGATAACCGGATCGAAAGGACCCAGTAGGTACGCCAAGATTGATGTAGAAGAATAACAATAACCATGATTTAAGGGAAGTAAATTATACCATGAAATGATTGTAAAAATCAGCTCGGGATAGTGAAGCATTGAGAGATTTTGTCCACGCGGGTTTGACAGTGCTAATGAGTTGGTGTTTAGATCCTTATTGAAAAGCCCAGAATACAGGACATAATACAAGATCCAAACAAATATACTTTCAATAAGAAAGTTTCAAATCTACGATATTTGAAGGGCCACACAGGTAGTTTTAGAATTTTTTTCTGGTTATCCCTTTTACTGTATTTCATCACACCAACATTGTCCACTCTTCTTACCTCCTCCATCACGTCATTTTATCTCGAATTATTTATTTCATATCACCTTTCACCTCATCTCACGTTAGGTAAAAGAAAACAGTTTTTGCAAACCACAGGTTTTTAAACTTTGTGATTATGGTGATCTAATGTGATACACTCTTACCTTCTTATGACTCAGAGACTGTGTGTCATTTACGGCAAAATAAACCTACAGGGAGGAATGTAGCCACTCCTTGAGGTCTTCGATCCAGCCCAGATAAATGCCAATATTGAGTAATTTGTTTGAATGCTTTATGTGTTTCGAACTACGAACACCACAACAAAATATTTTATTTCTATTGTAGGCCAAAAAAAAAAAAATCCTAAACATTAAAATACTTTTCCCATCAGACTACATACCACCATAGAGTAGATTTCATCTCATTCCTTTCATAAAGTAAAGATGGGTATTACAATGAACCTAAAATAAGGTCTTAAAACCCGAACCCATCTCTACTAATCTTTGAAACAAAGGTGATGAAATAGTTAAACGATTTTTAAGTTCTTAAAAGTCCACCAATTCCGGCCGTTTTTTAGCCGCGAACTTCAGAATCGGATGTGAGTTTGGTAACCAATAATCCACCGGGATCGATACCGGCAATAAGAAGCAAACTTAAAATAATAATACTACACAACTAACTCGCTCGCACTATCGGACCCATAGGTTCAAGGGATCACTGTAAACTTTTCTACATCCCTATCCTGAGCTAATATTTTCCAGACATTGTCTGTATACTCGTAACTCACCTTCATCAAATCATAACTAACTAAATAACACACTGGCACTATCGAACCCGTGGGTTCATGGCCGCGCGGATATAAGCTCTTCATACATACCTATCCTGAGCAAATGTTTTCCAATCATCCCCTGTATAACCTATTTCCCTCAAATCACAGTTAATGTTCTTCTCCCACCTCATTCTTGGTCTACCAACTAGGCGTTTTCCCTCATAATTAATAGTATTCTCCCAACTCATTTTGGTCCTATCTTCTGGGCTTATTCCTTCTGATTTTCCTTCACGAATTTATCATACCTCTTTTCTATTCTCAATTGATGCCAATGTCTTGTTCATCGCAGTCTATGGGATTAGATGTGTTGCCCCATAAAGCTCAAGTGGCTCACTGTTAAACAATAAAGTGAAAGTAAAGTAAAGTGATCCCACAACAGACCCGGAGGCCCTTGGGGTAGTAGGAAGTTAAGGCTCCCACTTTTTCTAGACAATCGACACTTTACGTCAGCCGGGTTGTCAACCCTGCGTGACGGCCACCTTTACCCCCAGAACAAGCGCCGGGTACTCATTTCTGTTAGAGGCTGAGTCGACCCCAGGGCCATAGTGCCGCCAGAGGGTTTGGGTCAGTTTAAAAATCCTGACCCCAACGGGACTTGAACCCTCGACCCTCCGGCTTGTAGCTCAGTGCCTTAACCACTACGCTACGGCGTGCCCCCCCACTGTTAAACATTTCCTCCATTAACCTATAAATAACGCTACTTAACAGATGTTTCTGAGCTGCTGGATTCTACCAAAACTTGAAAATAATATACATAACTAACACTGTTGCTATCGGACCCAGAGGTTCATGGGCGCACGGTCAGTACCTCTCCCAAACATCCCTATTCAAATACAATATTTTCCAACCATTTCCTTAAAATTGAGCCCACTATATTTAGTAACACTAAGAAATTGGGAGAGGAAGTAGAACATTAATAAAACCAAATATAATTATATCCACACATAAAAATGCATTATGTAATGGAAATGGACAGTTAATTTAGAATTTAGAATAGAACAATTTATTTAGCCTGGTGGAGATAAAGCCACGTGGCATCCTCTTCCACTCACAAAGACAAACATATGTTACATTTAAATACAAAAAGAGGGAAAATTTCAAGAAGTGGCTGAATTCAAATACCTAGGAACAATCCATCCATAGTAATTCTGCCCGAAGGCAGGTCCTTCACTGCAATCATAGCATTTTCATGCTATGTTTGCAGCTTTACTAGGGAATTATGTAGGTGTGGTAGCTTCCCGTTGCTTTCCACACCGGTGAAGGATGATGATGATAATGATAATGGTAAGGATGATAATGATAAGGATGATGGCCATATGATTTCGGGGACCGTTTGGGCCTTAAAGTTTTCCTGACATTTGTCTTACAAGTGAGTAAAAACCCCGATAAAAACCTCACCCAGAAAAACTGTCCCGACCGGGGATCGAACCCGGGCCCGCTGCGTGACAAAGCAGCACGCTACCTCGAGACCACAGCGGTGGACCTAGGAACAATAATTACAAATAAATTAAAGATAGGCTCAATTTTCGAAATGCATACTATTGCGTGTTACAGGGACTTCTGTCTCAACTACTTTCAAAAAAATGTTAAACTGAAAATATATAAAAATTGTTATTCTCCCAGTTATATTACAGTAAACTCTGTCTATGAAGGAACATGACGGTTCCTTAAATATATTTCCATCTTAGCTGTTTTCCTTCTTATAAAGAGTTCCCAAATTACAAGCTTGAATTTTCTCACGCAGTGCAAGGGTTTTACAGCATGCTTTAAAGACATAACGTATTGACTGAAATACAGACAAAATATAGTATGTAACACAGCTCAGTTTGCATGGCAATACAAAACTTTATTACACAAAAGAGAGAAGGAACTCGACTACAGGAAGACTGAAGAGTTTCCTAACTCCCTTGAAGATAACATAAGCAGGCAAGGAAAAGCTAGGGATTCCCCGCTGTCACACATAAGCAAGGGTATTCCCGCAATACAATGGCAACACAAGAAGGTAAAACGATATAAGCGTCATATGCAGAATTTTCACGTGTGGTCATTAATACTATAATCAGAACGTGCTTAAGAATAATTTTCCATTTTACTGAGGTAAAAATTAACTATTGGTACTTCAAAAAACCACTCCGTTTCCGCGCTATGTAGGTTTCCGGCTTATACAGGACGATTTTACATATAAAATCGTACCGTTCTGGAGACATTTTCTGTTTCTACAGGTTTCCTTCTCATAAAGGTTCCGGCTAAGACAGGTTTTACTGTATATGAAAGCGAAACATGGACTCTTGCTTTAAAGGAGAGGAAAAAAATACGAGTATTTGAGAATAGAATTACTAGGCACATTTTTGAACCAAAGAGAGTTAAACAGACAGGCGAATGGAGAAGACTTACATAACGTGAGCTATATGACCTTTGTAGGAAGCCAGATATTATAAAAAACAGTTAAATCTCGTAGACAGCGACTGGTTGCAGATATGGCACGAATGGGAAAGGGAAGAGGGACATGGAAGCTTTTTGTAAGAAAATCAGAGGGAAAAATTCAGTTGATAGACCAAGAATAAGTTCGGAGAATAACATTAACCACGATTTTAGAAAAGTATATTATACAGGGATGATTTTAAAACATTAAATCGGGATCGGGATGTGTGAAGAGCTTACGTCCGCGCAGCCATGGACCATAAGTTAGTGAGTTAGTTATGCTATTCATAGTGTATGATTTAAGTAAGTATTTAGAAGAAAATGCTGTGTTCTCGAAATATGACAATGGACACGGCCCATTTTATTATTAAGGGTTCAATTTACCTCCCTCAAATCATAAACTACCCCAGGTACGTGTTCGCGTGATGACATAAGCTCTCCATACACTCCTCTCCTGATATAATGCTCTCCGATCATCCACTTTATAATCTTCTTTCCTCAATCATGAGGTTAATATTATTCTCCCACCTCCTTCTTTGCCTACTTACTGGATGCTTTACCTAAGGTATTCCTACAATAGTTTCCGTGCCACTCTTTAATTCTCCATATTTAATGCAATTCACCCATTTCAATCTTGACCTATTTTCAGTGGTATTCTCTCTGATTTTCATATCCATCCATCCATTCACAGTAATTCTGCCCGAGGGCAGGTCTTTCACTTCAATCATAGCATTTTCATGCTATGCTTTGCAGCTTTACTAGGGAATTATAGGCGTGGAAGCTTCCCGTTGCTTTCCACACCGGTGATGAATGATGATGATGATGATGATGATGATAAGAATGATGATGATGGCCGGATGATTTTCGGGACCTTTGGGCCTAAGCTTCCTGACATTTGTCTTACAGGTGAGGAAAAACCCCGAAAAAAACCTCACCCAGGAGCTCGTCACGACCGGGAATCGAACCCGGGCCCGCTGCGTGATAGGGCAGCACGCTACCTCGAGACCACAACGGTGGACGGTTTTCATATAGGAAGTTTAAATGACCCTCTTTCACTCCCCATTCGTGCCACATGTCCTGCATATTACAGTCTACAAGATTTTATTGTTCCCATACTTTCTTAGTTAAGTTCCAGTTGCATTGTAAACAAACATGCATAACATATCACTCCGCCGAAATTGTCTATCGGGGGAACCATGGTGCTACTTTTAACCGTCATATGATTCAATTGTGTACAATAGAAACATTGTTCTTAGGCAACATCGTATTTTCGGGAAATAAGACTGAATACAACATAAGATGGTACCAATAGTTGGGACCTTGCTCCATTTCTAATTTATTTATTGCAAAAAAGTATATACAGGCCTACCTGAAGTTTACACTTTTTTCAAGATGACAATAGATAATCTTTAGGCCTACTTAGCGGTATAATTTCAGTATGAGCAGAATTTATGTTCCATGCTGACTCACCTGTAAATTCTGCTGTTATTTTCACCATATTATTAATGACTAATTTAGAATTTTTTTCACTAAACTGTTTGAAAATATTCAAAATAATTTGTTTCTCTCCGATTTTCAAAACCTTTGATTTCCAAAGTTTAAGAAATTCTACAGAAATTTTACCACATTCAAACAATTAAAATTCCAACGTATTCTGCAGTGCGCATGCATAAGAATAAAACAATGCTTCTTTAATATATTAGCCTACAATTGTAATTATATGTTTTAAGATTCTCCCATGTAACTTATATAGACATGTGCTAGATTATATATATATATATATATTTATTTATTTATTTATTATCTTTATTTCCTTTATTTTTGAGTGTTAGCGTGCGAACTACATTTTCTTACATGCTTAAAAGTGATACCATTATTCGACGATTGCAAATGCAATCATACGTCTGTTCTGTTTACATTACAACTGGAACTTTTCTCGGAAGAGATATAGCATCAGGTTTCCCATAAAGTTTTGTGTAGTTCATTGTTAAGCTTTTTTCTCGATTCACCTTTAAAAAATAATACATACCAGGTATAACTGAGCCTCTGTTGAACTTCAGTGCAACCTTACAGTTCTGCTAGTTCTGTATGCGTTGCTACTTAACTGTCGACTGATTTCCAATAACTTGAAATTAACAGATATATACTTCACTTCTGCCACGCAGGCTACAATCTTATCAATATTAATATAATCGGCGCCAGTCTAACAACCACAATAACAAACATAGTCCTTGATGTATTAAATACTAAACCACTAGAACCGATATAAAGTAATCAACACTGACAGTCAATACATGTTAGCGTATCTCTCTTTACTTTGACCTCTCCCATTGCAGCTATTTTTATGTGCACCACATCACCCGGGCCTTAAGAGACGTGGCCTGTCGTGAGAATATTTGATGGGCTTAGGACAGTAACATGATTATCACATTTTGTTAAGAAATGTCATTTATTACAATGACAGCAAATAAATGTATTGAAATATCCATAAAATCATTTGTAAGTATTCTAGTGATGAGTTAAAACATATAGACACGCGATGAATTAACAACAATACTACCCAATTAGTATTTATTAATTTTTTGAAACATTAATATCCTTATATCTCAGAATGAACACTATGTGGTTTATCAAGTTATTGACCTAAGCCCTTCATTTATAACTATGGATCTCACACATACTTTTATGACCACTAGGGCCTGGAACATTAGCCACGACTACCGTATACAAGATAGAGTTACAGGTCTAGCAAGATCCTGACGAATGTTCTTGATGGTCAATCCATTTGGAGAGTCCAGAGTTGTAAATTCTTGGTCAGCCACGTGTACAAACAACAGTTCCATTTCCAAAAATATTGAGTACAGTCGATAGTAAACTATAGTGACAACCCGACATGTTGATTTTACATTTTAAAACGTAGTTCACACACAAATGAAAAAAAAAATCCCAACATCAAATTCCTTAAAAAGATACGCAAGCCTGGTTAATTAAACATTTGGTTAATTTTGATGAAAATATTCTTCTTTAATTCACGGGCTAGGTAAATTGCCTGTTCCGCCTCACAGTTGTTCTGTCTATCTTTTCACTACATTCCTTGAACCTATTTTTAAATGAAAATAGTAAACATATTTATATGATTTAATCCTATCAAATACTTCAACACACAAAAACTACGTAATCGACACAATATTAGCCGAAACTAACCATGCAGTTTTGAGAATTCCACCTCCATCCCAATTGAAATCACATTGAATTAATTTGGAGAGATGGAAAACAGTGGGTTTACAGTAAAAAATATTACTCTTAAAATTAAATACGTTGAAACACTACGTTGCAAAGATTTGAACAAAGTGATAAAAAGGAATGGGAAAATGTTTGTAATAAAATGGAAGCAACGAACGCGAATACTGGGAGAAAGATGGAATCGTATAACTTAATTGACAAGGAAAACAGCGATGAGGACAGAACATGAAAGTGGTCGAATTATTTAAGAAATTGTTTATGAATTGGAAGACCGGTTTATATTAAATTAATATTGAGTGTTATTTAAAACTTCGACAGGTTGATGTAAAATATATACAGTGAATATGTACTTCGTCCACAGATAAAGATGGCCGTATATTGATTTGATATTTATTACAAGATTTTAAAAATGTTTAGCAGTAACTGTATTTTCACAATCACTAGTGGTGGTGTTAGCGTTGATGTGTGGTCCTACTTCCTACTGGACGGGGCAAATGGGCTCAAGCCTTGGAACCCGAGGTTCGACTTTCTTCAAGAACGAACGCAAGAATTGATCCACCATTGGAACATAGGTTATTCCAGTCGTAGTCAATTGCTTCTTGTATCTTCCTACGGGCTATGCACTCATCTGGTAAGTGTAATACTTGCATCTAAGCTCCCATTACAAATTTCATTCGTCAAGGACGCTTACTAGACTAATAAACAGAGCGTCTTGTAAACACAGATAAGTGCCAACCTTCCTACGTAAACAAGAAGGTCGAAATGTGGATACATAAACACTTCACCTAATACACAAGCAATACGTACTGTAAACAAAAACTCAAAGCAATATAATACAGTGTATAAAAAATGTGGGCGTAATCGGTAGAGTCGCTACCTTCCACTCCGGCGACCCGGGTTCGATTCCCGGCGAGGTAAAGGATTTTAAATCTCCACCTTGGATCTGGGCGCATGGCCGGTCTTTCTGTTTGTATAGGTGAATAAGGTAAAATGTTAACAAATGTAAAAAAAAAAAGTGGAAGAACAGTGTAAACGAAAGAAAAACGAGAAAGAAAGAAGGAGAAAGAAAGGGGGAGAAAAATACGCACACTTCCCGGGCCAATGTCAAAATGAAAGATAAAAAGAACTGATAGGGCCTATATACACTCTTTGAAACGTTATTTCTCAGCAACGAAATGAGACAGAAGTACAATTGTTGTGTTGTATTCCTTAAACTTCCTTTAAGCCCGTACATGTTCAAAATAATGATAAATTGAGTTACGCAATTATTTTTTTTTTCTTTACTACTACTATAGGCTGCGGTCTATCTTCTGCTGGACGTTCCATCCTGAGCGTAAATTAAATTTTGTTTTCAGAATACAAGCATAGAACTGGCACCGAAAAATGTGCAATGTAGTTTTCCTATTTAATAATTTTTTTAATGGATTTTAAGCTTTTGCTTTAAAATTCACAACTCGAGTATTCTTATTTGATTAACATTGGTTGGACAAGAAGAGTAATCGTTCAAACTATACCTGCCGTATCAATAAATTAATGTCTTGTAATAAGCAAAACAAATAGATAAAATTACAATTAAAAGTAAAAAAAAAAACAAAAACAAAAACAAACTCTCCGGTCTGCTTCTCTGAATCTGATTTCCCTGCGTTACCTGTGTTGTTGTGTTTGTTTCTATACGCAAATCGCCTTGTATGTCCTTGGAGTACAGCTAATTTATATTTTTCGTGGAAGAAATTCCGGCCCCTGTTACCACACACAGACATGGAGGGTCTGGATGAGTTATCAACTAAGGACCAAGGCCACCTTCAAAGCAACACGAACATTTAAGGCAAGACATGCCATTCACTCGTATAGTTATACTAAACAAGGTTAATATGATGTGGATGATGACGATGAGGACTGTTATAGCCAAACTATCAATGCAAGTCATGTGACTTTACAGAGTGTCAAATTTGAATGACGTATTTTTCTATTACAATTTCAGCAAGAAAATCCCGCATATAGGATTTTATCTAATTAACAAAGCATGTAAAAGTAGATTAGGGACTTACACTAAATCGAGGCTTAAAAGGAGAAGGTATTAAGTTAAAAAATTATAATCAGTTTTAATGGTAAAAAATACAACACAGTGTGGTGTATCTACAGGGGAAAGGAACAAAATTTTACCTTTTAACAGTTCCTTACAACGGAATCTTTACAACTTCTTAAACTTTATGTTTCATAACATTCAAGACATACAGCGCATTTACGTCACAACTATATTTTTGGACAAAATACATTTTCGTTGTAAACCCACGATATGCTTACATAACCAAATCTGCTGATATTCAAAAACGAAATCCAAACTATAATGGAAAGGCGACAATAACACCTGCACGATTCCATGAGACATATTATACTGTATTTTAAGTAAATGTACTTACATAGTGGCACATGCTAATTCACCTAAAGCGTCACCTGAAAAACAGAATTCAAAACATTACATTCAATACATGTATCAATAAAACTACAACTTTAATTAAATGACGTATATCAAGTTCGGTTGAAAAAAATAATAAAATTACGACAGTAGAGCGATGTTTAATTTTCGACATCAGATTTACCCTTACTCTTAATAGTACTATTTTAATTGCTAAAGAAGAACGTAATTTTGTTAATTGATTGCTACAGGCGTATACCGAGTTTGATTCCGGAAAGACAAAAATTGCTGCAATTATATTGTTCATAGACACACACACTGTATACATATATGTTTTTGTCATGGTTATTTTTGGTATCTAGAATAAAACTAACTACACTGCTCACAACAATTAGAGGAACACTTGTAATAAACTGAATTAGTAATTGTTTTTTAAAGCTGTGATGCTGAAAGTTGGACAATATGTACATTGAATTATTAATTTTATCATTGGATACAAATTTTAAAGATAGATGGCCTAAATACAGAGAAATTACCTCAAATAACAAATATAGAGAATTTTTTTTATTTTGGAAGGCACTTGCCACTTCTAATTGGTAAGCTTCCTGGTGTTGCTATAGTGACGAATGTTGATTTTTGCCTTGTTTATTGAAGTCTCTGACAAAATGAGGCATTTAAATGAGTTTGAAGTGTATCATGCTCTACATCTTTTACGACAAGGTCAATCTCTGCGACAAGTGGCTGGAGAGCTTGGGGTTTCTCCTTCTGTGGTGTCCAGGTTACGCAACAGGCACAGAGAGACAGGTCAGTATTGTAGAAGACGTGGCCAGGGCCGTAAATTTAAAACAAGCACCCAGGATGACAGATACGTTGTTCTTTCTGCTCTTCGACAGCGTACAAAAACTGCAAAAGACTTGCAGAATGACCTTCATATGGCTTCCGAAATCCGGGTTTCAGACCAAACCATAAGGAACAGATTAAGGAAAGAGAATATTCGTCCAAAAAGGCCCGTTAAAAAACCACGCTTAACAGATGGGCATAAGGCAGCAAGACGTACGTATGCTGAAAACCATGGTGATTGGAACCTGAACCAGTGGGAGTCTGTGCTCTTCTCGGACGAATCCAGATATCGTCTTACACGTTGTGATGGTCGATTGAGGGTGTGGGGACGGCCAGGAGAAAGATTTTCTGCAGAGGCTCTACAGGAAATTGATAGATTCGGAGGAGGTTCCATAACGGAGTTATGTTCAACAATCGTACGGACCTTGTACTTGTTCCCCAGCGACTGAATACTGTCCGGTATATCGAGCACGCTCTGGAAGAGCATGTAGTACCTGCTGCCATTAGAGTAGGCCCTGGATTTCTGTTTATGCAGGATAATGCCAGGGCACTTTCTGCGGCTGTCACCAGGGATTTCCTGAGGAGGAATGAAATTGAGGTAATGGAGTGGCCAGCGGTCAGCCCAGACCTCAACCCTATTGAACACTTGTGGGATCTTCTAGACAGGAAGGTCAGGAAGCGACATCAAGCTCCACAAACTCTGCAGCAACTTGGAGATGCTCTGAAGGAGGAATGGGAGAATATCCCGCAAGAGGAAATCCAGAATCTTATTGGGAGCATGCCACGAAGGTGCCAAACTGTCATCGAATGTCGTGGAGACCATACACGATACTAACTCTATATAACGAGTGTTTAACTTTGAAAAATAAGCACAACATTCAATTGCTTACATAGCGGAATTATTTGAAAAGTTAATTGTCAGCGTTATTCATTTGTTTTTACTGACATGAGCAATAAATAAATAACCACAAATAATGTACTTTATTAATTTAATGTTTGTACCTTTATCCAATGAAAAACTATTTGCATATTGCATAGTGTTCCTCTAATTGTTTTGAGCAGTGTATATAGAGTTATCGTACATGGCTGGCAGACTGAGTTAATATTGATCATAAATAAATACACGTTGTTCGGTAGAAAAATTATTAGCCATTACATAGTTTACACTTTACACTTACACACGTCATTCAGTTTATATGTACACACGCCTGTTTTATAAGATACACATTTTAAAATTAAAATAACTTATACACACGTCATTCAGTACACAAGGAAAAGCGAGCAAGCACAGTATCCAATCGAAGCACACAATCTGAGTGCGACCGTGAATGCGTGGGATATGCTTGTATACTGCTGAGTCTGCGCACGTTTCAAGTCCCGTATCTGCACGTGTAAGCCTTCGTCACCACACAGCACAAACCCCGCGTCTGCTGTCCAATAGTATACTGATCGCACTGTATAATGGAAATAGACAGTTCATGACAAATGAGGGACATTTTAAAGAAGTGGCTGAATTCAAATACCTAACCAACCCTTAGGCTCATGACCGCTCGGACATAAGCTTTCCATACTTCCCTATCCTGTGCCAATGTTTTCCAATCATTCTCTGTATAATCCACCTCCTCCAATCATGGTTACTGTTATTCTCCCACCTCATTCTTGGTCTACTAACTTGATGTTTTCCCTCTGGTTTTCCTACCAGAATCTTCCGTGCACGTCTTTCATTCCCCACTCATGCCACATGTCCTGCCCACCGCAACATACGAAACTTAGCTGTTCTTATTATATCTAGCATCCTATAAACACCATGTACTTCAATGTTATGTAGTCTTCTCCATTCACCTATCTGTTCATCTCTCTTTGGTCCAAAAATTTTCCTAAGAACTTTATTCTCAAATACTTGTAATCTCCTTTCCTCCTTTAAAGTAAGGGTCCATGTTTCGCAACCATATAATATAACTCGTAGAATAACAGTTTTATAAACTTTCAGTTTAACGTTTTTTGAAAGGAGTTGGGACGGCAAGAGTCCCTGTAATGTATAATAATTTCCAATGTAGAAAGAAATTAAACATAGATTCAATTCTGGAAATGTATGCTATTATGTATTGAAGGGACTCTTATCGTCCACCTCTGTGAATAACAAGTGTGGATGTGAGGCCAACAGGCGTATAGTAGATAAATAACATTGTAGGCATGTCGCGCCATGGAAAATAAAAGGGAACATTAGTGTCATTTAAGGTCTCATAAGCTATGCACTGTGTGAAAATTAGATTAATACTTGTCATTATAAAGTAAATGCACTTATCAATTTACTTGTTATGTTTTCTGAGAAGCCCATACATTCACGATCCAAAGTTTGTAAGAATGTTTTTATTATATTTGTCACAAGGTATCATGCTTAAAATCTGTGCATTTGTATGACTTCTGACTTTCTTAAAATGAATAAAATATTTGTTCTATGTATAATATTTACAATGTATGATTAAAACCTGTATTTAGAAGAACATTTCAGATTTTCTGTAAATATGACATAATGGACATAGCCTATTTTAATACTCAAAGGCTCATTTATTAGTGAGACGAATAGACAGACGAATGGACAAGACTACATGACAGTAAGCTACATAATTTTCATGGGAAACCAGATATAATAACAGTTGTCTCGTTAAACTGCGATGAGCAGGATATGTGGCATGAATGGGGAATGAAAGAAGGGGATGAGATCTTCTTGTAGGAAAACCAGAAGGAAAGTGCCCAGTAATTAGGTCAAGCATAATGTGGGAGAATAACACTGGGGATAATTGGTAAACATTAGCTCAGGATAGGGTTTTTGGAGAGCTTATGTCCGTACAGCCATTAATCTCCGGATTCAATATTGATACTGAGTTAAAGAAAAATACACATTAAAATAAATCTCACTGGTTATTAATTTACTTTAATTATCGTAAACGAGATGTATGACTACATTTTCATTGTTCGAATAATGGGTTTACCTTTAAGCGTGTAAGAGAAAGTATTTCGCTCTCTACCACTCAAAATAAAGGAATTAAAAATATAAATATGTATTATGTAGCACATCTCTATATAAGTTATATGGGAGAATCTTAAAATATATAATTAAAATTATCCATTCCATAGTAATTCTGCCTTCACTGCAATCATAGCACTTTCATGCCATGCTTGCAGCTTTTTCTAGGGAATTGTACGTATGGTAGCTTCCCGTTGCTTTCCACATCGGTGAAGGATGATGATGATGATGATAATGATAGGGATGCAAGATAAATAATCTTTATAATAATAATTATAACCTTATTCATTATTATTTTATCTACAATCGTAATAAGTCTAGCCTCAATATTATCAAAAAAAAAAATTGAAGACCGAGGAAAATCCTCTCCATTTGAATGCGGATTTGACCCTAAAAATTCTGCCCGCTTACCATTTTCCCTGCGATTCTTCTTAATTGCAGTTATCTTTTTAATTTTTGATGTAGAAATTGCTCTACTCCTTCCTATAACAATTATTATAATAAGTTCCAGGGGGATTTGCATTAATTTTTTTAGCGGAATATGCGAGAATTTTATTTATGAGAATACTTTTTTGTGTAATTTTCCTTGGATGTGATGTATCTTCCTTATTATTTTATTTGAAATTAAGTTTTATTTCATTTTTATTTGATGGCCTTGTGATTTCGGGGACCGTTTGGGCCTTAAAGTTTTCCTGATATTTGTCTTACAGGTGAGGAAAAAACCCGATAAAAACCTCGCCCAGAAAAACTGCCCCGACCGGGACCGAACCCGGGCCCGCTGCGTGACAAGGCAGCACGCTACCTCGAGACCACAGCGGTGGACATTAGAATTATGATAGATTAAATAAGATTTGTCATATTCTTACGCACGCGCAATGCAGATTAAATTGGGATTTCTACTGTTTCATAATGACCGCTTTCGGCAGAATTTCTTAAAATAGGCCTATTAGGAAAGAAAAACCATTTGAAAAGCGGAAAGAAACAAATTATTTTGAATGTTTTCAAACAGTTTAGTGAAAAAAATATCTTACATTAGCCATTATGGATGTGGTGAAAATAACATCAGAATTTAAAGGTGAGTCAGCATTGAGCATAAGTCTGCTCGAAAAAGAAAATTTATATAAAAGATAACTATCGACTTAATGGGAAAAGCGTAAACGTCTGATTAGGTAGGGCTATGTGTAATTTTTTGTCATAAATAAATAAAAGAGAAATGGAAATTCCAAATTATTGGTTCGATCTTATCTTGCATTCAACCTTATTTCCCGTAAAATATTATGTTTGTATCGATAACAGTTCCGTATACAATTCAGTCATAATTCTGCGGTTCTTTTAACAGACGGAGTAATAGGCCTATGTCATGCACGTTGCTTACAGTATAACAGGAACTTAGCTCGGAATTAATAGGCTCTACACCTCAATATATAACGGACGTGTCATCACTCCATACGTAACTCTACTTGATGGAACTGGAATTCCCTTCCACAGGTAATCAGGGGCTGCAGAAATCATTTAAAATAAATCTAAATTCATTTTATCTAATAATCAATTGAATTGGTGTTTACTTGACGAAAATCCATAACCTATTTAATGAAATAACTGGACAATAAAATTTTGGAGCAGGTGAATAATTTTACATATCTAGGATGCAATATCTCATATGAAGAAGAAAAGGATGTAAATGCAAAAATATCTAAATTTTTAAGAATTTTAGGGTTAATAAATTCTATCTTCAAGCCACAGTTAGTCCAAAAGCATTCAAGACTGAAAGTGTATAAAACACTGGCTCTTCCAACTCTTTTGTATGGTAGCGAAGTATGGACGTTGAAATAGAAGGATATACAGAGACTTAGATCTGCTGAAATGAGATATCTTCGGAGGACTGCAGGATATACACTACTATGAAGACATCTTAGAAAAATTACACATGGAATCTTTAGAAAACAAAATTTATGATTATAAGTCAAGATGGATACAACATGTTCATCGAATGGAAGATCACAGAATACCCAAACTAATGTTAAGATATCAACCTGCAGGAAGAAGAAGACCAGGACGTCCACTCAAAAGACTTCTGGATGGTGTTTCTCTTGAGGCCGAAACAGGTCAACAAATGGCCTAAATTCGTGAATGTACTATGATGATGATGAAAATAAAACTTAAAGTTTTATGTGATTTTCATATTTATTAAAATATAAATTAGTTACAGCTGTTTCGGTACTTTGTACCTTCTTCAGACATGATAAATTAATAATTTTATTTACATTTCATTTTAAACACTTCTTAACATTTATCTACATAATGTTTTGGTATAAGAACAATAGTAACATATGGAAGTGAATTTTGAGGTACTTAAAGAGGCATTACTTTCAGATCGAAAAAATAATTAAGAAATTTTAGAACAATTAGAAGTAAAATCAGTTGAAGAAAAACTCAACGGACATAAATTAAATTGGCTAGACCATGTAAAAAGAATAAACAATTAAAGAATTACTAATATGATGATGCAATATAAATCCAAAGGACATCGTCGAACAGGAAGACCTCTTAAAAGACTGCTAGATGGGGCTGAAACAGGTCTACAAATGCCTAATTCGTGATTGATGATGATGATGATAAAAGAGACATCAAAACATAAACTCTTATTTTTTAAGAGAAAAATTTGATGCGGAATATATCGTCCAGTTTCTGATAAAGATGGTGCATGGTGAATTCAACTTATACAGAATTAAATAAGATAATCAGTAATAAGAACAAACCGCAATTAATTATATTAATCACTAAGACATATTAACAGGATGCAAGACGATGATGAAACTTTACAAGTGGAGACCATTAGGTACAAGAACAATAGGAAGACATAAGAACAAGTTGGTAGATTATGTAATGGAAGATATATAATGATTAGGAATTAAAAATTAGCCAAAATATGTCAAAAATAGAAATTGATCTAAGAAAATAATTTATAAGGCCAAAAAATTCTATGGAATCGTAGCGCTTTATAAACGTGAAGAATGTGCATGTATTAATTAATTTTTGTCTAATTACAGTGGTTCATACATGTAATTAGAATAGAAAATAGAATAATACCAAAGGAAGTGATAGGATGGATACCATATGGGAGAAAGAGAAAAAGAAGATCAAATAGAAACTGGATTGATAGAGCAAAAAGATATTTGGAACTGAAAGGGCTACAAGATACACATGTATTGAGTAGGGAACAATACAATGGAGAAAGAAGATTAAATAGTAGACAATATATACATTTTTTATTAATGTTTTGGTTGAGGAAAACTACAACATTGTAAAAATTTTTATTATTATTATTATTATTATTATTATTATTATTATTATTATTATTATTATTATTATTATTAACGGAACAATGATGTATTGAAGGAACTACGCTTAAAACTAGTTATTAAATCATATAATAATATCTGAACTACTGGATAAATAATTTGCAACAAATAAGTTCAGAGTTCTTAAAGGTATAGGGCCTACTTCGTTATTATCCAACAGGAAAGAGATCTCTGGGCCCTCCAAGGAAGTGCTGGATACAAAATTCGTCAGTGAAATCATAACTACCCTCTAGGCCTAAGACTTGCATGGATGATGATTTTATTATTATTTTTTCACTATGTATAATTTATAAAAGATCTTTGGGCAGACCCTTCAAACGGATTGAGACCGAAACAGACCACTAGGCCTATCATATGAAAGGAAGAAGAAGAAGAATATGTATAAAAATAAGGCCTATATTCTAAAACATATTTTATTCATGATTTCATTATTTATAATAATAATAATAATAATAATAATAATAATAATAATAATAATAATAATAATAATAATAATAATAATAATAATAATAATAATAATAATAATAATAATGCGAATAAGTTATGAAACTAATATCATTTGACTGTCATTTAGTTTTTACAGAGGTTTATCATAAGTAATGCCACGAGTGATTTCCAAATTATCGATAAATTCACGACTCACGAAGTGAGGAGTGAATTTATCTAGAGAATTTGGAAATCAAGAGTGGCATTTGTTAGGACTATTTAACGAATAAAATTAAGCTGTTTACTCACAAATCATTATTTAACTATAGTTATTTTAAAATATTTATATATTTAATGTAAACGGCGATGTTTGAAAACAAATGAGAAACGATACGTACGCTTCTACTGCTTCTTTTGTTTATCACTGCAACCAGATCATACTATTTATTGCCAAAGGAACGCAATATTGTAAGAATGCTCTCTAGTGGAGAAAAAATGAAACACATCAATCTGTATATTAATTCATTTTTGATGTCGTATACATTTAAGAAAGTGCAAACAGTGGTTTCTTTTTTTGGTGGTATAATCAATTGCTACAAATGTTGACATGTAAGCACTATTATATACAATCTGGTAGCCGTATTTGTTATAGGCTCAGTCACTGCAAAATAACGGTCAGACCTGTTCAGAATATTAAAAAGGAGGAGCTTTGCTTAATATATGATAATCCTAACACTGATAAATATTTCGTGAAACACGTCTCTGATTGGTTGTAATACAGAAATCATTGAAACGTGATTGGTCATTGACTCCCATTTGGGGCATGAGTTAAATAGTCACCGATATCTCCCGATTTGTACAGAATAATACATTATATCTATAACGAATATTGTTACATAAATCACACACACACAGTTATTGCTAGTTTGTGGAAATACTTATTTCTGCATGTCTTGTGGTGGTATCCAAAAACCACCAGCAATTTCAAGAAGTGGCGAGCTCCTGATTCATGACGGTTAATCCTGGCCTACGTTGTGTAAAATTACTCCCAGACGTGTTCCCTCCTTCTTATCCTCTCATGTAGTGTCTTCTTCCACCTGGAAGAGGAGGACAGATAAAGCTTCGTTCTGATTTCTTCTTTCAAGAAGATTTCTCAGGGGAACACGTACGCAAACTAGACAGAGTGTGTTTAGACACTCCTAATGTAGCCTTCAAGAAGCGAGCCTAAACTTTCTCCGGAGTACATTTATATTAATTACATTTATGATAACCTGTAAATTGTATACACTATATATTTCCCAGGATGTGAATTATTATTATTATTATTATTATAATTATTATTATTATTATTATTATTATTATTATTGTTATTCCATCTATCCATAGTAATTCTGCCTGAGGGCAAATCTTTCACTGCAATCATAGCATTTTCATGCTATGGTTTGGAGCTTTACTAGGGAATTATAGGTGTGGTAGCTTCCCGTTGCTTTCCACACCTGTGAAGGATGATGATGATGGCCGGATGATTTTCGGGGACCGTTGGGCCCTAAGCCTCCTGACATTTGTCTTACAGGTGAGGAAAAACCCCGAGAAACCTCACCCAGGAACCTATCCCGACCGGGAATCGAACCCGGGCCCGCTGTGTGACAAAGCAGCACGCTATTATTATTATTATTATTATTATTATTATTATTATTATTATTATTATTATTATTATTATTATTATTATTATTATTATTATTGTTTTGTTGTTGTTGTTGTAAATCTGCATTTTGGACAGACTATTTGTCCTGGTTGAGTAGAAATTATGAACCATATTGCCTTAATTCTAAAGAATAAATAAAACATTATTATTATTATTATTATTATTATTATTATTATTACTACTACTACTACTACTATTATTATTATTATTATTATTATTATTATTATTATTTATTATTATTATTATTATATTATTATTATTATTATTATTATTATTATTATTATTATTATTATTATTATTATTATTATTATTATTATTATTATTATTATTATTATTATTATTATTATTTATCAGGGTGGAGTTAAGGTCATGTGGCCTTCTCTTCCACACACCAAGACAAAACATAAATAACGGCATAAAAATAATATTAGATGTTAAACGATTACTTGGCCAAATCTAAACAATAATTAAATTATGATCTAATAACACAATAAAGTTAATGATTAATTATTAAAATCAGAACTAATAAAAGATTGTATACGCAAAGGAAGAGTAACTTATATCTACTATGCATGAAAACAATACAAGGAAAGCAATAAAATGTAATGAATTAAACTATCGTTTATATATATATATATATATATATCCATCCTTAGTAATTCTGCCCGAAGGCAGGTCCTTCACTACAATCATAGCATTTTCATGCATATATATATATATATATATATATATATATATATATATATATATATATATATTGACACTTATTAATTTATTATTATTATTATTATTATTATTATTATTAATATTATTATTATAAGTTGATTTCTTGAGGAGTGCAGCAATATGTTCAAAATTGAAAAATTATACGAGAAAAAATGAATATTAAATATTTAATATAGGGCCTAATATTGTATAAAATATAAGCAATTAAATTGGTATGGACGCATACGACGAATGCAAGAAGAAAGGTTAGCCAGAAAACATTGGAATTGTGTCCACCTGGAAGAAGAAAGAAAGGAAGACCTCGAAACTCATGGATGGAAGAAATAAGAACTGGAATGAGAACAAGAGGACTAGAGGACATGGTCTTGATGAATAGGGACGAGTAGAGAAGGAAAATAAAAGTTTAGGCACAGGAATATGCGTAAACATTGAAAATCTGAAACCGGTATAAATAAATAAAAAATATTATTATTACTATTATTATTCTTAAAATAATATTTATCATTTGTCATTTCACTGTATTTGTTAAACGATTGTTTAAAAAAAGTGTTACATGCTATATCAAAACATGTCCATATTAATGGATACTAGAGATAACGAAAATTATTACCATCGATATATTTGAAACTGAAGATTTTTGGAAAAAAAATTATGTAATCCAACAAAATCATATAAGTTTGATTGCATTAAATGGTGCCATAATTTAGCCCTCGATGTGTTTGTATAAGGGCAGCTTATCTTCAGCACGACGACGATCCATACACCTGACAGAGAATAACGCAAGGAGAACACACGCAGACAGCACGCAGGGCAAGATCATGAATGCCAGAACTGGGCTGGATTTCATACGTCTCAGGTGGAAAACCATACCGTCGCTATCAACTAGCTCAACCATATCTGGAGGCATCACGTTGCATCCTCCATCTTTCTTCCCCAGCGACCACAATGTCTTGTATTCACCTTTCTCAAAACACTTAATGGGCCTCTGTGGGTATTGGAGGGGTCTCAGAGAACTTGTCCACTGCATCACTTCTCTCATTTCACAGCTGCACTGCCATCTATTGTTCCTCAATTCCACAACCCTGAGACCTTCAAGTACTTCCAGAGATTTCCTGGGGATCACCTGCATGTGATTCGACATCAGGTCTAGATATGCCAGTTTCGGGAGACTGGAGAAAGCATCTTCGTGCACAGACATCAGAGAGCAAGATCTCAAGTCCAGAGATGTAAGAGAAGGAGATATGAGTGCTGGAGAATCCATAGGGAATGTCACAAGAGGGTTTCCAGCAAGTGAAACTGTGTGCAGCTTCAGGTTGTTTGAGAATGTGTCAGGAGGAATGTATTCCAATTCATTGTAGGAGAGGTCCACCTCCGTGAGATGGTAAAGCCTTGAGAAAGTCTCAAGTTTCACATACTTGATCTCGTTGTAGGAGATTATGATGGTCATCAAGTTCACGTACATGGTGAAGCTCTCGTTGTGTAGAGCTTTCAGCCGGTTGTTGGAAAGGTCGAGGGTCATAACTGAGTCGGCTGGAAGGAATGTTGGGATCTCTGAAAGGTTCTTGAAAGTGCAATTAGCCATCACGCTGCTTTTGTCGTCTCCATCTTCGATCGCCATGCATATCGCTTGTGTTGAAAACACATGGCCTGACGTCAGTAAGATGACTGCTAGGATCAGCATCAACATTTCTACACCTTATCTGTAAATTTCATTTTAAAATAAATAACATTATAGTTGATATTGCATTATTTGCGGACGATCAAGTAGTAATTGCTAATACTGAAGAAAAATTACAATATTCTAGGCATAATTTACAAGCTATCTCAAAAGAATATAGTTTCGAAATATCTGTAAATAAAACAAAAGTTGTAGCATTAAAAATGCCATCATCGCTGCGTGCACAAATATATTTAGGAAATAGAATAATAGATCATTAGGAAATAGAATAATAGATCAAGTAACCATTTTAATTACCTGGGATATTATGTAACACACGATAAACAAAGGTTGTCGAAAATAAACTGAATAAATTCAGATGAATATGTGGAACAATTAGAAATTGTTTTAAATAATGAGGAAAGAAACAAAATTAAATGTTACAAGGTTATGGCTATTCATGAGTTGTTATATGGCTCCGAAAATTTAACTTCGACTAAAAGTCAACTAAAAAAAATAGGATGTGCAGAAATGAGTTTCCTGATACATGTAGCTGGATATACTTTACAAGGTAAAAAATATAGCAAAGATAATATGAACGAGCTTAATATATACATCTTAACAGACAGAATCAAAGAGTTCAAACAAAATTGGTTCGATAACATTCAAATGTTTGATCGAGAACTTACGATAAACATATAAGCCAGAAGGGTACAGATTTGTGGGACGGCAAAGAGCACGATGGAGAGATCAGTTTTCTGCATGAGACCGGAACGAACCTTTTGCAGTTCAATTCGTGAAGAATAGTAACAAGAATCATGGTGATCTGTAAATTCAAAATTAATATAAAAAGGCAACTATTTGATGGACTGGATTTGTTGAGAACAAATACCTCATTTATAAACAATTAGCATCCAACTCATGTTATGTCTCTTTCTCTCCCCTCTTTTTGCCCTACTGTAACGTCTCCCTTTATAAATACTTTTACATGTTTCACATCACACGGCCCTTACAGCGACATGACCTGTCGGAGATGATTTGTAACTCTGGATCACACACATACCTTTCTTATCACACAAGGACATGGAGGGCTTCCCTGGATCACTTCCATGTCAGGACCACCTCCGAGACAACACGGATATTTAAGGAAAGTCACACTATTCACTCAATCATTCATACTATTATAAGGCAAATATGATATTGAAGATGATTGTAGTGGTCAAATGTTGTTCAGACATAATTTAGTCTCAAAGTTTCCCGATAGTTGTCTTGCACACGAGGAAAACCCCCTACTAGAAAGTGATCCGACCGAGGATGAAACCCGGACCTGTTGCAAAAGAGACAATGACGTTACCCCGAAACTACAGCAGTGGACTTATTTTATATGCAACTAGCTGAATACAATTGCATACTAGGTGTCTCTTTGAGGCGATGAGCTAACCTCTTCTCATTTGCTACTATATGTAGGGATATAAGCGTAGCTAAAATTAGCTTGTGAAAGTAACTTCCGCAAGAGGACATCATTGTGCTAAGGGTATAGAAGACAGGCCGCTGTTTTACTTGCATTTTTCGGGTATTTACTTATCGACTTTTGTGTCAGCAAATAACTTAATGATCTCAAAACAATGGATTTGACATTAATTTCGGTCATTTTTAACATTCGGGGTTAAAAGAAAAAAAAACATGGGAATAAAAGACGTCAGGATTGTCACCAATCATAATATCGAACCCAAACTCATCTCTCTTAATGTAATCTAAAGCTTTTTTTTTTATTTTAGAGATCACTAACAAATTGTGTCTGTCTGTTAATAAACATCGGTAAACTAAGTAGGCCCTACATGTTAAGAATACGCAGACTATGAAACTTAACAATTATTACGTCTAGTTTCCATAAAGATGGTGTTTTTTACACTTATACAGTCTTCTCTATTCTCATACGAGTATTTGAGAAAAAGTTCTTAAGAATTTTTTTGGACCAAAGAAAAATGTACAGACAGGCGATATGGAGAAATCTGCACAACAGTGAGTTACATGACCTTCATAGAAAACCAGATATAATAAGAAAAGCTACGTCTCGTAGATTGTGATTGGGAGGGCATGTGGCACGAATGGGGATTGAAAAAGCGACATGGAAGCTTCTTGTAGGAAAAAAATCAGAAGGGAAACATCCAGTTGATAAATCAATAATCAGGTGGGATAATAACATTAACCATGATTTGAGGGATGTAGATTATACAGGAGATCAGGATAGGGATATGTGGAGAGTTTATGTCCGTGGAGCCATGAACCTATGGGTTTGTAGTGCCAGTGAGATAGTTAATTTTGGTATTTTAAATCAGCACATCTTCAATTTCCCTCATTTTCCCCGAAATATCCATTTCCATTACATAACGATTTCCTATGTTTAATCCTATATTTACTTTAGCGATATTCATACTAGACATGATTTCTTAGCGTTTTGTAAAGTAGCAAATTGTTATCTTTAGATTAGATTAGATTAGTAGAGATAGGTTTTAATTTGAAGACCGTAATACTAACCTTATTTTTTGTTACTCATTTTCACTTTACGAAATGAAAGAAATAAAAGTTATTCTACGGCGATATGTAGTCTGTCATTATATATCTGGTAAGACAGGTAACAAGCATTCACCCACATGACTCAAAGTGTCATTTATTTGGGCTAGAACCGTCAATTTGGCCCATTCTGCAGTACATTTAAAAACACACACAGGCTCGAAGTTGTAATGAGTGCATGAGTTACCTCCAGGCGGGAATTAGCCCTTAGATAACAGTGAAATAATGGGCAAATACAGAAAAAAAAACGCAAATAAAATATATTTCGAAAAAATTCAACAAATCTGAATATAAATATTGGCATGAAAGAAACATATAGTAATTCGTGTGTATAATGTAAAACACTTTTTTAAAATTGAATTTCATATGTTGTCATTTCGACATTTCTGATGTTCTATCCTGGTATTAGAATTGTAACCCACTTCTGAAGTTGGGGTACCTGAAAAGCAAGGTTACGCTGCCGCGATGATATGAAGGATGATGATTATGATAGTGGTGCGCCAGGAGAGTCCTTAATTCTAAACATAATCTAAGGCGAACATGAATTATGATGATTATGATGGACATATGATGTTCGGGGATGGATTGAGCCTTAACGTTTTCTAACATTAACTCCGAAAAAAAATCTCACCCTGGAAACTTATTCCGACCAAGATTCAAACTCGGACCCGCTGCGTTACAAGGCAGTACCCTACCTTGAGATCACACGGTGGACATGTAAAATGGTCTTTTTATTAATTTTGTTATTTAGCATGTAGTAGGCCTACGAGTATTATAATGGAGAATGATGGAAATAAACGAGTTAAAAAATTAATGTACCCCATTAGATCACTACAACAGCATATTTTAAACACCTGTGCTTTGCTGAACAAGACCAATTTTTACCTAACATGAGATGAGGCGAAATATGACTGAAATGACAGGATGAGGGGAGGAAGAGAATGGAAAGCACTGGTGGAATAAAATTCAGCAAATGGAAGACTCCTGAGAAAAATTCCTGTGTGGCCCTCCACCAACACTCCACCGTAACTGCCAGGATTCAAACCTGAGATTCCAGTCACCGAGATGTCAAAGAAAAAAAAAATCCAGGAAACTTGTGATCGAACCCGAGCCTACTGCATATAAGGTTTTTTTTTTGTCCAATGCCACCAGAGTCCTTTATGACATTTCTGGCTTACTCCCCTGGAATTGTAATCCATTTACTAGGTTGGGGCATCTGGAAGGTGGAGTTACGTTACCTCGATGATATGATAGGTGATAAATGATAATGAAGCTCAACTCGTGTCCAACTCAAGGTCGGGTCGAGGTATGAGATGAGATGAGTCCCTATATATATATATATAAAGGTCTGTGAACGACAAGGGTGTCGCCGGCCAAGTCTGATGCACCATCACAGGGGCAGATGAATAAAATGAAATGAAATGGATGAGATGAGTGTGGAGAAATGGTGGAATGAAATTGTGGCAGGGGAAAACGGAAGGAACCCCGAGAAAAACCTGCCCATGCTCCGTTTCGTCTACCACGAAACCCACATGGAGAGACCGAGACTCTATCTCGGGACCCTAACGGTGAGAGGCGAGCGTCTAACCGCTTCCGCCACGGAGCCGCCGTCCTTAATCTGAACTTAACCTAAATTAGATACCATAGACAACCACAGGAGTAATTTCTTTTAATAAAACATTCCTATGGTCTGAGCAGGAATCGAACCTGGGACCTCATGAAGTGTATTCAGAAACGCTAACCACTAGCCCATGAGGTTGGTCACAAAGTAATTGTTATCTTACATAGATTGATTTCGTTATTTAAAATCTCACCTGTCGGCAGCGGTGGACTAGTGGTTATGCTCCTTGCCTCTGGTCCCGAGGGTCGCGGGTTCAAACCCGGCTGGGGTCGATGGATTTTTTTAGGGCGGAAAAAATCCAAGGAGCAAGTCCTCCGGGAGGGACTTTAAGCCGTGGGTCCCGAGTCTGAAGATTTTCAGGCTCGTAAAAGAACATTAAGCCTGGATGAAAAGGCCTCTAAACAAAATTTACCGAATTTTCCCGTCCTAGTACTAACTTGGTTTCCTAGATGTCAGTATGAGGCGGAACGCTGACCACGGACCACTCAAAATGACATCTATACGAAAACAAGTGTAACTAAATTAGTATGGTTCAAATTCTTCCCTGTAGGGGGAGAACGCCTAAATCTCTGTAAAGGGAAAACATGGGCTTACAATACAATACAAAAAACTCACCTATTAAGCCTTGTAGCTTGAGTAAATAATGTTCGCAGCGTGAATACACTGCCAATACTGATATCCTTTCTTACGATAAGTACGTTAATAGAACCTTATCTACTTGCTACAGATAATGTTAACAAGTGCATTAGATTACCTTATCGCAAAAAGTTTGCGACATAACTACACACCGATAAGGCACGTATCCAGTTATCAGTCAGTGAAGATCGAAACAAGAATCTCGATATTAAGAACTGATATAGGCCCTACTACTTTGTCATTTTCAATCTGACACGCACGAGAACAATGCCATCCCTCCGTGCTAAACCAAGATTTGTTTTCTAATAACTCCATCGTGCGACCGGCTTACGCGTAGAAGGCGCTTGGTCTACCATACGGCTGCTGGTCTCACATCAGCACATGCCATTTACTGACAAGGGAACTGACAACCATTCCATGCCGAAACCTACATTGAAATTTCGGAAAAACTGCACTTAAACTAGCGTGAAATATTTTCAAAGTCCTATAGAACAACAGTGCGCATGCGCCAGAGTTTATAGAGCCAGCGATAACCCACGACATATCGATTATCATCCTCGATTATTATCCGTCGCTATGAAATTTAAATGACCAATATTTGCAATAAATCCCCAAATCTATGTTAAAAATATTAATAATATTAAGAATATCAAAAGTTTATTAAAAATGGGTATACACTTACTTATCGCTCCCTAACACTGATCCAAGCAGCGATAACCTAAAACAGCGATAGAAAAGTCATAGACTAAGTAATTTACTCTGTGGAGAAAATAGCAGTTAGCATCACAATATTGTCTAACAGTGTCAAAATGTTGTGATTTGCATGTTTTAATAAATACTTCAAAATTGTCTAATAATGTTAGTAAATACAGAAAAAAGAGCAATAGTTTACAACAATATAACTGGAAAATCAAGCGCTAGTAGAAGTGCAGTTGAGCCAAAATTTCTTCCAGAGAAACGTTGTGATGCACCAAGGCCGTGTCCAATATAATAGGAAAGGAAAACATCAAATAATGTGGTCAGATGGAGTAACTAAGGATCTTCAACTAACTTGTTTCAATAAACACTGGAATAGAAACACTGACAACAAGACAAAATATAATTTACAAGAAAATTCTCAATTAAACGCATACAATTTATTGAAATACACATTCAATAGAAACGCAATTTTGTAAAGTTTATAATATCCAACAGAAATCATTAAAAATAAGGCACTTGATCCAAATAACGGAAAATTATGGTACAAGAAATACATTAAGTCAGAAATGCGGAACTTTTTTTATAAGTTAATGCTTATTTTGGTTATCAGATGGCATATGTGCACAATTCAGTTCCTTTACCTGTCTTAATTTTCATTAAGCTAAGCATCGGTGTAAGTAGTGTTATTTGACTCAGGTACCACTATGTATTTTTAAAATTATTTTATTCGGCTATCTCGAAACGTTTAAAAATTCACAACCAGCTGTCCTGTATGTAATGTCTATAGGTTAGAGTGAACTCTGTTTTAATTGAAATCATCCTGTGAGATAGTTTAAACCTGACTTAAAATATTAAAATATTATAAAATCCATACCTGTTGAATCAGTCATTCTCAACTAAAACAAACTTTTCTTTATAAAACATCTTTAAACATTAAAAATGTAGACCTTTCAGAGGACAATTTTCCATCACCAACGTCTACAGTACATTATAGATGCTGATGATGGTTCACAATGTTTTATAAACAGAAGTTTGGTTTAGTTGAGGATGAGTGATACAACAGGTATGAATTTTGTAATTTTAATATTTTAATCAATAACTTCAACGGTGGTTTACATGAATTTTAAAAATATTGAAACATGAGTTGTTACTAAATGAAAAATAATGTGCCATTTATAGGTTTCAAATCTTAAATTTCTCAACATTTTGTAAACAAATAATTTAATAATATATATTAATACTCATGGCTACATCTTAAAGAGAGTAGAAAATTACAGTCTAGTTCTCTTGTTTAAGATTCTACATACCTCGACTCGCAATAAATTTCTGGACAAAACGCGAAAAATAAGGACAACACTCATTCATGAATAAATATATGTTATCAAAATACAATACCATTAATTATTAACAATTATATATAAATTAATTAGTGTATAATGCTGTTGTGTTATTATTTAATTGTAATATTAATGTGTTTTCTTTATGTAATTGTAATGTTAATGTTTTTTTTAGTGTATAATGCTATTGTGTTATTACCTAATTGTAATATTATTGTGTTTTCTTTATGTAATTGTAATGTTAATGTTTTTAGTGTATAATGCTATTGTGTTATTATTTAATTGTAATATTATTATTGTGTTTTCTTTATGTAATTGTAATGTTATTGCTATTGTGTTATTACTTAATTGTAATATTATTGTGTTTTCTTTATGTAATTGTAATGTTAATGTTTTTTAGTGTATAATGCTATTGTGTTATTATTTAATTGTAATATTTTTATTGTGTTTTCTTTATGTAATTGTAATGTTATTGCTGTTTTTGTTTATTTTTCTTTACACTAGTACCAATTATTACTTTATTGTAACGGACTGTCAACAGCACGTACGGCTTACTGCCCGTGCGACCCATATTTGTAAATAATATTGTAAATATCTTACTTTTTTGTCTAATAAAGTCCTACTACTACTACTACTAAAAACCTAAATTTATATTCGCTCTACCCTTAGCTTCATGATTACCCAGTGTAAGGTACATTGGTGTTTCTCGTAGACATTATCGTATTATTATTGTTATTATTATTATTATTATTATTATTATTATTATTATTATTATTATTATTATTATTATTATCGTATAAAATGTTGTTCATAAATGAAATTTACATTGCCACATGTAATATCTTATCATTTTTTATAATTAGCATAGTATATATGTAATCTCTACTATTAAATATGTATTTGTAATTTGTGCTGGTTGAGTGGAAGAGAAGGCCTTATGGCCTTAACTCTGCCAGAATGAATAAAACATTAATAAATAATATTAATAATATTACTAATAATATTAATAATAATAATATGAATAATAATAATAATAATAATAATAATAATAATAATAGATTTTTTAGGGTTGGTTCTAAAAAGCAGGCTAATGTAAAATTATAAACCTAGATGTCATTACCCAATATAATACACGTAATATCATGTAGAAGAGACGAAATATCTCGATGTACGGTATACCGGTAAGTATGCCAGCTGATGGGGATTGTCGCACCATCACAAGTGAAGATGAAATTAGGCTACATGGAACAAAATATATGGCATGAGTATGGTGAAGAAATTAAACTAGGAAGTAGCTAGTCGGTATTTAGATCTGCAGATTGTATGTAAGAGAGATTACAATCGAGATAATGGGGGTGGGAGGGTGTTCTAGGTAATTATTGTTAGTGATAATTTTGGATTTCATATTTTTTCTCTGAAAGGAGATTCGTTTGATTGCCGAATTAAACACAAATAACGAAACAAGGTTATTTACAAATAGCACATCGCTCGTTTATGTGCCATCAATCAAATAACTCTTATTATATCCACAATCAATAGTAAAACTTCCTCGTATGTTCTTCAATGTCGTTGGGAGTCGAGTTCACCTCGATCCGCTCAGTTCCTGTATCCCTTCACATTCTTCTCATGTTCGCCATTTTTTTCACCTTTGTCCCATCCTCTCTATTGTAATTTCTCATTATCACTAGATCTTCCTCTTTCAATTCTTTCAATGTCTAAGACTTGTTTTCCATGATATGCAGCATACGTGCACAAAACACTTAATTTTTCTCCGTTCGATCATATATTACTATTATCAATCACATATTATTATTATTATTATTATTATTATTATTATTATTATTATTATTATTACTATTATTATTGTTGTTGTTTTGTTATTATTATTATTATTTTCTTATTTTATTATGCGCCGTACAGTAGGCTATACAAAGTGTGACCATAACATAAATGAGGAAATTATGGAAGAGTTGGATGTAAAACCCATTCTCCATCATATACAAACATTACCAGAACAACTGGAAAGCTATCTTCAACGAATCTCATCTCACAGAATTCCAAAAGCTATGCTTCATTACTATCCTCAAGGCAAAAGATCGCTGGGACTTCCAACAAAGCGCTGGATGGAAAATTCCTCTTTAAGACCACATGGTCTGTTATTATCATGTTGCAAAACAATTAAGAAAGTAAACTTCTAGATATATATTTATATGTAACTCATATGTGTGAACACTAGGTTTTAAAAAATTGAATATTTAATCTATTTATGCATTCTGGCTGTGATTATCTTCAACAATCCTCCTGTAGGACGGTTTGCGACTCAGTGTGAATGCATACATGATGAATGCTATAATAGCGAAGACAGCAACCGAACACATCCATCCAATGAACGCAATAACCTCCCATTTTCGGACATCTGACGCCTCAAAATCCTCTTCTGAGACTAAATTATTAACTGCAGAATTTGTGGATTTGTAATATTGATATCTTTGTCTCTCCGTAACGGACATATGAGGCAACGAATCTACATGATCAGCTGGTTGTTTATCTTCAGTTTCATTGTTAGTATCCACAGCTGGAGTTAGTGAAAATGAGTCAGAGAGTTGCTGTTGCTGGTCTTTGATAGAAACATCTGAATCTGTTAGTACATCGCACAACTTTTGGCGTCGATGAATTGTGTAGGAGACGAGCCCTCCAGCTCCTAAACATCTGATAGGATTTTCCTCCGAAGTTCTCTTTAAACTCCAGCAAAGAACTTGGTCGAATTCAGTTCCGCAATCCCACGGGTTGTTGTTAATATTCATGATGACTACGTTCCTCAAAGACTGCATGTCTTGGGAAGACATACTCCTCAGCAAGTTGAAGCTAAGACCCAGTTTCTGGACGACCAGAGAATTTACCAAATCGATAGAAGAAATAACATTGTGGCTCAGGTCTAATTCTGCGAGAGGAACAGCAATGTATGGTACGGCTCGAAATTTATTGTTCTTCAGAGAAATTCTTTCCAGCATCTGATTATTTTCAAACAGATTTTCCGGCAGATACTCCAGCAAGTTGTCAGATAGATCCAACTCCACGAGACTTTCCATTCTTCTGAAGGCATCGGATTCGATTTTCTGGATATTAGAGTTACTAAGAATTAGAATTTTTACTTCATTTAGTCCTTCCAAGCATTTGGTCTGGAGAATAGGAATATTCTTTGAAGAAAGGTCTAGTACAGTAGACGACGGGTTGATTTGGAAACTCTCGCATTCCTCTAACGGAAGACTATGTCCATCTATTCCATAGACAAATCTTGTAGTAAAAAGTATGCATATAAAAAGGGCACCCTTCATGGTTCTAATGCCACATGCACTGTAACAGAAAAAAAAGAAAGATTAACGTTTTCTGAAAATGTTATTTTTAGTTTCGAATTATAGTACACTATAATAAACAGTTATTCTCCCAGTTATATTATCTATATATCTATCTATTTATCTATCTATGGTATAATAGTCCAGGGGGCACGCCGTAGCGTAGTGGTTAAGGCACTGCGCTACAAGCCGGAAGGTCGAGGGTTCAAGTCCCGGTGGGGTCAGGATTTTTAAACTGACCCAAACCTTCTGGCGGCACTATGGCCCTGGGGTCGACTCAGCCTTTAACGGAAATGAGTACCAAACGCTTGTTCTGGGGGTAAAGGCGGCCGTCACGCAGGGCTAACAACCCGGCTGACATCAAGTGCTGATTGTCCAGAAAAAGTGGGAGCCTTAACCTCCTACTACCCCAAGGGCCTGTAGTGGGACTACTTTAGTTCACTTTACTTTACTTTATGGTATAATAGTCCAATGTTAAGCCTTAGCCACGTCTTTGTAATGAGTTACTAGACAAAGTTGATTTAGTTATGCTTATTTTCATACAGATGTCATGAATGGTATGCGGTAAACATACCGACTCAATTAAACATCTAATAGGCAACTAAGGTATTACTAGGATGAGAAGGTCGGTGAATTTAGCATAGAGGCCTTTTTTACTCAGGCTTGTAGTTCTTTTACGAGCCTAAAAATCTTCAGATCGGGGCCCACGGCTTAAAGTCCATCCCGGAGGATTTGCTTCTTGGATTTTCCCATCATAAAAAATCCATGATCCCGGCCGGGGTTTGAATCCGCGACCCTCGGCATAAGGTAAAGGAACATAACCACTAGCCCAACGCGGCCGACCCAGTTATATTTTATGGATGCAGAATATGGACTCTTACTTTAAGGGAGGAAAAAAGATTACGAGTATTTTAGAATAAAGTTCATAAGAACAAATTTTGGACTAAATAGAGACCAATGGAAATGTGAATAGAGAACACTATACAACCGTGTGCTTTATGGTCAATGGAAACCAGATGTATCGAGAACAGTTAAGTCTCGCAGACTGAGAACTGCAGGACACATGGCAAGATTGGAAATGAAACTTCTTGAAGATAAGTGAGAGGAAAAGCGTTCAGTAGATAGGACAAGATTCAGGCCAGCATAATGGCCTAACTTTAACCATGATTAGAAGAAAGTGGAGAGCTCTTGTTCAAACCGCCATGAAGCTTACGGATTCGATAGTGCCAGTGAGTTAGTTAGATTTTACTGAATTTTCGAGGAAAATGCTGGACTGGAATATCATTTCCAGGATTCATTTCATAGTATTGTCGAAATTGGTTGAAAATGAATTAATTTATTCAGAAAAAAAACAGCTAGACAGGAAGCGAATGAAGAAGACTACATAACACTAAGCATAGGAATCCAGATATAATAAGAACAGTTAAGTCTCGTTTATTGCGGGATGGGCAGGACATGTGGCAGGAATGGGAAATGAAAGAGGGGCATGGAAGCATATTGTAGGAAAACTAGAGGGAAAGTACCCAGTTGGTAGCCAAGAATGAGGTAGAAGAATAACAATGACCACGATTTGAGGAATAAGTAGGCCTATATTATACAGGGGATGATTGGAACACATTAGCACATGTTAGGGCTGGCTGGAAAATTCATGTCCGCGCGGCATGAAATTACGGATTGATAATGCCACTGAGTTAGATGAAATAAGTCTAACTACCTGACATTTGTAGGAAAATAAGAGTAACTGAAAATTAGTTTGGTCAAGAAAAATCCCGATAGAGGGAGCATCCATGTCTCCATGACAGACATATGCGTATGTACACTGCAATATAAATCTAACTTAAGCTAACCTACCAATTAATTAATACGAATTATATTTTAAGGGAAAATTTTCACACCTAGACTGGAGTTTGAACCCAGGACTTCTAGTTTTTATCTCTCTGCCTCTATCGAACCCGTATGTGTATGGCTGCGTAGACATAATCTCTCTATGAATCCCTATCCTGAGCTATAGTTTTCAAATCATCACTTGTATAAACTATTTCCTTCAAATCTTATTATTATTCTCCCACCTCATTCTTGATCTACCAACTGGGCTTTTTCCCTCCGGTTTTCCTACAAGAAGCTACCATGCACTTCTTTCATTCCCCATTCGTAGCCAAAAGTCCTGCCCATCGAAGTCTACGAGACTTAACTGTTCATATTATAACTGACTTCCTATAAAGACCATGTAATTAATTGCTATGAACTTATAAGTCTTCTCCATTCACCTGTCTGATGTTCTCTCTTTGGTCAAAAAAAAGTCTTAAGAACATTATTCTCGAATATTCGTAATCCCCTTTCCTCCCTTAAAGTAAGAATCCATTCTCTAGTTTTATATAATGTAATTTCTCCTTTAGTGGGAACAGTTATATTTGCAATTAAAACATTGAAAGAAGCTGTAAAACAATATTAAAACTCCCATTAAAAGTTTATTGAATAAGAATTCACCATTTGGTGTGTCAAATAATGGTTCATAGACTTTGGCGCTCTCGGGAATTATATAAGAGAAAATGTTGCGTTTTGATTGGAGGCCTAGGATACCGCAGCGTCAGAGCGCTAGTGTATAAACTTAGAGGTCCTGTGTTCGAACTCCAGTCTAGGTCTAAAATTTTCTCTTCAAATATAATCCCATGTAAGTTTTGTTCTTATATATTATATCATGTAAGAGAAATTAAACAACTTTGAAACCCCGTCCATCATTTTGGAACACGGTGTACAATTTATCCTTCAGTGAGAAATGTTAACTCTTTATATATAAACATTAGTGAGAGTCTGTCTGTCTGTCTGTCCTTTACGGACTCAAAAAAAACTACTTGGCCGATTTGAATGGAGGTTTCACCACCATTTAGAGAATTTTTCTGGGACAATTAACATAATATAGGCCCTAACATAGCCTATTACCATATGTAGGCCTACTATAAGGCCAGATATTAAAAAAATACATCTCGTACACTAAAATAAGTAGTTTTTTCGACGTTTAAATGGCTTACGCTGCCTAAACCATAACAAATACACCAAATGAATGTACACAGAATTGAATATCTCAAAAAATTCTACAAAAATTCCGCTACAGTAGGCCCTATATGTCTATCTTTTACGGATAACTCACAATAACCATTTTTTACATTTAGCTTACTGATGTCAAGAAGATCGAGATAAGTAGGCTTAGATTTCCGGCCAACATCAGGTAATCAGCACGATTATATATCTAAAAATTATTACGATATAAATTTATAATTATTTTTTATTTTACTTACTCAACCAAACATAAAAACACATTTAATTTATTTAGGCTTAGCTGCGCGCGCCGGGTATTACCTAGTTTATAACAAAAACATAATATGAGTATGTTTAGGTGAGACGGAAAATTAGGTAATAACAAACTGATATCTTAAAAATCTCCAGAAAATGCTGGTAAGTTAGAGCACTGATATAGATCTTGTAATCACTAACACAAAAGTGTGTATTCTTCAGATAACTGAGGATAAAGTGATGTCCCGGCTCAATTACCTCTCAAGATCTGGTTCTAACTTGTTGAGTGGGAAAGAATTAAACCATCTCTCCACATTTTCAGCCATTAACGTCGGCTCTCATTCGCTTCGTAAACTCTCACCGCGGTAATACTGTCTTAAGGCAGAGCCGCCCAACTAACTTATGTATCGCGGGCCAAATTGAAGGAACATCGGCCCTATTAATAGCTGTTGTGGATTATTAACAGGGAGAAATAAAAATATCTGGTTTTAGAGGTCAGATATGGAGAAATAAAAGCATGTGACGAATATGTAGCCTATATTTGGGAACAAAAAATGAATGAGAGGATGAATAAGGGAAAATCTACAAAATATTAAAATCAAATGGTGTTTTATGGGATCAGAATATAAGTTCTAAAACCAAAATAAACTTTTTAATACAATAATGAGTACAATGACATAGGTGCAGAAACGTGGGAATTAAAATGTGTAATAAGTAAATTAAATTCTGTATGAATTGATTTTTGGAGGTGTTCAGCTTGAATTTCTAGAAGAGATAAAATAATAAATAGTGTAATTAAACAAAACAAAAGTCCAAACTTCTATTGTGAATTTCATTTAAAAAAACAATTAAAATGGCATGGCCATGTACAAAGAATGACAGAAGACAGATTCCCAAGAGACGTACTAAAATTTGTGCCACTTGGCAGAAGAAGAAGAGGACGGCCAAAAATAACGTGGATTGATAGTGTTTTGAGCAACATGAGGGAAAAAAGGATTGGACGATGGTGATTGGTATGACAGAGAGATGTGGAGTGAATTAGTTTGGCGCTTGAAGTTGATCAATAATATCGTGAAACTTGCTAAATTATTATTATTTTTATTATTGTTATTATTATTATTATTATTATTATTATTATTATTATTATTATTATTATTATTATTATTATTATTATTATTATTACAAGCGTGTGTTGATTTGCTACTATTCTTCTTATGTCGTTATAACATATTTCACAAGTTCTTGTTTCATTACTGATAGACTACCCTTAGCATATTTTAAACACTAGTGGGAATGTCCAAACACATTTGATCCCACGGTATGACTAACTGCAAAATCTTATACTCGTGTATACAAATTCAAGCTGCGTATGTTTGTGTTCGCAAAACTCGAAAAATAGTCTGTCGATTGGCTTGAAATTTTGACACAACGTTGCATTCTAATAAGCGCGTGTTTTTATGCAGGACGCGACATAATAAACGTCGTTGGTCTTTTAGCGGGCCATATTACGAGTTTTATGAGTTGAATAGATATACGGGTAGAAAAGTTGTTGTACAGGTTTTTAGGTACGGCGAGTGTTTACTCGTTATCTATCATTCTCTGAAACCACCAGGTGCTAGGAATTCACCTGAAACGAGAATATAAAAATCGCTCCAGCTTTCGCAATTTTCGATGTTTCACAACGAAACTCTGTATATGGTATTAAAATGAGCCGAATTATATATTTACAAAAAATAAGCCAAATTTGGTCATTAGAAGTTGGGGGTTAACCTGAAATCATAATTAAAAAAATGAGTCTAGCAACCGCCATGTTTGGTTCGTTGCAATGTGTAACCATACAATTTAATTAACCCATAATTTTCTTTTAACTTATTCAGTTAAAAAAAAACACACATTTCATTTATTTACGCGTAGCAGCGCATACCAAGTATTCGCTAATCTATTATAAATAAGTTATTCTGAACCACGCTACATATCGTTATGAAAAATTGTAAATACAGATTTCCAAGTACAACGAGCGTTTAGCTGCTATCTATTATGATCTAATACCAATAAGTGTAGGAGTTCACCTGAAACGAAAGTTTAAAAATCGCTCTAGCTGTCGCAATTTTCGATGTTTGACAACGAAACTCAAAATATCCTATCAAAACCGAGGTAGACATTGTCCAAAGTTAACATGGAAGGAAAACATGAAGACATTAATGCAAGCAAGAGGGCTAAGCATTGAAAATGCCCAAGATCGTAGGCTTTGGAGGTTTGACACGGGAAGACATTAGCAGCTATAAAAACCCGAAGATAAGTATAAGTAAAGGTATTGTCCAAAATCCGGTCATTAGAAGTGGCGGTTTACCTAAAATCCGAAATTAAAAATTGACTCTAGCAACCGCCATTTTTGGTTCGTCACAATGTAATACCATATATTTTAATTAACATTTGATATTTAATTCATTTAGACGTAACAACGTATGCCGGATATTGACAAGTAGGCTATATGTAGACCTATATTCGAAAAACATATAATGCTCAATTTTTTTTCTGTATTATCTACCACTTCATTTAGTTTTGAAACATGTTATTCTTTGTATAATCAAAAGTAATCTAATTTATTTCTGACTAGCTGTGAAAGATAAAAAAATCAGATCTATGTCACAAATATCAGACTTTCATCTCAAATATCTCAGTAAAAACATTTTTCGTGTTGTTAAGTTTTCGCAGATATCTTTGAATTCCTGTCACTTCGCACTGTTCAGGTGTGCAGATAATCTTCCAAAACACCAATTATAATTTATCAGAGTTAGCTATAGCCTCACTCAGGGGTTCTAAATTGATATGAAGGAATCACCTGCACATACATAATTTAATCAGACTAAATGATAGAAATACTACTTTTTAATGCATTTTCTCACTCCATGTATTAAAAAAAATAAAGTAAAGTAATCCTAATGCAGGCCTTATGAGGCCCTTCGGATAGTAGGAGGTTTTAAGGCTCCCACTTTTCTAAACAATAGGGACTTTGATGTTGGGCGATTTGTCAGGCCTGCGTGACGGCCATCTTTATCCCCAGAACAAACGTCTGGAATTAATTTTCGTTATAGTCTCAGTAGACACCAGGGCAAGAGTGTTACCAAAAGGTTTGGGTTTATATAATTATTCTGACTCCACCGGGACTCCAGCCCTCGACTTCCGGCTTGTAGCGTATTGCCTTAATCAACTACGTAACGGCGTGCCCCATTTAAAAATGTTTTACGTATGTTGGATTGTGTTATGTTTTTATTTCTTATCTACATGATCTTTATAGGAAACTATACATAATAAGAACAATGAAGTCTCATAGACTGCTATGGGCAGGACATATGGTACGAATGGGGAATGATAGAGGGCATGGTAACTTCTTATACGAAAACCGGAGGAAAAACGCCCAGTTGGTAGATCTAGAATGGGGTGAGAGAATAACATTAGCCATGATTTGAGGGATGTAGATTATACAGGGGATGATTGGAAAACGGGTAAACATTCAGTTGGTAGACCAGGAATGAGGTAGGAGAATAACATTAACCATGGTATGAGAGAAGTAGAAAATACAGGGGATGATTGGAAAACATTAGCGCAGGATAGGTATGTATGGAGAGTTTATGTCCGCGCGGCTATGTACCTACGGGTTCGATAGTGCCAGTGAGTTGGTTAGTTATGCTTTATTCTCAAATTACAACAGCACAGATGATATTTTGAGTCCTCTTTCAGGTCTACGAAGGTTAACCAAAAAGAGAAATGCTGCCAATATATCTATCTATAGTAATTCTGCCCGAAGGCAGGTCCTTCACTGCAATCATAGCATTTTTCATGCTATGCTTGCAGCTTTACTAGGGAACTGTGTAGGTGTAGTAGCTTTCTGTTGCTTTCCACACCGATGAAGGATGATGGTGATGATGATGATGATGATGATGATAATGATAAGGATGATGATGATGATGGCCATATGATTACGGGGACCGTTTGGGCCTTAAAGTTTTCCTGACATTTGTCTTACAGGTGAGGAAAAACCCCGACAAAAACCTCACCCAGAAAAACTGCCCTGACCGGGGATCGAACCCGGGCCCGCTGCGTGACAAGGTAGCACGCTACCTCGAAACCACAGCGGTGGACCTGTCAATATAAAAGGTTGAAATTTTAAACATAGTAAAAGGTATCCAAACATATCAAAATAATAGTTAAATGGCTTCCACAGAATAGATTAAATTTTGGCGAAGAAATTATCCCTATCACTGGAGAAATGAACAACATCTTGAGATATAGAAGGAGGCTCAACTGAGCCTCAACCTAAAATGTTCGTGAAGTTCTTCCTTCTTTTCTGTTAAACTTTGCCAGTAATGACGATCTTAAATTTTAAAGAATCAATAAATAAAGTCAGTCTTCAAAAATAAGAATGATATCAAAATGTTCTCTTTCGAACACTGTTTACTGTGGGACGTTACAGATACATTATCATGAACATACTATGTTTAGGCTCTTCTGGACATGTTTCTAAGTCGTAAGATGTCCTTGACACTCCCACTGTTGTTTTGGTCTTCTTATGCTTACAATTATTTTAGGTTGGTACAATTACTAAACTAACTAATTCACTGGCACTATCAAAACGGTAGATTCGTGGCCGAGCGTATCCTGAGTTAATGTTTTCCAATCATCCCCTATATAATCTACTTCCCTCAAATCATGTTTAATGTTATTCTCCCAGCTCATTTTTCGTCTATTAACTGGTTTTCACAATAAGCTTCGAAGACCCTCTTTCATTTCCAATCATGTCACATGACCTACCCATCACAGTCTGCGAGACTTAACTGTTATTATATCTGGTTTCCTATAAAGATCATGTACCTCACTGTTAGGTAGCCTTTCCATTTGCCTGTCTGTTCACCTCTCTTTGATCCAAAAAAATTCCTAAGAACTTTATTATCAAAACTCGTAATCTTTTCTCCTCCCTTAAAGTAAGAGTCTATGTTTCGCATCCATAATAACTGAGAGAATAACAGTTTTATATATTCTCAGTTTAACTTTTTTTTAGAGAAGTTGTGATGACAAAAGTCCCTGCATAATAGCATGAATTTCCAGAATTGAGTCTATTTTTAATTTCTTTGTAAATCTCATTCCTATTTGTTATTATTGTTCCTAAGTATTTGTATTCAACCACTTCTTCAAAATTTTCCTCATTTGTTATTAAAGCTGCTTTTGTTGTTATATTATGAAACCTTAATTTTATATTTATGGGCAATTGAATTGCCCATTGCTAAAAGGCCCTTTCTCCATTTTTTCTTACAAAAATTAGTTAACCAATGATTCAACATTCTTATAAACAGATACACATTCTGTGCTTAAAAGGACTTCCTGAAGCCTTCACACAGTGCCACAACGAGCATGCTAAAATATCCTTACTTCAGGATTTTTCTAGCAGGGACCCGTCAATTAGCTGTATTATAGAAAAGCCTTTTAGCAACGACCAATTCAATCGTTTCCCAAAATGAGCTTAATAACTTCTTTAATTCTATTTATACTTTTTTTATAATTCTTTTGCCTGTCACCATTTATATATGAAATTAATTTATCTAAGTAAGTTCAGTACGTTCAACAATTTATTGAATAATTTTTCCTTCCAATTATAATTTAACTCATTAAAATCTCCAACACTGCAAATAGATAAGTATAGTAAATAGTTTTTTTTACTTACACACCAAATGCTTTCTTCTGCTACAGGTTTTCCTTTGTTCAGATTAAATTAAGTTGTAATTTCTTCGTGATTGAACGCTGTAGTAGATTTTGATTGGCAGAATATCGATTTACAGAATGTTTTAAGGAAATATAAAGTTCAAATAGTTCCATTCTTTTAGAAAAGAGAAAATATATATTATACAATCAATACTTCTGAAATTCATTGTAAACCACAATTGAGGTCATGTAGCGATTTTTAAATATTAAAATAAGTATCTGATATATCGGTCGTTCTAAACTAAAATTGATTTCTGTTTAAAAAACCTCGTCAAGTAGTTAAAAACGTGCAGGCCTTTCAGAACATGTTCCACGTTCGGCATGTCATTTGATACTTATGTTGGTGTATAAACTGTATAACGGGTTAGGCTCTGTGGATGTGTTCTCGTTTAGCATGTCTGTAATCATTGCTTCTCTTGAAATCTCCATGTCTTCCAGGTTAGCAATTTTGTTGTTATTCTCTTTGTGTAAGATTGACATGCTATCATCGATTTTGTTAAATTGATGACCCGTTTCCAGTATATACTTTGCAAAACTTGATTTTTCTTCGTGGTTAATAAAATGTTTAAAATGTTTATTGTATCTTGTGTCAACATTTCTTGTTCTTCCGATGTTATAACAAGTTATACACCAAGATCAGCACAATGGCATGTCAAAGATGGAATATATTCTGAAAGGCCTTCATGGTTTTAACAACTTGACGAAATGTTTTTAACAGAAATCCATTTTAATTGAGGATATTGGTATAACAGGTACTTATTTTAATATTTTAAACATCTTTTATGCTGTACAAGGTAATTCAAAATTATTTTTTCAAAAGTTAACATTCCTATGTTTATTGTATTGAATGTATTTTAAAAATACAAATATACTCGTAGCATGAAAGCTTTAATCTGAAAGTTTTGCTTTGCAACAATAAAAACAAATATTCCCGATGCCATTAAATCTGATGGATTGATCGCCGTTCGTCCCACTGTGCGGACATGGGTACTTCCATGTATATAACCTAATGTGTAACCAAATTTAGAACCGACCGAATAAATCAGATTAGGAATAGGTTTAAGATTCGCTTATCATAATATTATTGCATTCTAATATAAATTTATTTTAATTCAATACCAAATATTTAAATATTTTTAATTGATTTGGTGGCCTCGTGTTTACAACGCTCATCTCTGGTTCCAAGATACCCGAGTTCAAATTCGACTGAAGTCGATGTAGTTTTTAGAACGTACTGTATTATAGCCTATTCAATGTCAGGAGTCCACCTATACTCATTTTATTTCATTAGGTGAGCAAAATGGGCAAGTTAGTATTAAGAGAATGGATTGCTTTGGAAGAAAAGTAAAACCGTGGGTTCACGGTTCAGTTTTAAAAGAAAATTTCTTTATACCCCATTTTCAAGTGTTTTAAAGTATTCTCAATTAAATTATAAAATTATGAAATATTTACCTAAAAGGTCCGTCTCCTCAGCTTCATTAGTTATTTATCTGTAGCGCTTTCGGGACTAGTCCCATCATCAGCAGGATTCAAAACTGGTGTTTCACTGGAGGATTATTATATCAATGTTAAGCCTTAATCCAAAATTGGGGGATTATATGCCAGGCATCCAAATACATAAATTGAAATAAAAAATCGGAAAACGCACAAATTTTGCAGTATGTGAATAATTAGCTTACGAACATTGCATGCATATATATATATATATATATATATTTATTTATTTATTTATTTATTTATTTATTTATTTATTTATTTATTAAATAACAAGAGAAATTCCTTAAATTTAATGAGAAGTTGATATAATTTTAACTTAAAATTATGATATTTACAATGTAAAACATGCATTAGTCATTGACAAACAGAACGGACAAATTATTCTTATGGCACCAGATTATCCAATAAAGTGTAAACTAATATTTTGTACACTAACTTGCCTATTTTCTCACCTAACGAAATAAAATGAGTACAGAATATTATGGGGTACAAGAGTTTACTGTACAAGGGAACTGTCAATTACTGGACGCCAAAACCTACCTTGAAATTTCTCCCAAAGAAGCTGTGTGATGTACCAAAGCTGTGTCAAAAAATATATGCCGTTTTTAACTGCAAGGCAGCGCTAAATCTCTCATTTAAATTACAGGTAATGCTCATAATACAAATCCTCACTTGATCGATTGGATAAACCTCACTATAGTCTCTCTGGTTTAACTTTACGAGAAAATTGTAGAATGAGACAACTGTGCTCGCCTCTCTCACTCGCACCAGTGTTGTCGGTGTTTCTTCACCAGAATTTAATAGGGGAAAGGGGGAAGAGGAAAACTGACAACAGGGTGGGTTTTTTTCTTTTATATCGGACTAAAGCGGTCAAAGATCTACCCTTGTATCTCCATCTCTTCCTCTGCCAAGTTAAACCAGCTATACAATACTTGCCGTCGGTACCACACCCTCCTCACTTCATTCCGATTTAAGTCTAGAATGGATGTCCAACTGCTACTTGCGGGTTGTAATTGTGGATTCTGGTTTTGATTTCTATGCCTTACAGTTAAAAATGGAAGTTTTTTTTACACGGCCTTGGTAGGCCTACATCACAACGCTCTTCTGGAAGAAATTTCAAAGTGATTTCGGCATGCACTGGTTGAAAGTTCCCTTTTTAGTAAAAAGTGAATAAATGTATAACAAACCGCAATCACATTGTGGAAATGTATATTATCATGTTTGCTAACATGTCGCTAGCAAAACATAAAACTGTACAACGATTATAAAACCAACTGGAGCTTTAATAAATGTTATAATCCTATCATCTATACTATGGGAACATTTTAACATTTCCTCCGTCCGGGTCAGCCTGTCAATTTTTCTCCAATGGAACATTCACAGATGAACTGCTGACATAGAATAGCAGGAAATGCGTTAAATCTTACAAAAGACGTTACTGAAAAAGTGTGATTTTAGAGTTGTAACACTCTTGTTCTGAATCTTCGAAATATAAATAAAAATTGCATTACCTGATGAATATTACAGTAGCTACTTCACCACCAGAAAGCGTAAAACTTTCCACTAAAAAAGTACTTAAAATAATATGTTGTCCCTTCACCACCTCCGTATACATAATTTCTCTCAAGAAATGTGTTAACATGAAGATACAGAGGAACTGCAGACGGAGATACTTGCTGCTTGTAAGAGAGCTGAGTGTCTGACAGTACTGTGCCTCGCAGTCTTATCTGTGTCTTCAACTCATTCAAAATCAAGTACATGATTATACATGTATTCTTTACTCAGCTGATAAAATAACCGCACATCATTTATCGCTATGTCCAAGCCAGACTACAAGGAAAACATATTATATACTAACTACGCAGTAAATGTTACATTCAACCTATTCCGAACGAAGTTCCAGTTTTAATGTAAACAAACCAGATGCATGACTACATTTTCATTGGTGAGACCATTTAGCTCAGTGGTAAAGTGTTAGGAATGTTATATACAAGGTTCAAACCTCAGACATGCTGACCTTATAGTCCGTCGCCGTGGCGTAGTCGGTAGAGTCCCTACCTTCGGCTCCGGCGACCCGGGTTCGATTCCCGGCGGGGTAGGGGATTTTAAATCTCCACCTTGGGTCTGGGTGTGTGTCCTGTCTTGTGTTTGTATGTGTGAATAAGATAAAAAAGTTAATAAAGGTAAGACAAAAAGAAAGAACAGTGTAAACGAAAGAAAACGAGAAAGAAAGAAAAAAAAATGATCCATTAACGGTTTTACCTTTAAGCGTATAACAAATTTAGTTCACTCTCTAACACTCGAAATAAAGGTAATAATAATAATAATAAGAAGAAGCCTCTTGCCTCTGGTTCCGAGGATCGTGGGTTCAATCCCGGCCGAGGTCGATGGATTTTTTTAGGACGGAAAAATCCTGTGCGAAGGACTTTAAGCCGTGGGTCCCGATCTGTAGATTTTGAGGCTCGTAAAATATCCTTAAGCCTGAATAAAGAGGCCTCTAAGCAACATTTACCGACATCAACGTCCTAGTAATACCTTAGTTGCCTGTTAGATGTCTCATTGGGTCGGTGTGTTGACAGCATGCCATGTATGGCATCTCAGAGCAAATAAGGTAACTAAAATTAACTTCGTCAAGTAACTCCTTACAAGGGAGAGGCTATGGCTCAACAATGGGCTACGTTATCATATATAATAATAATAATAATAATAATAATAATAATAATAATAATAATAATAAAATAATAATAATAATAACAACAACAATTGACTGGCGGAGTTAAGGGTTTAAGGCATTGTCTACCGCTCAACCAGGTTAAACACAATACAAAAATAATTATTATATCTAATTATAATGAAAATAAATATTACATAGTATATCTACAATAGGCCTATAACTATTATTTACAAAACAGTCTTATTTAGTCTAGATTTAACAAATGAAATAGGCCTATAAAATATACAAGATAGAAAAATGAGGAAAACACTATTAACGCCATAGAATAAATTTAACTCTAGAGAAAAATCAATTATTTAACGACAGATAACTGTAAAAGCGTGACTAAAAAGTACCAAGAGTGCGGCAACTCCTGATATCTTGAGGAAGGAAATTCCAGGAGTGGACAGAGGCTACTGTGAAAGAAGTAGAATAAGAGGAAGTGCTATGAAAAGGGATTGTTAGCAGACTGATATATTATCTAGTGCACATCTATATACGTAAGTTATATGGGAGAATCTTTATATATATATATATATATATATATATATATATATATATATATATATATATTATACAATCTTAATAAGTGAAATAAGTATTGTATTTTTACACATGCGCATGGAGCAAAAATTCTGCTCGTAATGAAATTGTAAATAAAGGATATATATTGTCATCACGGAAAAGGCGTAAACGTCTGTTTAGGTAGTCATAAATAAATAAGAAATGGAGGAAGTTCCTAATTTTTTATACAATCTTACCTTGTATTCAGTCTTATTTCCCGTAAAATAGATGTTGCCTAAGAACAATATTTCTATCGATTACGGTTCCTTACACAATTCAGTCATATGGCGGGTAAAAGTAGTACCACAGTTCCTCCAATAGACGGAATCGACGAAGTAATCCCTTACGCAAGTTTGTTTACGGTACAATTGGGACTTAGCTTGGAAGTAGTATAATATTGGCGATGTCGCGAGTTCAAATCCGGATTTTTTAGGATGGAAAAATCCAAGGAGAAAGTTCTTCAGGAGATACTTAAAGCCGTGGGTCCCGAGTCTGGAGATTTTCAGGCTCGTAAAAAATCCTTAAGCCTGAGTAAAGAAGCATGCAACCACAATTTACCGACCCTCATCATCTCAATTGTACCTTACTTGCCTACTAGATGTCTCATTGGGTCGGTATGTTGACTGCATACCATTCATGACATCTGAACGGAAATAACTAACTAAATAACTCATTGGCACTATCGAACCTGTATGTTCATGGCCGCGCGGACATAAGCTCTCCATACATCCCTATCCTGAGCTAATGTTTTCCAATCATTCCCTGAATAATCTACTTACTTCAAATCATAGTTAATCTTATTCTCCCACCTCATTCTTGGTCTACCAACTGGGCCTTTTCCCTCTGGCTTTCCTACAAGCAGCTTCCATGCAAGTCTTTCATTCCCCATACGTGCAACATGTCCTGCCCATCGCAGTTTATGAGACTTAACTGTTCTCATTATATCTGGCTTCCTATAAAGACCATGTAGTTCATTGTTATGTAAGTCTTCTCCATTCACCTGTCTGTTCATCTCTCTTTGGTCCAAAAATTTTCCTAAGTACTTTATTCTCAAATACATGTAGTCTCCTTTCCTCCCTTAAAGTAAGGGTCCATGTTTAGCATCCATATAATATAACTGGTAGAATAATAGTTTTATATATTTTCAGTTAACGTTTTTTTTAAAGGAGTTGGGACGTCAAGAGTCTTTGCAATGCATAATGGCACGCATTTCCAGAATTGAGCCTATATTTAATTTCTTTGTGCATCTCATTCCTATTTGTGATTATTGTTCCTAGGTATTGGAATTCAGCCACTTCCTCAAAATCTCCCTCATTAGTCATTAGCTGTAGATTTCCATTATATAATGTATTTATATGTATGACCATATACGGTATTTAATTTTATAACTATATCTAAATAATTTGGTTTAGTAATTGCTAACAAAGGAAAAGCTAAGATCCAACCTTGGACTGTTATGGAATTATAGATAGATAACGCTACTCGTGTGAACCCCATCACCAAAATGTTTCAGCTAATTCCGAAAGAATGAAGCTATTGAGATGTACTCATGAAAATAATTTAATAAATTACAAATATCTACCTTAGCCTATCAGCCGGCTGCTGGCCCCACATCCACATGTGTTAATCACATAGATGATCATCCAGCCAGTATTGGGGTGACATGTGGTCAGCATGTCGAGTCTCCCAGCCGTTGTAGCTGATTTTCTCAACCTGGAGCCGCCACTTATTGTAGCTACCCAAATGCCTCACGATGCTGGGTGGGCACCGGTCCCATACTGGCCGAAATACCGTGAGAAAATTTCTTCCCCTTTGGCTAGACCTGTGTTGACCTATGGTAGTGAAGCATGGACACTAAGAAAACAACATGAAAGCAGAATAACAGCTTGTGAAATGAGATTCATGCGCAGAACAGCGGGTTACACCAGATGGGATCGGAAAAGGAACACCGATATCTTAAAAGAATTGAAGACTACGCCAATTTTGGAATATATTAAACAGTACCAACTAAATTGGAAACACCATCTTGAAAGAATGAGTTCAAATCGGATCCCCAAAGCTGTTTATAATTATATACCAAGAGGACGAAGATCACTGGGCCGTCCTATGAAACGCTGGAGGGAAAATTTTCTATAGGATCGTAACAGGCCTTGGCCTAATACTTGGAAGGAAGGAAGAAGAAGACAAATATCTACCGATGTCACTTTTTTCTATCCATGACGCGAAAACATAAAAAAAAATGGCCGGCAGCTGACCTCAGATCTATATGTGTTAATCACAGAGGTGGATGCTCATCCACCCAGTACAAGCATGGTACGTGGTCAGCATATATGGTCCCCCAAACCGTTACAGCTGATTATTTCAACCTGGAGTCGCACTTATTCTCTGTTGGAATATTAACAAATGGAATCCTGGCATAGAATAGTCCATAATTTTAAAGGAATCAATTTTATGTAACGCTGTGCAATAAAATGTTAACAGAGATTGAAATTCTTTTACAATACAACATACCAATTAAATAAATTATATTAAAATAAATCATATGACGTTATAAATGTCGCGATTTCATGTTCCATCATGTTTAAGGTGTTGCAATAATTAACTCGTCAAGATCACTGTACCTATGTGTTATCTGCTAATTACAGACATAAGATTAACGGCAATCACTCATTTCATGTAACAATGAATGTCAAACTGATTATTTCCTGGAAATGTTATTTATTTCTCTTAGTGTAATAAATGAAATATATCGTCGAGAAGTGAACTCCAAATAATCAAGGCCAATTGAAATTGTGTTTTGTCACTGTATAGAAGATGGTAGTCCACCGCTGTGGTCTAGTGGTAGCGTGCTGCCTTGTCATGCAGCGGGCCCGGGTTCGATCCCCGGTCGGGGCAGTTTTTCTGGGTGAGGTTTCTATCGGGGTTTTTCCTCACCTGTAAGACAAATGCCAGGAAAACTTTAAGGCCCAAACGGTCCCCGAAATCATGTGGCCATTATCATCATCATCCTTTATCGGTGTGGAAAGCAACGGGAAGCTACCACACCTACAATTCCCTAGTAAAGTTGCAAGCATAGCATGAAAATGCTATGATTGCAGTGAAAAACCTGCCCTCAGGCAGAATTACTATGGATGGATGGATGAGATGGTAATACACTGCAGTACTGCAGTCCTTAGATTTTAGTTCAAGTTTTACGCTAATTTCTAATTCTTGTGAAGCTAAAGCAATCTCATTCTATACCGCTAAAAATGTATATACTATTTCTAAGAAATTAAACATAAGCTCAATTCTAGAAATGCATGTTGTTATGAATTACAAGAACTCTTGTCGTCCCAACTTTTCTCAAAAAACAATAAACTGAAAAAAAAAAAAAAAAAAAACTGTTATTCTCCCAGTTATATCGATACGAAACATGGAATCTTGCTTTAAGGGAGGAGAAAATATTACCAGTAGTTGAAAATAAAGTTCTTAGGAAAAATTTTGGACCAAAGAGAAATGAACAGCCAGGTGAATGGAGAAGACTACTAAACAGTGAGCTACAGGATCATTATAGGAAACTAGATATAACAAGAAGAGTTAAGTCTCGTAGACTGCGATGGGCAGGACATGTGCACGGATGAAGAATGAGGAATGAAAGAGGGACCTGGAAACTCGTAGGAAAACCAGAGGGAAAGCGCCCAGAAGGCAGGCCATAAATAGGCGGGAGAGTATATTGACCATGGCTTGAGGGAAGCATATTATACAGGGATGACTGGAAAACATTAGCTCAGGATAGGGATGTATGGAGAGTTCATGTCCGCACGGTCATGAACTCGACAATGAGTGAGTTATGGTATTACCGGGAATTACACCTGGACCCCAGATTACGAGCAAACCGTTAAAGGCTAACCGTTATATTACTGGTTGGCTGTTCCTGGGTTTTCTAATGTCTACCCACGTATATCATGTCCGTTACGCAGGATCAGCTTAAACTAAGCGAATTCCTCAGCAAATCAAATTTATGGTTCAATTTTGCTGGTTCATACAATATATATATATATATATATATATAATTTATTTTACTAACCCTTAAATTCCTAAATTTCTGATGTCAGCTTATTTAAATGTATTGATCAAGAGTGAACACAAATCATGCATAAACGGGAGTTATTATTTCATTTTATCATATAATTTGACACAAATTTAAATAATTTCTACTTAATTTTTCCACTGTTTAAAAAAATACAGAGTAAATTAAACAATTGTATCTTACAGGGTGATTAAACTTTATGGCCCAAACGGTCTCCGAACATCATCTGACCATCAAATATCATCATTAACATATTCACCATGTTTAGTATGAATGTATGTGTGTGTTTGTGTGTGTGCGTGCGTGCGTGCGCGCGCGCGCGTGTGTGTGTGTGTGTGTTTGTGTGTGTGGATGGTGTGTTTCGTCTTACTGTTGTGTTGTCTCGGAGAAGGCTAATACATTGTGGTGATCACTCATTTGGGGAGGCCCTCCATTTCCTTATGTGGTCAAAAAGGTATTTTGTTTGATCCACAGTTTATAATTTCTCTCTCGACAAGTCGTGGCCGGGTAGCTGGTTGCATGTAAAAAGTACCTATAAGATGAGTGGTTAAACTGAGATAAAGATAGAAAGAAAAGGAAAGAAATATCTTAGAGAATACTTTGCCAATTTAAGGGTTAATTAAACATTTATTTTGCAACAACATAAACATGGCGGCTAGTAGAACGATTTTTTAAATTTCGGATTTCAGGTCCCCACTTATAATGGTCAGATTTTGATATTTTTAGGCGGGTACCTTCCTCGTTTTATTTCAATAGCATATGCTAGATACACTATGAAAATTAAGAAAATTAAAACGGCTTAGAAATTTTTGGAGAGGTGTCCAGATTCTTCGTGCCCTCGTATATGTAAGGAGGCGCGAGTCATGCCCGAAGTGTAGACGAATAAGGTGACCTTGGTGTGAAATGTGTGTTAAGGGAAGCCGTAAGCGAATGTAAGGAACGTGTAATAAAACAAATCGTGAAGAAAAATAATTTATCAGCAGCACATTATTTATGAAAATCAATTAAATATTGTGAAATAAATAAAGTGAATTTGAACATGTAAAATATCTAAGAAGTTAAAGTATTCCCATATGAATCCTACGCAACCTCTATGGCTTGATAATAAATTGTAAACCTCATCATGATTAGACTGGTCTATAATAATAATAATAATAATAATAATAATAATAATAATAATAATAATAATAATAATAATAATAATAATAATAATAATAATAATTATTATTATTATTATTATTATTATTATTATTATTATTATTATGATACTTTATTATTATTATTATTATTATTATTATATTATAATAATAATTATTATTATTATTATTATACTTTATTATTATTATTATTATTATATATTATTATTATTATTATTATATTATTATTATTATTATTATTATTATATTATTATTATTATATTATTATTATCAAGTTATAAACTGGTTCAGGTGCACTCCAATTTTTGATAACAGGCAAAGGATAAAGGTAAAGTACAGTACTTATCTTAAAAATAACCTGATTAGTTGTATCATTTGGTTAGATTAGTTAAGTGTTTTGTTTACTTTATTTATTTATATGGAATTTTTCAATGGTATATATATATATATATTACTTTACTGGTAGAGTGGAAGATAAGAACCTATGGCCTTAAATTTGCAGTTTAAGTAAATTATTAAAGCTATTATTATTATTATTATTATTATTATTATTATTATTATTATTATTATTATTATTATTATTATTATTATTATCTTTATTATTATTCCATTCTATTAACGCAGTTTATCCTCTCAATTTACAGCTAATTTTACATGTCACACGCCACCCGGATCTTGACCTGTTGGGAAACGGATTTTAAATTATGAATCACACACACTTCTTTGGCAACACAAGGGAATGGAGGACCTCCCCGAATAAGTGATCAACTCAATGTCAGGACCTCCTCTGAGACAAAACAACATTAAGACAAAACATCGTTTACCACACATTCATAGTAAACATGGCGAATATGATAATGGTGATTATGATGGCCATATGATTTTCGGTGACTATTTGGGGCTTAAAGTTGTCATTTATTTACGTATAACGTGTCTCTAAACTTCAAGAATACAATATAGAATTATGTAGCCTGGAGGAGTTAAGGCCATGTGGCCTTCTCTTCCACCCTGGAAGTTACAATGGTTTAATTTACAAGTTTTGTAATTTCCTATAAATGTGAGGGTTATCCAATTAATTTATTTTCACCAAGTTCTCTATCTAGTTTGGTTATATTTGTTACGTTGTCTTTTTTGTTTCCTTACTAATTTATTAATTAGTAGCTAATCCCCGGCGTGCGCTGTACATGAAATGTTATTTTATGTTTGGTTGAATAAGTAAAAATAAAAATAATTATAAATTTATATCGTAATTATTTTTAGATATCCCGTGCTGATTATCCCGTTTTGTCCGGGAATCGACTTATTCCGATCTTCTTGGCATAAATGAGTTGAAAGACAAAAATGGTTATTGTGAGTTATCCGTGAAAGATAGACATCTGCTGGTCGCGTACTTTTTTGTAGATTTTTTTTTTAAATACTCAATTCTATGTACATTAATTTGGCGTATTTCTTATGGTTTAGGCAGCGTAAGCCATTTAAGCGACCAAAAAAGTTACTTTTTTTTTAGTGCACCGATGCCCTTTTTTTAACTACGGCCCTATAGACCGTAGGGTAATATGATATATGCGTTAATTTTCCCAGAAATATTCTCTACATGACGGGAAAAAACATTGAATCAGGCAAGTATTTTTCAGCCATTAAGGACAAATAGAAGACAAACAGATTCACACTTATTTATATATATATATATATATATATAATTATTTCTTGATTGTATCAGTTTTTGAGTATGAGTATGAAACATTTTATGTAGTCGAATTCAGTTCCTTATTGTAGTTTACATTGTTTAACGTTATCATTCAATTTACAAGGCTGATACGCTGACTTTTTGTTGAAGCACCTTCTAAATTGCCATTGATGGAACATCTCCCGAAAGGCCTTCAACTGAAATTGTACATTGTTGCGAACATTTAACCTACACCATACCAATGAAATGAAATAATACAATTTCAGTTAATTAAAAAGTAAGTTATCAGTGCAAAACAATAACAGCAATAATTAATTATTCCATACATCCATAGTAATTCTGCCCAAGGGCAAGTTCTTTCACTTCAATCATAGCATGTTCATGCTATGCTTTACAGCTTTACTAGGGAATTATAAGGTGTTGTAGCTTCCCATTGTTTTTCACACCGGTGTAGGATGATGATGGTACTGATAAGGATGATGATCACCGGATGATTTCCTGACATTTGTCTTACAGGTGAGGAAAAACTCAGAAAAAAACTCACCCAGGAGCCTGTCCCGACCGGGAATCGAACCCGGGTTCGCTTACTGACAAGAAAACACGCTACCTCGAGACCACAGTGGTGGACAATTAATACTTATATCGGTCAAAAAAATAATAATTATTCAAGTCGACGATTCAATCCCCTTACTTGAGACCATTTTCAAGACATTTGACATGGTTGTTTATAATACATAGGCCCTATAATACTACTGTATAATAAACAACCATGTTAAATCTCTTAAAAATGATCTCACACAAGGAGATTGAAACGTCGACTTGAATAAATTAATGTTTTACTGAGATAACGGTTAATTATTGTTATTATCATTATTAACTACTCTCAGGGAATACTATTTATATTATCAGTGCATGCCAGAAAAAAAATCTTAGCTTTTCGAGTAGAGAATCTGAAAAATTGGAAATTTTTACTTGTTTCGTGGCTGTAACTCTTTTCTTTTACAAAACTTACCAGATTATCTTTAGGCCTATAACATTTCTGGTATTCTCTCCTGGCATAGATTGAATTCTAACACACTTATTAAGTTAGGCCGCCTGGAAGGTGGAATTACGTTACCCAACGATATGAAAGGTGATGAATTATAATGAAGCACCAGGAGAGTTCCTTAAACTTAACCAAATTTCAGAACATGGGAGCCCATAAAAACAATTATCTTTATGAAAAAGTCATACTTGCCTAAACTTCTTATGGAATGGATCCCAATGGAAATGAAGAAGAAAGGAAGACCAAAGGAAACTTGAATAGAAGGTGTGCAAGCGACTATGATTATCAGAAGATTGGTGAAAGATCAATGGATGGGCAGAGAGAAATGGCGTTTGGTTTCCGGAAAACGGCGGCAGCTGCCATGATACCGGATTATGATGATGATGATGAAAAATGTTCTGTGGTTTGACTGGGTATCGAACCCAGGACCCCATGAACTGTAGCCAGAAGTTGGCCACTAGCCCATGAGCATGGTCGATATAACTGTAACAATTTATACTAAATTGTAGCACTAACTCATCCTTTTTCAACAAGCAGCTTGTAAACTGTAGCGTTATCTGTTATCGATAAGATTAGGTGAATTACAAGTGATTTAACCTTGAAATGTTATCTACACTTGAAGATAGGAGATGAAGATACGTTCCCAGTGTCCATGTAGTGTTCCACACGGCCACACGTCCAACCTGCGAGCTTGCTGCGGTGAGATTATGAGGAAAAGAAGAATAAATTGTATTGGAACCCAACACATTAATATTTCTTCTAAAACCGGATAATCACGAGAGGAAACTACGTACAATCATCTAGCCAAGGTACAGTATACAGATCGGACAGACTAAATTATTTCTGTTTTGTCTAGCAAATCTGTTGTAATGGAAAACTCACTAACCAGGGAATTTAACAAACAGATATGTTTGTGTCTGCTCCTGGGTTGTCTGCATAGCTCAATTGGTTAGTGGCTGAATTCAAATACCTTACTTACTCTTACTCATTTGCACTATCGAACCCATAGGTTCATGGCCGCACGGACATAAGCTCCCCATACATCCCTATCCTGAGCTAATGCTTTCCAATCATTCCCTGTATAATCTACTTCCCTCAAATCATAGTTAATGTTATTCTCCCACCTCATTCTTGGTCTACCAACTGGGCGTTTTCCTTCTGGCTTTCCTACAAGAAGTTTCCATGCACGTCTTTCATTCCCCATACGCGCAACATGCCCTGCCCATCGCAGTCTACGTGACTTAACTGTTCTTATTATATCTGGCTTCCTATAAAGACCATGTAGTTCATTGTTATGTAGTCTTCTCCATTCACCTGTCTGTTCATTTCTCTTCGGTCCAAAAATTTTCCTAAGAACTTTATTCTCAAATACTCGTAATCTCCTTTCCTCCCTTAAAGTAAGAGTCCATGTCAAATACCTAGTAACAATAATTACAATTAAGAATGAGATGCATAAAGAAATTAAACATAGGTCTCAATTTTGGAAATACATGCTATTATGCATTACAAGGATTCTAGACGTCCCAACTTCTCTCGAACTACTACTACTACTAATGGTGGCAATGCGAATTGCATTGCCCATTGTGCTACATACTGGAACCTCAATTGTGGCTCCTTGGTAGCCAAATTCCATAAGTGTGTGTCTATATGGAGCTGTAATTCACTTAGCTCAAGCGTATTGTATGGCATTGGTGTTTTAGCCGTAAATTTGGACAGGATATGGTTGAAATGAGGAGTTATCCTCACTAGAGCAGGGCATCGTAAACCACGCACGCCGGACAAGCTGAGAGTCCGAAAGCCGGCGGCGCGGAATGAGCCACACTACTCTAGCTGTTTAACAGCACTCATATCATAGGGGCCATCAACTAACTTGGGAAAATAGGCTTCGGTGGACATCACGTTGTTGTAGCATATGTCCTATATTGCGAACAATTGGGTTTGTGTGATTTGTGATAACATTATACATGTTGATCAAATTTTGCTCAATTCTAGTCCCAATATAGGGCATCTGTGCATGGTTGTGTAGGTCTGCGATCCTCGTGTACATTGGAGCCGAAAATATAATTTTGAGACATTTATTCTGTATGAGCTGAACTTTTCTTTTGTGACAGGCAGCGAGGATACTACAGGCCTCACAGCTATACAACAACATGCTGAGGATCACAGCTTTGTATAGTGTAAGCTTGATCCTGATGGTAAGCGTAAGAGACTTGAAAAATGGATATAAGATAGCAATTGCTGCATTAGATTTATGAATTAGATGCCGAATATGAATTTGGAACGTAAGCTTGGAGTCAAGATGGACTCCAAGATACTTGACTGAATCCTCGTAGCGGAGTTGTTGTGCTCCTAGAGTGAGTTGGATTCTCTCGAAGAATATTAAACTGACTATTTAACTCATGCCCCAAATAGAAATCAATGACCAATCACATTTCAATGATTTTTTATTTAGGCCTACAACCAATCACAGTCGTGTTTCGCCTAAAATTTACAAACTAAAGTTTATCATAATAAAGAAAGCATTTTTAACATTCTGAATAGGTCATAGAATTATTTTGCAGTGACTTACCCTCTAAGAAATACGGCTACCAGATTGTATATATAGTGCATGAATGCCAGCAGAAAGCGCATGAGATAGATAATATAAAAACATTTGTAACAATTGATTATACCATAAAAAAAAAAGAAAACACTGCACTTTCTTAAACGAATTATTTTCCAGGAAATGCCGTTGCAAAAAAATGTAATTGACATATTTACATCATAGGACATCAAATTAATTAATACATAATATAACGTTGGTTATAAATTTCTCCACTAGGGTGCATTCTTACAATATTGCGGTCCTTTGGTAATAAATAATATTATGATCCGGTTGCAGTGATGAACAAAGGAAGGAAATGAAGCGTACCAATCGTTTCTGATTTGTTTCCAAACATCGCCGTTTACATTAAATATATACATATTTTAAAATAACTATAGTTAAATAATGATTTGTGAGTAAACAGCTTATTTTTATTCGTTAAATAGTCCTAACAAATGCCACTCTTGATTTCCAAATTCTCTAGATAAATTGGAAATCACTCGTGACATTACTTATGAAAATATATAACACTGCTATTCTCCCAGTTATATTATATGGATGTGAAACATTGACTCTTACTTTAAGGGATGAGAAAAGATTATGAGTATTAGAGATTAAAGTTGTTAGGAACATTTTTGGACCAAAGAGAAATGAACAGACAGGCGAATGAAGAAGGTTACACAATAGAGAACTAAATTATTTTATAGAAAACCAGATATAATAAGAATAGTTAAGTCTCGTAGACTGTGAGGGACAGTACATACTACATGAATGCGGGAATGAAAGAGAAGCATGGAAACTATTTGTAGGAAAACCAGAGGGAAAACACCCAGTTGGTACACCAATAATGAGGTGGGAGAATAACATTAACCTTGATTTGAGGGAAGTAGATTATACAGGGAATGTTTGTAGCTCAGCTAGGAGCTTATGTCCGCACGGTCATGACCTATGGATTCGATAGTGTCAGTGAGTTAGTTATGTCTGGACTGTAATATTGACAAAACGGACGCAACTATCTCCAAAATATAAATAATAAGAATTAATAAATTTACAAATATAAGCTATAGAAATTACATGGTCATAACTAATACATTCACACGGCCATTGTCATTGTAAAGTTTAACAAAAATGTATTATTTGAAAATTTAAAAAAATGTATTTTTACACCCTTTATATTAGCTTGGCCTGTATCTATCTATCTATCTATCTATGTAACGGAATCTTTCAACGCGATTTTCACCCACTTAAAATCATCGGATCGACTTGAAACTTTGTATACTTGTAGAGGATCCGTGACAATACAATAATTTCATTTATTTTCTAAAATCCTGGTCATAATCATCAGAAAATCAAAAAAAGTGTTTTTGTATCAATGTAACGGAATCTTTCAACGCGATTTTCCCCCACTTAGAAACATTGGATCGACTTGAAACTTTGCATACTTGTAGAGGACCCGTGACAATACAATAATTTCATTTATTTTCTAAAATCCTGGCCATAATCATCAGAAAATCAAAAAAACGTGTTTTTGTATCAATGTAACGGAATCTTTCAACGCGAATTTCACCCACGTAGAAACATTGGATCGACTTGAAACTTTGTATACGTGTAGAGGACCCGTGACAATACAATAATTTCATATTTTGTTTCTAAAATCCTGGCCAGAATCATCCGAAAATCATAAAAATGAAAACTGGTGTAATAGGTTGCGGACTTGTCGAGTTTTTACTCAAGCGTTGTAAGAGCTCAGTTGGTAGAGCTGTGAACTCTGTCTCTTAGTGGTATATAATTTCAGTAATCCATATGTCGCTGGTTCAAATCCGGCTGGGAGGGTTTTTTTTATAGAAGAGTATTACTTTTAGCTCATACTACAATAGTATCGAATTTAAAGTTATTTACATTTTTATCTTATTCTGTAAAATATTAAAACTAAAATATAAATAATAGTTTTAAAAAAACTAAAAGAACACGCTTTATTAGAAAACTAAAAAATGAAAAATAATTTTAATTTCCAATACGCTTGGGATAAAATAAAGTGGTCAACAAAAAAATCATCTCCAACACATATAGAATAAAATTAGAGTTATCAACAAAAAGAAAATAATTTTACCATCAAAAGCGTGGGGTGATTTTTATGATTTTTACATTTTCTTCTTAGAGAGCTTACTTTTACCAATATCTGTTTATTATCAAATATATTAATTGATATAGAGCACCCCACACTTTTGATGGTAAAATTATTTTCTTTTTGTTGATAACTCTAATTTTATTCTATATGTGTTGGAGATGATTTTTTGTTGACCACTTTATTTTATCCCAAGCGTATTGGAAATTAAAATTATTTTTCATTTTTTAGTTTTCTAATAAAGCGTGTTCTTTTAGTTTTTAAAACTATTATTTATTTAAAGTAATGATACAGTTTATAGTCGTTCCTGGTAGATTACTGTTTAACATGTTCATCTCTTACTTCAACCTGTCGGGTTCAAACTTAATGGGGGCATAAAAATACTCAGTATGGATACCTACGCCTTCCAATAATCATCATCAAGAATTATACCTTAAGGTCTGTTTCGATCACTTGTTACAATTGGTCTGTCCATCTTTCACTGGGTCTTCTTACATTTCTTCGTCCTAGTGGTCTGTAGTGAAGAATCTGTTATCCAATATATTGATGTTTTCCATCAATTCATCTCTGTATTGTTGAATCCTATCTACAAGTTTGAATATATTTAGTTCTGTTCGTATATATCCATTTCGTTATCGATCTACTATTGTATAGCAAGACGTATCTCTAAAAAATCTCATTTTTGAAGTTTCCATCCTTCCTTCCTTCCTTCCTTCCTTCCTTCCTTCCTTCCTTCCTTCCTTCCTTCCTTCCTTCCTTCCTTCCTTCCTTCCCTCCTTCCTGGTTTTTGGTTAAGACTCAGTGTTCCAGTCTATATACTAGTGTTGGAACCACCATTTTTAATAATGTTTTTAAAATGTCTCTTTAATTCCCTTGCAACTTTGTTTTATGGTGCCACACATATAATTAAAGTTATTTATTTTGTTTGCAGTGTTTTCGCGTTTTCTATTCTTCCAGTCATTTCCTGTACAATATACCTCTCACGATTCATGGTTAGTATTATTCTTGCATCTCATTAATGATTACCTACTGTGCACTTTTCCCACTAGTTTCATATCTATGCCCCTCATTCGTGCAATTGAAGTAAGAGACCACGTTTCACATCTGTATAATACAACTTTACCGCTTTATATTTGTTTAGTTTAATGCTTTTTTTAGAGTCGTTGTGATGACTAAAATCCCTGTAATATGTAATGGTATGCGTGTCGAGATTTGAGGCATTGTTTAATTTCTTTCTGCACATAATTCCTATTTGTAATCATTGTTCCTATGTATTTGAATTATCCAATTCCCCAAAATGTCCCTCATTTGTCATTAACTGTCCATTTCCTTTATATAGTGATTTTATATGTGACCATATAATTTAATTTTATTGGTAGTTACTTCCATATGTATTAAATTGAATAAAAACACATTTTCCCCAATATGAAATGATAAATTTATAGATATGAAGAGAGAGAGAAAAAATATATAATGTAATATTTACGCAGGGATATGAAAAGTTTACTTTCAACACTAAAAAATCCTAAATATGTCTATATCACTACAGTTTACCAGTTTCCTATTAAAAACTACTCTAGGTTTATTTCATTGAATTCCAAAGCTCTGTTTATTCACTAGAAATATTTTTTTTATTTTACAGACAGTACAACGTTATCATAATATGACTACCAGAACAACTCCAATTTCGTTACTTGTCATATTGGCAATAGTGTCAACAGCTGCACATGGACGCTTGGATTCTACAGAGGAATGCCAGAATTTGCTCAGAAGTTACAGCCAATCTTCCACTGAGATCTATCTTTCGTCACAAAACATCCCAATACTTCGTGCCAAATGTCTGTCAGAATTCAGAAACGTTAAAAAGTTACATTTGACAAACTGCAGGATTCAACAGATCGAACCTGATGCCTTTAGTACAATGGAGAGTCTAGTAGAATTAGATCTATCTAACAACCTGCTAGATCACCTGCCGGAAAATCTGTTTGACAACAACAAACAACTTGAGAGGATTTCGCTAAGCAACAACAAGTTTTCAGCAGCTCCATACGTATCTGTTCCACTCAAAAAGCTTGACTTGAGCCGCTGTTCCATTTCTGCTCTCAACTTTAACAAATATCTGGATGTACAATTCTTGGATCTCGGATACAATGAGATGGAATCTCTCACATCACAAGACATGGATGTCTTGCACAAGGTTGCAGTGATAAACCTAAATAACAACCGTTGGAAATGCGGCTCACAATTCGATCAAGTTCTCTGTTGGAGCCTCAACCGGACTGGCGTGAACCAAGAACGGATGCCAATTAAATGTTCTACAAGAATAGGAAACTTCATGTCTTACACAATTCAAAATCGCAGAGAATTCTGTGAAAAAGTTACACAAGTAACAGATTCACCTACTTCAAAAACTACTTCCCAGCCAACTTTCATGACACGTGAAACAGGCCAGTCCACAGTTATGGGTTCTACATCCACTATCTCGGAAACGCCATTACCAAAAACTTCCGACGACCAAGTATATTATGAAAATACAATATTGGAAACAACAGATGGCGTCTCAGAAAATCCCCCTTCCACAAGAATCCATCCACCTAGAATCAGACCAGACTACAACATTGGAAACCACGTACATTGTCTCTCAAAAAATAGCTCTGGGCAGAACATCAGAGGAACTGCAAGCATTAAATTCGGCCTCAGAAAAACCCGTTCCAGATAATTCTAATGGACCCTTAAATACATCGGAGAAATCTGTAATATTTTCAGAAATTGATCCCTCTTCAGAAAATATTTTCGGGCAGACTCAAATGAACAAGAAACAGATCTATCAACAGAAGAATCGTTTGCAGAAGCTCACGACAATTCACAATCGGATGAAATAAATACGTCTGAAGATACTGAATCGGATTTGGAAATATCATTCCAAAATACATACTACAAGCAAAAATATGATCAAATAATATTTGAAAATGTCAATCCTCCATCAGAACTTTCCAAACCATTAACGACACACAGAAAAACCAAGTCAATGTTAGAAGCACAACAAAGAGTAACCATGTGGATGATCTTTGCTGCGACCGGTTGGATGTCTGCAGCATTTTCTGTCGCCCTTCTTATATATGTGTTAATTGTCTTGTACAGAAGGAGAAGATACAGTATGCTAGAAAATGTAGTTCCTTAATGATGAATATATTTCCAAAGTGAGATTTTTTTTCAGATATCACAAACCACAGCATAATTGAATAATGGAAATAAAAAACTCACCAAATCCTGAGATATAAGGGAGAGTAAAAACTTTTCATCTGTTCTAAGTGCCCACAATTTTTATCCAAAAACCTATTAATACGGTAAACATTTAACCTACGTTTCATTTAAACAATTTAAATTTTAAATATTTTACTTTAATGGTTGTTAAAATTTTAATGCAGTTATGGAAATAGTGAGTTTTTTAAAATCCAGAAACAAAATAAAGAAAAATATTATGTATTTGTGCTCTATCAGGGAAATGTAGAAGAAATGTTATGTATAATCAAATATTATAGATTGATTGACCTCCACAATTTCAAATCCAACTGATTAATATACACTGTTAAATCAATGACTTGGCATTTCCACAGTTTCTTGTTTTCTTCTTACAATTTCTATTTGGTCAAAGTTTCAGACATTTGGCAAGTCTCTGTGTCAAAGCATAGGTTAATGCTCCTCTATAAAATCGAAATGCTCAATCTATATAAGAATGTAAACAAACTCTTTTATTCCATGCAGTAAGCGGAATTTTGAATTTCAGGCATTTTAAATCAGTCTTCATCTGGATGCAGAAAAATTCTGAAATAAAAGTTTTTTATCTTTAATCTGTTACAAATAACTCAATTTTTGCCACACATTTTTACTTCCCTGCCTTAATATATCTTACAAGCTTTTATTACTTTTATTAGATTTATGAATTTAATTAAGCACACGAAGAAAAAATGTTATAAAAAGTATCATTAACATTCACATTGGTACGGGAAGACGATTCAGGTTGTACAAGTGAATGAGTTAGTTTTCACCTAATATAAAACGAACAAAAAATGTTTGTATTAATTTTTTATTCATAGAAATGGCAATAATCCACCAGAGGTTCATGTTATTTCTGAGAGCCGACGGCCTACCGTGAAGATGATGATTAGGTTCATATTATTATGTCTCTAGAATAAGTTGCCTCGGGTTAAGTTAGAGTAGATTTATTGAAGAAGAACAGACATACTGCCAACATTGGAAACAAGAAGAAGAATTAGCAGAAGTGTCTTCTATTGCTCTCATTCAGAGTACAGAGGCTCAACGAAGTAACTGCAGCGCACCCTATTCCAAGCTAAAACATTGAACTCTACCAACAACATACTTCTGGCTTCCTATTCCACACTACTCCTACATGACTGCTGCGGTCTTCTTATTTTCCTCTGGCCCTGCGTGTTCCAAAAACAGGGCTTATCTGGCAATAGCATTCTGATATTTCCTAAGATCCATCTGCATTTTTTTTTGTTTGGACGTCAATGGATTCTTCGTTTGTTTGTTTCCATAGATTTTCATTGTAAATACCATAATATTTAGCCAAAACATCCAAAGGATCTTCCTCAGATACCTATTTAAGAAGTCCTGCAGGCTCATTGTTTATCTCAGCAGCCACTTTCCAGGTTAAATATCCGTATAACAGTATTCACTTAACATTTGAACTAAAATACGGAGTTTGGTTCTTGCAATTTCTATGGTTTTCTACAGAGGATATACGAGTAGTTGTAGAAAGTTGAACTTTCAGTCAGGGTCACCATTGCTGTAAGTACGACAAAACGCACTATCGCGCAAAAATATTTTTCAAGGTTTGCAAGAGTAGCAAGAAGTCTTATCTCCTGTTGAATAATGTGTGGGAGGAGTTGATAAGAGAAGAGATAAGCTAGTCAAGCTGTGATAAGCTGTAATGTATGTGGGCGGAGTTTTACTCCCATTCAAAGAGATAATTTGAATACATCATCGCATTCATGGATTAGGTATGTTGACCCGTTCCGACTTCAGCCCATCATTTTCTAAGTCTGCCCACATCTCGGGTGCCTTTAGGTTTGTATTTTGTTATTTGTTTTGGATATCTATCTTCATTCATTCTGTCTATGTGTTGCTTCCATTTTTGTCTATATGTATATATTTTATCAGTTATTGCTAATATTTCAAGTTCCTGTCTTATTTCTGTACTTCTTGCTGTGGTCGTCATAAGGTTTATCAATCCGGCTTTTCTTCTGCTGAAGTTTATGAGTAAGTTATTTTTTACTAGTAGATGTTACCAGCCTCTAGCCAAACCCCTCTTCCTGGAGGGCAGGGAACTGTAATTTCGGAGTGTTCGTCTCCTAGAGAAATTGCCATCACTACGGCTTTGGGGACTTCTCTTCTCCCCACGTAACCCTGTGGACGGGGCCCTACCCAGGTACTACCACTGGGCGAGTGGGACCTGGAGCTCACAAAAGGGCAGGGGCGCCTACTCCCTGGAGTAGACTATCTTTTTCAAGGGTTCCACTCTGTTACTCTACAAGAATTTGAATTCTTGTCCAAATAAATCAATTAATATTTTAACGTATGCCCATTACACAATCATGGGCTTTCAACATCCGTGTGTCTGATGTTTTTAATACTAAATGTATCACTTCTCATTTCAAATTTAATCTGTCTGTCTGTCTGTCCTTCTTTGAGGAATGAAGCTTAAATCAACATGTATTGGGAAGTAAAAAAAAAGGATGATTGGATAAATACCCCCGACACTGTGTAGTAAATAATATGTTCTGCTGTGTGTTTTCCTTTTCTTTTTTGTAGTTTTTCATAGTAAGGCCAATGATGATTGCATCAATGCTTCTAATTTAACAAATTAAATTAATATATTTTAACATTAACACCGTTCGGGGAACAACAAAAACAACTAGTAAATAGGCAAAAATTGACCAAAAGTATTTTTTATTTTCTGTTCCATTCCGCTTTATATTATATAGCCACCATTTATTTTACCAAATTCATCCTGCCCATTCCAGTATTGCACGATTTTCAGGTTGTGGGGAATTTATTTTCCTTTGATTTTCTTCAAATCTTCTAGAACAATATCCCATTTAACTTTTATCATGAAATCGTACCGATTGTAACAATGTTAATGTCCTTCCATCGAACATGCAGGAATTTTTCAGAAGAATATGAATCGTTGCTTCCGTGCTTCATCCTTTTTATTCCATTCGTTTCAGAAAGAGGCTAACAATACAGGGTGATTCAAAATTGACTTTACAACTTTACAAGCTTATAGAAATTTATTTAGAAGACCTACAGAATTGTTTTTAATGTCATATGATAGCACAACTCATCAAGTTTTCACCGAAATAGTTTTATAGTACCTAGTTCTCTCACCGCGTGCGCTAGGGCTCCGAGCAAAGCTATCCCTCACTTGTTCAATCACAGCTTCAGCCGTACGTGGACAGCCAGTATGCTTGGAATGACTAACAGAACAGCCAGTCCTAACAAATGTTTGGTGCCAAGAATAAATTGTTGGCCTGCTAGAAGGAGTCTTACCATACTGGGTATGAACAATTGTCGCAGATTTAGTTTCTTCGAACAAAAACACACAACGAGCACGCTCGACACCTGTGAAAGCAGCCATTTTGATATGAACTACGTTAGCGCACGCGGTGAGAGAACTAGGTACTATAAAACTATGTCGGTGAAAACTTGATGAGTTGTGCTATCATATGACATTAAAACCAATTCTGTAGGTCTTCTAAATAAATTTCTATAAGCTTGTAAAGTTGTAAAGTCAATTTTGAATCACCCTGTACGTAAAGACAAACGATAAGAAACCACAATGTTTCCTAGAGATGTAAGTATTGGCGTACCAAGGACTCGTTGAACAACAATACAACTACGTTACAAAACTGTAATGTTTACGTGTTTCGATAGCTAAGCTATCATTATCAAGACTGAATATATTTATATTTTTTGTCCAATGCCACCAAGTTGTCTTTTATGACATTTCTGGTTTTCCTCTCTGGCACTGGGGGAAATGTAATCCATTTCTTAAGTTGGGGCACCAGGAAGGCGGAATTACGTTATCCCGATGATATGATGGATGATAAATGATAATGAAGCGCCAGAAGATTCCTTAACCTAAACTTAACCTAAATTCCAGACCTTGGACAACCATCCTTTATGGAAAAACTCCCATAATCTAAGCGGGAATCGAACCCGGAACCTCATGAAAAGTAGTCAGAAACTCTGACCACTAGCCCATTAGGCTGATATCAAGATTGAATAGTGATTGAATTAAAAGTAAGCTAAATTTGTATATAAAAAGATTACAAATCCAAGTTACGTTACAACACGTGACAAACGATTTTAAATCAGGCCTACTTATTGTTAACATCAACATAATAGTATTTTTATGTAAGTAAGTAAAAGAGAGCGCTGACCGGAGTAGGGCCCTCGTCATTTTTCATGATTTTTTCTTTGTTTTTATAAATTTCCCAACTTTCAAAAAACGCCAAGGAATTTAAAATTGCTGACCGACCTAGCCAGTCTATATTGTATCCGAACTAACTTCCAGTTGTACTGTAAACAAACTTCCGGCGACTCTGTCAATTCCGGGAACGTCGGTGCTTGTTTTATTCGCCACAGGCCTATGTGTGAAATGTGTACGAAAGTGTCAATGATATAAACATTTTTATTAGGTTTTATTGTATTTTACGGGAAATAAGACTGAATACAAGATAAGACGATACCAATAATTAGGAACATCCATTTATTATTTATTTACGACAAAAAATATATGTAAACCTACCTAATTAGACGTTTTATGCTTTTTCCATGATGTCGTTATATTTCCTTTATTTACAATTTAATTAGGCTTACGAACAGAATATACGCTCAATGTTAAATCACTTGTAAATTCTGCTGTTATTTTCACCACATCCTCATCATGTAGGATATTTTTCACTAAACTGTTCGAAAAGATTCATAATAATTTGTTTCTCTCTGCTTTTCAAAGGTTTCCCTTCTGATGCTTCTAAAATTGTATAGGAAAAGCAGCCTCTTGAAACGATTGAAATTCGATTCGTAAGAATTAAACAACGAAAAGATATTTGTTATATTAAAATTCTAATTATATATTTTTAAATTCTCCCATACAACTTATATAGACATATGCTAGATAATATAATACGTATTTTTATTAAGTTTATTTTATTTATTTCGTGTGTTAGGAAGCGAACTACATTTTCTTACACACTTAAAGGTAAAAGTTAATCAACCAATGAAAACGTAGTCCATACATTCAGTTTGTTTACATTAAAACTGTAACTTCGCTCGGAAGAGGTAAGAATATAGGATTACTCTTATCAATAATATGATCATTGTTAAAAATATGTTGAGCAACTCCATATTTGTTAATTTTGTTTAATCAGATGAAAGCAATATGCGCCTTAAACTTAGTAGAAATATTTTCCCTACATATATCTTATCACGTCCACCTCTGTTGTCTCGAGGTAGCGTGCTGCCTTATCACGCAGCGGGCCCGGGTTCGATTCCCGGTCGGGACAGGCTCCTGGGTGTGATTTTTTTCGGGGATTTTCCTCGCCTGTAAGACAAATGCCAGGAATAAGTTATTAGGGCCAACGGTCCCCTAAAATCATCCAGTCATCGTCATAATTCTTATCATTATCATCATCATCTTTCATCGATGTGGAAAGCAACGGGAAGCTAATTCCCTAGTAAAGCTGCAAAGCATAGCATGAAAATGCTATGATTGCAGTAAAATACCTGCCCTCGGGCAGAATTGCTATGGATGGATGGATGGATATCTTATCACAGTTCTGACATCCTATCTCATACATTTCAATTTTAAACTTTAATGAGGTAAAACATATTTTCTGTGTTTTACTGTACTGGACAGATGAGAAAATCTTTAATATAAAAAAAATCGTATTTCTAGGACAAAAATTACATTTTTATTTAATTTTGAAAATTTACTTTTTAAAATAGCCATTTCGAGTAATTTTAATTTTAAGAAGTTGAATTAACAAAAAATATATTAAATATTTCTTAAGGTTTGATTAATTAGAAATATCTAGTAATAAACTTCAGTTATTTGAAATTAATAAAATATTATTAGGAAAATAGTATAATATTATTCCATTGTCCTTAGTCCTCAGTTTAATGATATCATTAATAAATTCCGACTAAGTTGGGGTTTGTAGTTGTCTGCAGGGTTTCATTTGAATGCTGATAAAACGTACCATTGGCAGCTTTTTTTTATACTGGGTTTCCTTATTGTTTTACCTTTTTCTTTGTTTGTTTTACCTGTTTGTTAACTTTCTTTAATTCTCACATAGACACAAGAACAGAACACACACACCCAGACCCAAGCTGGAGATTTAAAATCCCCTACCCCGCCGGGAATCGAACCCGGGTTGCCGGAATAGAAGGTAGGGACTCTACCGACTACGCCACGGCGACGGACATTCTTGAAGCTATACACTATACGCCTATGTAGTTCATGAAGTAATCTAACAGATAGCGTCAAGATCTCAAAACTGAATCTTTGATCGCTCTAAACATTGCATAACTAGAATAAACTTAATTTCATATCGGAGAGTTTCGTTTATCAGATTATTAACATATTCATCATTGTTCGATATCAATAAAATATAATAAAAATCATCATCATCATCAAGGATTAGACCTGCTGGTCTGTTCCGATCTGAAGTTAGAATTGGTCTATCCATCTTTTACTGGGTCTTCCAACATTTCTTGTTATTCCTTCGATCTGCCGGCATTTTCTACCATGAGACTTGATAGTATAAATGTTGATGTCCCCTGAAGACGTTACTGGCGTCTCGCAGGGTAAGATGTCTGATGGGGCTGCAATCTAGGAGTCGATATCAAGCCGTCTGCTGTATTAACCCCAACAGAAGGGGTACCTATTCCGCTCTGCTGACCGTTGAGGATTTTCTCCTTGTTACCCCGGAGATGGGTCTTCACATTTGTCCCCTGAAGAATCATCATCATCATCATCACTCCAGGGATTAGGCAATTGCCCGTTCCGACTTCATAATGCATCAGCCCAACGTCTTCTAGGTCTTCCAACATCACGTCTTCCTCTTGCTTGATAATTTCTTGCTAATAATGGATATCTCTCCTTACTCATTCCATCCATGTGATCAATCCATTTCTGTCTGTAATTCGTGACTTTATCCAATAAAGGCTGTACTTTCAATTCTTCTCTTATATCCTCATTTCTTATTCTATCAAGTCTTGTACATCCTTTTACTTGTCTTAGGAACCTCATCTCCGCCGTCTATATTCTATCCTTCTGTTTTTTCACTGGAGCCTAAGTTTCACATCCATACAATATTGTGGGAACCGCCCTAACATTATACATTTATAATCTTGGTTTCTTTTCTAATTTTATTTTTGGATGTTCTCTGTATTGTTCCACACACCGTCTGAAATTTATTTATTTTGGAGTCAATATCTGAAGAATATGTACGTAACTGTATTATCCGTTGCCCGTATCCCTGGGCAGGGCCTCTCGTTATACCCCGAGAGCCTGGGTCCTTGCCAGAACTTTGTCACTAGTAATTAATGTGCACCCCCGCGACGAGAACGCGCCTGTCAAGAGTTACCCACCTGCATATAGTTACAGCATTTGCCCCCTATAGGCGTTGTGCCGGGTTAATAGCCTTATATATTTCCAAGGCTAAAGACTGATGAAAAAGATATTGATCTAAATCCTAATTTATGCGCTCTTATCTTATAATAATTCAAATTTAAGAATTCAGAGAATTCGTGACTCAAATTCATAATCTTAGATTTGTCTCGCCTACTCAACTTTAATTTTGCGCTCTGATATGTTATAACAACGTTACCTTGGAACTTCTTAATCTAAGCTAATTCGATTTGATATGCCCTTATCATTTATTTTGACTCCACGTTATGACCGATAAAGTAAGAAAAACATTATAACAAAAAAATGCATGATATAGGCCTATATGGACTTCCAAACCGCTCAACCCGACCTTCATGAAAACTTGTGAATACAGGCTTTCAGACACTGCTAGTGTTTAATCGCTATATATTGTTATAAAACCATTAGGTGTAGAAGTTCATCTGAAATGAAAATTTAAAAATCACTCTAGCAGTCGCAATTTACTATGTTTTACAACGGATGTTACTATATCCTATTAAAATAAACTGAGATATGCATTATAAAAGGGGGCACGCCGTAGCGTAGTGGTTAAGGCACTGAGCTACAAGCCGGAGGGTCGAATGTTGAAGTCCCGTTGGGGTCAGGATTTTTAAACTGACCCAAACCCTCTGGCGGCACTATGGCCCTGGGGTCGACTCAGCCTCTAACGGAAATGAGTACCAGACGCTTGTTCTGGGGGGTAAAGGCGGCCGTCACGCAGGGCTGACAACCCGGCTGACATAAAGTGCCGATTGTCTAGAAAAAAGTGGGAGCCTTAACCTCCTACTACCCCAAGGACCTCCGGGTCTGTTGTGGGATCACTTTACTTTACTATGCATTATAAAAATTAATTAAATCCGACCATTAAAATAATGTACCATACAATTTAATTAGCCCTTAATTTTCTTCTTAGTTATTCAATTAAAAATAGAAAAACACATTTAGGCCTTATTCAAAGCCAAACATAATTCTATCCATTTAAAAATTGGTAATAGCTCTTTAAATTAATATATTTTCAATATTGAAGAACATCGAATACTGCACGATGTCAAAGGATGGTTTAATGTGCTTTATAGTGACTAGCCGCCTCTGAGGGGATGGCAGCACAGCGATGCTCTGCTTACTGTATTCGCGAGTGCACACAGCATTTCCTAAGTGCAGCTGAACTAGTCTCCTGACGCGACAGGCCTACAAGGCCCTTAGCCTACCATCCGGCTGCTGGCCTCACATCTACATGTGTCAATCACAGAGGTAGATGATCATCAGCCAGTGTAGGGTGACATGTGGTCAGCATGTCGAGTCCCCCAGCCGTTATAGGTGGTTTTCTCAACCTGGAGTCGCTACTTATTGTAGCTACCCAAATTCCTCACGATGCTGGGTGGGCACCGGTCCCATACTGGCCGAAATAGCATGAGACACCGCTGATTTAAAGCAATAATACTGAGCATAAAAAACTTTTTTTGTCTCAGAAAGAAAAATAAGTGATTTTGATAGTACATTTTCTTCTGAATTCAAATATGATATCGGGTTTTCTCCATTACGCAAGGTTTCCGAGAGACAGGCATTTATAATTTCAAACACTTTAATATTTTCTACATTCGTAACTACACAATGGCCCAACAATAATCGGCCAGCATATTAGGATTCCATTTGCCTTGATATCTCTTTTCCATAGCTGAACTATCCTGATGAAAGTGTTCCCCGTGCTCATCGCTCACTGCGCCAAGATAATAAATGGACGAAAAAAACATTTATTTAAAAAAATATTTAAATCCATTAATTGAAATTAAAATAAAAAATACTGTGGGTGATGGAGAAATTCCGAATGCATATTTGAAAACACGATAAAAAAAAGTTCGACTATTGGTACTCGTGAGACAAAAATAATGTTGACCAGTGTAATTGGCATTCTAAACATGGAGCCGCCACTTATAGTAGCTATCAAAATTACGATACGGGATGGACACCGGTTCCATACTGATCGAAATTCCATGAGAAAAAAATGAACCCACTGGGACTCTAACCAGTGCGTATTCCATAGCTCTGTAACAAGACATCACTCGGCTACAACTCGGGTCTTGAAGGATAAATGGATCGTGATAATGAAATTCCAACCCAAGGAATGATTCAGAAGAACCACAAAATGCCCCAGCCAGGGTTTATTTGTATTGAGATTTTAAATCGGCCTTGTACGGGACCTTATTCGATCCCCGGTCGGAATAAGTTTGCTGGGTGAATTTTTTTTCCGATTTATTTCTTTCCTAGGCCTATAACACAAAATTTAATGTCCTAATACCATTGGCCATCATAAATAATTCACATTATATTTACCTTGTTTAGTATGAATGTGTGAGTGAATGATATGCCTTATCTTAAAAGATCGTGTTGTTTCTGAGGTGGCCCTAGCATTGAGGTGATCACTCATCCGGAGAGTGGTCATAAAAGTGTGTGACCAGAGTTCCAAATCGTTTCCCGACAGGTCATGTCTCTGTAAAGTTCCAGTTATGTGCGGCACGTAGAAGTACATTAAATGGGGAGATTAAACTAAGGTAGAGGAAGGGAGAGAAAGATTAAGAGAGACAGAGAGGGAGAGAGAGAGTAGGAGAGAGAGTAGGAGAGAGAGAAGGAGAGAGAGAAAGAGAAAGAGAGAGAGAAATTTGAAATAGGAACTTTCCGATTAAAAGATTCAAACTGCGTTATTTATGTTAGCTTCCACAGCTAACGCAATGATATTTGAAGCGTATGGTCAAGGAATTGGTTGAATATTAAATTTGAGAAGATGATTTTATGTTTATTAGCCTAATTAGATTGTATTAAATATGAATTTGAAATGGAATTAATAACGATCATATTCTTGTATCATTGTTGCAGTCACTTCTTCAGAATAGTCTAAACCATCTGTGACATGATCTGATGACGTCCCCTCTGCTCGTTTTAATCCGATCCTCATTTGTTGGCCCCACGTGGCTCATACAACAAACTATGCTTTCAATAGATTGTAGAATACGTAAGGAATTACAATTTATTACTGATAACATCCATTCTACCACTACCACATACATCTAGGTGCTCTTGATTTTACAGTAGCTCATTACATTATAAACGTCAAAATTACAAACATATAGGCATTTATCGAACCCATAGGTTCATGGACGCGCGAGCATAAGCTCTCCACACATCCCAATCCTGAACTAATGTTTTCCAATAATTTCCTGTATAATCTACTTCTCTCAAATCCTGGTTAATATCATTCTCCCATCTCATTCTTGCCCTACCAACTGGGCGCTTTCTCTCTGGTTTCCCTATAAGAACCCTCCATGCTCCTCATGCATCCCCCACTCGTGCCACATGTCCTTACCATCTCAGTCTACGAAACTTAACTGTACTTATTACGTCTGGTTTCCTATAAAGATCATATAACCCTGTGTTATGAAATATTTTACATATACTTGTCTGTCTTTTGGTCCAAAAAATGTCACTAAGGACCTTATTTTCAAAAGCTCGTAATCTTTTCTCCTTCCTTAAAGTCTTCTTGTAAGCCCATGCTTTCCCTTAACAGAGATTTAGGCGTTCTCTCCCTACAGGGAAGAATTTGAACCATACTAATTTAGTTACACTTGTTTTCGTATAGATGTCATTTTTGAGTGGTCCGTGGTCAGCGTTCTGCCTCATACTGACATCTAGGAAACCAAGATAGTACTAGAACGGGAAAATTCGGTAAATTTTGCTTAGAGGCCTTTTCAATCAGGCTTAAGGATATTTTACGAGCCTGAACATCTTCAGACTTGGGACCCACGGCTTAAAGTCCCTCCCGGAGGACATGCTCCTTGGATTTTTCCATCCTAAAAAACCCATCGACCCCGGCCGAGTTTTAACCCGCGACCCTCGGGACCAGAGGCAAGGAGCATAATCACTAGTCCACCGCGGTCGATCTCCCTTAAAGTAAGAGTTCATATTTCACATCCAAATAATATAACTGGAGAACATTGTATTCTAGTCTTCGTAAATTAATATTTTATTTAACGACGCTCTTTAACATGTTACATCATTATCTGCAAGATTCAAATTTGGCCCACTTTGCTCAGAGCCTCTTACATCAGGTTTCAAATTTTACATGACCTATATCTACTACACGCGGTCCATGGATGTATTTATATTTAGAAGAAATCCATATTAGCATTTTTAAGTCTGAAAATCCATCTACCTTGCCGGCGTTTTATCAACGAACTTCGGATAAAGAGGCGAGCTTGATATCTTAAGTCATGTGGATCTTAGTAAAAACGTAAAGTTGAATACAGCTGTAACGAGTCCTACGTATAGTACATTTCATTGTAGCCGATTAACCGGCGATGCTCGGGAATCCAACGTTTTTAATTAATTGCTATGTGCCAAGTTTGATTTCGATTAAACAAAAATTGGAGCCGACCGAGCGTTAACGAACTATGGCATTGCGAGCAATGTCCCGCTGCCTCTTATGATAGAGAATCCGGCGTTGCCCGGAAATACACTAATCCCGATCTTCTTGCCATCAGTGAACTGAAAGACAAAAAATGGTTATTGTGAGTTATCCGTAAAAGATAAGACATATGCTGTTGAGCACTTTTTGTAGATTTTTTTTTAGATATTCAATTATGTGTACATTAACTTGATTTATTTATTATGGTTTAGGAAGCGTAAGCCATTTAAGGGTAAAAAAAAACAACTTTTTAGTGCACCGATATCCCCCCGTTTTTTTTTTAGCCCCGACTCTATAGTACATTGGATAATATGCTATATACGTTAATTGTCCTAGAAAAAAATTATAAATGATGGGGAGGGGAGGAAACCTACTCAAATCGGCCAAATAATTTTTGAAACAAACAGACTCACACTCATTTTTATACTATGACATTCGATAAGTAATAGCAACACTGATATCTAATATATAAAAATTAATGTTTGTTTGTTTGTTCGTACTTTATGCGCGGCTATGCCGTTGATCCGATTGTGATGGTGCTTTTTTGCAAAATGTTCAGGAGATTCCCGGGATGAACATAGGCTATAAGAGAGTTATGATACTCAACTCCTAGACCCTTAAAAATCGCCCTTTGTAGTGAAAAACGTGAAAAAAAAGTAGCTCTTTGGACGCTTAAATTGCTTACGATGCCTAAACCTTAATAAATACACAAAATTAATGTACACAGAATTGAATATCTCAAAAAGCTCTACAAAATAGTCCGCCACAGCATATGTTTATCTGTTACGGATAACTCACCATAGGCCTAACCATTTTTGTCTTTCATTGATGCCAAGAAGTTCAAGATAAGTACTTAGATTCCTGTGCAAGCATAGCTGCACATGGCGGGTAATCTTTTACGGATAACTCAAAACGAATTTTGTCTTTTAGCTCATTTATGCCAAGAAAATCGATAAGTAGATTCCCGGGCAACACCGGGTAATTAGCACGGGGAATCTTAAAATAATTACAATATACCTTTATAATTATCTTTCATTTTACTTATTCAACTAATCATAAGAAGTAGGCCTACATTAATTTTTGTATTTCAGCTCATTTACCTATGTCAAGAAGATCGGGATGAGTAGATTCTCGGACAACGCCGGTTAAACAGCACGGCGTGTCTAAAAATATCTAAATTTATAATTATTTTTCCTATTACTTATTCAACTAAACATAAAAGCACATTAATTTTCATTTATTTATGCGTAGCAGCGCACGCGGGGTATTAGCTAGTAACATTATAAAAATTATTCAGGTTATTTTTGATATTACTTCATTTGTAGTCTCTTGCCAAGTCAACTATATGTTGTCAAATCTGTAGAAGATTATGCACTCCATCTGCAGCACCATTTACGGATTCTCTCTCATGTAAACAATATAGAGCTTTCTGGATGTCAACTTTTGATTGAAATCGAAAATACCTGTAGATGTTCTTTGATCTTTGTGAATAAGTTATAAGTTAGTCACAAAGGATCCTATATAGTGAATTTGATGGATGTTAGAGTACTTTTCAATTCCACCTTCTAAAAAAATTCTACTGAACACTTTTTTAGGGTGGTATTACTTACTACACATGAGAAACAGTGAATGTGTTAACAAAATATTGATATTCCAAGACTTTCAGTACTACAGATTTATACAACAAAGACTGATCAACGACATACCATGATCGTTTATTTACGGAAGTATTGCATCACTTACGGAATGCCTAAGATATAAAGATTATTTGCGTATGTATGTAGATAAGATATATGATTAAATATCTTGGATACTTAAGCTTATATTTTAAAAGGCACCATATATTGTCTATCGGAAGGTACTTGAGCAGTTGAAACACATCTATTCTGACTGTTTGTGCTTAAATTTGGAAATTATTGTTATTTGATTGATCGTCTATTGCTGTATTCTGGTGAGTTGACAAATGTAAATTTAGCACCATTCAGGAGAGATGTTGTGCTAGGCTAATTTGTCTCTTCTTCTACTACTTCATGAAATTAGGCCTTTTTACCTGTTTTCAAGTCAAGTGGGATTTAATGAATCTTCCCATTTAGTAAATGGGGGTCCAATACTTCTATGTTCTATTGGTTTGTACGTTAATAACAGCTGAGGGATTGATTCTATCTGTAGGCATTTGTGTTATTCGTTCAATTCATTTTCTCATGACAGTTTCTTGGCCACATGTTGTCACCCTTATACTGTCCACCTCTGTGAATGACACATGTGGATATGAGAGCAACAGTCGGCTGATAGGTCAAGATCCTTCTATGCTTATCATGCAGGGAGTTAGTTTAGCTTTTTTTTTTGTTAAATGTGTCGAACTAAATCCAAGCAACCTGGTTGAGGGCTAGGACTTTAACTCTGTCAAGTAAAATAAATTTATTGTTATTACTTACTCACTGGCACTATCGAACCAGTAGGTTCATGGCCGCGCGGACATAAGCTCTCCATTACCCCAGTAGAACCCAAGTCCGCATTTATTGACGGTTGTATTTTTACGGTGAAAAATCGTCAGTCTTTCGACCAAGGTACTTTTTTCGTCTGGCTTATCACCTTCGATCAGTCCGGCATGGGTAACCCTACCGGCAGCAATGCTACCGTCGGCATAGCTCTCTGGATCATTTAAGCACGCAAGCCACTCCGCCACGACAAGGTAAAGATACCGTTATTATTATTATTATTATTATTATTATTATTATTATTATTATAACTATTGCTATTGCTATTGCTATTGCTATTGCTATTGCTATCGTTATCGTTATCGTTGTTGTTTATTATTATTATTATTATTATTATTATATTATTATTATTATTATTATTATTATTATTATTATTATTATTATTATTATTATTATTATTATTATTATTATTATTATTATTATTATTATTATTATTATTATTATTATTATTATTATTATTATTATTATTATTATTATTATTATTATGCAGAAATGAAATTTATGAGACGTACTGCGGACTACTCAAGAACAGACCAAAAAAGGAATTGTGAGATTCTCAAAGAATTACACACAGAATCAGACATGGAATATGTACAAAAGTACAGAAACAACTGGAAATCTCACGTACGAAGAATGAGCAGAACAAGAATACCACGTCAGATCTTAAATTACCAGCCACCAGGCAAGAGATCTTTGGGCAGACCCTTCAAACGTTGGATTGAGACCGTAAAAGACCACTAGGTCTATCACATGAAAGGAAGAAGAAGAAAGAAGATTATTATTATTATTATTATTATTATTATTATTATTATTATTATTATTATAACCACAATGTAATATTTTTACTGTTATTGTGTAGGCATATTATTGTATAACTTAACATAAATATAAGTCATTTCTTCCTATTCGTTTTATTTTTCATTAAATAAATTAAACAAATGTATCTTGGAGGATACATTGGTAGTTCAATGGTCATATTATAACATACATTTTATTTGTAACTAGTTCCCAGTAGGAACTATTTACACCAGTTACCAGAATTGCAATGCATATATAGTATGAAGAACATTGAAGTCTGTATGCTTTCATCATCACAGATGACACTATAGCCCATTTTGAGCTCAGACCGCTGGAAGATATTCCTCCATTCATCCCTGATCAACACGTTCCTTCTCCATCCTCTTACACCGAATTCCTGAGATCTTCTTCTATTCTATCTAATCATCTCATCTTCTATCAGCCTGTTCTTATGTTTATTTCAAGTTTAAGTAGTGATAATGTTTTTATTAGGATTGTCCTTTGCAATTCTGATTATATGATCAACCTAATGTTATCTAGCTTCTTTATAAACTATATTTTGTTAGTTACGCAATATTGCACGTGATGCAAATTTAAGTAGCTTGGGAGCTTACGATAATCTCTCTATCTTAAAAATATTATCATTGTGTTATTCGAATTATAAATATTGTCGAACTGAAGATCAAGTTCAAGGTCGCGATATTCAATGGCTTCAAATTTTTCATTATTCGACTATCAATTAAATTTTGACACTATGCAAAAGAAATATAATAATAATAATAATAATAATAATAATAATAATAATAACAATAATAATAATTAGTAATAATAATGTAGTAAAATACATTTTATTTGGTTACAGCGTGTTTAACTATTTTTTTAAACGTAGTGTTATATGAATAAGACAAATAAGCCTATAGTTTTTTATAGCAATATGGCTTTCAGTTAATAATAATTACAGAGATGAGGATACATATAATTATTCATAAAATATGACATGTTTTGTAAGAATGTACGATTTTCAGACATATATTCGTGGAATACATTAAAGTTGTTATATCTAAAATCAGGGAAATAGTTCATAACACTAATGTGGAATATTGTCATAAAAACTATGACATTCTTTTGGAATTACACTCTTCAACTGTAACAGATTATTCCATTAAAAGTAAGTAAAGTGATCCCACAACATGCCTCAGGAGGCCCTTGGGGTAGTGAGGTTAAGGCTCCCACTTTTTCTAGACAATCGGCACTTTATGTCAGCCGGGTTGTCAGCCCTGCGTGACGGCCGCCTTTACCCACAGAACAAGCGTCTGGTACTCATTTCCGTTAGAGGCTGAGTCGACCCCAGGGCCATAGTGCCGCCAGAGGGTTTGGGTCAGTTTAAAAATCCTGACCCCAACGGGACTTGAACCCTCGACCCTCCGGCTTGTAGCTCAGTGCCTTAACCACTACGCAATAGAAATTAAATAGCAACATCTTACTTTTGAATTTTTACACATTTGAGAGTACACTGTGGCTCTAGCTTTCTTGCATCTCTTTCCGTATCATGTGTCACTTTTCCATCTTACAGCCAAGATAAGCATCCCCTTCCATTAAGTTTTTTAAATATTTTTTATGCTTTTCCGTTTATCATTTTGTGGCTTCGAATTAATTTTCTTCTTTCCTATCAAATTTCCATGAAACACTTCTTTATAATTCTCTTTATTAGTTTCTGACGAATGTGAAGTTGAATCAGTAGTCAGCACGAGCTCTTCGGGATCGTCTACATCAGAGCCGTCCAAAGTACAGCCCGCGGGCCACATCCGGCCCGCCATGGCTTTTCGTATGGCCCGCGTAAGGAATGAAATGAACAAATTAATTTTATATTTATAATTTAGATTTTAAAATGTAACATCTAGTTTGGACATCCCTGTGTGAAATTCATCTCTCTGGAATGTGGATTTGAGGTGTCACCGCTTCTCTTGACAAAGTAATAGAGATGATTAATCCCTTATTTACCGTTTTCTCCCCCACTCCAAACTTTGAACATTAATTGTTTCGCTTGTTATATTGTCAATCAAACAGTAGCCTGTGCACGGACTAGTTGTAAAAATTGTGTTAAAGTGAGAAAATACTTTAAAAAAGCGCAAAGTTGATTCCGAGTGTAGGAAGTTTAACGAATCCTGGACCAGCAAGTACTTTGTGAAGGAGCATGGAAACAAAGTGTTATGTGTTGTTTGTAATGATGTTATTGCAGTTGTGAAAGCATATAGCATTAAAAGACATTACCAAACAAAGCATAGCCATTTTGATAAATTTGATGCAGATGAGCATACTGAGAAAACGAACGAGCTCCTTTCTAAAGTTGCGGCACAACAGCAGTTATTAATACAGGGTGGTGGCGTAAGACAAAGAAATTTTACCGAAGCGAGTTATGAAGTTTCGAAAATAATTGCTGAAAACGAAAAACCCTTTTCTGATGGCGAATTTGTGAAAAAGTGTCTGATTGCTGTTGCCAAGAAGTTGTTCCGGCCCGCGATCAATTGCACAATCAGTTATTGGCCGGGCCCATTAAAAAGTTTGGGCGGCCCTGGTCTACATCCAAAGAGACATCCTAATTATGGTGCAAGCTTTTCATTGACAGGATATCATCTTTCGTTTCTGAGGGTGAGAGAAAAGCATTTGCATAACCTTCCATCAATATTGTCCGTGTATTTCTACACCATGCTCTGCGTATCTAGTTTTTTTTTAAATTAAGGCCTACTTATTTTTCAATTCCTGGCTATTGTGTAGACGAATCTCAATTGAGAGGGAAAACAGGGATCGAACTCAGTACCATAGCATAAATAATTATAATTTAGTGATATTAGAGCTCCGTGAATACAAAAAATAAACGTATACAAATTATGATACTGCTTATGACATCTATCTTCGGGTTTTTACAGCTGCTGCCGTCTTTCCGTGCCAAACCTCCAAAGCCTACAATCTTGGGCATCATCAATGCTTATCCCTCTTACAAGCATTAATATCTTCATGTTTTCCTTCCATGCTAACTTCAGTCTCCCTCTTTTCTTCTTTCTGGTCAGTTGCCATTGATATAGTTGCTTCGGCCATCGCTCATTTTCCATTCTTAAATTATGTCCTAACCACTTTAATTCCTTCTCCTCAATTCTTTCAATTATGCTTTCTTCTGCTTCCATTATGTTTCTAATTTTCTTATTTGTGACATATTCTACTAATTTTGACTTTCTGGCACTTCTGCGTAAATAATCCATTTATAGAGCTATGTCTATTCTTGTAGTACTTATTGATGTCTATATACCTCACCTCCATACATTGCAACTTCTTATGACATACCTGTGTTAATTATCAGTCAAGTTGATGTCAGATACGCGGCATTTCTTAGACATAACATGCCTTAGGTTACGCGGTATTGTACCCTCCCTTTTTCTTAGGCACAACATTCATATAATCAATTCCCCGCGTTTATAAGTGCACGTATGTGGAACCAGAGTTGACAAATATGGAAGAAAAAAAAGTTTCAGGGTATTGTTTCTTAAGCGATGATATTATTTTTATAAAATAATCGTTAATAGTCGATGTGTTCTGTTATGCCTAAATAATTGAAATATTAAAGGTTAATTAAATTGTGTAGTAGGCCTATACATTGCGACGAAACAAACATGGCGGTTGGTGGTATATTTTTAATTTCGAATTTCAGGTAAACCTCCACTTTAATGGTAGAATTTTCTCATTTTTCGATAATACCTACCCCGGTTTGTTGTAATAGGATATAATGAGTTTTGTTGTGAAACATCGAAAATTGCGACAGCTAGAGCGATTTTTAATGTTTCGCTTCAGGTCAACATCTACAACTATTGGTTTTAGAACATAATAGATAGCGGCTAAACACTCTCTGTGCCTGAAAACCTGTAGCCAACGTACAAATTTTCATGAATACTGGTTGAGCTGTTTAGAAGTCTATAAAGGACAAACATAAACACATTCGTTTTTATACAGACGTAGATAATCCACACTCCATATTTTGGAGAATAAGTAACAAATTTATAAATTATGTACTATAGGGCCTACTGATGGATTTAACACTGACTCGCTCATGTTAGCAAGATTTTTCATCGTAATTATCATTAATAAAATGTTATTTTTGTTTTTAATGAACTTTTTGACCGGGAAGTAATATTAGTTTTAAATGCAAACGTCATTATTGGGTTCCATTTTTTTTTTTGGGGAACACAAAACTGAAAATAGAAAAACGTAATAAATTTAATAGCAAGGGAGTATATAAATTAACATGCAAAGACTGTGACAAGTTCTATATAGGTAGAACGAAAAAAAGCTTCAACATAAGGTTTAAAGAACATCGTAACGATTTCGTATACGCATATGGAAAGTCTAATTACGCTAAGCACATAATAAACGCCGGTCATAGAATGAACTCAATAGAAGACACCCTTACAATAGTACACAAAGAGGGAAATCCAACAAAAATCAACATATTGGAAGATCTGGAAATTATCAAGGAAATAGACAACAAGCTTTTAATAAATGAAAGCACTCCCAGACTAAACAACCCACTATACGATATCGTCAGGAAGAAGCTTTAGTCACAACACCACATTAGGACAAGCAGCATCAACCATCATATTAGATATTGTAGCGAAGAAGACCTGCTGGAGATGGAACGGATGTTCTGAAAGGCCTACAGGCATAAAGAATGCATATTTTATAAGTTGAGGACGACGGATCTTAACTAAGAAGATATATTTTAACTTATTTTATGACTTTCCACCTCAACGGTTTTAACAATGAATTTTATTAGTATTGACAAAACTGATTTAGAGGGTAAAAAATTGATTTGTGTTTCATGTTATCAAGTAGTAAAATCAGTAATATTTTTACAAAACAAATTGAGAAGTAAAAATGTAAAGGGTGGAGTGTTTATTATTTATGATATAGTGTACTTACATTGAGCTTTTATGATTTGTATAGTACTATCTTAACAGACATCAAATAAAAATATGAGCTTGGAGCACAGTTATGAAGAACATCATGATAAAAACCCAACCATAGCGTTATTGAGTTTTTAAGACGACAAAAATAAACATACATTGCACCGTATAGGATACAGGTGGACTGGTGAGGTTAGGATTGTACAAATAAGTATAGTCATAGAGGTAAAGAGGGACACCATGTACCGTACTATAATTTATTAAGTCAATACGTTACAAATCGAAAGATGCGGATTCGATTTTCCGATGGGCGGTCAGGATTTTTTTGTCTGAACATTCTCTCGTTACCATAACTCTAGGGTCGACTCAGCCTCCAACGGACATGAGTACCAGATGCGAGTTATGGAAGTAAAGGCGTCCGTCATACAGGGTTAACTTCTAGCCTCGATTGTCTAGAAAGATGGGAGTCTTGACCTCACATGTTTCCAAGTGCCTGTAAACATTGTGCCCACATCGAGGTCCTGCAATGGAATTTGTCACAAAACGAACCTTAATGTCAGTGCATCACATGAGCCATCAAACGTCAACTTAGAAACAGCAGTGTTTGAATAAATTAATACATTTATCAAAGTGACTTTCTCTAGAGACACGGTGTATAGTTATTAGGCTATTTTCTTCATAGAGTATAGGCCCTATGTATGAATATGACATCTGACGTCTTCATCCAGTCTCGTGAGCTTGTTTCGAGTGTCGAGTTTTGAGAATAAGCCTCCATGATTCTGTCTAATTTTCCATCATTTTGATCTATTAACATTTTCTTTTCTTGACAAGCTTCTTAACTTTTTCCACCCAACTGTATCTGGATCGACCTCTTGATCTCTTCCCTCGTAATCTAACTTCCAATGCTTGTCGTGGAATTATTGATTATTTAAAGTGGCCCTACCGTCTGTATCTACTACCTTGTATGTTTAACTAACTTCAAAATTTCACTTGGTTAAGTGTTCTGTATACAGTACCTCCTACTCTGATTCTTTCCAAGCATCCTTCTTAAAAAAGATTCTTACCTATTCGAGAATTCTACTTAAATTCTTGGTGACTGTTCATGTCTCGGCTCCATAAATTAATCCATTCATCCATCCATCCATAGTAATTCTATCCGACTTCCCTGCACTTGAACGCACAAAATTTAACGGCGCATGTAGACGAAATTAGAATGATTTTCTCTTCTTCCAATACTCATGCCATTCTCGTATCAGAAACATGGCTCACTCCCTCCAATAATTCTAGTTTAATTGACATGGATGGTTATAATTTCCTTAGACATGATCGTGTACATAGTCGAGGGGGCGGTGTTGGTGTCTTCATTAGGACAGACCTTTGCCCTAGGACAGTATACTTTTCTAATAACGAGACATCTCCTGAAATTATGTTTATAGAAATATATGCAAGCTTCAAAAAATGCCTTCTTTGTGTAGTGTACCAACCCCCTAAAATGAAAGAAAATAGCAGAAATAGAATCCGCTCTACAAAACGTACGTATACAATATGAACACGTTATCGTCCTGGGTGACTTTAATATAAATATACTAGACACTGACAACAGACATACACAACAGCTTATGTCCGCGTTCCAAGCATAGATTAATTCATTGTAGTTTATTACTTTCTTTGTATTTTTTCTTTCTTTTCTTGTTATGTATAGTAGATTCGAGCTGTTATTCCTTTCTGTATTCATACTATCATTAATTTAATTTTAATTGTATTTAATTTCATTGTACTATTAGACATTATTTTCATTATTATTCAATCTGACAGATAATTAATTGTTTAGTATGACTATTATTGCAACCTTTTGTATTTTGTATTTATATGTAACATATGTTTGTCCTGGTGAGTGGAAGAGAAGGCCACATGGCCTTAATTCCACCAGGCTAAATAAATCTATCTATCTAAATCTATCTATTTTTAAATTATCAGATTTAAAAAAACTATATTTTTATGACAGTACAAAAAACAGATAAAAAGGTATAATAATTTGAAAGCGATTTCGAATAAAAATACAGAAGAACGATCAGTCCGTTATCGTAATTGCGCTTTAATACTGATATATTTCAGGTTAAAATTTATTTTGTTTAGTATTACAGTTTATACAATGTGTAAAACTTTTTTTCAGAACTGGTCTGGAACACCACAACGCTCTTAACTTCTTAGGAATCCAATGTGGCTCTATTATAAATAAATCAAAAACTTTAAGACAGTTCAATATCTGAAAAGACAATACAAGGCATACTGTTGTGGTGAGATAACACTGATCTACTTGAAATCATTAAAACACGCAAAATGGCTCCAATCACATTGTTAATAACTGTGCTTAGTTTTATAACAGTTTGCTTTGGAGTATGTGAAGTGAAGGATGAAGACAAAATAATAGATTGCACCTTTTCAGACCTGACGGAGGTGCCACCGTTGAAGGTTTCAATTTACATCAAAACTTATGATTTATCCAACAACAAGCTCAGGGTACTGAAGAAAAGGGATTGGAATATGGAACGTTTTCATTTGTCAAATTATAAATATTCTTATGTAGAAAGTTTGTTTTTGTCAGATAATGAAATAACTACAATAGAAGACAACGTGTTCTCACGAATGACGAACCTGAAAAACTTGGATCTTGCTTACAACAAACTTCGTCATATTCCTGCTGATATGTTTGCAGATAATCCTCTCCTGGATACAGTCAGTTTCAGAAATAATACACAAATTATTTTACCGGAAAATTCACGTTTCCTTGTCTCTGACTCTATAACCTCTCTTGATTTAAGTTACTGTGGATTAACTTCATTGGGTACACGAACCTTTAAACAACTTCCAAACCTTGAAGACATAGACATAAGTCATAATAGCTTGAAAAAGATTAACTTGGGAACATTTAGTTTCCTAGAAAATTTGATGTGGTTGGATTTGAGGGCTAACAAATGGAAGTGCGACCATAATATTGTAGATGTATTGAACATGATCTCCGAAAGAAGAAAAACTCGGAGTTTGAAGATAAATAATTTACCAGTGAAATGTATGATTAATGAAAAGCAGGGAATTGTGGAACGATGGCTGTATGAAAATGGGTGCCAGTTTGAAAATATTATGACAACAGAAAGAAAAAACCCGTAGGCCCTACTTCAAGTTTACCTATATCCTCAAACATCATTGAAATAAGCACAACCCCTCAATTAACAAAGGAAGAAGAAAAGCAAACAACTACAGAATCTTCTTTAGTTAGGACTTTGAAGAATTTAATGTTTGAAGAAGCAAATATATTAATTAGAAATGCCCCTGTTACCAGGAGTAAATCAGATTATCATAAATTACTGAACTTAAAAAGTTCACCAAATGTATTGACATCTGAATTATTTTCATTTTTGTTTGTATTGGCAGTTGTGTTTGTAATTTTAATTTTGAAAGCAGCGGAAAATCGTTCCAGTATCAGGACCAGAGTATATAACTTTGAATATCTTTATGGTGAGCGACATAGCCTATTTACAAATAAATGAAAATGAAATATCACATTGTATATCATTTTGATGTAAATTTCCTTTTTGGATATAATGAATAAATTGTATTAAAATAACCGATTTAAATGTTTCAAAAAATATATAAATATTTAAAAAAAAACGGTGACTATATTTGAATCAGTCATTTCGAAAAGGGATCATCTCCAATTCTTCTGAAGTTCACTTCTTTCATTATTCCATGTTTACATACCTACTTCCATCGTTTCCGTGTGAGAACGGATCTACTACATTATTCCTTTATCACTTTCTGACTTTATTCAGTAGCAATTTCAGATTCAATGCTTTATCCTGAACAAGTTGAATCAGTTTTTTTTTTTCTCCTCTCCTGTAACATTTGATCAGCTGTAGATGATCCCTTTTCGAAATGACTGATTCATTTAAATAATGATTTTTTGAGCAAGCAGCTTAATTGTATTCGTTAAATAGTCTTAACAAATGCCACTCTTGATTTATCGATGATTTGGAAATCACTCGTGACATTACTTATCATAAAGAGTGGCGGCATGTACTATGCTGAGGTATCAAGTTAACATGACGTGTTTAATTATGGTCGGAGGATAGATACTGAAAACAAGAAGTTAAATAATTCGAAGCAGTGAGAGTCTTTAAGAGGACCGGTGAGCTTCAATTTTTTTTAGTTTTTATCTGATTGTTTTGAATTTTTTATCACATACATTATGTGTTTATAGTAGCATTTCTGTAACGTTTGGTGTTTATAAGTAGAATAGTTTCAGAATTATGGTTTTTTAATATTTTTAATATTTTTAATATTTTCTTTTAAAAAATGCTGCTTACGCATTTTTAAATATTTTCTGATGAAATTTGAGATTCAGAGCCTTTATGATTCCAATAAACACATTTGCTATGCAAAAATATTCATAAAGGGAAAATACTGCTTATTTTTCATTTTTTGAAAAAAAATCCTTTTTATCACTCTCATTATTTCTTTCCTTTCTTTTTTATTTCACTTTAAAATAATTCATGTGTCTTAGACTAGTGACTGCATAGCAATTTTCAATTAGCATATATTGAGGAGTCAACCTAAAAATTTCACTTTGATAGCATACAAATTGCATAGTAAGGAGCATTTTAAAGTTTTGAAACAGAAAAAAAAAATATTAAAATTTAAGTAATAATGCTGTCCATATGCGGAAGGGTATTTAAACCCTTATGTCACGAACTCAATTTTGTTCCTACAATAAAAATTTGTACATGAAAATAACCCTAAAGAATCAGAGTTATTAAAAACAAAAACAAAAAACAAAAAAAAAATATATATATATATTTTTGCCAATTTTTTAACATTTTCACCAGTCGGTCCCGTTAATAGGAGGACAGTGTAATTTCCTCTTATCTTGGAGAATGAGCAATGACAATTCATGGAAAATTGGAAACGTGTGGTAATATTTTCGGTCATTGAATATGAATCTCATATATGTATTATGTCCACCGCTGTGGTCTCGAGGTAGCGTTCTGCCTTGTCACGCAGCGGGCCCGGGTTCGATCCCCGGTCGGGGCAGTTTTTCTGGGTGAGGTTTTTATCGGGGTTTTTCCTCACCTGTAAGACAAATGTCAGGAAAACTTAAAGGCCCAAACGGTCCCCGAAATCATATGGTCATCATCATCATCCTCATCATTATCATCATCACCATCATCCTTCACCGGTGTGGAAAGCAACGGGAAGCTACCACACCTACACAATTCCCTAGTAAAGCTTCAAGCATAGCATGAAAATGCTATGATTGCAGTGAAGGACCTGCCTTCGGGCAGAATTACTATGGATGGATATGTATTATAAACATGTCCCGGTAACGTGAAATGGGTTCTTTATGCATTTTCAAATTATTGATTTCACACATTCATTATGAACATTTTCTCTTTTTACATGATTTTCTCTTATCACTGCTTAAAACATATGGAAACAGGAAAAAATATACTATTTTATAACCAATATTCGTAGATTTGCACTTTATATAAGCGAAAATTATAACGGTTTACAGCCAACATAATTACAAAAACAAACAACCCTACATATACAGAGAAAACAAAACAAATAGCAAATATGTTCCGTGGAAAAAAAAGTTTCGTTAGATTTGACCTATTACATTTCGGGTTTTCTGTTATTCCTTCTACTAGTTCCCTTTTTGCAATGATTGTAACATTCTTTTGAAGAGAGCTTGTAAAAAATTCCTCCTAAGCATCTTCAAATTTTTAAAAAGTATTTCTGATAGTATATACGTAGACATTCACGGCCGGAGTTGCTATGATGATCTTGAAGAAGATTTTCGGGCTGTAGGCCGTGGTCGTGAGGCTTGTAGTTTCCCGACGTTTCGTCAGACGCAGTCCCTGGCGAAACGTCGGGGAACTACAAGCCTCACGACCACGGCCCACAGCCCGAAAATCTTTTTCAAGATCATCATATTTCTGATAGGTTAAGAAACACCACATACCATTTTCTTCAGTGCATTTTATAGGCAATCATTTTAAATTCTCATTTAATTTGCTAATAACCCAATATACGATTAGTTCGAAATCAGAACCGCATTTCCACTTGTTATTATATACATTTAATGATACATTTTGTGGATTGTGGAACTTTAGAGCTAGGGGTGTGATTTTGTATGTTGTTTATTTATTATTTTATTTTAAGGAAACCTGCTATCGCAACTTCATAGGATAACCATTGATGATAGAAGGCAGGATAACCTGGCTTATCACAATTTGCACATTTTCGATTGTTTTTGTCTGTTAAAGCCGCAGCCTTAACAGGACAGTCTTTGTGACTGTTCGCTGTGGCACAAATGACGCAGCGGGGTATCAGGCTACATCCTGCAATGCGTGATTAAAATTCTGGCACCTGAATAACTGATTTAATCCAGATCTGGGTCTGTGTAGCTCCACGGAAACGACCGTGTAGAGGAGACGCTCTAGGACTAGGTTGTATATCTCTCGACCGGAGTCTGAATTTTTCAGCTCGAGGATATAGGCCTACAAATATAAGGGTTTTTTGGTGTCGCCTTCTTTTTTTTAGATATTTTGCGAATGGTGGTCAACCCTTGTGAAGTAAAGACGCCTTTGTAGTTGCCCTAACCTGGAACCAGACATTACTTTCCTGTTGGTCCGCGGGAGATATTTTAATTATCTCCTACATTGTATATTTTGAGCGCATTTCCGGATCCATCACAAGTGACTCGTCCTCTAGAGGTTACAGGTACCCTATACATTACAGGGACTCTTGTCATCTCAACGTCTCTAGAAAAACATTAAACTAAATTATTTAAAAAAAACGATTATTAATCCAGTTATATTATATAGATGCGAAACATGATATCTTACTTTAAGGGAGGAGAAAATATTAAGATTATTTGAAAATAAAGTTCTTAGGGATGTTTTTGCGTCAAATAGAGACAAATAAAGAGGTGAATGGAGAAGATTGCATAGTATTGAACTACTTAATCATTTTCGAAACTAGATATAATGAGAACAGTTAAGTCTTAGACTGCGATGAGGAGGAAATTTTACACGAATGGGATTATGAAATAGGGACATGGAAACTTCTTGTAGGGAAATTAGAAGCAAAGCGCTCAATAGATAGGTCAAGAATGAGATGAGAATAATATTAGCCATGATTTAAAGGAAGCAAAATATTATACAGGAGATGAGTGGAAAACATTTGTTTATGATAGGAATGTATTAAGAGCTTATGTCCGCGCGGATATGAATCTCTAGGTTCGATAGCGTCATTGAGTTAAAATTAGTAGAAATGATAATTTAACAAAAGTATGTGGATTAAACTTGTTCCTTTTATCACAATCGAAATGTGCAAATATTAAACTCTTATCCCTATACTTTGAATCATATTGACAATAAACAATGTTAAATGATTAGTATTTCGGGTTTTTTTTAGAAAAGATACAGTTCAGAGAAACTTGAATAAGGAAACTTTGTTCTTATCTATCGACGGATTGTAAGAACATGAAGCTCACGTGTTTATATGATTGTACCATTAAACAAGTACAAAGACCTTACAAGATAAAACGGAGAAATACATTTTTAACAGAAACGGAGACTGAACAAAACTTTCAACACTTTTGAAATTCATATTAAAGCATCGTTGAGGTTATGTAATAAGATGTTAATTATATAATTTTTATAAGATTCATGATGTGTTCCGTTGAGGTTTATTCAAAATTAATATAAAATTATAGAATATTCACCTGAAAGGTCCGTCTCCTCAACTTGATTAATCATTTAACTGTAGCGCTTTCGGGACTTGTCCCATCATCGGCAGGATTCAAAACTGGTGTTTCACTGAAGATCTGGTAGAGGGGGTTGCATGTATTGGGTTCGTTTTCGTTTATCAGGCTGTCGTTGTGAGCTGCTTTCATGATTTCCATCTCTTCGAGTAAGTTTATCTTCGCTGGATTATTTTCTCTGTGCATTACTGTTAAGGTGTTTTCAATATTTAACATGCCGATGATGGGACATATAAACATATAACCAATTATAACAATTTTAATATACCTGATTGTAAATAAATAAAGTGATCTACATTCAGTTCCTGATTAAACTCACTTGTTCAGACTGATAGCCTTCTTTTGCGAAACTAATATTTTATGTACAGATTTATGTAACAGCTAACAATATTTAATACGACTGTAAGTACGAGCACAGTACACAGTGAGTTGGGTGAACGCCCTAATGTAATTGGTTAAAGCAATTCGCTACAAGCCGGTAGGTCGGGGGTTGAAGTCCTGGTGGTGTCAGCAGGATTCTTGAACGGGTCTAAACCTTCTGACGGCACCATGGCCTTGCAGTGTCTAGGCCTCTAACGAAAATGAGTAACAGATGTTTGTTCTGAGGGTAATGGTGGTCGTTTGGCGAGTCCCGATTGTCTAGAAAGGTGAATGCCTTAATCTCCAACTACCCTAAGGGTATCCGAAGGTCTATGCTGGGATCACTTTACCTTTTAGACAGTGAAGGATGTAATCTAGCTTATATATATGTGTATATATATACGTACATACAGGGTGAGTCAGAAATAAAGGTATATGGTTTGTATAAATAAGACAACAGGTTACCATTTGGCGTATGGTTTTACAACAGGCCCGCCAATTAGAATTTCATTCAAATGTGGAGGGACTTAGAAATTATAATTCCGAAATTCTGCAAATTATTCTAAACAAATTTCTGATGTCTGAAAAGAATAATTGGTAATATGTTTTACTGAAATATTATCAAACATTGAGAATATCAACTGAAATTATTTCGTCAGGTCTAGTGATGTCAAGATAATAATTATTCAATTTTCTTTCTCAGAAAAACAAAGTTATTTTATGAGTCTGAAAATATTCACGGCTTAAAGTCCCTCCAATAGGACTTGTCCCTTGGATTTTTCCATACTAAAAAATTCATGGACCCCGGTCGGGTTTGTACCCGCGACGCAAGGAACATACCCACTATAGGCCTACCACCACGCCAGTACCATTATATCCCCATTTATTTTCTAAAATCTGTCTTACACTAAAAATCTTGCATTGTTGGCTTATTTATTCTAAATCCACATTGATGGTCACCTATTACAACGTCAATACATAGAGTTAGTCTGGAAGTAACATATTTGATAGAATTTTGTACGAAGTTTAAACTAATGTCACGTACCTGTAGTTTTTGCAATCAATTTTATCTACTCTCTTATAGATTGGTACGATAATCGACTATTTTCATATTTTGGAAGAGCTCTATTTCCAAAGCCATACGTAACCATTGTATCCCCTCCATTAATTTCCCGTCCGATATTATTAGTTTTGCTCGAATACCATTTGAATGTGATGCCTTAAACATATTTAATTTTTCTTTCGCCATTTCAATCTCTATGAGAAACTCGCTACAAACCGGAATGTAGAGGGTTCCAGTATAGGTGGAATCAGGATTTATAAATTGACCGAATCTTTCTGCTGGTACCATGGCCATTGAGTCAACTTTGCCTATAAATGAGTACCGTACGCTTATTCTGGGAGTAGAGCCGGCTGTCACGCAGGGCTGACAACCTGGCTGACATCAAGTGACGATTGTCTAGAAAAGTGCGAGCCTTAATCTCCTATTACCTAAAGAAACTCCTATTGCCTATTTCAATCTCTAATGCACTTGTGACTAATATTTCTGCTGTGTGTAAACCATCCTCTTCAATACCCTGTTGTTCGCGTACATTTAATAGCTGATTAAACCAGTGTTTGCATCTATTTAATGTACTTTTATAATATACAACCATATCCCCTTTTTCATTCCTAATTATATTTGTTCGTTTGCGGACCCATGTTTACTGGGACATGTTGCTTGTATTATCGTGTACTTTCAACCATGTAAGTTTGCGCCATCCTTTTTGATACACTCTGTATGTATATATATATATATATATATATATATATTGTGCGCCCTGGGTAATTTTTGAACCTTGGTAACCAATATTACAAAACCACGCGATCAGCTACCAATTTACGCCCTGGGTACTTTTTTGACCCTGCACCAATTACCCAGCTTACTACTACTATACTGTGCTGCCGTGTTTCGATCTACTACCTTGTGTATATATATATATATATATATTAGCATAGAGTTCATAACTATCAGTACTATTCAAAATCCTTTGCCCGGGCCCATGAGAGGCAAAGATTGATTCATCCTTCCCATCCAGATACATAAGCATTTAATCAACAATAAGTCTTAAAACACACTGTAGTAATTTATGATACTTAGTTAACCTGAATGTATTATTATCAACCATGAAAGCTAGACGGGAAAAAGGAGCTCATATGACTTTTGAGCAAACTTATATACAGGAATATGCAAGACAGCTGTAGCGTAGCTGACATACACTAATTAAACATTGATTCTTACTAAAAAAATGTATTTAATATTAAATTGCACGTCTGAAGTTTGAAAAATGAAATTAAAAAATTACTTAACTTGATCATTAAAGAAATAAAAGACAAATAATAATTAATATAAAAAATAACAAAACTCACACAATCAACCTCTCACACATACTTTTAGTCCTTGCAGAGGGTGCCTTTCCCTGGTTTGTCGGACCAAAAACCCAAAATATGCAGCTCGCGTCCTCTAGACGACAAAGCAGTGTTCCAACCAAATCTACGATCGAATGATGATGTTGTGGTGTAGGCTATTTGAGCGTTCCGAGGTAGAAGGGGAAGTTGCGCACTATAAACAGAGCAAAGGGAGGGATAGAAAGGAGAGTTGGGTGTAGATACAGAGAGAAAGGAAATTGGCATAGTTCACGAATCTCACTATGGAGGGAGGATAACAGCACTGATGTAACGAACCGAAATAGCACTTTCGGTTCAATATCGCCGCCTCCGGCCCTCTGGGAAAGAAAAGTGCAATTTGCGCCATGGGGACATTGTGACCTTGGTAACCAAAATTTAAAAACCACGTGATCAGCTACCATTTTGCGCCCTGGGGACTTTTTGAACTCTGCATCAATACCCAGCTTACTGCTACCATATTGTGCTGCCGTGTTTCGATCTACTACCTTGCGTATATATATATTAGCATAGAGTTCATAACTATCAGTATTATTCAAAATACTTTGCCCGGGCCCATGAGAGGCAAAGATTTATGCATCCTTCCCATCCAAATACATAAACATTAATCAACAATAAGTCTTAAAACACACTGTAGTAATTTATGATACTTAGTTAACCTGAATGTATTATTATCAACCATGAAAGCTAGACGGGAAAAAGGAGCTCATATGATTTTTGAGCAAACTTATGTACAGGAATATGCAAGACAGCTGTAGCGTAGCTGACATACACTAATTAAACATTGATTCTTACTAAAAAAATGTATTTAATATTAAATTGCACGTCTGAAGTTTGAAAAATGAAATTAAAAAATTACTTAACTTGATCATTAAAGAATTAAAAGACAAATAATAATTAATATAAAAAATAACAAAACTCACACAATCAACCTCTCACACATACTTTTAGTCCTTGCAGAGGGTGCCTTTCCCTGGTTTGTCGGACCAAAAACCCAAAATATGCAGCTCGCGTCCTCTAGACGACAAAGCAGTGTTCCAACCAAAATCTACGATCGAATGATGATGTTGTGTGTAGGCTATTTGAGCGTTCCGAGGTAGAAGGGGAAGTTGCGCACTATAAACAGAGCAAAGGGAGGGATAGAAAGGAGAGTGGGTGTAGATACAGAGAGAAAGGAAATTGGCATAGTTCACGAATCTCACTATGGAGGGAGGATAACAGCACTGATGTAACGAACCGAAATAGCACTTTCGGTTCAATATCGCCGCCTCCGGCCCTCTGGGAAAGAAAAGTGCAATTTGCGCCATGGGGACATTGTGACCTTGGTAACCAAAATTTAAAAACCACGTGATCAGCTACCATTTTGCGCCCTGGGGACTTTTTGAACTCTGCATCAATACCCAGCTTACTGCTACCATATTGTGCTGCCGTGTTTCGATCTACTACCTTGCGTATATATATATTAGCATAGAGTTCATAACTATCAGTATTATTCAAAATACTTTGCCCGGGCCCATGAGAGGCAAAGATTTATGCATCCTTCCCATCCAAATACATAAACATTAATCAACAATAAGTCTTAAAACACACTGTAGTAATTTATGATACTTAGTTAACCTGAATGTATTATTATCAACCATGAAAGCTAGACGGGAAAAAGGAGCTCATATGATTTTTGAGCAAACTTATGTACAGGAATATGCAAGACAGCTGTAGCGTAGCTGACATACACTAATTAAACATTGATTCTTACTAAAAAAATGTATTTAATATTAAATTGCACGTCTGAAGTTTGAAAAATGAAATTAAAAAATTACTTAACTTGATCATTAAAGAATTAAAAGACAAATAATAATTAATATAAAAAATAACAAAACTCACACAATCAACCTCTCACACATACTTTTAGTCCTTGCCGAGGGTGCCTTTCCCTGGTTTGTCGGACCAAAACCCCAAAATACGCAGCTCGCGTCCTCTAGACGACAAAGCGGTGTTCCAACCAAAATCTATGATCGAATGATGATGTTCTGATTGTGTGTAGGCTATTTGAGCGTTCCGAGGTAGAAGGGGAAGTTGCGCACTACAAACAGAGCAAAGGGAGGGGTAGAAAGGAGAGTGGGAGTAGGTACAACGAGAAAGGAAATTAGCATAGTTCACGAATCTCACTATGGAGGGAGGATAACAGCACTGATGTAACGAACCGAAATAGCACTTTCGGTTCACTATATATGTTGTTGTCTAATGTGCCGCATCTAGCACTGAAGTCATTAGCAGCCTTGCTCTCCAATATTTTGAAGTCCTAGAATCTTCATGTTTGATAGCGATCCAGTTGTTCAGATAACCTTCGTCCATTTCTTCATAATGGTGATTGCATAAAATGCATTTCGATGAAGGCAGAAATCGACTATCCATCCATCCATTTATTTATTTATTTATTTATTGAATGTATTACTTTTATTTTTATTTTATCATGGAACAGAGTCCATAAATCTAATAATACACATGTGCCGCCAGTATATCAATAGCATATTTAGGGAGTTTTTCTTGATTTTTTTTAAATTCACGGAATGTATTGTTAAATACGTTTAAACACATCCGCTAATATTCACATTTAATCCTTGTAAATTAAATTAAAATATCAGTTTGAGAATTGTCACTTCATACAGCATAATACTAGCAAATATCGGAATTATTTAATAACGTGTTGGATTATCTTATGTTACAGATATCAGCACGATGACCAGATGTAACAGAACCGTACTTTTCTTCATGCTGTACTTGGTAACGTTTTCACGAGGAAGGGAGCATATCATACAAGACTGTCCGAATTTTCACAACATTCCTAACGAACATTTGTCAAAAGAAGTGATCCAAAATCATCTTGCAATATTGTTGAAACAATCAAATGATGTGTCACATCTAGGTTATACAAACTGCAAAGTCCATGAGATTGGGAGCGATGCATTCGGAACACTGAAAAACCTCAAGAAACTGGACTTATCCTATAATAAACTGGAGTCTTTGCCTGAGGATCTATTTGTAAACAACAAGAATCTGGAGCAGATTTCTCTAAAAAATAACAAGTTCACAGTTGTACCGTACATTGCTGTCCCACTTAAAGCACTAGATTTGAGCAGAAATAAAATTTCTTCTATTGGCCTCAACAAAATTCTAAATGTTGAGCATCTTGGATCTCAGTTACAACCTTCTTGAAACTCTATCTCCTCAAGACGCTAAAATTCTGGCCAATGTTGTTAAATTAAATTTAAATAATAACAAAGGGAAATGCGGTTTTGATTTTGATCTAATCAGCTGTTGGAGTATTAGCAAATTAAATGAGAATTTAAATGAGAAACCTATCAAATACACTGGAGAAAATGGCAAGAACCAAGAAGTAACTTATTTTAATTCTTATTGTGAAGACAATTATGAGGAACTAGCAGAAGAAATAGCAGAAAACAAGAAGAGTAATATATCTCAGCTAACGAAAATGCTGTTAATTGCCAATTGTTTAATGTTATGTTTAATTGCATTAAACAGTAGGCGTGGAGGTACGAGGGTTAAATTAGACTACAACAGCGGAGATATATATCATGCATCATTGGCTCACTGTGGTCGTTCTCCAGTGGCTCGCTCTGTTTTCCTACATAAAATTAATAACAAACATGCCGACTACCGCCAACTACCGCTACTAAGTGAATATTAACCATTGTCAAGCATTGTCGCGGCACCTTCATAGTGAGCCGATGATACGATGTTTTAAACTGTTACTGTTATTATTATTATTATTATTATTATTATTATCTTATTTTTTCAGTTCACTATTTCCCGTTTATATAACTTTCATACAGAGATTCCGATGTCTTTATTTGTCTGTACATTATTCGATGACGTCACTAAGGAACATTATAAAATAATTTTAGTTTTACAGTTATTCTTGTGGTTCCTGACACTTCCTTTATAACCTCATAAAATATTTCTGTGTTGTGCCCTCTTGTTAGCTGTAAACTCCAAGAAAAAACCGGAATGTTATGTTGACCCATAAATGGTCCGTAGACGAATTTTGTCTCTTAGCTCATTTATGCCAAGAAGATCGAGATAAGTAGAATTCCGGGCAACACCCGGTAATCAGTACGGGGAATCTTAAAATAATTACGATATACATTTATAAATATTTTTCATTTTACTTATTCAAGTAATCATAAGATGTACATTAATTTTTGTCTTTCAGCTCATTTATGCCAAGAAGATCGTGATGAGTAGATTCCCGGACAACGTCGGGTAATTAGCACGGGGTATCTAAAAATAATAACGAATAAATTTTTCCTTCAACTTATTTAACTAAACATAAAACACATTAATTTTCGCATTTCAGCTCATTTATGTCAAAAAGATCTGGATAAGTAGATTCCCGGGCAACCCCGGGTAATCAGCACGGTATATCTAAAAAATATAAATTTATAGTTATCTTTCCTTCCACTTATTCAACTAAACATAAAATCACATTAATTTTAATTTATTTAGGCGTAGCAGTGCACGCCGGGTATTAGCTAGTATTTAATATATAGGAAACTTACTAAATTAAGTAGTCGAAAATTCACATAATTGGGATGCAGATAGGGTCTGCAGTGTTCGAAGCCTTCTTTCAACAGTACATATTATGATTTCAGTTTATTTCTTAAAGCCTTCTACTTCAAATTCCCTAAGGCACAAATATTTTTTCAAGCGCTTCTAGAAAAGAGCATTTGATATTTTGTTTTACGGTAAAATATGTCATGCCTGTTGATTTTTTTATAAATGTTAACTAACCGATATACAGATTGATATAGAGCAATTCCATATGTGACTGACTGACATTTACAATACACTTTTGCAGCAAAATGGTTGCATAAATATTACAATTGATTGAAATTAGGGGTGTTATCTACGTGATATGATAGAAGAATAGTGTGTGGTTTAGACTGTACTTAAATATACAACTTTTGAAGAAAAACAATGCTATTTATTATCTATCAAAGTATGTGTGACTGACTGACATATATTTCAACTCATCATGCAGCTTAACATGTTCATCTGCATCTTCTATGAAGTGTGATTCCTAATTTAATTTTCCAAAATACCGTTTGGAGGACACGTTTCAAGTTACATTCCAATAAAAAACGAAAAAAATCACAATTAAGACCAGAGTTATAACCTAATATGTGATGTGTGACTGACTGACTACATTCTGTGACTGACTGACATTATTTTATTAAGACTTTAATATTGTGGAGCTGCAAATATTATACAAATATTATAAAATAATATGAAATTATAATAGATAAGTCCATCGCTGTGGTCTCGAGGTAGGGTGCTGCCTTGTCACGCAGCGGGCCCGGGTTCCATCCCCGGTCGGGACAGTTTTTCTGGGTGAGGTTTTTATGGGAATTTTTTCCTCACCTGTAAGACAAATGTCAGGAAACTTTAAGTCCCAAACGGTCCCCGAAATCATATGTCCATCATCATCATCATCCTTCACCGGTGTGGGAAGCAACGGGAAGCTACCACACCTACAGTTCCCTAGTAAAGCTGCAAGCATAGCATGAAAATGCTATGATTGCAGTGAAAGACTTTCCATTGAGCAAAATTACTATGGATGGATAATAGATAAAAAGCGATAATACGGAGATGAATAAAGAACTTCACTCTTTTTATCATGTATAGGAAATGTACAATTTGATATGCTGTAAAAAGATTAAATAAATAGTGTAATTTATTTAACTTGGTTACCATGTATCATTTTAAATTTCACAAAATAAAGAAAATATTAACTTCTTAACAACTAAGGCCCTTCTCTATAGTTAAATATCCCTAATATACGTATAATATTATTACATCCAAATTAACTCATTAAAATTTATCTGATGCTGTTAATAGATTGAACCATTGAAATAAATAAAAATACCGATATGGAATTTGCAGTGTTCGTTCCAGAACACTAAAATTAACTTTCACACGTCTCAACTTTAAAGACAAAAACAATTAACGAAAAAGTACAGTATACAAATTGTTAAAATTTTTTATTTAAATGTGGAAAATTCTGTTATAATTCTTTCAAAGCAACTGATTACAAATTATATTGCTGACATGAGTTCTATTTTTAAACTAAGCAATTGAAAGAAATCTCTTACAATGCGCGAAATATTGCTTTATGACTGACTGTCTGTTCCCAGTTGGCCCACATATTAAAACGTTGTCATACGTATTTTCACTCTGTTGGTTTCCAATAACATTACACCCAATAATAATTTTCTTTTACACTGCCGATTATATATACTTCATACGATTTAAAACTGTTGTTGCAATGAACATGCATGACTATGTTTCTCAAAGTGAATGCTAGCACAATAATGGAACTGTGGCAACATATCACTGTGGATCCCCGATAATACGATGCACATGGCATGTGAAAGGTCAAACTAATGCGAGAAACTTTCAAGTTCAAAAACTCCCACACACACATTTTTTAACACATAAGATCCGTGTACTTGTTTTTAATTCCAGTACACAACACTCTAGTGACTCACTTAATAACATACATATTAAAGAATCGCATAATGAGGAATTATTTAAATGACACTAATAAAAATATAATTTTCTTTCACACACAAAGCTTGTGAATTTTTCAAAATTTTCACATCGGTATGACAATTTCATGGAATTACTCTACATTTAAATCCTTGACTGCCTTTTAGCTCAAATTGTCACAGAAGAAGGGCCAGAAATTATTTTATGAATCAGCTGAGTTGAACAGTCTACCAGATTACCGAAACTCTACATTTAAATCCTTCCACTGGCTGCCTTTTAGCTCAAATTGTCACAGAAGAAGGGCCAGTAATTATTTTATGAAACAGCTGAGTCGAACAGTCTACCAGATTACCGAAACCACGTTTATGTTAATACACAGCGGATTCCAGCAAGCAACTGACTACGTCATGCATATTACCAATATAAGTGAGGGGACGAAAAGTCAGTCAGTTACGGGACTCCAGCGGGAAACATAATGACTTTACAACAAACTGTCATCAATACCTTTTTATTAGTTGTGTACCGATAACGTAGAATCCAAGAGTAAATTTTAATCCATCAATTATTATGTTGTGTACAGTAATTTCTATCCGTTTTCTGTGACTGACTGACCATAAATTACAGTTAACAACTATAGGACATATTTAAAGTATACAGAATATTAGAATGCAATTAATATTATTTCATTTACGACCAAGGAGGACGAAAGTATGGTTTAACAAAAGATTTTGTGAAATAAAACGAATTCAAGAATTCAAACGACCAAATCATTAAACAAGAAATTGGTAAAATTTTGCGTATTTTTTCAATTTTGGAATATAAGTTCTACCACAATTATTAGATTAAAATAATACACATTTGAAACATTATCTTACAGAATTATAAAATTTGATATATATATATATATATATATTACAATAACAAAATTGTTCCTGCGTCAGTTTCAAAAATTTTACCTCGGTATGACATTTTCGTGGAATCGCTCTATTCTTCTATTAATTTTCTAGTCATATATTCTAAATCTTCATAATCTTGTGCAATTAAAAATTGATCATCTGCAAAATGTAAGTTGTATAAAGTTTTCTTGTTTGAAATAGCAATTCCCTTGTCAACATTTTCTCCTCCAATTCTTTAATATTTCGGGTACATATATTTTAAACAGAGTCGGTGATAGACAACAACCTTGACGAAGACCTTTATTTATCGTAAAGCCATGTGAAAATTTACTGCCAATTTTAATTTTAGATATACAATTGTCATATACATTTTGTATAGCTTTAATTACACTGGACAACACATTTTAACTTTTTGTTAGTTACGGGAATTGAAATGACCAGCTTTCGATTCATTTTTTTCATGCTGAACACGAAAAGACAATGGAATTGTCAGCAGTGGTCCAGTTTCTTTCGTAATTTTAACAATTATCTTTGAGAAAAATCCCTCCTTAAATCTGGTAATATTAAGACTAGTTTGCCTCAGTTAAGGGTGTTTCATTTTAGCTTGTCTGCTGTAATGAACCTCGGGGACATCTCTCACCACTGATCAACAATAGTCAGCTAGCATAGACATATTCAATTTGCCTTGGTATCCTCTTTCAAATGATGAGATCGTCTGGTGAAAATGTTCTCATGTTCATCAGAAACTGCACCACAGTTTTCCAGGAAAAAGACCAAATGAGAGTGGAGAAAATTGATTTTTAATGACATATTGTACTCCATTTCACGATAAACTAGTAACATATTGTCCACACTTAGTCTGTATTTTGGGGTCGCGTGATTCCCCAAAGAAATTTAAGATAACTACTCTGAATGATTCCCATGCATTTTTCTTCTTTTCTTTTCAAATATTCCGAAAAGTGTTTATGCTTAAAGAGTTCTCTGAACAAAGGAAGAAATAAAAATACCTTCCTTAATTTTATTTGTACTTAGTCTCGGAAATTTTGTGAGTAAGTACCTAAATGCACTCACATCACTAACACTACCTTAAGACTGAACTTAGATGAATTTAAAAATAATCACCACTCTTTTGGTTTGTGTTGGATGTTTATAACAGACCTTGTATATTGTTGCAGAATGCAATGCAATTTCCTTTTAAATTGCTCGAGTGACTTCTGGCGTGTCTATATGCAGAGACCTTTACATTCTTGCCAAGATACTTAATCTGTCTAAGTCGCGAAGCCAGGAGATCTGCTTTGGCCTTTGAGAGTTCTAATTCTTGAACAAATTCATTTAATTCCTCTTGAGTCATTCTGTGTGACTGGGTTGCAATTTCAGGATTGAAGTCAGGATCATGCTATGTGAATGGTCTGGGTATTTCTTCCGAAGTGCTGGATTTCGTTTCATCGTCTGAATCAATATTATAGGAGTCTGGTTGTACTGGAATAGGAAGCTCTTCAGAGTGTGACACCGACGAATAGCTGAGGATTTGTTGGGATAATTTACGACTAATCTCTTCTTCTTTGAAATAAACTTTACCGGTGGGATCATACAGAAAAACAATCACTTACATGATCAGTTTGCTCTCTCCAAATCATGGTGATTTCTTCTTTCCTTTCAATCAGCCATTGCCATTGTAGCAAATATGTGGAGCACAATGTTTGTCAAGATCCTCTATTTTGCACCCGAAGTAAAGATTGGTACGCTTTCTTAATAAATTGAGTTATATGTCGCTTTTGCAATGCAAACGTCAGTTTTCCTCAAATATAACAAAAGTTATGTGGAGTATACACACAACCCCGAACGACTTTCGACCCATTAGCATTTTACCTACCTTTTCAAAAGCTCTGGAACGATTAGTCCACAAACAACTGACTGAATACCTAAATAAATACAACCTTCTTGATCAATCTCAGTCAGGCTTCAGGACAGGACACAATACAAATACTGCTCTACTAAATATTTGCGAAGACATACGCGAAGCTGCTGATAATCGAAAACTTACCATTCTTACATTACTGAATTTTAGTAAAGCATTCGACACAGTAGACTTGGACTTATTGTTGCATAAACTTAAAAACCTCTTACTCTCTGATAGTGCCACGCAATGGTTCAATTCCTACCTTCATGAGCGCCAGCAATCTGTTGTAGGAAATCATGCATTATGTTCTTCTTGGTCCTTCTGTAAAGCTGGGGTTCCATAGGGTTCGGTGCTTGGACCTTTGCTTTTTTCAATCTACATAAATGACATATCTAACTCCCTAAAGCATTGCAAACATAATTATTTTTGCAGACGACATGCAAATCTACATCCATACAGACAAATATTCTCTAAATGACGCTGTTGCCAAAATTAACGAGCATCTTGACTCACTAATGACTTGGACAGTTAAATATGGACTGCAATTAAATCCTAGAAAGTCACAATCAATCATTATGGGTCACCAGATACTATTATCTACAATTAACCTAAACACAGTCTCGCATGTGTCACTAAATGGAGTTCAAATCCCTTATAGTGAGACAGTAAAAATTCTAGGAGTATTTATTGACAACAACTTAAATTGGAATACACAAATAAACCATACATGCAAAACAGTCTTCTCAATAATACATTCATTAAATCGCGTAAGAAATTGTCTGCCATTCGCTCTTAGGAAAATGTTAGTAGAAACACTTGCAATGCCCCATTTTGATTATTGTGACACTCTTTTTACAGACTTAAATATTATTTCCACTCAAAGACTTCAACGTGTTCATAATTCTTGCGCACGTTTTATTTGTGGTATTCGCAAATTTGACCATGTTACACCCACCGTCCCTGGAACAATTATCGTGGCTTCGTCTAAGAGATCGTAGAACTGTCCATTCCCTATCCCTTCTCTATAAATACTTCACACATCATCGGCTAATTATTTATCACGCCGCTTCATCAGACTATCCGACACACATAATCTTGACACTCGATCCCATCAGCACATTGTCCTTTATATCCCTCCTCATCACACTGTATATTATTCATTATCTTTTACGGTCTCACTTACCAAAACATGGAATTCCCTTCCACCCTATGTCAGAGACTGTCAAACTATAACATCCTTCAAAAACAAACTAAAGAATTATTTAATAACAAACTAACTTATACACCTCACTGATAGTATTCTTTTAACAATTAATAAATTAAATTATTTATGAAAATAATATTAAGAATAACAAATATTTTCATTTGTTTTGTTTTAAATATTGTATAATCGTAAAATTAGTTTCCTATATCTAATTTTTATTTTGTTTTTTATATACATTAGACAGGGACAATTTAATATGTCTTGCTTGTATACATTTTATTATTACTTTTAGTCTTAATTTTAATCAACATTAACTGGTTGCATTATAAATCGTAATATAATAGATATTATCTTTTTGATCAAATTTTTATTTAGTATTTAATATTAGAGTTAATTGAGACTGTTATATTCTGATATAATATATGTTTGTCCTAGTGAGTGGAAGAGAAGGCCACATGGCCTTAACTCCACCAGGCTAAATAAATCTAATCTAATCTAATTTTGTGGCATTTTTTGCTTTATTACACTGCAATTATATCTCCGCGCATTTTAAAAATGGATCTGAGAAAATATAGACATATCACACATGTGTTCTACACGACAAAACTGCACATCTATAACTTATACACCAAAGAACGAACCATTGTTCACTCACAAAATTCCACTTCAAATCATTTCACAACCTATTGGGGTAAACACCGACCCTTGAGGGGGGGGGGTAATTCCTAGAAAGAATTTCGTTATTATTTGGGACCACACAATAAGCTATTGTTATACAGTGGTTAACGGTAACTCAAGGGTTGGCAGGTACATGTACCTAGCGAAGCGAATCTAATGTTTATCATAAAAGTATAAATTTGATTGACGTGATGAATATGTTCAAAAACAATAAATTTTGTTAAAAGGAATACTTGAGCCCATTTTAAACTTCCTTGGAAAGTTAATATAAAAGGCCAAGAAATGTTATTGTTAACACAGTGTGGTTAGTAACTCATACACACACACACACACACACACACACACAGGGTAGTTAGTAGCTCATGCACCACAGAGTGTGGCCAGTTGCTCTCATACGATCAGAGTGTGTGGCCAGTAACTTCCTTATGAAAAGATAGTGGGCTAGTTTATCATATTACGAATAATGAGAGGAGCCTGTTGCTCCTATAGTATTACCTAAAAGTGTGAATCAATCTATCGTACGTAAATATACTAAGGAAGTCCAGATTAGCTCAATCGTTTACAATGTTATTATTAATGCCTTGTGAATACTGTGTTGTTTCACAAATAGTCATACATGACATAACAAACCCCCTTTCAAATTACACTACTTCATGACAATTTTACTCAACTTTCCGGCTGCAATTGGCTCAACCAACGGTTAGATTAATCGCCGAGTGATAGACATAAATAAATCAGTGACAGTGTGATCGAGAATCCCAGGTGACTGTGACCAACACGACGCCAGATACAGCGTGGGTGAAAGGTGAAGAAACGAGAATTAGCTGCAGACGCTGAGCTGCGGGGAACCAGACGCAGAGCGAATCAACTGAAGATAGCGACATCAGTGGACGCGTAAGTCAAAAAAGAAAAATAATATAATTAAATAGATAAAAACTTTTTTTGAGTGATAAATAATACAATATAGCCTATGTGTTTAAAACCTAGAGATGAAACAAATGTAGTAAGAAAGTATATGTATAATTGGACATTCCATAAAAGTAAATGATACTCAGAAATCATAAGAAGTTGATTAGCCAAAAGTTAAAAGTTAGCAATATGGAAAATATTAATTTAAATAATGAGTTCGCGCAAGGACAGGGCAGTGTGGAATCTCCAATTACCACTGATGTAAGTATAAATGAGGTTCATTGTGGAAGCTCCATATCGGTAACCCAAGAAAGTAATGAAAATGTCCAGAGTAATATTAATGAAACTCGAGAATCGCCAATGCAAAATCCCAGATAAATGTTGAATATTTGATACAAGTAATAAAAACGGCAAATAAGTCATTGAAAGATGAATTAATTGGATCGATTGAGTCAGTAAGGACCGAAATGGAGCAAAACAACAAGATAATGAGCGAGAAATTGAACATAGTTTTATACAACATGACCGAGAAATTAGTCACGGTTGATAATGTAGTTCAGAATCTCAGTACGACAGTTAATAATTTAAAAGACGAAAACGAAACTGTCCAAGTTGTACTGGCTAATGAGTCTAGGGAACGAACGGAACAAATTGAAGAAATGCGGGAGGAATTGTCAAGCAAAATAAAGTATCAAGAAAATAAAATAAAAGTCTATGGAAAATAACCAAAAAGAATCCGAAATAACGGTAACTAATCACATTAAGGAGATAAAGAGAATCGTGGAGGGAAGTAATGAACTGGTAAATAAAAAAGTATCGAGTTTTGGAGACATAATGGGACAGGTACACGGTCTAGAAAAAAAAATTAAATACTATTACAGAAAAAATTAACAAATACTCACGTGAGGCAACAATTGTGCCAAATAACTTGGAATTTTCGTGCTCGGAAAATACAGAGGTTAGGAACGAACCAGCCGACTTAACCCCTAAGAATATACGAATGTTAAGTCCGCCAGTTCAATCCACTACTGATAGAGCAGAAAGAAGTGTAAGCCTATGTACAGGTCACACGATGCCCCAGTTCCAATCACAGGTCTATCTATTTGATATACCATTGCCCAAATATGACCCCAAAGGCGATGATAACCCTATACAATTTTTAGAAGAGTTGGATAATTATTTGAAAATTAAAATGACCCCGAATCACAATTATATGTATGTAATCCGTAAGTGTCTGGTAAATCATGCGCTTAGTTGGGTAGAAGTGACCCTTACAAGTGACACAGAGTATGAGACCTTTAAACGCGCGTTCCGCAACAATTTTTTTAATGCAGAACGGCAGATGAGAATTCGTAATGAATTGCACAATGGTATATTCACAGGAGATAACGGCGCGTTACATTCTCAGAGTATTTTCTGACGCTAGCGAAAAGAGGAAAAACTCTTATCGCCCCCACCGTCTGAGGCTGAGTTAATACAGATGACGATAAATCGTTACCCAGTATCAATAAAACCAAGCCTAATTGTTTCAAGAATAAGTGACATAAATCATATGATAGAGTTGCTTCAAACTTTAGAACCTATATATATATATATATATATATATATATATATATGTGTGTGTGTGTGTGTGTGTGTGTGTGTGTGTGTGTGTGTGTGTAAAAACGGGGGTAAATTATAGAGGAACGGAAGGAAATGGTACCAATGGGAAGAAATTTAGTGAAGATAGACCCCCTAGTAAGAATTTAAAAGTGGACGAAGAGGCAGGTAGCTACGTCAAGGATAATTACAATTCCAGGAAGAATAGATACGATTCTAGGAACAAGTATCATAAAAGAAATGAAAACAGGAACTATACCCCAGAATAGACAAAATGAATACAGACGACCCAATAATAATGCAAATAGGCTAATAAATATGTGTAGTATAGGCGCGGATGCTAAAGTACAGCAGAGGCCCTTAGTAAATGGTAGAATTGAAGAAAACACGTATGTGCCTTATCGCGACACAGAGTATAGAAATGATCGGAGAACTGATCACAGTTACGATAATCATGTAAGCATAAATAATCGTAATTCTCATTATAATTCTCAAGGAACTGGGAGCATGTCGAATAGAAATCATTCTAATGACACAAACGGCCAAAACTCGAACTCAGGACCCATACCTAACGCACAGGATAACCTAAGCGCTCATGCGGTCACATACGAGCCACGAATGAGAACTAATGAAAATCACGATTTAGTAGATCGTGCGGCGGATCCTTTAAACTAATATCGGACTCACTTAACAATGACCGAAGTGATGTCCTTACCTTATTTTGTGAGCCCTTAAAACGGTCATCCCTCATCGCCCAATCTCAAGAGTCAAATTCGTATAATATCGAATGTTAAGTAATGAAACCACCGACAAAATAGAAAATGAGATTTTGAACGTTAATGTAAATGTAGAGACCATAGCGGAATTGCCATATATTGAAGTGAAGATAAATAATAAAGCACACTATTGTCTCGTAGATTCGGGCTGTACATCTTCAATAATTAGTGAAGATTTGTATAATATTTTATGCGTAACGAAGTGTCCGCTCATGTCGATCCCTATTTGTATCGTAACGGCATCAGTAGCCATTGGAAGAAAAAGACAAATTATCAAAATACAGACAATGATCCCCGTAAGTATAGGTGGCATTGTTTTCGATCTAACTTTTCTAGTGATACCGCATCTTACTACGAGCCTGATATTAGCTTGTGAGGTGTTAGAGAGCCTAAATGCTCGTATCGACTTTGATCATAAATTAATTGAGCTGAAAAATGACTCCATAAATATTGCTATCCCAATAGTGACAGTAAATCAAAAAGATAGAGAAATAGTGCCTTCTGACGATATTGAGGAAGAAGTATTCTTTATAGAGAAGTTGAATATAAATAATGTATCAGTTGAGGTAGTAAAAGAGTATAGGTCTACTACTGATACCAATGATATGGCCAAGTCTTGTAACGACACTGAATGTGTGGATTGTTTAGTTTATGTGCCCAAGAGCATAAATAAGATTAATGTTAATAATGTAGTTGTCGGGGCAGGCAAACAGAACAATGGTTACAATGCTGATGAGGTGATGCAAGAAAAATACAGGAGGCAGAGAATATAGATAACGTACAACGAGATAGGCTAAAAGAGATGTTTCAGAATAAAAGTTCGTTTAGTCCCAGGGCGGGTAAATGTACCACCTATACTTACTCATTCGAGGTCATTTCACACGAGCCTATTAAGATTAAATCGCGGCCGATTCCCGTTGCACTCAAGGAACGAGCAGACGAAGTAATTAATAAATTATTGTCCAATGGGATAATCGAGAAATCAACATCGCCATATCTGTCAAATATATACTGGGTTGTAAAAAAGGACTAGACACTTCGAATGACTCTAGATGCCAGGAGAATAAATAAGTATACAGTGCCCGATAATAACGCAACCAATCAGTAGAGACGGCTCTCGCAAACATGGGACGAGGTCGATATATTTCTACTATTGAACTAAGCGAAAGTTTTCTCCAAGTACCACTACAAGAAAGCATACGTAAGTACACCGCATTTAATCATTGTGGACAGACTTATCAGTTCCAACGATGTGGGTTCGGCCTTAGGAACTACGGGAGTGGGCTTTTAAGAGCCATGGACCATATATTCGGTGGCGACATTGGACACGCCGTCATTCAATTTTGTGATGATTTATTAATAATTACTGATGACTATGAAGAACATTTAGTTCAGATTAATCGAATCATATCTACCCTCGCTAGAAACGGTATGACAGCGAACTTGGAAAAGTCTCAGTTTTTACGCCGAGAGGTAGAGTTTTAGGGTTCATAATTAATAGTTCTGGAACTTGCCCTAGCAAAACAAAAATCGAGTCAATCTTAGCCATACCCCCACCCAAGAATATTAAACAACTTAGACGTTTCTTGGGTATATTAATGTATTATACCAAGTTTGTGGTAAATTATTCGCAACAAATTAGTCCACTTCGTGAATTGCTAAATTAAGAGACTAAGCAGCTACAAGCTGCTTTCGAAAGGGTTAAGTTAGTATTTGCAAATAGTATTTTGTTGCCACGGCCCGATTTTACTCTTCCATTCCACATATATACCGACGCGTCTCAGTCTGGCCTGGGCGCCATCTTAACCTAGGTAGATGGTGAAGGCAATATTTACACTATTGCTACAGCTTCAAGAGCGACAAGTAAGGTCGAACAAAAATCGATGGTGACAGAGCTAGAATTAGCTGCGATTTATTTCGCAATCTAGAAATTTCGTGCCTATATTTTCGGTCATCGGTGTGTGATTCACTCCGACCATATTATCATTTCGTTTCTGAACAGATGCAAACTGGGATCGAACAAACTTAGTCGATATATATCGGAGATATTGAGTTATGATATATCTATCGAGTATGTGCCGGGAAACGAAAATACATTCGCTGATCTGTTTTCGCGGTTAAATTACGTGACAGGAATACCGGACACCATGGGAACGCCAAAAAAAGACGTGCGTGTCTTGAGATTAGTCTCAAACGCTCCTGATAATTTGGCAAAGATAATAATGAATATAGGCAAACACCAGTCCAACGACACTCGTCTCAGCGAGATATTAAGAAAAGCGAATGACATCACAAATGTCAGGGACTGCGACTCGTTTGAAACGCTCAATGGTGTGTTGTACAAGAAATGTGGACGTGAATTTACGTCATGGAAAACAGTAATCCCTTGCGAATTAGAACTCCCATTAATAAAATATTTCCACGTGGCTTTAGTTCATGCAGGTTGCGAAAGGGTAATACTGAATATATCCCAATATTTTTATTGTAGACGACTGGCTAAAAGGGTCAGAAAGATCACATCTGCTTGTGACCTATGTCAAAGATGCAAAAGTTTGAACGTAAAGTTTGACTGTCCTCCTCAAAGTATCATCAGAGATAAGCCTAATAGTCTTATCACGGTCGACTCTCATGGTCCTATGCTTACAGAACAGTTGGTTTTAAGCATATATTCGTTGTGGTAGATACGTTTTCAAAATTCATTCATATAATATTAATTAATGGTTATTAGCTAGCATAAAGCCTTCTTCTTGGAGGTAGTTCACAACTTCTGTTGTTTTTTATGAGACAATATCTATACGACAGTTCAGGTCTCCTGCGAGTATGACAGGGTCATCTCCAGTGATGGTGTTCAAACATTGACTGATTTCGTCTATAATATTAGCTGGTGAGAACTCTGGTTGGAAATATACACATATAAGGGTGCATATCGCGGTCCTTACTACTAGGGCATTTTTTTATTTATATGAAACTGCGAAAGGTGAGAAGATTTTTTTGATTAGACAGGTGATGCCGCCTTTGGGTCTGCCCAATGGGCCTTGTTCTGCCAAGATATTGATCGAGTAATGTGTGTTTATTGTATTCCAATCATCTGTAAGGAAGGTTTCTGTTAAGAACACTATGTCGTAAGCCTTAAAGAAATTATCGGGAACTAGTGATAATATAGTTTTAAGTCCTTCTATGTTCCAATTTAGTGCCCTTAGTCTGAGTTGCTTTTGTGTCTCATTCGGTGAATTCCGCTCCATTGTCTCGAAAAAACAGGGAAAGCGGAAACGCCTGACTGTTATTCCTGTTGGCCAGAATTCCGCTTCATTTGCTTTCTCTAGGAAATTAAATGGGATTCCTAACTTAAAAGCTTTCGTACTCCCTTTAGTTGACAGTTCTTCACATGTCACATTTTCTTTAATTCCTTTTTTTGCTAGGAAATTTTTAATAGTACCAGTGGTTGTTTGGGGTTTCAGTCTACCCACGAAAAGCCAGACCATCTTGTTTACTGCTTGTAAGTCGTCATCACTCGGTCCGGCACCGGTCATGGCTGTTCTTCTACTTATTCATCTAGGGCTAGGCTCATGTTCTTGTTTTGGCGATCGAGTTTAGGACAAAAACCTCCATCTAACACGGTCACTCTGTGACTCCTCATCCAATTATTTGCTTTTATAAAATCTATCTATCTTGTTCAGAAGGGATACCGAAGAATTTTCACTTGTCTACCACATAACACTGTCAAAAATTACATAAATACATTTCATTTCAAAAATATTTTAATGAATTCCTAGAATTTTCATTGACAAAGAATACCGGAATTTGAAAGTTGAAAAATATGAAGGAGTATGAAATTTTCACTCAAATATGAACATTTTGCTAAAATATTATGAAATATGAAGTTTTTGTTGGTCTTACTTAATTCTACATATCATAAAATGTAAAGATACTTAGTCTATGAGCTCTCCGACAAATAGTTTAAAACATAAAATTTCATAAAATTCCTCGCTCTAGTGATCAGTATAAATTTTCCACTGAACTACATAATGAATTAGTTAGAAAAAACATAAAAATGCTTGCTAATTTAATACGGGTCGTTTGTTTGTTGGGAAAACTTGGGTTACATTTTTGGTGGTCATGACGAGTCTCAAACATCTCCTAACAGAGGCAACTATATAGAAATATTGAAATGTATTTCTAATTATGATCCTGACTTACAATCTATGTTAGAAAGTGAAGATGTTTTTCGTGGGTTATCTCCTGACATACAAAACGAATTAATGGGTTCTGTATTTCAATATTTAATTCAAGAAATAAAACGGGAAGTGTCCGAGGCAACATTCGTTGCATTAATTTGTGATGAGGCGACAGACATTTCCATGAAAGCTCAGTTATCAACTGTTCTGAGGTATGTGACGAAGGAAGGAACCATAAAGGAAAGATTTATTCATTTTAAGGATATAAGTCAGGACCGTACAGCAGATGCTCTTTTTCTGCATGCGACAGATGTCTTGCATGATTTTGATTGCGATGCCAAATTAGTGGCACAAACATATGATGGTGCTGCTGTAATGGCAGGCGAACACAGAAGTTTGCAATCTAAACTGAAAGAGCATTACAAAGATGCAATATTCGTTCACTGCTATGCTCATTGATTGAATCTGGTCTTATCGCAATTTGTTAGTTATATCAAGCCTGTAAAAATTTTCTTCTCATCTATAACTGGTTTCGGTACTTTTTTTTCTAAATCCACTAAAAGGATGGCGGCATTGGATGCAGAAATAAAGAAAAGATTCTCTTCTGCTGGTCCTACAAGATGGAACTATCAAAGCAGGCTAGCGGAGAATGCTCAACAGAACAAAGCTGATATTGAGAACCTATTTATTTCTATAATATAAAATGCAGATCAGTGGGATGAAGAGGCGACATCTTCTGCTCGTGGTCATCTAACACAATTGAGAGACTTCGATTTCAACTTTTTCTTGGCAATGTTCTCATCAATTTGTGTACATTCTGATCATTTATTTCAAATACTACGTTTTATATTGTATTAAGAAAATTGAGGATTTTAAGAGTCAACTCCAAGAAACTAGAAATAACTTCGATTTCTTCTGGAACGAACTTGTGAGAACAGTTCCTAGAAGCTATTCGGTAAAACGAAATCGCCTGGAACCTATTGAAGATGAAGATAAAAAGTCCACATATAAAAGGCTGTATGTTGAGATTATTGACGTAGGCCTACTTGTTATGAACATATCTGACCGAGTTGGTGAAATGGCCAAACTTAAGTTCGTGAGTCTCCTTGATCACAAGCAATTTGTTAAATTCAAAATTTAGTTTCCAAGTGAGGCTCTAAACAGTTTAACGGAAAGTTACGGATCTCGTTTTGATTTTGCACGTTTAAGAAGCGAATTGATCGCCATTTATTCAGATTCTGAATTCTATAAATATGTGAGTGTTCTGTGCGAGTAATTGCGATCTCAAGAGTTAGATGTTGTTTTCCCTGAAAGCTACAAGCTGAGTAAACTAAGTTGGACTATAATGGCAACGAGTTCCTCAACGGAGAGATCCTTTTCTGCCACGAAAAGGATTAAAAACTATTTGCGAAATACACAAGGCCAAGGTAGAATGTCTGCTCTGTCACTATTAAATATAGAAAATCGCTTGCTTGAATCATTGATATCCAGGGAAACTTTCTTCGATAACATCATAGACATCTTTGCTACCAAGACGAGGAGGATAAAGTTGCACTACAAGAAGTAAGGTAAGGCTAGCATTATTATTTTTAGTGATAGTAGTAGTAGTAGTAGTTATTGTAGCAGTACTAGTAGTTGTATTAGTGGTATTATGGTTGCGCTTCCTCGAATGTATAAGCTACGCTACGCCACTGATCTTAATCTAATCAATCAATATCATATCAAAGATTTATATTAATTCCATGAAGATTAATGTAATTATTTGTTGAGACATTGATAAGATTATATCTGATAAGATGCATAAGAATTTTTTTTTCAGATATCTTCATAAAAGTTCAGGCTAAATTATCCAAGAACGAAAGCAGCAAGGTGAGATTGTTTTCCATCAATTGAGCTCGGATTCTTAGTTAATATCAGGTATGTAGTATTATTTTCAAATTTAAATCATTGCCAATAGTTTCGTAGTTATCAGGCTTTGTCTGGTTCTAAAATTTGAGGGTTCAAACGCAACCGGAACGATGAATTTTTAGAGGCGTAATTTCGTGCTCAGATTTAAATAGCAACGCTAATGTCCTGAGTTGTTAAAGAACGTCATTAAAATTCATCGTCCTGAGTTGTTAAATACCTTCATTAAAATTCATCACACACAAACAGAAGTAGCACATGCAGTTGCTCCAATAAATATGTTGCTCCTCCAGAGTTGTAATTCTCATTCGCGTGTTTGCTTTGTCTTTCGGGGCAAGAAAGATAGGTTATCTACACAAGAGTGTATGGATATATGAAAGTCTAATTTTTAGAGTAAATATCAGAAGTTCTAGTGTAAACACCTCTTTGTCTTATATCAAGGAGTACCCGACTGAAAAACGGCTAAAAAATAAGCTTATCAAATGTTTTCTTAGATAATACCCTAATATACCCTATAACCATGTTCTAATTATATATTTTATTTTCTTATATTTTGCACTGTCATTAACAATCCAATAATTTAAAAAATGTACTGGTTATTATTATTATTATTATTATTATTATTATTATTATTATTATTATTATTATTATTATTATTATTATTATTATTAATTAAATTTTTGTGGACTTCCCTTGTCATATGTAGGCCAACACAATGTAGGCCCATATTACCTAATATGAATTCAGTTGTCTAATATGACTAAAATAGGAGTAGCAGTAGTATCCCACCTCAGCAATTATGTGACTTGAAAAGTTGTGCCTGCAAATTATGTTCTAGAACACTCGTTCCATCTTATTCATATAGATGCAAAGTGAATTTTGTTTTATATTCCCTTAAGATAGGATAGTCACAAAATCGGTGAATGATCGGTGGTGTAAATGTAATTTATTGAGTTTCAAAACATTAAATTATATCGATGTACCCCCGCAGATTTAAACTCTTGATGCATACTTGTACCCGCAGCACGAAACGGTACATTTCCGGACAAAGTTCTTATTCTTAACGTCCTACACAGCCCCCTCTAGAAGCCCTAGAAGTTTATATTGAGAATTTCCGAACGCCCTTTTTACTACACACACACATACATACATATAAGTGTGTGTGTGTGTGTGTGTGTGTGCGCGCGCTGCGTGCGTGTCATAACTCTCAACCGCTTGAAAGAGACAGATATTTTGCTAACAAATTTTAAAAGTGAGCAGAATACCCTAAATATACAGTGTTCGCAGAAACATTGCGTGGTTACAACCTGATATAGCAAAGCAGTCAGTCGATTTATACGAAACTGCCATCATTAGAAAGAGAAACTCAAGGAATTTATAATTGATATATTGACAGAAAGAAAAGATACCAGCACAGATGGCAGCAGAAGAAGAAGAAGAAAACAAAACTGCCTTTCCCGCCATTTCGCTTGTCATTACGGCATTTTTGGAGACAAAGAATTTGTGTTAAATGGTATGAATGTCAAATTTTCAAGTGTGTATAAATCGTGCAGCATAGAGTTATAACGAATCCCACAATCTATAAGAGCTCCGACTGTGTATTACTGCCGCCATCGAATCCATCTCCATCTTACATTATCTTAGACGTTTAAAGAATTTTCTTCCAGTTTCGTTAAAACAAATCCTAGTGCAGAATCTTGTGTTACCACACTTCGATTATTGTGACATTATATATAATGATCTAAACTATGCCTTGTCGCAGAGACTGCAGCGTGTTCATAATGCTTGCATTCGATTCATTTTCAATATCCGCCGTTATGACCATATTTCCGAAACACTTTAATAACCTCTCTTGGCTCCGTCTTACTGACAGACGTAAATTGCACTCTCTTTCGCTACTTTTCAAGCTTCTGAATTCCTACATTCCTACTTACCTGGCGTCCAGATTTGAGAAGTTATCCTCCTACCACAATATTGACACTAGGTCACAAGATAGCAGTCTGCTAACAATTCCTCTTCATAGCACTTCCTCCTATTCTACTTCCTTCACAGTAGCCTCCGCCCGCTCCTGGAATCTCCTTCCTCAAGATATCAGGGGTTGCCGCACACTTGGCCCCTTTAAGTCACGCTTATACAGTTACCTGTTGTCTAATAATTAATTTTTCTCTATTTATTTAATTTTATACTATGTCATTAATCTTTTCCTCGTTTTTTTATATATCTTGTACATATTATATATTTAATTCGTTAAATTTAGAGTAAATCAAAATACATTATAAATATTAATTGTATTGTATTCATAACTTGTAATCGTTTATATATATATATATATATATATATATATATATATATATATATATATATATATTGTAATTTAGATTTAAGACTTTTCTTTTGTATTTTTTTAAACCTGGTTGAGTGGTAGACAAGGCCTTAAGGCCTTAACTCTGCCAGGTAATATAAAGCTATTATTATTATTATTATTATTATTATTATTATTATTATTATTATTATTATTATTATTATTATTATTATTATTATTATTATTATAAGTTATATGTGTGGAGACTGTATGGTGTGTGGGAAAAATATCGCTTGGTGTATGTAGCGTGGCATGAGGAGCACACGTCGAATGTCTTTAAAGTAGGTTATAGCCTAACCAGAAAAGTTATCCTTATGTAATAATAATAATTTGGGGATTCTTTTTATTTAATTTTTAATATAAAAAATATTTAAATAATTTAAAATTAAATAATATTTATTTTACAATGTTAAATATAATAGATGATTTTTGTAACATCAATGTGAAATGTAACAATTAGTGCGTCACATATATTGCCGTGATAAATAATAGATACAGAATTCACAGACAAAAGAAAGTTTCAATAATGTGGTCTTAAGTCGGCCGAACATCAAAAATATGATTGGGTATCGAGGAATGAAGACGAACTTATCGTGTTCTTTCTTGATGATGGCATTACCAATCAGAAACTCACAACATTATAATTTGCAACAGAAGAAGAAGAGATGGGTATAGAGATGTGAAAATAGATCGACGCCATTGAATCATCTCAAAATATAAATTTAAATAATTAATGATATGTTGAATTATATTGGTTTAATCTACATAAAAAAGTAAATAGAAACGACGTAAGTCTAATCAAATAAAAAATAATTAAATTATAAAAATTAATTTAATAATTCAGTAATATATAAATAAATTAGAATATATAAAAAAAATTGAATATACGACTAAAGAAAAAAATTCACATTAATAATTAGGCCTACACATTATTTAAATATTAAAAATATTAAAATATTTAAAGCAAGAGAATAAAATCGCGAATACTACCAAGCTAAAAATATATATCTGATAAAATGATAGAAACGATATTCATAAGTTTCATCTTTATTACCAAATATTATTGTGTAATAAATAACTTATTGAAGAAGTAAATGTTTTTATTCAACTACAAAATGTCTTTACTCGCCATATTTGCGACAGTTACAAATATTGGCGCTTCTCGCCATAATTGTGTTGATCGGTGACTCCCCTGAAGGGATCTACATGCCGGTACAAAAATAAATAAACGGACGGAATAGAAAATTTAATGAAAGAAATTCATTACCTAAGAAACACCGTCACAAGGTACTCAATTGTTTTATTTATCTTTCTAATTATACCAGTTTCATATAAATCCAACAACTGATTGCGACGCTATACCTGATTGTAACCATGGAATCTTTTTGCGAACACGGTGTACATTTAGGCCTATGTTGTCTTCTTGAACAAGTTCACTTATCACTTTAATCATATTAGCTGAATTATCTGTAACAAAGCTACACACTTTCGATTGGAATTTCTCTTTTGCAGCTATTATGACATCCACGGTTAGTGTTTTAAATAGCCACTGGTATGTGGATTTCCAGAACTATCAAGTGGCCACTATAAAAACTCATTTAATTACAAAACACAAATAATTGGTTCATTTCGGATATTAGACAAGTCATCAATTGCCATACACACAGTCTCATTTTTTAATTCCATTGTACAGAGTTCTGACAATTTATTTTAAAAAAATTCCAACCATTTATCAGCAATATCGTGACGAGAAAGGGGTTTATAACCAGGCCTCAGAATATGCACAGTTTCTTGAATTCCTTACGCTCAACTACTGAAAGGAAAGTTAATTCCAAATACAAATCTAGCAATTTGTTCATACAATATTTTTTTTTCTCCGTCAAAAGATTTTGTAACAAATGTATTCATCGTTAATTTTCTTTTAGATGGTGTACTGAACAGATTTAGAATCTGAACATGATACTTTATCTGGAAATAAGAAACAAAGTAAATAAAAAAATCAACGAACAATCATGGTTAATTTTAAACATCAGGAACGTTTTATAATGAACATGTATGATTAAAGAAATTAATTTAAAAATGAAATGATTTGTTTACCTGTATTGCTTGCAGATGTTGATGAAATGTTAACATGGCATTTCTTCATTCTCGTTTTCTCGATCACAAGTTTGACTTAGATGTTCATCTTCTCCTAAACATTTACTTCTATTGTTTGTTAACTATAGTTTAAATTTTAAAAATGCTTGTACATTGTTAGGCTGACCAAATTTTTAAAAACTAAATTATGATTTAAATATAAAATAATTTTATTTACGCCAAAATTAAACCAATGATTTAAATCATGGGTCCAAGGGAAGGTATGCGCAAGGTACTTCCCATTGCGAACACTCAGCCTCTGCATATGAACTCCTTTCCCAACCTGCTCGAGGTGGACCTCCTAATCCGAGTAACCCAAATCAAGGTTGTGGTATATAATCCCTTCGACGATTTGGATCGGAGAACTGATGGGAAGAGGGGATCCTTTCTCTGGGATGATAAGAGACCCATGCTCGGGGAAACAAGAGTAAAGTCCATAACGACAACTAATTTTTAATAGGTTGGTGGAAGTGGCAACCCTCTACATGGAGTTAGTACATCCAGATGTTGGACCTAAAGCTTTGAGATGGCAGCCCCACCAATGGTCTACTCTGCATAGTGTTGGTACCGCTATCAGAGGAAAATACATTACTCCTATTCTTCACAATAGAAACTCGGACGGACGGATTATTTTCCGAGAGGAAGAAAAGATGTCGGGCGTCCTCGGAAGAGATGGTCTTAAATCTATTAGTGAAGACGGAACAGGCAACTAATGCCTAATCCAGGAAGTGCAAAAGAAGAGAAGAAGATGATTTAAATCATGACAAACCCTGCGCTTGCGGTTCCTTTCTAGCCCAAAAATCTTCTGACTCCGGACCCACGGCTTAAAGTCCCTTCCGGAAGACTAGCCCTTTCAATTTCCCACCCTAAAAAAGCCATCAACCTCGACTGGGTTTGAATCTCTGTTCCTCCGGACGAGAGTCAAGTAACTTAACCTCTAGATAACCGAGGCTGATAAAATAGATTTCATGTTACAAAAACATTTTTAAGAGTTTTGATACCATTTTCATTTCATCTCGTCAATATGCAGTACTGATCTCTACTAATTCAACCTATCTTCATTTGTTTCTTTGTTATAAATAATATTGCAAATGACTGACTACACATTCACAATATTATGAGTGTTTATATATAGGCCTAATGGTTAATATTTTGTTAGCCCATATTTTCGAATTACTAATGAATTAAGCTATCTTATGAAAATAATTATTTAGACAAATTTACAGATCTTCACCGATCCTAACTAGTAGGCATCGAAAATGACCATGAGAAAAATGTTTGTTTATATATATATATATATATATATATATGGCATGATAAGAAAAATAAATGCCTGGACGGGATTCGAACCCGGAACTCTGAGTCTGTACCTCAGCGTGTTATCCATTACACCACCAGGCGAATCCAATTCAAACACTTATTTTTCTTATATATGTATTATATTCTCCATTATTACTAGATGTCGCGAGAACTCGGTCTTCACTGCCATCTAGTAGCTGACTATAACAAGTAAGCAAATTAAAGAGAATATTTTTACTATATATATAGGCCTAAACGAGTTTGTTAATGCTCCAGCAACCATAATTTCTGTTTTATCACAGCCAAGCTTGGTATTTAGCAATCAATACAAAAAGTCATATCCCGTTCGTTAACCAGCCAAATCGGATCATTAGGAGTAGGGGTTCACCTGAAACAAAATTTAAAACTCGCTCTAGCAATCGCTGATGGTTTATAACTCATTAAGATACTAAATAAAACGAGCGAAATTCGACTATTATAAGTGTGGGTTTAACTGAAACTCGAAATTAAAAATTCCTCTAGCAACCGCAATGTTTGGTTCGTCGCTGTTTAGTCCTATACCTTTAAATTGGTTTAATTTATTTAGTATTTTAATAAAGCAATAGAAAAATGAATCACTAGAAAATATTTAAATTTGTGTTAAATTATACAATATACAACAGGATATAATTTAAGGCTAAGCATGGTTTGTTTTTACTGCTGGCCGACACATTTAAATGTTGGTATAAGAAATTGGATTTTTCCAATTTAAGGTTTAGCAAAGGAAATATGTAATTCGAAAACCAGCAAAATTCAACTCGCTGAGGAATTCGCTTAGTTCACGCAGTTTCCGTGTGACGGTCATTCTTTTTATTTGAAACATGTTCTATAATGGCTGGGGTACCCAACATGCTGACCACATGTAACCTACTCAACTGACTGGGTGATCCTCCAATTCTGTGATTAACACATGTGAATGTAAGGCCAGCAGCCAGCTGGTAGGTCTTTCATGGCATGGGGCTATGTTTTTTTATTAAATGCTAGAAGGAGGGTTAGAGAAGGCGGTAGAAGTCAAAATCTTATGTTATTTATTCGGGGGAATGCCATATTTTAGATTTTACTTTTGTATACATTTTAAGTATTATCCGACACAGCGCAAAATTGACCTGCTTCGCCTTTGGATGACTTGCAAACTAATGCCGTGTCATCCCGCATACACTCGCTTCACGTCAGTCTGTGGCGTTGTGGGGTGTAGCTATTACCTTAAGTAAGCTGGGTAAGTGCTTCATTTGCTATTTGTTCCTGACTATACATGGTTAGTATCCACGTCCGTGTGATGCAGCAACAGTGCTGCTATGACCGAAGGTAAACGTTCGACTGTGCAATATAATAAGTATGGTAGTGTTAATGTTTATTTATTAAAAATAATGAAATTCGACATAGGCATACTATGAAATAAAATTATGTACGGTGCAAAGATTTAAATTGTTTTAAGGTGTTTTACAAGTTCGTTTCGAAACATCGAAACTACTCCGTGAAACTTAATTTTATATCTTTGTAAAGTAAACAAAAATGTCAGTGAATATTATTTATTCACACAATATTAACCAGTATTATCTAAATTGTTTAATCACATGTTGGATATGTTATATTACAGATATCGCCATGAAGAATGCGCCAATAGGACTTCTACTCTGCTTCCTACTACCCCAGGCACTTTCAGAAAACGAAACATGTTCTACAAAACATCGTATCTTGCAAACCTCAAAACATGTGATTTTCAAGTTATGCGATACCCCAAAGCTTTCCAAAACAGATCTGGAACAATTAGGCCTACAAATCTTGGAACATTTAACATTAAGTAACTGCGTTATTGAAGAGATATCAAACGATGCATTTGAAATGCTGGAAAATCTCGAGGAACTGCACTTATCCCATAATGCCCTAAGTTCTCTGCCACAGGATCTATTTAAAAGCAACAAGAAACTAAGAAAGATTTCTCTAGATAATAACAAGTTCGAGGTAGTGCCGGATATTGATATTATACACTTACAACTTGAAATACTTGATCTATCACACAACAAAATATCTTCAGTTGGCCACATACAAAGTCCTAACGTTGAAATTTTGGATCTCAGTAACAACTTTCTTAAATACCTATTTGAAGGGCATATTGCAAACTTCAAAAATGTAAAAAAATTAATATTGACTAAAAATAAATGGGAATCTGCCTCTGCAGATGAAACCGAACGTAAGGGTGCTGAGAAATTGAATGCAGGTTCGATATATTTCACGTGCGTTGGCAAAAAGGAAAACATGTTTAAATACGTACCGATACTAGAAAATCACCAAAAAAATGTAGAACTATTTTCTTCAACTTCTCCTCCAAACAACATTGAATCATTACAACAAGCAGAAAATGAGGGAAGCACTAAAAGTATGGAGCAATTTTCTTCAACTTCTCCTCTTGACGAAACGCAGCAATCACAAGAAACAACTGAAAATAAGAAATCCTCTAAGAATCTGGTGGCACCACCAAATTACCAAAATAAATTGTTACCATTGATAACATTGCTCTTGCTGTTTATTAAAGAATTTTAGGGCGGGCGTATTAATTTATCTTGCTATAATACATTTCCCTTCGGTATCTGGGAGGTTTCTCTTCTGTACGCGTCTCAATTTGATATCTTGAAAACTTCAGTATTCCTTCAATCGTTCAGATCGCTACAGGAGAAGGAGATACAATTTATTCCTATTGGTTTAAACATATGTGAACATATATTACATATATATATATATATATATATATATATAAATAGCGTGACTTTCCTTTGTTTCTGTTTGTGACGTAGCTAATAATAGGTGTGACTATCTCGCGCTATTTATTGATAATGTTGCCAAGTTGTTCATAGCTAGGCCTTTGGGTTTTCTATTAAGGGCCTAACAGCTTATTTAAAAACCGTTAGTTTCAATTAATTGTAATGTGTTATTTGTATTTACCTTTTAACTGATATGTATTCAACTTTTAATTTGAAACTTCCTAGTGAAATTCCAATTGTATACGTTTTGTTATACTTGTTATTCATAAACATTATTCTGACTTGACATTTTAATCTGTTTTTAAATAGACGTTCTGATACATTTCTATTAACAAAGAGTTTGGTATCTATAGGTTCCTATTGTATTCAGGTATCTGGGATTCATGTATACCTTGGTTATCTAGATCTTCTGGCGCCGTCTGTATTGGAATAACCGAAACTTAACAAAAGGAGTTGTCTTAGTCATTTATAAAAAAAAGGAAATCAACTTTTATATAATTAATAAAATTGATTCATTAATATGATCATTGGATTGCAAATAAATTTCTGAGTAATTAAAGTCCAAACTCGATATGTTTATATATATATATATATATATTATATCTTTATCTCAAATTATGGATCTATATTTAAATGATTTAGATTTGATGAAATATTTAGTTTCTATTTGAAACTAAAACAATATGGAGGAAAATTCGGGTTACAATTATTAGTTTTAGTCTTAATCTTAACTATCATTACTGAATGTATTATATATCATAATAGATATATTGGTCAAATCTTCATTTAGTATTTCATATTAGAGTTAATTATGATTGTTATATTCTCACGTAATATATGTTTGTCCTGGTGAGTGGAAGAGTTTTATGGCCTTAATTCCACCAGGCTAAATTAATTAATTAATTAATTAAAAATCAACCAGATTATTATTTTTATATTTAATAGACTATAAATATGGATCCTCATGTGAATCCTTATTATAATTAGCATAAGAATTAATTAATCATAGCAATTATTTTTTTAATAAGATAAAGATTTCTAGACAATATTAATTGAAATCATGTGGAGACAAAAAATAATATAATCCTGTATATGAGATTATTGAAGCAGCTTGTCACAATAAATTCAAGAAAGTTCCTTCATGTATTAATATTAAACTGGTGACCGACCACATTTTTGGTAATTCACAGTCATCGATTTTTGTCTATTGTGGAATTATTAGGCGATAGTGAGAGAATACTAAAAGCCTACACGCGGAGCTTGAAGTTTATCACCGTACAGTATGATTTTCTATCAATTGAAACTAAATATAAACTCTTATTGACTTTTGGGTGTTTATTACAAAAATACATTTATTTCTGCTCATCACTTCACAATATTCCACAATAATTTTCAATTTTTTAGTTACGGGACACGGGAACTGAATTTTCAAACTTACACATTTCTTGAGAGATTTCTTGTCATGTTTACAGTCAATTAACGGCAATAATATTACAAAATTTGAATTTAATCAGACTAATACTGGCATTATTTCTTCCATTTCTGATTTATTTTCCATTATATATCCTCCAACGTTGATTTGAACACACGATCACAACAATCTCCTGCTTAATTTACCGATTATAGGACATCAATCCACGCCATATAGCCTACAATCTCCACTTCTCGCAACTTAAATCCCTACCACATGAAATCTGGGACAGTCGGGCGTTAGCATCTTTTTAAAAAATCTAAATTTATATTTGCTCTAATCTTGGCTTGATCATTACCCCGTGTAAGGTACACTCCCCAAAAAAAAAAAGAATGGGTCAACTCTTGCTCGTGCACATCTCTATGATTCATAGCTCGATTCACAAGAGAACATTGTCTCCCTCTGTTTCGAAAAACACCATGCAGCTGTAAGATCAAGAGCGCAACGGCTGCTAGTCCAGCCATCGTGTCCCCGTAGCACATACGGTTGAGTCTTGGTCCAATACGTTATCAAGGGGAGTGTCTCGCTTTCGATCCCAGGTAGCACCAATTTTTTATAATATTAATGCGAGTTTATTTTACATTTTCAGAGTTCCTGGACTATCAAATTTAATAAAAAAAAGAGTGGAACAATTTATACCCAACTCCTGTGTGTAGGCTGGACCTGGCCTTAAAAAACAAACCATATAGGATGGAAGTCAAAGTTCTACTTCTTCACGTAAAAAAAATTTTTAAAAACAAAAAAAATGCAAGAAAAGAGACCAGTGAACTTAATATCTTGTCTACAGGCCATCGGCTTCTACTACAGCTCGAAGTCGAATCGGCATGGATCTGACGAGGTCGCGGAAGAATTCTCGATGAGGATTGTTCTCCTCTTCCAGGGCGAAATCTTCCCAGGTATCGAGAACTTGATTCCACAACTCGACTTTATTTCGAGGGGGTTGGTGGGCATACTTCTTAATCCTCTCCTGTTTCAATTTCGCCCGTGCATGTTCGATGACATTAATACCATGTGACTTCGGAGGTCAATTATTTCGATCTCGGGCCTCGTCCGAAACCATCTTTGAATTCTTCCGGCATAGTGCAAGGGATGGTTATTCTGTTGGAACAGTAATATTCCATTGGAAAAACGTTCTTGGACGGAAGGAAGGAATACATTATACAGAATAGTTTCATACATCTCCGCATCGAACCATCCATCAATGCTTTTTTTAACACGCCAGCCTCATCGTAACACATCCGCCCCCACAACGATACGCTAAAGCGCCCCGACCTTGCAAGTAGATACGCAAAGCGTTCATCATGTCGGTGGCCATCCTCACGATAGACATGGCGAGGACCATCGTAATCACTCGAGATGGTTGTTTCGTGGGAGAAAATTACATTTCTCCAATCGAAATCCATTCGACTGATTGCGAAGGCAAGACGGTTGATGGCATGTTCTTCCCTAAAACATTCCTTTTGCGCAGCCCTACGGTTCCTAATCCCACGGCTCCTCAATCGGTTGCTTACAGTTTGATCACAAATGGGGAGTTCAGATGTTGATCGTATTCGTTAGCAGTCCAAAGGGGTCCTGTCGAACTGCCTCGAATAAGGCAGCATCCTCTCCCGCTGAAGGAATAAGGCAATTTGCGACACCCCTAAATTTTGAAATCGACGAGCCCATCTAAAGGCCATGCTCCGTGGCACAGCGGCCCTAGCCCCATATCCAGCGTCAACTAGAGCTATAACTCACTGCCTCAGATCATGCCTGTTCGCCACACTTATGAAGAATGAGGGACAGCATGAGTTGTTGAGCGCAGACTATCACTATTTAATATGAAATAGTAATCCCATAATAGTGAATATCATAATACTAAATTTAATTAATAAATAACAGGATAATACAAGATTATCATTGTGCCCAAATATTCTAAACTAATCAATAAGTTCAATTACAAAATATAAACAAACCACAAAGTATGACACCATTTCATATAAACACATTTTAGGTTAGAAAGAGAACGGCAGATTAGCTCTGCGATTCCTTATCGTACTACAGAATTGAACATTGAAGGTTCGAATCCAGCCGAGGAGTTCATATTTTTTTTATTTATATCAGGTTGCATTTTATTTATGGCTGTTAATATTCCCTAAACAATTTATTTATTATTATTTATATTACATCAGCATATAACAATCTCAATTAACTCTAATATTAAATACTAAATAAAAATTTGATCAAAAAGATAATATCTATTATATTATGATCTATAATGCAACCAGTTAATGTTAGTTAAAATTAAGACTAAAACTAATAATAAAATGTATACAAGCAAGGCATATTAAATTGTCCCTGTCTAATGTATATAAAAAACAAAGAAAAAATGAGATATAGAAAACTAACTTTGCGATTATACAATGTTTAAAACAAAGCAAAAGAAAACATTTGTTAATCTTAAAATTATTTTCATAAATAAATAAATGTATTAATTGTTAAAGAATACTATCAGTGAGGTGTATAAGTTAGTTTATACTGATTCCAATAATATTAGTTTCATTTCCATTGTATTTTATTCGAGGTGAAGGTTTTCTTGTTAATGCAGCACCAGTAGGCCTACTTCTTTTTTTGTAAAATAAAAATAGGCCTATGGTGATTATATTTGCTATATGGATTAAATAAAGTGCCTAAATTTTACATTTCGTATTTTTTTTTAAATTCGATATCCGGATATGCCGGATATCGGATAGTTACCGGATATCCTTATCATCCCTAATTTTAATGCTACAATGGATAAATATTACTACCAAGTAATATGAGGCCTTTACAAAATGACAAATTGCTAATTTTGGAATTAAGTGTAGATTTTAGTAGTTAAAGCAGATACTAATCTGAGTGGCCAACGGATACGAGTAAAAATCTGTCTGGTGCCGAAATCTAGTAGCTGAATAAAAAAACTGCTAACACAGTCACATGTGAAGTGTCTCAAATTAGAACATGATTTACTCAAAACTGACCTTTTGTGTTACTTAGGCCTATATTCCATGGCTTCTAAGAGTCTCATTCTAGATGTATATTTTGTGCATTTTATGTGCATATTATATAGAAAAAGAAAATAAATTACTAGTTATAGTCTGGGGCACGCCGTAGCGTAGTGGTTAAGGCACTGCGCTACAAGCCGGAAGGTCGAGGGTTCGAGTCCCGGTGGGGTCAGGATTTTTAAACTGACCCAAACCTTCTGGCGGCACTATGGCCCTGGGGTCGACTCAGCCTCTAACTGAAATGAGTACCAGACGCTTGTTCTGGGGTAAAGGCGGCCGTCACGCAGGGTTGACAACCCGGCTGACATAAAGTGCCGATTGTCAAGAAAAAGTGGGAGCCTTAACCTCCTACTACCCCAAGGGCCTCCTGAGGCCTGTAATGGGATCACTTTACCTTTTTAGTTATAGTCTAAATTAAATTAAATCTGTACTTTTATTATATATATATATATATATATCCATCCATAGTAATTCTGCCCGAAGGCAGGTCCTTCACTGCAATCATAGCATTTTCATGCTATGCTTGCAGCTTTACTAGGGAATTGTGTAGGTGTGGTAGCTTCCCGTTGCTTTCCACACCGGTGAAGGATGATGATGATAATGATAATGGTAAGGATGATAATGATAAGGATGATGGCCATATGATTTCGGGGACCGTTTGGGCCTTAAAGTTTTCCTGACATTTGTCTTACAGGTGAGGAAAACCCCGATAAAAACCTCACCCAGAAAAACTGCCCCGACCGGGGATCGAACCCGGGCCCGCTGCGTGACAAGGCAGCACGCTACCTCGAGACCACAGCGGTGGATATATATATATATATATATATATGTCTTCATTAATAATGTGCATATAGGCTAAGTATATTTTATTTATATAATGCTTGCTATTCCCTCTAATGCATTAGACTACAAAGGTTGGAATAGGATCGGCGTGTTTTGAACTACGGTCTATGATATCAAGTCTACCTCACAAGTAGTTTTTTTTTCTCTCTCTCTACAATAGACCTATTTAAATCGTGTACGTGGTGGCGTTTCATTCCGGTATCATGCTACGAGTGAAGAACAAGTATTGTATACGATAGTAAGGCTAGTCTATACAATGTGATTCAGTTTTGTTTAAGTAAAAATGTTTTATTCATTCGCGTGATTTGCGGACTGTAGGTTCTAAATTTCGCCTTGTGTTTTCCTGCTCGCTATACTAGTGGCTCTTTCTATCCTAACCCGACCTTTGTAGAATAATACACATATACAGAATTTATAAACATATAACTGCTGCTTACTTCAGCTTAAATAGAGAAACAATGGACTGGTTTCGTGCCGGAAAGCTCGAGCTTGGAAACTTCGAAAAGTTTTCCAGCAGCCGGGTCGGTACTTCTCTCATACGAAAAACTTGCGGGCTATCATAATGCAGCCCGCAAGTGATATCTAGTATGAGTATAATGCTGGATCCTTAAGAGAGAGAATTCTTCAGAAACACCTTCCAGGAAGTCAAAGAAACAGAAAATTCAAGTGGAGTAAGATGCACATATGGCCAGTGTATGTTACATCAATAAATTTATGCTTCTAGGTTTGCTATTCAGTTAATAGTTTTAATTTTGTCACACATAATTAAATATGAACGCGATATATTTGCCTGTAAAAAATATTGTGTTTATTCATATTTTGTGATTTTTAAAATACTGATGTGATAGAGCTATTTAGAAGTCAGCTCTGAATTCAGAAATAAATAAAAGGTATTAAAATTCAACATGATGAAATCAATAAAACTAAATATGTATTCGGGCATTAATAAATTGGGAATGGAAACCTAACAATAAATAAGGGAAATTCTGAACAGTCGGAATTCAAATGTACCTTTAGAACAATATATTACAAAGAGAAATAAGGTGCAGAAATAAATTAAACATAGATCCATAAAAAATAAATATATATTATTTATTTTAACCTCCATTAAATGATTTTACTGAATTAAACCTTACTTTATAGGAAAGAAAGAAACTCAGTAATTGAACGAATTTCAACGAATAAATCTATCAATTAAATTTCTATTATCCACCACAGTAATTCTTGTTATCTCAATCTTCTCAAAAAATGTTAAACTAAAAGTATATATAAAACTACTGTTCTTGCAATTATACTATATGATGCGAAAAGTGAGTTCTTACTGTAAGAGGAGAGAAAAGATACGAGTGTCTGAGAATAAAGAGTCTAGGAAATCTTTTGAACAGGAAGGTGAAAACTGTATAACAGTGAGTGACGCGATCTTTATGGAAATCAGATATATTAAGAAAAGGTAAGTTTCATAAACTCTTGTAGACAAAACATGGGTATGAAATGTGAATAAAAAAAGGAGCATGAAAACTTCAAGGGAACTCAGGAAAAGTGCACCCAACAGATAGGCTCTGAATGAGATGGGGAAAATAATATTAACCATGATATTTTAAGTAGGTAAATTATATAGACTATTTAACTCATGCCCCAAATGGGACTCAATGGCCAATCACGTTTCAATGATTTCTGTTTTACAACCAATCAGAGTCGTGTTTCACGAAATATTTATCAGTGTTATAATTACCATATTAAAGAAGGCTCCTCCTTTTTAATATTCTGAACAGGTCTGACCATTATTTTGCAGTGACTGAGCCTGTGAGGAATACGGCTTCCAGATTGTATATATAGTGCATGAATGTCAACACATGCCGCATGCGGGAGTTAATATAAAAACATTTGTAGCAATTGATTATACCACCAAAAAAAGAAACCACTGTTTGCACTTTCTTAAATGTATTTTTTCCCAGGTAATAACGTAGAAAAATATAATTGTCATATTTACATCATACGTCAGAAATGAATTAATATACAGTTTGGTGTGTTTCATTCTGAACAGGTCTGACCATTATTTTGCAGTGACTGAGCCTGTGAGGAATACGGCTACCAGATTGTATATATAGTGCATGAATGTCAACACATGCCGCATGCGGGAGTTAATATAAAAACATTTGTAGCAATTGATTATACCACCAAAAAAAGAAACCACTGTTTGCACTTTCTTAAATGTATTTTTTCCCAGGTAATAACGTAGAAAAATATAATTGTCATATTTACATCATACATCAGAAATGAATTAATATACAGTTTGGTGTGTTTCATTTTTTCTCCACTAGAGAGCATTCTTACAATATTGCGTTCCTTTGGCAATAAATAGTATGATCTGGTTGCAGTGATAAACAAAAGAAGCAGATGAAGCGTACCTATCGCTTCTCATTTGTTTTCAAACATCGCCGTTTACATTAAATATATAAATATTTTAAAATAACTATAGTTAAATAATGATTTGTGAGTAAACAGCTTAATTTTATTCGTTAAATAGTCCTAACAAATGCCACTCTTGATTTCCAAATTCTCTAGATAAATTCACTCCTCACTTCGTGAGTCGTGAATTTATCGATAATTTGGAACTCACTCGTGGCATTACTTATGAGAATGATTAGGAAACATCTCAGGATAGGGATGTATAGAGAATCATAATCCGCACGGCCATGAACCTCTGGTTTCGATAATAATATTAAGTGTATTAGTTAAAAGTTGTTAAGATTCTCTTCACCTATCTATAAATTAACTACTGCGGCCTGAATGATAGATACATCTTGATCAACAACGTTTAATGGTAAGAACATAAACTTCCAAATTATCTGCTAAAAATCTTAATCATAATGGAGGTGAGTTTTAGAAAATAAATTTAGTTCAAGTCGGTGGACAGTTGTAAAAGGACGAAAAGTATGACTTAAGTCCATCGAAAGTATTCAGAATCCTTTGCTAGGCAGGAAGAAGCGACAGCCAACACCACACCAGCAAATTCACGTAAGTCTTTTGATGGATGAGTTCTGACAATAAATGTTTCGATATATTTGTAAATATTGAATCTAATTACCGCAACGTCGATTGGCAAAACGTTTGATTTTGACTGAACGCTATTATGCAAAATGCGAGTAACAAACCGAAGCTATTTAAATAACTTACTTCCCTTCAAGTTTCTGATTTGAATACTACTAAATGCAAAGTATTATTAGAATATAAAATTCAACACTATAATTTTATATTCTAGCAAAATACTTGCAAATATAAAATCAGAAGGAATGCTCAGATAAAGTTCTTTAATATAATTCGATTTTTTTAATAAATTATTTTTCCATGTACAGAAAACGGAGTCCTAATTCACCTCAGTTTTTGTTACCCCTCGCATTAATTTTGTTATCTTAAAAAAAATGTGATTTTTTTTATACGGAAGCATATCTCATCTAACCCTGATCCAAATATCGTAATTTGTTCATAGTTTTGACAAATTAAATTCGTTCCATAAAAACCACTGTTTAACAATACTTTCAAATGTTTGTATAGTTTCCTTCCTACCCAATTCAATCATTGAAAATGCAATGTAATGTAAAGAATAGATTAGTGCCTTGTTCATTTTTGTCTGCAGATATTTTTACTAAAGCAGCATGAATGTTACACTCATGTTCGGCTTAAAATAATGCTACTGCTCCGTAAAGTAATATCTTCATAAAATGGAGTCTCCAGAATTATGAAGATGAATATTTTTCAAGTTTTTATCGACCAATTGTAGGAAAATTGTCTTTATTATTATTCAAAATGATTAGATGTTTTTTACACGCTTTATATTAGCTTGACCTGTATCTATCTATGTAATGGAATCTTTGAACACGATTTTCACCCACTTAAAAACATTGGATCGACTTGAAACTTTGTATACTTGTAAAGGACCGATGGCAATGCAATAATTTCATAATTTTTTCTAGGATCCTGGCCAGGATCATCAGGACATCAAAAAAATAAAAACCTATATAATAGGTTGCGGACTTATCGACTTCTTAGTCCATCGTTGTAAGAGCTCAGTTGGTAAAGCGGTGGACAGTAGTGGTATATAATTTCAGTAATCCAAAGATCGCTGGTTCAAATCCGGACCTGAGGATCTTTTTTTAGAAGAGTATTGAGCAATTAAATTTTCATGGGATTCCGGTTTATGACAATACGATTAAACTAACAATTAAAAAATAAATAATAGTTTAAAATACTAAAACAACACGCTTTATTAGAAAACCAAAGTAAAAAATAAATAACAGTTCAAAAAAAACTAAAAAAAAATACGCTTTGTTAGAAAACCGAACTAAAGAATGAAAAATAATTTTAATTTCCAACACGCTTGGGATAAAATTAAATTGGTCAACAAAAAAATAATCTCTAACACATCTAGAATAAAACTAGAGTTGTCTACAAAAAAAAATATTTCTACCATCAAAAGCGTGGGGTGCTTTTTATGGTTTTTACGTTTCCTTCTTAGAGACTTTACTTTTACCAATATCTGTTTATCATCTTCTTCTCTCTTCTTCTTCACCGTTTAGGCTTATTTACTAGCCTGTTCCGGCTCCAAATTGCTGCTCTTTCCATATTTTCTTTGGTCTTCCCAAAATTCTTCTTCCTCGTGGTGAATAGCTGTATGCTGCGTTTGATATTCTATTCTCGGTCATCCTTGCCAAGTGTTCTTTCCAGTTTGTTTTTTATTTCTCTATTGTTGTGTTTAATTCCTCTACTTTTAGTTGTCTTAATTCTGTGTTATGTTTTTTGTCTGTTCTTTGATATCCTGCTATTGGTCTGAGGAATCTCATTTCAGCAGCTTGTATTCTGGCAGATTGTTGTGTTGTCACTGTCCATGTTTCGGATCCATAAGTAATAATAGGCACTGCCATTGTCTTGTATGATTTCATTATAGAGTTTTTCCTGGCTTTATTTTTCAAAGTTCTTTTTAGTGTTCCTGTTATATAATTAAACTTATTTAGTTTGTTATTTATATCTGTTTCTGCTGTTTATGATATTGCGCAACCTAGGAAGTTATATCTTACTACTTGTTCTATTGGTTTATTTATTCTTCCTTCCAAGTATTAGGCCAAGGCCTGTTACGATCCTATAGAAAATTTTCCCTCCAGCGTTTCATAGGACGGCCCAGTGATCTTCGTCCTCTTGGTATATAATTATAAACAGCTTTGGGGATCCGATTTGAACTCATTCTTTTAAGATGGTGTTTCCAATTTAGTTGGTACTGTTTAATACTCGTATATTCCAAAATTGGCGTAGTCTTCAATTCTTTTAAGATATCGGTGTTCCTTTTCCGATCCCATCTGGTGTAACCCGCTGTTCTGCGCATGAATCTCATTCCACAAGCCGTTATTCTGCTTTCATGTTGTTTTCTTAGTGTCCATGCATTCGCAGTCGAGTCTACGACAGGGAAGCAACAGCTGGAAGCGCTCGCCACTGAAGGTGCCCTCCGCAGTTGAGGGAGAAACGTCTGGAAGAAACGCCAGTTATAGACCACGGCCACATAGTCCGGAATCTTTTATTACCATGATTACCGGCCGTGAAAGCCTGCATTCCACTATTAGATTTGTTTTGTCTTTTACTTCAGAATTAAGGCTTCTTCTAAATGTATATACTTCGCCTTGTCTTCCGTGTAAATTGTGTTCCATTTCTGCTATGTATCTATCCCAATGTTCTCTATTTAATTTTCTGGTATATTTTTTTACTAATGCTCTTGTTCTATTATATTCTATTCTCTTTAGGTCATTATTGTTGTTTAAGTATTTTAAGTAGGCCTCCTTTTTATCTCTTACCAATTTCTGGATTTCGGGATCCCATTTTTTTAGTCCTTTGTTTCTTCCTCCTACTTTCTTTGTTCCTAATACTTCTTTTGCTGTTTTATGTATAAGTTTTTTTATAGTATCCCATTCTTCTTCAATTTCCTTTTTTTTTGGCTCTTCCGCATTTGTATAATCTTCTAGCCTTGTTTTGTATAAATCATGTATCGATTCTTCTTCTAACAAATTTATTTTATACATTTCATGTTTGTTTTCTTCTTTCTTCTTTAATTCTTTATTCCAATTTCTATACCATTTCTTTTGTATATCTATTTTACTAATCAATAGGTAACGGTCACTATGGATATCGCTTCCTCTGAAGACTCTTGTGTCTCTGACTAGATTTTTCATTGTTTGATTAACCATAATGTAATCTATCATAGAGTATGATCCTCTCTCACATCTCGTATATTTATGTATTTCCTTATGTCTGAAGTAATTGTTCGGTATTCTCAATTGGTTAATGCATGCGAAATTTAATAACGTTTTCCCATTATAATTTAGCGTTTCTTCTCCATTGTTTCCCCGTTACATTTATAATTGGTGTTTTCCCTATACGTGCATTTACATCTCCTGCTATGATTAAGTAATCGTTTTTGTTTGTTTGTTCTATTGTCTTTTGTAGTTATTGGTAAAATTCTGTTGTTTCTTGTTTTCTGCCTTCCTCTGGTGCGTAGATTCCGATTACAGCAAGATTTCATTTGGGTATTTTGTATCTTATTTTCATTATTCTCTGATTTATCCATTCCTATGCAGTTATTGGTTTCCCTAATCTTGTGCTTACTAATATTGCTACTCCTGCTTGAGCTCTTTCTGTTATTTCTACTCCACTATAAAACATTACATAGTTACTTAGATCTTGACTTCCTCTTTGTTTCTTTTTTGTTTCTGTTATCACTGCTATATCTATATCTCTTTCTTTTAATTATCTTTCCAGTTCGGTTTCTTTATTATGTATTCCTCTGACATTCCATGTTGCTACTTTAATTTGGTCTTGAATTCCAAAACGTTTATCCTTATGTTTTGCATTTGTCGTTATCGGTTGGACAGTCCGGCTATATCTTTGGAGCTTGAAAGTATTTTGAAGTGTCCCCTGAGTACGCTACTAACGTTCTGCAGGGTTAGTCCTTTAGAGAGGCTGCCTCCTTAAAGGCTTTGAACTTGCTTCCTTGTGTTTTATCCCCACAAGGAAGGTTGCCTCTTCCGCCTTCTGCCGTTGAGGACTTCACTCTTGTTTCCCCGAGCTGGGTCTCTTATTTCATCTCCAGAGATTGGGTTGTCACTTCCGCCATTTTCGCCGTTACGATATTTCTATCTCCGCCGTGTCTGCCGTTGTGGCCTCCCGTGTTTGCAGCTTCCAGTGTGGTCGTTGCTCCCACGTTGCGGATTATTCTTAGTTCCCTCTCCTCTTATCTAACCGCAAGCCAAGATTTCCCGGTTATGATCGTCTGGGTCATTGGTACTAAGCCTCCCTACCACGCCAAGGTGATAATCCACAGGGAGGCTGTTTATTATCAAATATATTAATTGATATAGAGCACCCCACGCTTTTGATGGTAATTTTTTTTATAGATAACTCTAGTTTTATTCTAGATGTGTTGGAGATGATTTTTTTGTTGACCACTTTAATTTTATCCCAAGAGTGTTGGAAATTAAAATTATTTTTCATTTTTTAGTTCGGTTTTCTAATAAAGCGTGTAGTTTTAGTTTTTTAATATTATTTATTTGTTTTTGTCTAACTAATGTTAGAACTGCATACAGATGTACTTATTTATTAACTTATCCGAATCCCTGCACTTGAAATACAATCTAAGGAAATGGCGAGTCCACCAATTCTTTTCCATAATGGAATGGAATTAGAAATGTCCCAACTCCTTTCAAAAAACGTTAAGCTGAAAATATATAGAACTATTATTCTACCAGTTATATTATATGGGTGCGAAACATGGACTCTTACTTTAAGGGGGGAAAGGAGATTACGAGTATTTGAGAATAAAGTTCTTAGGAAAATTTTTGGACCAAAGAGAGATGAACAGACAGGTGAATGGAGAAGACTACATAACAATGAACTACATGGTCTTTATAGGAGGCCAGATATAATAAGAACAGTTAAGTCCCGTAGACTGCGATGGGCAGGACATGTTGCGCGTATGGGGAATGAAAGACGTGCATGGAAACTTCTTGTAGGAAAGCCAGAAGGAAAACGCCCAGTTGGTAGACCAAGAATGAGGTGGGAGAATAACATTAACTATGATTTGAGGGAAGTAGATTATACAGGGAATGATTGGAAAACATTAGAACAGGATAGGGATGTATGGAGGGCTTATGTCCGTGCGGCCATGAACCTACGGGTTCGATACCAGTGAGTAAGTAAGTAAGTAAGTAACTACATCAACACTCTTGGTACTAACATATCTTAGAGAGACCTGACATGGATGCATAAATACCAGGCGATCTTAAACGAATTTCGAAACATTTGAGACACCACATATTGCATCCCGAACTTGAACGGATGTTTGTTTCAACAGTGAAAGTATAAATGTAATCTCATTTTTTCATGTGAAACAATTCCCGTGGTATTGTTATGCATTTTTTCATAACGTTTAAGAATTGTAATGTTGCATACTATTGACAAACATAATTATAACTGACAATAACAATAATAATAATAATAATCCATCCATAGTAATTCTGCCCGAAGGCAGGTCCTTCACTGCAATCATAGCATTTACATGCTACGCTTGCAGCTTTACTAGGGAATTGTAGGCGTGGTAGCTTCCCGTTGTTTTCCACACCGGTGAAGGATGATGATGATGATGATGGCCATATGATTTCGGGGACCGTTTGGGCCTTCAAGTTTTCCTGACATTTGTCTTACAGGTGAGGAAAACCCCGATAAAAACTTCACCCAGAAGAACTGCCCCGACCGGGGATCGAAACCGGGCCCGCTGCGTGACAAGGCAGCACGCTACCTCGAGACCACAGCGGTGGACCTATAATAATAATAGTAATAATAATAATAATAATAATAATAATAATAATAATAATAATAATAATAATAATAATACATTTAAACTCTATATAGCTTACAAATAGCAGCATATCAATTATTCAAAATTGCCAGCAAATATAATATGAAAATTTCCACATCAAAATCCAAAACAATGGCAATGTGTGGAAAAAACAACATACAACGGGTGAAAATTGAGATTGATGGAAGAATTATAGAACAAGTGTCAGATTTCTCTTACTTAGGAAGTGTATTTGCAGAGTATAAGAGCGACATTGATTCAAAATTACAAAAATATAATAAAATGAATGGGGTAATACGAAGACATTTTGTGTAAACAGATGAGGACAGAGACAAAACTAAGATTACATAACATCACATCAAAAGCTGCCCTAAAATATGGAAGTGAAATTTGGATTTTAAATAAAAGAAACTCTCATAAACTTCAAGTAAGCCAAATGCGCTTCTTACGATCATTGTTAGGAGTTAATAGACTGGATCACCAAAGGAACACTATTATCAGAGGAAAACTTGGAGTAACAAGTTTAAATGAAGATATACAAAGATACCAACAAGAACGGAAAAATCATCTGAGGAGAATGGCAAGAAAATATACTCCCAAAATTGGCATTCCAATATACCCCAACTGGACATAGGGACCAAGGAAGACCAAAACATCGGTGGAAAGATCAAGACCATCTTCGCTAGGTTTACCGTACAGGCCACATGGCCTAAAACGAATTTGTTCATGATGATGATGAACACTATATTACGGGAAAAATATATGGAAAAATTGTAAAGATACATATTTACATACAGCAGTATTGTTCAAAGTTTTATAATATATGGAACTGAACTATTGAGAGGAAAATAGAGAATAAGGAAAAAACTTATTATACCCGAAATGTTTTTTTAAAGATGATGTATAAAAGCAATATTAGATAAAATAGCAAACTTACAAATAAGAGAAGCTACGGGAGAAGACGGAGACAACATTGATTAAATATGGAAGTAACAGTTAAAGTAGAATGGGCACACCGTAAGGAGGACATCACAAGATGGTCAAAGAAGACCTTATAATGAAAATTATTTATAACACTACGGCATTCGATAAGTAATAGCAACACTGTTATAAATCGACTGTCATGATGGAGATCAATGTAATAGTGTGGTATGTTCTAGAGCAATGTTTGTTATATAAATATGTAATAATGAAAGTCTTGAAATAGCAATATTTTGTGGATACATTCACTGTTTTACTGCCGCACTAAAGGAGATGTTCAATAGAGTTTGTTTAGAAGGTGGAATTATGAAGTACTCTAATATCCACCAAATTCACCAAATAGGAGCCTTTGTGACTATAATTTATTCATAAAGATAAAATAACTTCTAAAAGGCATTCAATTACAATCAAGAGTTGATATCCAGAAAGCTCTAGTCGATCAGATATCCAGAAATTGTGATGCAGATGGAGTGCGAAATCTTCCAAGGATTTGGCAACGTATGTTCATTTGACAAGAGACTATAATTGAAGTTCGTAATGTCAAAAGTACCTAAATATTTTTTTGTGAGGATATAACAGTGTTCCCATCACTTATAGGCATGCCATACGTATTTATTTTATTAAGGTAAATAGGGTTGAGAATACCTTTTTAACCATCAAGGAGAAAGAGTTTGGGGATGATCTAAACACAAAATTGTAAGAATGGTATCTAAGAAGCCGTGAAAGGCAGATAATTGGAAGGAAGGACTACTTAGACAGAAGGAAATGAAAATTGGTAACAGAGGAACAATGTCAGTTGTAACAATCTTTATTATTATTGATAATATTATTATTATTGATATTATTATTATTATTATTAATATTATTATTAGACATAAACCAGAAAAAATAAGTTACAAATATATAATTCAATAGTGAGAAGTATTGTCACATATGGAGCTAAAGTTTGGAAATTCAACAAAAACTTAGAACAAAAAATTATGTCGATGGAAATGTATTTCATAAGGAGAGCAGCAATATGTTCAAAATTAGAAAAAAAAAACAAGAAATACTGTCGTACGAGAAAAAATGAATATTAGATATTCATTAACAGATTTTATAAGATATAAGCATTAAAAGACAATTGAATTCCTTTTTAAATTTTATTAATAACATTCACAAAAGTATTAATTTCACAATGGAATTAGAAACAAATAATAGTATAAATTTCTTGGATTTATCAATAAAACACATTGATAATAAGTTTGAGTTTGGTATCTTTCACAAACCATCTCATACTGATACCACTATCCATAGTTCTTCTCTTCATCCATATACTCGTAAGATGGCAGCCTTTAATAGTTACATTCATAGACTTTTAAATATCCCTCTTTCACCCTTGGAATATAATAATGAATTGAATATTATTAAACAATTAGCTATTAATAATAACTACGACCCTAAAATTATAGAATATTTAATTAAGAAAATTCATTACAAAAAAGCAATTAACAAAGTGTTTCCTTTACCCCAAAGAAAACATAAAGAAATATGTCATAATGTCATACATAGGTCCACTTTCAAATAAAATATCTAGACACTTTAAAAAGTTGAACATTAATGTGGCATTTAAAACGAACAAAACTTTACAAAATATAATAAAAAACAATAAAACCAAAATAAAAAAATAAAAATTATCAGGTGTATATAAATTGAAGTGTTGTACATGTGATAATGTCTATATAGGACAAACTGGTAGACCTTTTATCTCTCAGATAAAGGAACACATGAGAGCATATAACAGATATTTAGAAAATTCAAAATATGCTAACCACATATTCCAATTTAATCATGTTTCGAGCCAAATTTTTTAAATTTTACATGTTTGTGAGAACGGTAAGAAGTTGGACCTTTTGGAGGCTGTATAAATTAATAAATTGAAATGTAGTAATAAACTGTTAAATTCTCAACTTGATTTGAACGAATCCCCTATGTTAAATTTAAAAAATTAAATAAACATCGTTGTATTGTTGCTTAGATCGGTTGATATGTACTATAATAACACAATTCATAATTTGTTAACATGTCTGAAGAAGGTACAGTGTACCAAAACAGCTGTCACTGAATTAGATCTTAATAAATATGGAAATCGAATAAAACTAAGTTTTATTTTTATTTAATTTATAGATATGGATTTTCATCAACTAAACACCAACTCAATTAATTATTTAATAAAAATAAATTTAGAATATTCAAAATATGCTAACCACCTAGTCCAATTTAATCATTCTTTCGATCCAAATTTTGAAATTTTACATGTTTGTGATAAGAGTAAGAAGTTGGACCTCTTGGAGGCTGTATAAATAAATAAATTGAAAAGTAGTAATAAACTGTTAAATTCTCAACTTGATTTGAATGAATCGCCTTTGTTAAATTAAAAAAATTAAATAAATTATTGTTGTATTGTTGCTTAGATCAGTTGATATGTAATATAATAACACAATTCATAATTTGTTAACATGTCTGAAGAAGGTACAGTGTACCGAAACAGCTGTCACTGAATTATATCTTAATAAATATGAACATCAAATAAAACTAGTTTTATTTAATTAATAAATATGGATTTTAATCAAGTAAACACAACTAAAATGTTTGATTACAAAAATAAATATTACATAGTATGTATATATTATTTTTCCTTTCATGTGAAAGACCTAGCGGTCTGTTACGGTCTCAATGATCTCTTGCCTGGTGGCTGGTAATTTAAGATTTGACGTGGTATTCTTGTTCTGCTCATTCTTCTTACAATAGAACAAAACAAAACATATCGCTTACAACAACACTAAGCAAGTCGCTTTATTGCTTCAAACTGTTCGCCGTTTACATCCAAGCACAATTGGCAACGCTTTGGGAACTCATTCATTGCGTTATGATACATGTTTAGAGCAATAGCTCTAATTTCTTCCTCAATCACTAATTTCAGCATGTCGTCGTCTTGAGGTTTCCGGGCATAAACCTTCTCCTTCAAATAACCCCACAACCAATAGTCACATGCTGTGAGGTCAGGGGAACGGGCTGGCCATTCAATGGAGCCTCTTCTTCTCACCCACCTGTCTTACAAATGACCATCCAAAATTTCCCTCGCCGCAATTGCATAGTGAGGAGGCGCACCATCCTGCTGGAATAAACATTGTTCATGTTCAGCACTTTCCATTACCGGCAGGACAATTTGTCTAAGGACATCACTATACCGATCACCATTAACAGTCTCATCCAAAATTCGCGTTCCTAACAGTCCTTCCCATCCGATCATAGCCCAAACAGTGACTTTACCGCATCTTAAACGTGTCTCTTCAATAACATTAGGATTATCTTTACCATAATAGTGACAATTGTGTCGATTAACACATCCGTTCACATGAAAAACAGCTTCATCAGAAAAGTGCAATTTTCTGTACCAATGTTCGCCGTTTGCTGATTCTCTTACAACAAATTCACAAAATTCCATCCACCTGTCACGGTCGTCTTCATTAAGTTTGCGGACACGAATCGGTTTCAAGGGGTGGTACTTCTCACGGTTCAAAATATGACACACACTCGATTTACTTGGCGGGTTGATTTTTGTGCGTCAGCGTCGAACGCCTCCACAATTCTCTTCGTTGTTTCTGCATCCGTGCTAATGCGAGGCCGTCCACGACGTTTGATTTTCTACATCCTTCCCGCTTCCAGCAGTCGTTTTCTCCACTTCCCCACAGTCGACGGCTGCAATGCTATGTTAAACTTACATTTTGCCCGTTTTGCGGCCTCACGATCATTAGCATACGTTATTGCCCATGCAGCAATTGTAATTTGCTGTTGCATATTCAACGCCATTTTGACTAATGACGTAAGTTCTACACTGTTTTGTTTTATTCCATTGTTGTAATTTGAATGATTGCCTTTCCAACGGTAATATCATATTTCCTGTAATGATAATATTTTCTTCACACAACGCGATCAAACGTATAGCCATATTTATGATTCACCCCGTATGTATGCATGTAGGCATTTAGTTCCACAGGGAACTCCCCCTGTCCTGATACCATTTATAGTATGTATTGAAACAATTAGAAACATAATTCGACCCGGGACGTTACCAGTTCAACTAGCAGCCAATATAATTGCAGGACATCTATTATTAACCCTTTTCATGTATGTATGCATGTAGGCATGTATGCATGTATGTATGCATGTATTGCACCCAGTCATTCACTAAGTCTCCTTTGCACAGAGTAACTGAGTAAATTAATATATCCCAATGTCAGGCAATTAAAATCATAAATAATCAGAAAGGCCATTGAAGGAACATTTCCTTCTCAATCTAGTTTATTTATATAATAAATACATTGCAGTGTGTATTTATACTTACTTTTTCCTCTTATCTCTGCAGATAACGCTTTAAAAGTTAAAATTAAAAAATTATGTCATTATATTTCATTGAACTGCACAAAAATTAGTTCATTTGAATTTGCCATTTATTTTTACAAGAAAGCCTTAAGCTTTGTTTATAAATATGTTATGCTAAAACCCAATTTTTATTTGAGTGATTATTTGTTAAACTATTTTGTTCTGTGTGATTTGTTCAAAATAATGAACATTTGATGGATTCATTATCAAAAATTTCATTTTTATTTTCTCTACTATGTGTGTCTACTACTTAATTTCTACATAAGCTGAGATCCATCTTTCTCCGACATCTGAGTTAATTAAAATACAATAATAAATAAAAATTAACCTACTTTAGTTAGGAACTATGAAGTAGTAGAAAAACAACTAGTGAGAAAGTAAGAATTAATTTTTCAGTAATTAATATTTTTCGTTCATTTGAACGTTTCACAAACAGTTGTTCGACATCTAAATAATTACTGTAATTTTATAAACGTTTCGAAAAATTTACGAATTAAAAATATACATATGTCCACCGCTGTGGTCTCGAGGTAGCGTGCTGCCTTGTCACGCAGCGGGCCCGGGTTCGATCCCCGGTCGGGGCAGTTTTTCTGGGTGAGGTTTTTACCGGGGTTTTTCCTCACCTGTAAGACAAATGTCAGGAAAACTTTAAGGCCCAAACGGTCCCCGAAATCATATGGCCATCATCCTTATCATTATCATCCTTACCATTATCATTATCATCAACATCCTTCACCGGTGTGGAAAGCAACGGGAAGCTACCACACCTACACAATTCCCTAGTAAAGCTGCAAGCATAGCATGAAAATGCTATGATTGCAGTGAAGGACCTGCCTTCGGGCAGAATTACTATGGATGGATATCAAATACAACCTGGTTATCACTAAAAAGTCTCTGAACTATTCACTTGATGAACTTTGAAAGCAATATTAATTCAGTTCATTAACTATAGTTTCGTTGGTTTTAATCATTTTCAATATGACGCCGTCCTGTGTTAGCGTATTAGAGTTTTCTTGATAGCCTATTTATACACTTCTTTGTAGTATGTTGACCAGTTTAGGGGATGGAAGGGGCAAAGCCAACATTCATTCACACATTTTCTAAACATGAAACTTCTTAATTATCAACCATGTAACGCACTCTACGTCGGACATATTCCACTTCCGATATATAAGTAACATAACACATTTACACATATGGGTCATAAATTTAAAACCTAATATAAATATTAAAATATATATACAGTCAATATGCCCATTTCACCAATTAATGTTTAAAAAGGTCAACAAGTTTCCACAGCCAAGCTGTCATTCTCAAGACCAGATATTGACTGAAGACAAAATTGATAATAAATAATAAACAAATTCAGTTAAAAACAAACTACAAACTGAATTTGTTTATTATTTATTATCAATTTTGTCTTCAGTCAATATCTGGTCTTGAGAATGACAGCTTGGCTGTGGAAACTTGTTGACCTTTTTAAACATTAATTGGTGAAATGGGCATATTGACTGTATATATATTTTAATATTTGATCACCAAGAAGATCACTTGTGTATTAAATCTAATATAAATAGCTCACTCTAATTTTATATTTGCAATTTTTTTCTAGTATACGTTAATTATTAGCGAGTCACGTTTCGATTAGATTTTAACACTGGTTAACCGAAACTTAAAAATTAACACAAATCACATTAGTCATCTTGCGTATGTAGTAGGTCTAGGCCTAATATTAATCATATAATATATAAAAATGAATGTTTGTTTGTTTGTTTGTTTGTTTGTTTGTTTCTTCGTTCGTTCGTACTTTATGCGCGGCCATACCGTTGATCCGATTGTGATGGGGCTTTTTGCAAAATGTTCAGGAGATTCCTTGGATGAACATAGGCTATAAGAGAGTTGTGATACTCAAATCCTGCACCCTTAAAAATAGCTCTCTATAGTAGAAAACGTGAAAAAAAATAGCTCTTTGGACGCTTAAATGGCTTACGCTGCCTACACCATAACAAATGCACAAAATTAATATAGGCCTACACAGGATTGAATATCTCAAAAAGCTCTACAAAAAACTCCGCGACAGCATATGTTTATCTCTTACGGATAACTCACAATAACCATTTTTGTCTTTCCTTGATGCCAAGAAAATGGAGACAAGTACGTAGATTTATGTGCAAGCATAGCAGCACATGGCGGGTATTCTTTTACCGATAACTCATAATAACGAATTTTGTCTTTTAGTTCATTTATGCCAAGAAGATCGAGATAAGTAGATTCCTGGGCAACGCCGGGTAATCAGCTCAGGGTATCTAAAAAATATAAATTTATAATTATTTTTCCTTTTACTTATTCAACTAAACATAAAAGCACATTAATTTTCATTTATTTAATCGTAGCAGCGCACGCCGGGTATTAGCTAGTCTAATACATCAAAATGAATGTTTGTTTGTTCGTATTTTATGCACTGCCATTCCGTTGATCCGCTTGTTATGGGTTTTTTTGCAAAATGTTCAGGAGATTCCCGGGATGAACATAGGCTATAAGAGAGTTGTGATATTCAACTCCTACACCTTCAAAAACTATCTATCTATCTATCTATCTATCTATCTATCGTGGGAGTTGCTGAATGCGGCTCCAACAGAGAGAAGGATGCGGCTATAGCATCCCATTTGGGTGGTCTAATTGATTTAATTAGCCACCCGTGGGTTTCAAGGGATGACCTTTATGCCCCGCTAATTTTGAAAAGTGGGCCGAAAGAGAAAATTATGTAATAAGTGTATAACCTTGGCAGTGGTGTGTGGGTGGTGTTGGTGTGTTAATGGTGTATAATGGAGTATAAGTGTATAGTGGACCCATCAAGTTCGCACGCCCATCAAGAGGAAGGGAATGCCAGCTCCAGCCCCAAGTAGCAATCAAATCTTCCATCACTCACTTTACCCGGCTCGATGAGGGGGAAAAATGAATTTACTAGTGGAGTCAAGGATTTGCCTTTACGCTAAGGAAACCACTGAAACAATTAGCAGATAATCTACTTATCCCGATCTTCTTGGCATAAAAAAGCTGAAAGACGAATGTTAATGTGTTTTTATGTTTAGTTGAATAAGTTAAAGGAAAAATAATTATACTACAAATTTGTATCGTAATTATTTTTAGATACCCCGTGCTGATTACCCGGAGATTGGCCGAAAATCTACTTATCCTGATCTTCTTGGCATAAATAAGCTGAAACACGAAAATTGATGTGTTTTTATGTCTAGTTGAATAAGTAGAGGGAAACATTTATATCGTAATTATTTTTAGATACCCCGTGCTGATTACCCGGCATTGACCGGGAATCTACTTATCCCGATGTTCTTGCCATAAATAGCTGAAAGACGAAAATCAATGTGTTTTTACGTTTAGTTGAAAAAATAAAAGCAAAAATTTTTATCGTAATTGCTTTTATAGATACCCCGTGCTGATTATCCGGCGTTGCCCGGGAATTTACTTATCCCGATCTTCTTGACATAAATGAGTTGAAAGAAAAAAGTCGTTATTGTGAGTTATCCGTAAAAGAATATCCGCCGTGCGCTGCTACGCTTTCCCGGGAATCTACTTATCCCGATCTTCTTGGCATCAATGAAAGACATAAATGGATATTGTGAGTTATCCGTTAAAGATAAACACATGCTATTCCGGACTTTTTAGTAGAGTATTTTGTGATATCCAATTCTGTGTACATTAATTTTGTGTATTTGTTATGATTTAAATGTCCAAAAAAAGGGACTTTTTTTTTACAAAAGCGATTTTAAGGTTGAAGAGGTTGATTATTACAACTGTCTTAAAGCCTATGTTCATCCCGGAAATCTCCTGAACATTTTGCAAATATCCCCATTACAATCGGATGAACGGAATGGCAGTGGATAAAATACGAACAAATAAACATGCATTTTTGTATATTAGACTAGCTATTACCCGGCGTGTAATAGTTTCGCCTACGTACGTGACCATAGAGTTATTTGAATGATCATGCCACTTTTATTTGTAATTTTCCCATCGTCATTTTAACCTTAACCCGCTTGATTCTGTGATTCGTATATCTGCTATCTGTAAATCTTCGTCTTCAACATCCTGTTCTGCATATAGCCAATATTTAATAACTGATTAAATAAATGTTCTATCTATTTAAAATATTCTTTGAATCTTCAATCATATCCCCATTTTAGCTGTTAATTATATATGTTGCAGCCTGATGAACTTCCCTTACTATCTTAATTTTCTGACACAACTAAATAAACCTATCACCAAGATAATATCGCACAGAATACAATAAATGAAATATTGCATTTATTCAGACAACGCTTTCGTAAATATGTGTCTCACCATTTACATGTTCGTAACTATGAGTACTGGACATTTCACCGGATGCTTTTCCCGAATCGCTACAAATCGAACAAAACCAGGAAACTCTACACTTTCTTATCCTACAACCTGATTTTTTCTCCAACCAATTTGTAATACGATTCGCTGCCAGAGCAGATATGAAAAATGATATTCCCAACGTAATTGGCAACACAACCAAAATCAAAACGAAGTTCCGTGTTTCATTGCTTGTATTGGTTTCTGGTTTTAATGATGTACTGCTGATGACAGAAGGGTCAGCAATTAATATTTTTGTTTCTTCTGAAACAATAACATAAGAATCCGTACTCATTTCCTTCTGTTTTTCAACCTTTGCTAATGAAAAGTTTGTATTGCTGATAACGGAAGGATCAGCAATTAATATTTTTGTTTCTTCAGAAACAATAACATAAGAATCCGTACTCATTTCCTTCTGTTTTTCAACCTTTGCTAATGAAAAGTTTGTATTGCTGATAACGGAAGGATCAGCAATTAATATTTTTGTTTCTTCAGAAACAATAACATAAGAATCCGTACTCATTTCCTTCCGTTTTTCAACCTTTGCTAATGAAAAGTTTGTGTTTATTGCAATAATTTCTGAAGATGTAGGTATATTTACAATATGGCTTTCTTTTGTCAAGGAATTTTGAAACTGGCACCCATTTTCATGGCTGGTAGCGTTCCACCATGTCTCGTACTTTCCGTCAAGCATACATTTTACAGGTGAATTATTATTTATTCGAAGCCCCTCACGTTTTCTTCTTTCGGAGATCATGTTCAATACGTATACAATCTGACAGTCGCACTCCCATTTGTTAAATCTCAAATCCAACGATATCAATTGTTCTATGAAATTAAATGTCTCCAAATTAATCACTGTCAAATTGTTATGACTTATGTCTATGGTTACAAGGTTGGGAAGTTGTTTAAAAGTTTTTGGACTCAATGAAGTTAATTCACAATGTCTTAATTCAATGGAGCGTATAGAGGTAGAGACAAGGAAATGTGAATTATCGGATAAATCAATACCTGTATTATATGATAAACAGACTGTGTCCAGATTACGATTGTTTGAAAATGTATCAGGATCAATATAACATAGTTTGTTGTCCGAAAGGTCCAAGTTCCTCAGGTTTTCCAAGTTTGAGAACACACCCTGTTCTAAAATAGTTATTTTATTACTTGACAATTGCAGGGTATTTACTTTAACTGGAATTTTTAACGTAGACACGTTTGTTATGCCTAAAGAGGTGCAATCCAGAGTTATATCTTCACCTAACATCACTTCATCAAACAAACTCCATTGCAAACTGTCACAAAATGAAGCACAGCTATTACCAAAATGAGTAAAACCATCATGCAGATTTTATTTTAATAATTCACCTATCGACCAGTGTTCTGTCCCCGTTGTGGCGTTTCTTGCAAATGTTTACTGTCTTAAGATTCAGCTTTTTTATTTATACTAAAGCTGAATGAAGCTATATATAAGTATTCCTAATAAGTTAGCGTTGTGGCTTTTCCGTGCAGAATGGACCAATCCTGAAAAGAAAAATTACACATACTGTCATAGAAAATAGTGAAAATATTTAACCTAACGCATAATGTCTGTTATTCACAACAAGTTTACTCAGATTTGCCATTCCGATGCATGTGATATTATTCTATTCGGTACTTTTTGTTCGAAATCAATCCGCTTCTAGTAATCTGTTTTTATTGATGATGATGATGATGATGATCAATCACACAATTTTATTATTTATTATTTAGAAATAAACACGTATAAAAAACAATTAAAAATGAATTAAATTGATCTGTCGTACTTTCGAGTGGCACGTTATTAATATAATCTCTGTTAAAGGGAACCTAACTAGCTCGATCACAATGAAGGGTACGTCAGAAATGGAAAATATTAACATAACTTACTTCAATAATTGCTGATTCAGGGAGGCTCTCCATGTCCTTGTGTCGTAAAAAAAAATTGTATGACCCAAAGTTTAAAATCCTCTCCGGACAGATCGTGTTTAAGGGAGAGGTTAAACTATGATAAGGAAAGAAAGATCTTCAATAATTTATTACTCCGTTACATTTTATTCATTGAATAAATCAGAACTTAATGTTATATACAGCACAACTAATCTGAAAACATTAGTTTTAAATTCTCTGAATTTTTAAAAATCGTCACTTTAATCTATAGCATGTTATGCATTTTATTAACCTTTAATGTATTAGAAGACACTTACAAGTATTCTACTGATTTTTTAATGCCCCGGGTTGTCCTTTCGGACATCTCTGGTGTTCTCTCCTGGCATTGGCGTAAATGTAACCTACTTCTGAGATTGGGGTGCCTGGAAGACGGGGTTACGTTGCCTCGATGATATGATGGGTGGTGATGTTGATAGTTGTGCGCCAGGAGAGTCCTTAATCCTAAGCTTAATCTAAGATGAATATGAATGATGATGATTGCGATGGCCATATGATGTACGGGGACCATTTGGGCCTTAAAGTTTTCTGACATTTGTCTTCAGATGAGGAAAAACCCCGAAAAATGCCTCACCCAGGGAAATGTCCCGACCGGGGATAGAACCCGGGCCCGCTGTGTGACAAGGCAGCACGCTACTTCGAGACCACAGCGGTGGACGTATTCTGATATTAAAAATTATATTTTTTACTGCACGTCGTTCCGTCAGTCTAAAACTTCATTTGTTTTATAGAATTGTTAAGGTAAATTAATATGTTAATTTATTTTGTTTCCATAGTGAATATGATCCCAATACAGCTCGTATGTTCCCTTTGTTCCACCTTTCCAAACAATCGGCACAAAATATCAGCCGACTTTGCCCCATCAGTATAAATCTAGTACTCATTTTAATTATAGGCTGAACCAACATTAGGGTCATAATACCGCCGGTAAGTTTAAGCCAATGAACCCGCGACCTTCTGACTTTTAGCATATTGGCATAACTCAAGGAATCTTTCAATGTTAGACGATGTAAATTTGTTAAAACATGACATAATCTAAAAAAAAAAGTCAATTTCTTTTAAAAATACGTATTATGGAACATATTCTATTAAACGACTCATTGCTGATCCGTTGTTCAAATTACCGTCTTTAAATTTCGCGGGCGGCAGGAGGTCTCCTTACAAAACAATATCAGTTTAATTCGTTCGAGTGCAGCCAGCAAACAATTTCTTTAGACGTCCTTTATATATTAATAATTTTCCAGATGTATCGATTATGGAATAATCATTTTCCCGGACTTTCTGTACGAGAGAATTCGAGACTGATGCCCAGAATGTTCCTACCCTCGCATATAAAAAAATGCTAGGATCGGATTGATGACGAGAAAAGTGAACTAAATGTTATGACAAAAATATATTCTAATAGGGACCGTCAGCCAGAATAATGAATTGAAAAAATAAGATAAATTGCAAAGAGATACCTTATTAGCTGCAAATAAATTACTTGTTTGAAATCAGTTAAATTCTATGAAATAAATAAAGTCAGTTTTTGACATTTTATGTGATCAACTATGAAGTTGAATTAAAGAAATTTCATCAAATCCTACCCGACCACTATCCACGACAATAACACAAAAAATAAATCACGACTGAGAATTGAACTAAAAAACTCAATGTTTTCAAAACGTTATGTTGTTTAGCACCTTACCGATCTAAGCTATTCCTGCGGTTGAGAAGAGCCTGTTTAAACGATCAAATAACAGAATGTTGTAAAATATTCCACTGAAACATAAAAATAAAATTATGTTTTAAACAGTTTAAATATATATTTAATTGCAGTTGCTTTTAAAAAAGAGGGATAAATGAGTATTATCTACCTTCTTTCTTATTCTTAGCTTAACCCTTCTCTTTTAGGTACTTTTAATTGTCCCCTGGAACTCGGGTCTTACAGTGACGCGACCTATCGCGAGATGATGTTTAAACTTTGGGCCACGTAAGTATTTTTATGAACAAGGACATGGATGGACTTCTCAATTAGGGATTAGCACAATGCAGGGCCACCTCCGAGGCAAAACAAAATTCTAAGATAAGACATACTATTCACACATAATAATACTAAACAAGGTATGACTACGATGGCCAAATGATTTTCGAGAACTATTTGGGCCTTAATGTTTCCAGGCATTAATCTAACCCAGAAACTTGTCTCGACCGGAGATCGGCTGCGTATGAGGCAAATAATATAACCTATGTACTCCGATACCACAGCGGTGGACACTGATTATTATTTTTTTTTTCTATTTCAGGGGTTAGCCATTTCTGAATGTTCCAGTTCCAAAAATACTATATGTTTAATCCATTCATCTTCTCAATGGTCGTCTTTGACTCCGCATTTTGGCTTTGTGTAGCAGTGCCTAATTTGCTATCATATTTTATGTTTTTAATGGTTTATCCATTTTGTCCTAATGTTAAAAGATTCCGGGCTATATGGCCGTGGTCTATAACTGGTATTTCTTCCAGACGTTTCTCCCTCAACTGTCGAGGACATCTTAAGTGCCGAGTGCTTCTAGGTGATGTTACCTTATCGTAGACTCGGCCGAGTCTACGACAAGGTAACATCAGCTACAGTCCGTTTGCTCAGTTAAGAGAATCTTCCCGCGCAAATATTTGAAGGGATTAGCGGCGGGGGGTGAATTCTCTGTCTACTTGAAGGACAGCGTCAGGTATAGGAAGGGTCGCAAATTCTTTCTGTCTGTCTTTCTTTCTTTCTTTGGAAACTATTGTACACTTTTGTATTTAATTTAGTGGTGAGTTGACGTATGAATTGTGCTACGTGAAGTATTTTTTTTTCAACGATGAGTGAAATTATAATAGCAGCGTTATTTTGTTTCTATGTATTATTGTGACTGTGTGTATGATAGGAGGCACAGGTAAACCAATTCATTCGGATAGTAAGGAGCTCGTGTGTCGCGTTCACAATTTTTTGAAAGTGAATTTGAAAATGCAAAAAACCGGCAAACCTTTATTATCAGTCAGTCAGGTATGGGACAGAACGAGTAGCGCAACTGGCTTATCAATGGCTACTATAGGGAGAATTCTGAAAGAAAAGCGGGAGACAAATTAACTTAAAAGTCCTAGTAAGAAACGTCCTCGTGAGTGTAAGAAAACAAATGTAGATGGTTTTGATCGCGATGCTATAAGAAGATTATTCCTAAGCTTATATAATGGGGGCTATATTCCAAGTCTTAATGACATTCTCAGAGCATGCAAGGCGAATATAAAGGTGACTTGACTCGATGGGCAGTATGGAAAATTATAAAAAAGATAGGATTTCAATTCAAGAAAAATGACAATATTAATAGATTGTATTTATTTGAATGTTCTGACATAATTTCAAAGAGATACCAATATTTATATAATAATAAAAGACATTCGTACTTCAGGAAAAAATATTATATATATGTTGACGAGACTAGGATTGATGCTCATATGACACGTGATAAAATGTGGGTAATAGATGATGACACCGCTCCAGTAAAAGTTCCACTTGGTAAAGGTTTCCGTCGTATTGTTGTTGATGCCGGTAGCGAGAGCGGTTTTGTTAATAATGGTTTATTAGTATTTCAGTCGTTGTCAACTAAAGACTACCACGAAGAAATGGACAGTGACAGATTTTTATCGTGGTTTAAAGACCAGCTACTTCCCAATATTCCATCAAATTCATGCATCGTAGTGGACAATGCCACTTATCATTCCCGCTAACTTAACAGGGAACCTACATCAAACTCCAAGAAATGTTAAATGCAGAAATGGTTACGGGTGAAAAAAAATATCATTTGATGAGCGCATGGTCAAGGCAACCTTATATAATATAATAAAATTGCAAAAAACTCCACTTTAAAACATACGAAATAGATAAACTAGCAGAGACGACGGGTCATGCATGTTGTTGTTCGCTTACCACTGTATCACTAAGAATTTAATCCGATAGAATTGGTTTGGGCCCAAGTGAAAGATTATGTTCGAAAATATAATACGAAATTTTGTATGAGTCACGTAAAAACTGTTTTTCAAAAAGCCATTAATTCGGTGAATGTGAAAAACTGCAGAGAAGCTTGCAATCATGCATATAAAAAGGAAAGCATTTTATTGGGAACGCGATCAGCTGATGGATAAACTGCCTGATAGATTTATTATCAACGTGGAGGATGACAGTGATGACAGCAGTGACTCGGAGTCCGAATTGTAAAGAGAAAGTAACGATGTTGCTGTTGAATTTGAGTGACCTCTAAGTATAGTAATAATTTATACATTTTTCCTGGGGTTGATAGTTATGATATAATAAAATAATAATATAATATAATTCAAGTGCACGGACGGGTCGTTTCTCTCGTAGACGCTATAAGTATTAACATATTTTAGAAATTTCGGATAGTTGCTCCCACTCTCCAACTGGCCGTGCTGCAACCGTATGAAAATATACGCGGGAAGATTCTCTTAACTGAGCAAACGGACTTTAGAAGCACTCGCCGCTGAAGATGTCCTCCACAGTTGAGAGAGAAACGTCTGGAAGAAATACTAGTTATAGACCACGGCCACATAGCCCGGAATCTTTTAACGTTATGATTACCGGCCGTGAAAGCCTGCATTCCACATTTTGTCCTATATTCAACGAGGCTATTTTTTTTTCATTTAATTTGTCCCTTATTCCGTCATTCCTTTTCTTATCCATTAATTCATAACCTGTCACTATTCTCAAAAATTTCATTTTAGCAACTTGGATTCGTAGTCAGTACTTTTTAGTTAATGTTCAAATTTCTCTTCTCTACAACACTGCAGGTACTGCAATGTTACTTTGTAAAATTTTAGCAGAGTGTTTCGGCGAGTTTTTCTTTATAAAGTTATTTTAAAATTGTGTTACACATTTGAATATTAGCAATGCATTGCATAACTCCAAAGGAGGATAGGTAATATCATTGAATAAAGGTAGAAGATGTAATTCAGGAAACCAAAGTTTGCATTTGCTATAACCCGCAGAGAACTTTTCTTTAGTACATATGGCAGGCCTACGTCTTAATATTTGTTTATGAAATAAAATGAAATTCGACAAAATCTAATATACAAAAATGTTTGTTTGTGTGTTTGTGTGTTTCTTTGTTTGTTTGTTTGTTTGTTTGTTTGTTTGTCTGTTTGTTTGTTTGTTTGTTTGTGCTTTATGCTCGGCCATACCGTTGATCCGATTGTGATGGAACTTTTTGCAAAATGTTCAGGAGATTCCCGGGATGAACATAGGCTAAAGGAGAGTTGTGATACTCAACACCTACACCCTTAAAAATCGCCCTTTGTAGTGGAAAACGTGAAAAAAGTAGTTTTTTGTACGATTAAATGGCTTGCGCTGCCTGAACCATAACAAATACACAAAATTAATGTACACAGAATTGAATATCTCAAAAAACTCTACAAAAAAGTCCGCGACAGCACATGTTTATCTCTTACGGATAACTCACAATAACCATTTTTGTCTTTCATTGATGCCAAGAAGATCGAGACAAGTACGTAGATTCCTGTGCAAGCATAGCAGCACATGGTGGATATCCTTTTGCGGATAACTCACAATAACGAATTTTGTATTTCAGCTCATCTATATCAAGAAGATCGGGATGAGTAAATTCCCGGGTAACACCGGGTAATCAGCACGGGAATCTTAAAATAATTACGATATACATTCATAATAATTTTTCATTTTACTTATTCAACTAATCATAAGAAGAACATAATTTTTGTCTTTCAGCTCATTTATGCCAAGAAGATCGGGATGAGTAGATTCCCGGACAACGCCGGGTAAACAGCACGGGGTATCTAAAAATAATTACGATATAAATGTTTACTTCCACCTATTTAACTAAACATAAAACACATTATTTTTCGTATTTCATATCATTTATGTCACGAAGATCGGGATAAGTAGATCCCCGGGCAGCGCCGGGTAATCAGCATGTGGTTTCTAAAAAATATTAATTTATAATTATTTTTGCTTCCACTTATTCAACTAAACATAAAAGCATATTAATTTTCATTTATTTAGGCGCAGCAGCACACGCCGGGTATTAGGTAGTAGATAGATCATCGGTTGATTAATGTCTTTGACATCGTCCGATTCCTAATAGCCAGTTTTGTCGGTCCATCCAATCTCCTGGTTGTAGATGTTTCTCCCTCATGTATAAACATATTCCCTGACTCCAGGAGGTTTTAGGTCTTCCTCTGCCTCATCCTCCCTCAGGTTTCCATTCCAAAATAGATTTTGGTAGTCGATCATAGCTAGTATGAAATAAAATTATTTACGTTGCAAGGATTTTAAAGTGGCTGATTACGTTGGCCGTAAAACTTTCAGTCCTAGTAGGGATATAGTAAATAAGTACTTCTAATATAAGACTAACACTATAGCTTTTGAGATTAGGGAACAGATAAAGTAAAGCTCAAAGTAATCGTGGGTACATGTGCATTGTGGGATATCATAAAACGATCATGCCGTTGTCTTGGCCAAGGCAAGCAACAGATCCTAATTCACGTGTTCATATGAACTCTGCCACTTTTCTTTCCTGAAGTCGCAAATAAAGGAACACATAATGGAAATATGCAACAACGTATGGCTTAATAGTACCACAGGAAAACTGGCAAGATCCCTGTTCTTATCGAACATTATGACAGAACAAAATTAAAACGCATTGTCCCAAATTTCGTACTATTCAATTCCTTAATGGTCACTGAAAATTTGGCCAATATCTCCAGGATTCATCAACAGAGAGAATGCAAGTTGTAATTAATGGTATTAGCATCCAGAGTGTTGAACATATTATCTTTGATTGCCCTTTGTTCTGGTATGAAATCAATTCTCTTCTCGGTAACACCACCTATTTAAATGAAACACACATTATGGAAGTTATTTCAAAAGAAAAGAACTACAAACTTTTTTAATGTCTTCATAAATAATATTCATAAGAAACTTCGATTTTAGATCTAATTACATAATGTAACATAGGCCTAACTTTATCCCAGAGGGAGAGCGCCCAATAATGAGGTGGGAGAATAACATTAACCGTGATTTGAGGGAAGTAGATTATACAGGGGATGATAGGAAAACATTACCTTAGGATATGGATGGTCTATAGAGCTTATGTCCTCGCGGCCATGAACCTATTGGTTCGAAAGTGAACGTGAGTTAGTTAATCATAATTTTTTCTCAAACCAAAACCCAAATGTAATTTAAAGTGAAATAGGGTTTGTAAATATAGAATAATAATAAACAAATTAATAACTAGGCCTACTTCCATCTCACATTACAAAAATAGTATAAAAGTTTAGAACAAAGAGACCTAATGTTGATGGGAGAAATTTACGCATCGAGATGAATATGCCTAGATTTCAGTTCATTTATCAAATGTAATATATAAGTTAGAGTTCGGATTTTATGTAATTACTTTTTTGTTCCTGTAGCCTATATGTAGTCTTAAGAAAAGCTAAAATGTCGACGAATTACACTGAAAGGACCCTTATTCCATATACATATTTTTACATATTTTGAGCTATAATACATTTTTCACACCATAGTAAACAATAATTTTACATATTTTTATATTATTGCGGAATAATTATACATTTTCGTCAATTCCATTAATTCTTCTCACATACCAAGAAAGGGAAAAAAATTATTATTGTGTTTCTCATACATCGTCGTCAATCCCATACATCTCCATTATATTTGAAGCTAAATTGCACGAGTTCGATGCGTACAACAATAACTAGTTTAAAGAATTTACATTTCTTGTTCCCAAATGCTTCAGAATTATAACATCGGCTGCATTTATGTTAACCGTGACAGAGGTTGCGTCTTCATTGTCATCAATGCTGCAAACATGGATTTCTATTGACAGTGCTTTAACAACTGATAGTAAAATAGTCATCTACCAAACCTGTGATAAATGTTTAGGGTGTACGATGAAATCTCAAATTGAACAACATTTACGAAGGAATCTATATGGAATAAACAACGGGTTTCTTCAAAGAAACGTGTACTACTTACACAGTTGCAGGGTCAGCCTACATAATCTACTAATGAATTGTACAAAGAACTAAGTATAGTTTTGGTTGCAGGGAACATACCCTGAAACAAACTTCAGGTACCTGAAGTTAAACGTTTTCTACAAAAACACTGCAACTCCAACATTCCCTTCGAGTCCATTCTCCGAATGTGTACTATTGAATCTTACGTTGCCTATACTATGGTAATTATTATAAACTATACTACTGTATACATCTATAATATAAATCTATAAGATGTCTAAATGTATCGATCTTATATATATCTAACCAAATTAATCAAATGCTTTTTTATTTAGTTCATTGTTTGCAGGCCTCGCATCCACATATGATAATCACAGAGGCCAGTATAATGGTGACATGTGGTCCGTACACTAGCAAGTAATAATTAATTTTATCAATTTTATCAACATATTCCACTTTAACAATGCAATAGCACTCTAATTCTCCTAAATGTACGTTTCGTTGAACTCACCATAATGCAGCAAGACATTTATTTTCCTTGTTATACTCGTATTATCTGCCAAAGAACAAGTCAAACTGCGTATAATCATAATGTTAACAGTTTCAACTTCTAGATAAATGTATCTTCAAATAACATCCAAATTGAGATTAGATAAAACATATCCTCAAGTCGCGGAGGGTCCATGTTAGCACTGTTAGAACTAGTGATGGGTAATTCGAGAGTGAGTCGTTTAAAAAGAACGCTTCACTACTGTGAAGGGTCAAAAAGTTACTCACTTTTAGTGAACTGCCAGTTCAGAGTTCACTACTGCTACTTATAATTAAAATTTACTTTTTATTTCAAGCTCTAGGTGTCTCACTCCAAATCAACTTTCGCTCATTCGTTGATTACTCTATTCTCTTTCTCCGCCCATCGACCTTGCATGTCCCCGCCTCTTTCCTACGTCATCCATATCGTTCGTACCGCAGTGAGTGTCTGAGAGGAACGAACTATCTTGCCAGAGTGAACTGCCATAGAGGAACGAACTATCTGGCCTGAGTTTAAGTTACATAGAAGAACGAACTATCTTGGAAGAATGAAGTGCCTTAGATGAACGAAGTGGTATCAAAGAACAAACTATCTTAGAAGAGTGAAGTGTTTTAAATGAACGAAGTGGTATCAAAGAACGAACTACCTTGGAAGAGTGAAGTGTCTTAGAGGAACGAACTACCTTGACAGAGTGAACTGGCTTTAAACATTCGACACGCTCATTCATTTATTACATGTACATTACCGCACTCTCCCGCCTCTTGGTTACGTCATCACTCATACGCAGCATTACTCAGGGATTAATCATTTTGATCTACGGCATTACTAACGCTACAAATCGAATGTAGTATAATATTACAATCACTTTACATTTTATTTACTGGAATTCCGAAAGTATTTAATAAAAACCAATTTTATCCAAGTTTTAAAACGACATATTTTACTAGGTTTACAAAAGCTGTTACAAAATTTAGTAAAAATCTTACCTTGCTAAACATTTAGAGCGAATATGCCGTGCAAGTTTAAAAGCATCCCGTCCCCTGAATGAAACTGTGTTTAGAACAAAAGTTACACTTTGCTTTACCATCGCATAAATCGGCAAAGAATCCCCAAATTTCACTACTTTTTCTTAATCGCAAATTAGAAACCATTCTGTAAAAGTGCACACACAAGGCTAAATTTTGTTGGCCTACCCAGTATTCACCCTCTTTATATTTTTAGTTTAGTGGTTGTAAAGATTAAAATCAAGTAATTGCCAATAGTACGATTTTGCATATTTCTTTCTTTTTAAAGAACTATTATGCAAATAATTTGTGTAAATAATACATATATGAATCAAATTTTAAAATACTCCACACATTTTTTTTCTTCAAATTATAGAGTTACTAATTTGTTTTTTTATTAACATTTAAAACTTAAAATAAAATATGTAAACATTGAAAATCTGTATATAAATAAAATTATGCAAATAATACAGTTATAAAAGAAATAAAAAGGAGGTATAAATAATTATAAAATAAACAAAAGTATGATAGCAGTCATATTAGAATTTTTCATACTCAAATAAATTAAAATGAATTTACAGAACTATTTCTTGCAGTTTCCCCCCCCCCTTGGCGAATGAAGGGCTTCGCTAAATTTTGTGAACGAACTAGTTGATTTGAATGGTTCACAAAAGTGAAAAAGTGAGTGCGAGTGAACGAACTACTTCTCGAAATGAACTGGTTGGGCACAACGCTAGTTATAACCGGCTAACACTTTCAAAAGTTAGAATTAAACTCTCCGATATTTAGTTAAACCGAAACATAATAACGGAACGAGACACAACAATGTATTGATAATAGTCTAAATGTTTTAAACAATAGTAACTTAATATATATTGTATGCGTTGCATGTATACTGCAGCATTCCAATACAATTCCATGTGCTTCAACTTTTTTAATGCCACACTGTTAGTCGTTTTCCAGAGGCTAACATGGAAGATGAGATGACTATGAGAGTATGTTGCGCAGACGCATTCAAGCTCATCGGTACTACTGCGTTTCAAGCTGAGCCCAATGCTACTCTGTAGCTGCCCTTTTAGCACTCTAGAAACGGCTAAGAGCGAGATTTCAGTTGCTCCGAGTAAGTCCTATGTAAACGTAGTACTTCTGAGCGTATCAAATACGATAATTAAACCACTAAATAAATATTATCATAGGAGAGGAATGTGCTTGAGTTGCTGAAGACTTGTTAAGTCATCACTTTTCCTGCCGGAGCTTTGTAGAAAATAAAGAAGTTATAAACCAACTCCTTATTTAAATATCATTATAAGTCAAGCAAAAAGAAAAGTGCGTCGTTTAATGACGAACATGAAGGCTGGTATGAACATGACATATGGCTGCAGGAAGTCATGATCCCTGTTAGCTCTGCCTTCTATTTTCAACGGAGAAAAATGTTTGGACAACAAAGAGGTTTCTGATGTAAATATTTTTCATGCGCTGAAAAACGTCATAAACTAGTTGAAACCCATGTTAACTGTGAAATAGCGCTACAGAATTTTGGAAACGCTAGAACTGAATAGTCCCGAAGCCGAGCTATGAAAATTAGTTAATAAGCATAACGAAAACGTTAAAGCAAACAAGTACATTGTTAGCTGCCTAATAGACGCTGTGTGTTTCTTAGCCGAACAAGAGCTGCCATTTAGAAAACTCTGAATCTAACAAAAGAGGTATGGCCTAATTATATTGAATTATTGCACCATAGATGAGAAATTAAGAAACAATTTGGAAATTTCTACCGTGTTCATTGTCACATCACACGATGTTAAAAACAACTTAATATGTTCTATATCCGCTACTCTATTCAATAAAATGAAACAAGAGATCTCATGACCCTAGGGTCATGGTGCCGCCAGAAGGTTATGGTAAGTTTAAATATCCTGACCCCACCGAGATTCGAATCCTTGACCTTCCAATTTGTAGCGTAATGCCTTAACCAACTACGTTACGACGTGCCTCCTAATACGCTACTTACGAAATGTAAACCTAAGACACGGCACCAACGCCCTTTCTTTCCAAAGAAATTCTCGAAGTATTTACGTCCTTAAAGATACATAGTTCCCAGTCAGTTTTCAACCAGAAACTTCTGAACCAGCATGGTAAACACAAGTCACTGTGACCAACCAACGGAATGTGCACTGAAAGTCATCATTAAGTTTTGATACATTTAACCAAGTTAAATTAACAGTCAATCGACTGCAAGAATAAAATTAACAGTAATGTGTACTGGTCTAACAAAAACACAAACATCGTTGAAGAAAAGGTCGTCAATCTTCCAGGAGAAGCGGCATGGTGTGATCTGTCTTCCAAAGGATTAATTGGGCCCTACTTCTGCGAAGAGACTGTCACGGGTCAGACTTATCTGAAAATGTTAGAAGTCATGATTCCATGTCTTAATGATCTCTTTGAGAATGAAAATGAGATTCACTTCCAACAAGACGGGACTCCAACTCACTTTCAAAGTGATGAAAAAAGTTTTCTCAAGCGCACATTCAATCAGTGGTGGATAGGACGAAGAGGAAGTGCTACGGAGTTCCCGCCTTGATCTCCCGATTTAACCCCTCTAGATTTCTACCTTTGGGAACTTTAAAGAACACGGTGTACTCCAAGAAACACAAACACTGGATGAACTGAGATATAAGATTGAACATGTCATCAATAATACTCGTACGTATACTCTATTATCAACAATCGAGACGGTATGTCGCTCTATTCGACGTTATTTGGAGTGTACTATAGCAGAAGGTGGATATTTTGAACATGTACAGACTTAAGGAAGTTAAAAGAATAAAACAAACAAAAATTGTATTTGTCTCATTTCATCGCTGAGAAAAAACGTTTCAAAGAGTGTATCTATAGCCTATCAATTTGAGACACTCTTATTGTTCGAACAAATAACCGGGATAGTGAATAAATAATATATATATATATATATATATATATATCCTCAACTCGTGTCCACCTCGGGGTCGAGGATGAGATGAGATGAAGTCCCCAATATAGAGGTCTGTGAATGACAATGGTGGCGGCCCACCACACCTGACGCAACATCACGGGGGCAGATTAATTAAATGAAACGAAATGAATGAGATTAGTATAGATAAATGGTGGAATGAAATTGTGGCAGGGAAAAAGGGAGAAAACCCTACCCAAGTTCCGTTTCGTCCACCACGAAACCCACATGGAGTGACCAAGAAGACTCGATCTCGGGACACCAGCGGTTAGAGGCGAGCGTCTAACCGCTTGCGCCACGGAGCTGAATAAATAGATAATGGGATATATTCACACTAAAATTATTTTAATATAAAAAATGTTCGTTAGTGCGGACTAATTTAATATTCCCGCAAATAGAAAAATCTTCATTGGATAAATAAATGTAAGTGTAAAGATTCTCTAGAGTTTATGTGTTTTCAATTGAAATATATGTATGTTACCTTTTGATCTCCCTAAGAGAAGCCTTATTTAACCAAGAGTTAACCGAGCCCAGCACCAACACCTACAAGGGCTAATCTCATTCCTTCAACTCTAATTTCACCTTTGCCAATTTAAAGGTTAAATGGTATATATGGCGACGAGCTAAACATGGCTGTTGGATTGCTTGGCTGGATTTTTAATTTCGGGTTTCAGAAAAAAAAAAAAACTACTTCTAATGGTCGGATTTCGCAGATTTTTGGAGGAAACCTTCCTCGGTCCATTTTAGCAAAACACAGACATCTACTGAGTTTCGTTGTGAAGCATCAGAATTCTGACCGCTAGAGCTATTTTTAAATTTTCGTTTCATGTTAACTCTTACATCTAATTGTCCGATTTTACTGGTTAACGAATTGATTTATTTAATTGTTCTATGCCAAGTTTGTTTTCGATTAAACAAAAATTGAGAACGCAAGAGAGTGCTAACGGACACTCATACAAATGCATATACATATAGGCTTACATATACATATACACAACACACACACATATACTATATATATTCTCATGATAATTTTCGGTGTCTACTAGATAGGAACTGAAAATATCTATAAAAGTTTTCAAAAACATTTTCATGAAAACAATCTCTATGGCCTCATTCCTTCGGAATTCGCTTAAAAGAAGCATTAAATAGGCCTATGTTGGCATTTCTTGATACCTTGTAAGTATGATAATTAATAAAAATATTCGATAAAATATAAAAAGTCTTAACTTATTAATATTCGTGGCTCGTTACAAAACGCTTTACAGCAAATAATTTAAAAAAATAAAACTAGTGGGTGTAGTAGTAATGCAAAAATTAATTTTATTTCAAGTCAATTTCTTTAGCATTCCCTGTTTAAATCCAGATACTCTGATTTTAACAAGTAGGCCCTAATTCTAAGTTTTTAAGGTTCTGCTAACATACAAAGTAATATTCCCTCTTCTAAAAAAAGTGTATGCCAAGCACTGAGGGGAAAATAGAAACTCCGGACTGTAGTACAGTGACAAAAATTAAGAGAAGTGGATACAGAAATGTGTATGTCCGAACTTACGTAGGGAGAAAATAATTACATAATAATTTCTCTCAAAAAAATTAAGACAATTTTATATTGATTCTTATTTCAGTACTTTAAATAATCCGAAAATGGAACATAATAGTTTCACGATCTGGAAAATATTAATAAAAACTGATAACTTTCATTAACATATTATATCCATCCATAGTAATTCTGCCCGAAGGCAGGTCCTTCACTGCAATCATAGCATTTCCATGCTATTCTTGCAGCTTTACTAGGGAATTGTGTAGGTGTGGTAGCTTCCCGTTGTTTTCCACACCGGTGAAGGATGATGATAATGATAATGGTAAGGATGATAATAAATGTAGCAATGCACTCAGCGATGCGATTGAAGTAAACTCTGGGGTCAAACAGGGAGATCCTTTATCTACGACATTATTCTGTATAGTAATGGATATGGTCTTAAAACAACTGGATATAAGAGGAAATATTTCAACAAGACTAAAACAATGTCTTGCATATGCTGATGATGTAATAATAACAGCAAGAACAAAAAATTCCCTACTGAAAACCTTTGACAAATTGAAAAGATGCTGTGAAATTGCATCTAACCCGCAGATACGGCCAAAGATGGATAGGACTGGCGGATCTGTACCTTGGTCTCCAAGATCACCTGATCTAAATCCTTTGGATTTTTGTGTCTGGGGTCACCTCAAAAGCGAAGTGTACAGCACACCCGTTAACACGGTAGAAGAACTGGAGCAGAGAGTTGTACATGCTTGTCAAGAATTCAGAAATGATCCAGGGATTTTCGAAAGAATTCGACATTCATTGCAGAGTATTGCATGCAGATGCAAGGAAGACGCTTCGAACACCTCCTTTAACAGGTAACCCATAAGTGAAGTGAACTGTGAAATGTGAAGTAAAAGAGATGAAAAATTAATAGTAAAGTCTAAATTCAAATTAATTTGTACTAACTAGTTACTAGAACGATGATTACAATAAAGTCAGTGGCGGCTTGTAACCATACATTCGTAATTATCTCGCAAACGACTCGTTTGTGGACCCATGTTTACTGGGACATTGTTGCTTCTATTATCGTGTACTTTCAACCATGTAAGTTTGCGCCATCCTTTTTATGCACCCTGTATATCAAAGAAAGTATGTTTAAGTTCCCTCTTAAAATATATTTATATAAATATTATGTTATAGACCTGCATATAAATACATAGATATAATTAAAAAATAATACGCTTCCAAGTAAATACAGTTATACCAAAATGTTCGATACATGCAGTATCAAGATTTGAAACAAATGGTTTACTTCTCCCGCTGTAGCTGAAGAAGGTGGAAAAATATTCAAAGGCACTTTTATTGAAAAGATCTTACTAGTAAGTAAAACGGATGTAATCTTAATGACATACACTATATCTATCATGAACACTGTATTTGTTTTTAAATCATCGAAAATTTTAGTCCTTAAATTTTAAAGAGTCTGAACTCGTGGAAGTTAATTTGAAAATTTAGGACTTATGTTATTCAGATGTTTCCCGACTAAATCCCCAATTCTTCATTTCTTGCCTGTTTTCCATTCACAACTTTAAAACACTTGCAATGAAAATATTTTTTTTAGAAAATAACGCAGTAGTGCTGCCAATTAAAGTGACATAATATTTACGTCACAGAATAAAATTAATCATATTCAACTAATCATTGTACAGTGATGTTCACTCGACTTGTGGCCACTAGCATGGACACTGCGTGGGCAGCACTAGATGATGACTCAATGCTTGCAGTTACTTTTCCCGCTATCGGCCGTAAGTCGAGTGAAGCTCAATGAATTATTACGCGTATATTTCATTGCTGGGCTTGGAAGACATGAAAGTTACCTACAAACAGATACGTTAAATTAAGAAAATAGAGGGAAGGAAATATTTCATTACTCCCAGTCTCTGTCTTAATCAAGCTATATCAGCCACCGACAAGATTTGCCCGAACGAGATCTGCTCTCTCTCGTCTCTTGTATGCATCAGATAAAATTATGTTAACTTGAAAGTCTAATAATAGTTATTCAGCATTACAAAATAAATGAGTGAAACTACACACATATTTGCTCTTTTTTTTAACAACATATACCGGTAATACATTATATGGGTACGGCGCTAAAAGTAGTCATCCGAATTTCGAGATAATTTTGGTGTTAAAATGAAGTTTAGGAACGTCAAGATGAAAACATGAGAAAAAAATTTGCGAACCATCCGGAAACAAAGCTGTAAAATAACAATTTATAAAGCACTATTCCTTATATTACCTGAAGGAAGTGGCTGGCATTGTGGTCGTGACGTCAGATTCGATATTCAGACGTTAGTCCAGGGTGAAATCATGTTTTCTTCGATAGAGATGCGTAAATAGAATAAATATTTTATTGTAATAAAAGTGCACTGCTGTATTTCCAAAATTACATAGCAAAGAGTTTGAAATTTAATAAAAATCACATCCTCACATAGTTTTTTTAAAAAATGGTTAACTGAATCGATTGTCACTAATAATTTTAAAACGAATCGTAAACTTTTGAAGAAGTTTAATTGGTAGCACTACATGCTAAGACTAACTTTTCTACTCACTATTGATGCACGTAGGCCTATCTTGCTCGGCTGACAGTTTCACTCCATCTATCGACAAATAAAATAACCAAATATATAATATCACACATTTAACATACTATTACCAAATTTAAATTGCAAATTCATTAAGATCTAGGGGAAAAAAAAGATGGTGCCTAGAAGTCCCCTTCTCCAACCAGCCAGCTGCACAGCTACATGTGTTAATCACAGAGATGGACATCATCTGCCCAGTATAGAGGTAGCACGTGATCAGCACGTCGGATCCCCCAGCTTGTATATCTGTGTTTGTCAATATGAAGCCGCTACTTAATATAACTACCCAAATTCCCCACGTCCACTGCTGTGGTCTCGAGGGTTCGATTCCCGGTCGGGGGCAGTTTTTCTGGTGAGGTTTTATCGGGGTTTTTCCTCACCTGTAAGACAAATTTCAGGAAAACTTTAAGGCCCAAACGGTCCCCGAAATCATATGGTCATCATCTTTATCATTATCATCATCATCATCATCCTTCACCGGTGTGGAAAGCAACGGGAAACTACCACACCTACAATTCCCTAGTAAAGCTGCACGCACAGCATGAAAATGCTATGATTGCAGTGAAGGACCTGCCTTCGGGGCAGAATTACTATGGATGGATTTCCCACGTTGCTGGTAGGCACCGGTCCCACAACGGCCAAAATTCTACGAGAAAATGTATTCTCCCATTGGACACACATCAGCTCGTGTATCGCAGCTCTGCTACATGTTGGCAGGAATTTCACGATAAATTTTCTCTCCCCGTAAGGAGTCGATCAGCGCGTCCCATAGTTATAGACTACATCATGAATAAAAAGTCCACCGCAGCCTAACAAGACCTCCTAGCAGAGCTCCAAGCTAAGAAGAAAGAAATCTGAATGAAATTTTATGCAACTGAAGCAATACTATATCAGCAGATTGGAAGAATGCATACTACTCTGTATGAACTACGTCACACACGCAGTGCCGCGTTTTGCCGAGCATGGTTTGTGTGTGCACTGATAAAAATTTTCACATCCCGTGCGGACAATGTAAGTGTGTTTTGTGGGAGAAACAATGCGACCGATATGACGCTATCGCGTGCAAAAAAAAATTAATCTCCGGTAACTATGTAAAGACTAAGAAAATGCACATTGTGCGCATATTATTAATTTAATAAAATATGGTGTTTTTACACTAAACTTAAGTCAGCTTCATTAAGTCCTTTATTATGTACAGTTTTGCCTTCAATTTAGGAAATAAAATTCACTCTAACCTTGGGTTATTATTCTACTACGGTCCAGTATAAATCGTCAACAAAATATTGTCAGGTGAAACATTATAGTACTCAATTGCCAGTAAATGCACTTTTTTTTTATTTCATTCAGTTCACTCTCGGTTATTCATGGACACAAGTTCAAAGAATAACAAAGAATATAGCTGTATAGGTCCATTTTCCACGTTTGAATGGATGTTTACGTTTACTGTAGCCCTTTATGACGTCAAGAAGAAATAAAAAAAATACTTCCAATGTATATATTGCATTTACTGAATCAATCTATGATTAAAATTATACCACACTAGAAATGTAAGATAAATTCTGCATTATATTCTATGCTATTTTCAAGTTAAAATTTTTTGACTGAAAATTGGATCTACTTACCATCGGTTGTCCTCGTGGATAATCTTCGATGTTATTCATCACTAACACTTATTTTATACACATCCACATATTAAACTGTATCACACGGTTATTATACAACACTAGCACTAATACATCATTTTACACTAAAAAATGACTGGTTTAATCGACAACTGAACTTTACGCGCCATGTCAAAAAAAAAATGGAACAAATTGGCTACGTTCAATAAGATGTCGATAACATTGTGATAGAAAACGGGTTGCAGCACATTTCTAACCGCTTACCTATCGAATGTTCATTCAAGGCATGTAACAATCATAGCTACTTTTAACACGATTTATTATATGTTACTAAAATTATCTGGCTACACAATAATCGGATATATCAGGAAAAATGTATTTATATGTGGAATATCGAGTACACACCTTAAATAATTAAATTTAAAAAGGCGTTAATCAGTCATTATTTAAAGATGAAATATTAAGTACAGATTAGAATATATATATATAAGTTATATTATAACTTATTATCCACTACATGCACCACTTCATATAGAACTGCTACAAAATCACCGCTATTTAAAAATCGACGATACCGTTATTTTAAGATCGTTGATGACGTAATAGTAAAAACCGTAGAGGAATAATAATAACCCTTCGTAAAACATTTACATAGTCGTGGCATAATTCTAAAACAGATTACATTCTAAAGAGCCAAGGCCGACTGAAATGGTTGCCATGATTGTTGATCTCACTGGCTAGCTTAAAGGCATACGGGAAGAACATGTAGTTAACTTGATGTATTCCCTCACTTACTTTCAGTAACCTATATTTTTCATATCAAATAGCTATTCAGTTATCTTCAGAAAGCTGTATGATCCATGTTCTAGACCCTACGCCATACCAAAAAAAAAAAAAAATTAATTAATGGCCTTTGATCAAGAATGAAAACTGGGACTATTGGATTGTTAGTCCCACATACTAACTTTCATACCACAAAGATGGACACATTTACATAGTAAATCATTTTAATTAAACCTATTGAGGTTTTGAAAGATGCAAATCAAATGTTTATATTGGCAAAAAATCTCCAAAATCATGTCATTCCATTATGATAAATATGAAACTATTAAGTAACTGAATCATCCAATCAAAAAATGGTATTATATATTTGTTTGCAGAAAAATACACAATAAAATGCATTCTTTGTTAATCATAAATTTAATTTATATATATATATATATATATATATATATATAAATTTAATAAATTTAATTCTTTGTTTCTTCAGAATACCATAATTAAATTATTAGGTTTATATTGCCACTATGGTAGGGCCTACTTTATTTTCTTCCTGTGTTCAGTTTGCTGATTACATTTTTATTATCCATGCTAAATTTCAAATATATATAAGAAATTAAAAGCAATAACTGTTTGAAACTAAATTTTATTCTCATACTTTTATATAAAAAATTGCTTGAAATAGTTCAAAGTTCAACACTATCTTAGTAGTTGCACTTTGTCAAAATGTGTATTTGATAAATTCTGAGAAAACCCTCTTCAAATCTGTCAGCAGACTGCTTAAACAACTATTTCCACATCCAAGTCATAACACCTGTTACACTGTAACAGGCAGGGAAGAAAGTGGCACCTTAAAACTGAATCCCACCAGCTAATTAAGCACATTTCTGCATGCAAGTCCTCACTGGACTTTTACCCTCCTATAGGCTCATAACCAATGCAATGGAAAATTTAACATAGGTACCAGTATTGACACGTCTCACAAAGAAAAACTAAACATGACTCAAGAGGCTAACACATGTGAGCAGAAAGATTCTTAAAACCTTTAAACCAATAAGAAGAAAAATGACAGGACATACCATGAACCTTCAGTGAGATCAAAACTATCCCAATACATGAGTTTATTCCATGACAGCTACATGATGATGATGATGATGATGATGAAACCATCTTTGAAGTAAACATTCACTGAAGAATGCCATTTATCGCTGGTAAGAGAAAAGGAAGATTCCATAATGTTTAATATCACTTCTATAACAAACCTATAGTAATTATAACTATTCACTATTCTAGGTGTTAGCCAACCATCTAATGACTGAATGCATTTCTCCACAGATCACCCAGCTATATTACAAATTGTTGTACTGCGAAATATTCTTAAGTTTCATTTCAACACAGTCAAAGTTGCAGAATTCCTCATGGAGGATAGTAAATTAAGATTGAATACTAGAAGGATACCAACAAAAGCTCTGGAATTTAGACTAGGAGGCAAAGACCAAAATGCTATGTATAGATGGGAAGAACAAGTTAAAGAAGACTGAAGGGAAAAGAGGATTGAATAGATAGACGAGGAGACATAGAATGACGAAGATAGATGAAGAAGAATAATACAATTAGTATTTTGACATGATAGTACAAGAAAATATATAGGGACAAAAATCTTGTTATAGAAGTTATGTTGAGAAATGTCATTACTTTTTATATGAAAATACTAACAAGAATTTTTCCTCCCTTGTTCAATTTCCTTAAATTAAAGGAAGACAAGATAAATATTTAAGAAGTTATTAACAGGTGTGTTCTAATGCCACACACCACACTTTTTCTGCTTCAGATTCTGCGCTGGATGGATAGATGGCATTAATGTGATCCATTTTCAATTTATGCATTACTTAGCCAGACCCCTTTACATAAAAGATATATTCTTGTATTGTGTACAGAAAGGAGTGTAGGATGAACATGTGTTTCTGTAGTGCAAGTGTGTTGTATGAGGGCTAATGATGAAGAGAAGGGAGAAGGCGAAACCCAGTGCCAGCACATGATATACTCCTGTCGTAAAGCACCAAGGGGCACAGGCTTAACATCCCTATCTGATAAATGAATTTCTATTAACAGTACCATATGCCTCCTCAACATATGTACTGCAGATATATATGCAATTTAATGCAGAAATCTGGTGTGCAATCTAGTGATTAAAAATTGTACACCACCACCTCTCCTGATCCTGAGATTGAAAATTTTACAATTAAATTAATTAAATTTTCCAATTAAAAAATTTCAACTCTAACAGGTAATGAACCCTGGCCCTGATAGTCAGCAAGCAAGGCAGGTTAGACAGGATAAGATCAAATAACATATACTTAAAAAAAGACATTCATATTTTTACTTTAATATTACAAAATTGGAAACAAATGAACATATTCCTGTAACACATGTAACCCTTTCAGGGTAAATATTCTCTTTGTTTCTTCTCAATATACAGACAATTATTACAGCTTAAAGAAACACAACCATTCCTTCAAAATATTTTGCACTGTTTTATATTTTATCACATACTGGTACTGTACAAGCAAATGTATCATTCAATAACAAATGCACCATGATTGTGAGCTACACTCATATGTATATTATTCAGTGTTTACATAAATTCTACAATATTTCTTCTTTCTATTAACATAATATTGAATACAGAATTCAGCAGTAATAATATTATTCAAGAATGATTAGGTAACAAATGAACAAGATTCAATTTTTTATATAATACAATTGGATGGTATTATTCATCAACCAGCTATGTGCCATTATGTAAGTTTTGAGAAAAATGTGTTTAAAGTTTTTTTTTTTTTTACATTTTAAACTCTAGCACCAAAAGAACAATACTCTGTTATGTATCAACAATCTTAAGTGCGGTAACATTTGGCAACTAGTTGGACGATACAAAATTTAGATTAACTTTTATGAATAGCCGTTTGTTGTAAAACACACAATCTCTGATAGGACTGATGCCATTTACATTTGTTTAGCTATATTTAAATATTTGATGCTAAAAGTGTGCTTATGCTTACTTCATGAGCCAGTGTAACAGATGGCATCAAAATATCAATCTTCAAAAAAAAAAGGCACTTAGCTGGTTGATGCATAACATCGTGCAATTTAGGAAGTTATATTGATAAAAGGGCAATATTTAAAACACAAATACATAAGGATACGAAATAGTGCCAATTTGTATCATTTAACCCTCTGCATGCCGCTGGTAAAATCTCTTGTGTCAGAGATTTAAATCGAATCTGCCGATGTGATCGGCTTTGAAAGTAGTTTAAGTATATTGTCTGGCAGGTAATGGACAGAAACATCAGAGCCGATCTAATCGGCTCACAGCACCTAAAGGGTTAATCAAAAGACTATTGTGGAATCAAGATACACCATTAAATTGTAAAAAAAATCATGAAACATATTTTAAACCTATTTTAATTTATGAAGTCAAAACCTGAACAGTAACAAAGACAGATTTAAGCAGAATTTAAGGAAGAGAGAGAAGGTTTTAAGAAGCATGTTTGGAAAAAATAGAAGTGATAGAATACAAAATACTAAAGTAAAAAAATAAAAAATTGAAGTTGAATAAAATACAAGATGAAATGGAGGATAGAAGAATAAGATAGTATAACCATGTTAAAAAAATGAATATCGGAAGGATACAAAGACAACCACTACAACTGAGATTAGGAAAGAAGATACCAAGAGGGGAGGATAGTCAAATAAGAGGTACAGCCATGTTAAAAGTATGAATACTGGAAGGATACCAAGACAAACACTGGAAATCAGATTAATAGGGAAGAAACCAAGAGGCAGGTAGGACAGAGAGATGGGAAGAAAAAGTTAAGAAAAATTTAGAGAAAAGAGGAGTTAAATTGATGAAAATTATAGAAACAAAAACAAAAGTTTTAGCTTTTCGAGAGTATGAGCCACTAAGAGTAAAAATTCAATTAGAGAATAAAATAATAGAACAAGTGAGCAATTTTAATTATCTGGGATACAATGTATCATACAGAAAAAGTGAAGACATTGAAACAATAAATAAATTTAATTACATGTGTGGCACCACAAAACAAAGTCTCAAAGGAACTAGAGAGGAGACACTTATAAAACTTTATAAAACAATGGCAGTTCCTACACTACTATATGGATCGGAACACTGGGTCTTAACCAAAAACAAAGAATAGAATCGTCAGAAATGTTTCTGAGGAGTGTGGCTGGCTATACAGTAATGGATCAAAGGCGAAGTGAGGATATACGAAGAGAACTGAATATTATATTTAATTAATGTTGGGAAGTAAACATTATGAGGTATAATCATTAAAATTCATCGGAGAACATATTGTTTAAACAACTCACCTCATAGGATTCATGCTTCCATGATATCGCGATTTCAAACATAGTCATGTTCATCGTCAGCCATAACTCCGACTAGTCGGAGCATGAATCCTATGAGGTGAGTTGTTTAAACAATATGTTCTCCGATGAATTTTAAAGAACTGAATATATTCAAACTATTAGATAGAATTACACAATACAGAGATGAATGGATGGACCACATCAATAGAATGGATAACAATAGAATTCCAAAACAGATTCTTCATTACAAACCACTAGGACGAAGAAATGTTGGAAGACCCAGTGAAAGATGGATAGAACAATTCTAACATGAGATCGGAACAGACCAGCAGGTCTAATCCTTGATGCTACTGCTGCTGATGATGATCATGATAGAAGAGGAGACATGGAATGATTGTCCACAACTCAATCCCCAGAACAGGGACATGAGACCTGATTAAGAAGATAGCATACGAGTACAAACAGCTGTCATGGTATAGACACATGAAAAGAATAAAGGACACAAGGATTCTGAAGCAGGTTCTTGAATGGAAACTATCGGGCAGAAGAAAAGATTGACCTAGTCATTCGATACAGAAGATACAACAGATAATGACCAGAATGCAGCTGGTACAATATGTAATAATTAAATGAATCGTGATTTTTTCTTACCTCATACATCTATGTCTCTTTAAACACAGCACTGGAGTATCGGCGACACTTTGTCGTCATCGTCAGCTGTCGCCGATACTGCAGTGCTGTGTTTAAAGAAACATAGATGTATGAGGTAAGAAAAAATCACGATTCATTTAATTATTATTAATTGAACCTCATAATGTTAAAAATTCCCAAATTTAATATATAAATGGTACAATATGATTGAGAAAATAGACAATAATATAGGGGGGGGGGGAAATGCTATACAAATTTGGGTACAGGAAGTCTGTATATGTATAATATAAGCCTGAAAATAAGATAAAAGTTTTACTGATATATTGTGATAAGAGTCGGCCGCAGACTCTGTTCCCAAGGGTCATGGGTTCAAACCTGGCTAGGGTTGATGGATTTTTTTTAGGATAGAAAATCCAAGGAACAAGTCCTCCAGGAGGAACTTTAAACCATGGGTCCCAAGTCTGAAGATTTTTTTTTCAGGCTCACTAAAGATCCTTAAGCCTGAATGAAAAGGCCTCAAAGCAAAATTTACTGACTTCCTTCATCCTGGTAATACCTTAGTTGCCAACTAGAAGTCTCATTGGGTTGGTATGTTGACCGCATACCTTCCATGACATCTGTAGGGAAATAAGCATAACTAAATTAACTTGGTTTAGTACCTTCTAACAAAGGAGAAACTAAGGTCCAATATTGGGCTGGAACACCATTTTAGATAGATACTGTGATAAAACATATTACATACAGTAAACATGCATGGAAAAAAAATTACATCATTCATATAAACAAAAAAATCTGTACATTTCATATTTCACTGATCAAAATTCTGAGTTTTAAACATAATTTCTTCACAAGCATGGTGTAAAACAAGTCAAACATAAATCACTGTATAAGTATTTTTTTTCTAATCCTCCTGCTATCCATACAGCCAACTTTTTAATACAAATTACATTGAAGAGGGAAGCAATTTGCTAACTTATAATAGTCAAAAATAACTAAAACATTTTACAAAATAAATAAAATTACTGCTGGACACAAGTAAACTGTTTACAGTTTTGTAATTAAAAACAAAATATATACATTTTAACTTCACACAGCCATCTTTCATATTGGAAACAAAATTCAAACAAAAGATTGTTCTTCAAAGATGACATAATCACTCTCTCCAAGAACAAATAGAGAAATATCAATAGATGCTACATGTATAGCTCTATGTAGAGCACAATCATATCCAATAATTCCAATTTTTAAAAACATTTTTGGATAAAAATGTTTTATTTGAAGAGAAAAATATATGCCTGAATCATGATTTTAACCCAATGTCTCTGGTTCTATACACCAGTGTTCTATCCACTAAGCTACCAGGCATTCCGATTGAAATGCATATTAATCTCTCTCCTTTATTATATGAATTTCAGCGCACCAAGGTATGAACTTTTCATTCCACTACACTTCTAGTGGCTTCTTTAACAAGAAGACTTTAATGGGAATCACACCACATTTATAGCAAGTGAAGCTTAATTTTTATCTTAAATTTATCATGAATGACAAATTTTATTTCAAGTGAAAAATACACATGAATCAGGATTTGAACCTGATATTTCTGTTTCTGTACACCAGATGTGAAATGATCAACAAATATTGCTCAAGCCTTCTTATTTCAGGCTTGAAATTTTTTATGTTATTCGTAGAAGATTATGGTAATACACAGATTAATTAGATAGCAAATTATATCAACTATGTGATCAATCAGTATGATAAGTTTAGCTAAGAAAGCAGACTTATTTCAAACATATCAGTTGACAATGAAAGGAATGTTCCTTTGGAAACCATTCCAGAGTGTGATTCATTCAATTATCATTTAAAATGCTTGAACAGAGATAAAATTGAAGTATCTGTAATGCTACATTCTAAAATTTAAATCGAAGTTCACCTCACTTCATATCCCATCTTCAAATTAGACCAGTTTCAAAACCTAGGTGGTTTCATCATCAGTAATTTCACAACTGATGTTCTGCCGTCCAGAAGCATTGCTTCTTACTCCATGAGTTGGTGGACCGATGAACCTCTGAATCAAATCAACTTCCCCAGGAATTTCAAAATAAATAATTTTTCTTTCTTTTTTTTTAATATGGACTTTTTTCCCAAACCTTGATCTCTCTTGGTTTTTCTGTTTGTTTTATTAAACCAAAATTGTTCCACATTAAAAAAATGAACAAGAAAGAAAATTAATGAATTTTGAAATTCCTGGGGAAGTTGATTTGATTTGAAGGTACACCAGTCCATCAAGAGATGGAGTAAGAACATCAATCATGAAATTACTGATAAAGAAACTGCCTAGGTTTTGAAACCAGTATAATTAGAAGATGGGATATGAGGTGAAGTAAACAGAATTTATTTTAAATTTTAAATTATACCTTCATCTTCTTCTTCTAACTCTACAACCCTTTGTGGGCCCTGGCTACTGTTTAGACACTCCTCCACTCATCCCTGTCCAATGCCCACCTCCATCCCCAGACCACGAGTTTTTGGTGGTCCTCCTCTACTCATCCATCCATCTCAGCTTTGGTCTTCCTCTTCTTCTTCCTCCATTTGGTCTCAATAGTGTAAGCTTCCTAGTGATATTCTCCTCCTCCACTCTCACCCATCTCAGTATGCCAATTTTAATAACATTTACAATATCTGGGTCTGAGTACAAATTTTAGATTTCATTGTTATATCTAATCTGCCATACTCCACGATCATTTAGGGGTCCCAGGATCCCCCTCAGGATTTTCCTTTCAAAGATTCTCAGTCTTTCTTTATTATCTTTACTAAATGTCCAGCATTCACCGCCATAAATTATACCTTATACTGATATTTCCTATAACAGTACAACTAAATTTTATTTTGAGCTCAAAATACTAAATTGTATTTGTAGCTCAATAACTGAAGCATGCAAAATGCACATTTTGAGCTCAAAAGAGAAATATATGAATATGAATCATTTTGAACTTTAAAATAAATAATTTTCAGATTTTAGGAAGTGACAAAAAGATATTCATTGTCAAACTTTAGAGTATTAGATATATACATAATTAATTCTAAATTCTTCATTAAATTTTGAAAATTATTTATAGTTATTTTATATGCTAAAGGTTATATCATGATTTACATTGTCGTAGGGAGATATTTTTGTCATATTTTGGATTTAAAAAGCAGTGGCAGCACAGTGTAGCAGGAGAATTGGAGTGAGACAGAAGGAATGGTTAGCTTCGATCTAACATTCATATGTATAATAAATTTACACATTTTGCACAAAATGAGTAAAAACATTTACAAAAACTAGGAGAGTTTATAGTTTATAATAAACAAATCAACTTGAAACAAAGATACAATCCACTAGCACAGCGAATGTAGGAAATAACTCCTACATAGCTGCATTGGAGTTTCCAAATTAATCACACAACATTCAGCAGAAACTCACCATCTTTACTTTCATTTGCACCAAGTCTCCAAACTTTCGTTTAATAATCTAAATATAACAAACTGTATGATGGATAAAAACCAAGACAAGTGAACGGACTGCTTGTAGTCTGATCTTGTAGTTTTGTTGTTGCACACATATTTTGAATACAGAACATGACTTGAATTTTAACTGTAAATTAACAAAAAATAGCAATTATGGCAGGTAATTAGAAAGAGAAGGCGGCTCTGTGGCATAATGTCAGGACAAGTGCTGAGATTAGATATAGCCTCTATTTTTGATGATCTGTGACATACATGGATTTTGTCTGAAAGCCTGTCGCAACATTACAGGAACATATGAAATGAAATGGATAACATGAGTATGAAGAAATGAGATTTTTGGCAGAGAAAAAGAGAGAAACCCAGAAAAATCTACCTTGGCGCTGAGTTGTTTAATAAAGACCCCACAAGGAGAGGCTGAGACATGAACTCAGTTCCCCAAGGCGGAGGGCAAATGAATAACCACAATTGCTTATTCAATAAATTTAAATGCTGAGAGTTGGAAACTTGTTAAGAGCAAGTGAAAGAAAAGATAAACTTACGTAGCTTATAAACCCACCACTGCAATTGTAAAAACAAATAATTTATGTTTATATTTACAGAGACTACATTATCTGACACATATCTACAAACTGCACTAATCTAATCATACTCATTTCAGTAAGAACTTGGTGTCTTTTATATTCATATTGCAATTAACCTGTGTATTGTAACATCAAATTATCTTCTGCAACACTTCCATATTACAAAAATCTACTGCAACAACACTTCCATTTTAATGTTCATTTTACATTTAACTCTACTTTTTACATAGTAAAGTCTATATTTTCAAAGTTTTAATTTTCTCACTTATGTTGAACAACAAACTAATATTTTAAGAAAAATAAAATATATGTCAAAACTCGGATTTGCCCCAAAAGTCAAAATCCCAGTTTAGGGGTAAATTTTTCTCTTAAAATATTAATTTGTTCTGTTCTATAATGTTCTGCCCTAGGGCAGGTCTTTCACTGCAATCATAGCATTTTTATGCTATGCTTTGCTAGGGAATTATAGGTGTGGTTGCTTCCCGTTGCTTTCCACACCGGTAAAATGATAAGGACGATAATGACGATGGCCAATGATTTTTGGAAACTGTTGGGTCCTAGGCTTTGACATGTCTTACAGATGAGGAAAAACCCCAAAAAAAACACCTCACCCAAGAACCTGACCCAACTGGGAAATGAACCCGGGCCCGCTACGTGACAAGGCAGCATGCTACGTCGAGACCACAGCGGATGACATTAATTTGTTAATAAAATTAAAATTAGTTGTACATCTCATCTCATACACTCTGTGCGTTCTTCACATCACAGGTTCACGGTTTCAGAAACAGTCAATCCATTTTTCTTAATAGAAAAAATATACACCTGAATTGGGATTTGAACCCAATGTCACTGGTTGTACCAGCCGTTCCAATTCAATGCATGTTATTTCTCTCCTTTATTATATGAATTTCCATGCACCGAGGCTATGAACTTCTCATTCCACACACACGCTTCTAGTGGCTTCTTCAAGAAGAAGACTTTAATGGGAATCACACCACATTTATAGCAAGTGAAGCTTATTTTTGATCTTACATATTTAATGTATCACTTCTCACTTACATTGCTATTTATTCACTTCTTACCCTAACAATTATTTTAATTATACACACCAAATGACAAATTCATATCTTCAGCCATCTTTTCAACTGTTGAATTTTCGCCTTTCACCATCATCTTAAACTGCCAGTATACATAGCAGAAACAAAAAGTAACTTGGACACATGCACAAATGAACACTTTAGAAATATTAAAAATGGTGAATTTAAAATTAATGTTGGGGAGTAAACATGAGGTAATAATCATTTAACATTTATCGGAAAAAATATTTTGAAAAACTCACCTCATAAATTTTGTGCTTTTCACGAAACCATGAAAACAAAATGTCTCCGATAAATTAAAAAAATTGGCAATTACAGCTCATAATTTGCTAAAGAATCATAAAATTGAAAAAGAAACTAAACTTTTGAAACATTTGGCGAAACTCTTGGAATTAACAGTTTGGAAAAAGATATACATTCAGAAGAACAAATTTAGATCCATGAATTTTGAAGTTTGAGTCTTGAAAGCAAATGTAAATTTTTTTGCCCAATGGGTTGCTGGCCCAGAGGGGTATTATTGTGGGGTTCCCAGTATTAAGATATGGTAATGAAGCATGGACAATACGAAGACAAGATGAAAGCCGCATAACAGCAAATGAGATGCAATTTATGCGCCGTACAGCAGGCTACACAAAGTGGGACCATAAAAGAAATGAGGAAATTATGAAAGAGTTGGATACCCATTCTTTACCATATACAAAACTACCAGAACAACTGGTAAGCCCATCTTCAATGAATGCCATCTCATAGAATTCCAAAAGCCATACTTCGCTACTGCCCCCAAGGCAAAAGATCACTGGGACGTCCAAAAAAGCGCTGGATGGAAAATTCCTCTTTGAGACCGTAACAGGCCACACGGCCTAAAACTTGCATGGATGATGATGATGAATTTTGAAGTTTCCGGTGAGCGATATTTAATCTCAAAGTTTATCAAATCAACACTAGATGGCAGTTTAGAAGATGATGGTGAAGGCAAAAATTTAATAGTTGAAAAGATGGTTGAAGATAGGAACAACTGTTCCTCCACAGTCATGTGCTGTGAAGAACATGGAGTGCGTGAGGTGAGATGTACAAAACTCATTTCAATTTTATTAATTTGAAAGCCTCATAATATTAATTCTTAACGTAAGTTTTATGAAATATTAATTTGTCCCTCAATGTAAATTAAGTCCATCACTGTGGTCTCGAGGTAGCATACTGCCTTGTCACACAGCAAGCCCATGTTCAATTCCCGGTCGGGACAGACTGCTGGGTGAGGTTTTTTCGGGATTTTTCCTCACTTGTAAGACAAATGTTAGGGCGCTTAGGGCCCAACAGCCCCCGAAAATTATCTGGCCATCATCATGAACCTTATTATTGTCATCATCATCATCCATCACCGGTGTGGAAAGCAATGGGAAGCTACCACACTTATAATTCCCTAATAAAGCTGGCAAAGGATAGCAGTAAAAGACCTGCCCTCGGGCAGAATTACTATGGAATGGAATGTAAATGGCAAATTAAAAATAGAACCATTGAAAATTCTTCCATTCTTTTAAAGTTCCATATCATCTGAATACATGAAAAACTTTGAACACATTAAATCTGGACAGTCCCTTGTACCCAGAAATTTGGCTAAACTTCAATTAACACCGGTCCATACACATACTTACAATTGATTTGTAATTGTACTGAATTTTGTTTGTGTATGAACTGTATGTTAAATGACCAAACATGGACTTTAGTATTTTTTTGGGTATAAGAGAACAGACAGATTTTATATCTTAAGCTATACATCTCTTAGACAGAATTATTTGACCAATCTTCTTGAGAATAAAATGTTTTGTTTGAAAATATGAGCACCTGATACACATAATTATGGACAGAGTCCCTTAAAAATAGCATAAGAAGGAGCTTAAACTCTTCCCAGCTGGCCAAATTCCCTGTCAAAAATGGAGATCCTTAGAATTCAAGGAGTATATATAACAAAAGGTCAGTTTTGAGTAAATTATGTTCAAAATTGAGACACTCCATATGTGATTGTCTTAGCAGTTTTCTTTTCAGCCACTAGATTTCAGCACCAGACAAAATTTTAGTTACATCCATTAGTATCAGAATAGTATCTGCTGTAACTAATAAAATCTACACTTAATTCCAAAATTAGCAATTTGTCACTTGTAGCTCTTAACTTCTAAGGATCTCAAATTCGCCGTGATTTTTATTAGAAAATAATTATATCAAGCATTTCAAGATCTATTCCTTATAGTTACTTTAGGTGTTTACTTTCACTGAAAAATTTATTGTGCAATTCAATATAGTTTGACTTCGTTAAAATTAATTAATTTTGTAATTTTATAATTACATTAATAAAATAAAAACTTTTATGTAATTATATTACGGATGCATTTTTTAAGTTGTAAAAATGTTTTCAGGAAATAAAACAAAGGTAATACTGAAAAATTAAGATTTATTTTTTCTATTAAAAACAGCTTCTTGGTAACATCACATTGCTTCTTTATCCCTCCACACCCCAAATGACAATATAGTTGGGTGTAGTAACGTGTGCTGTTGGCCAGTATGTCCATATGACATGGTCCATGACCTTAGTACTACATTACTTCACTGAGAAGCCATTGAAATATTCAAATATCTCAATTTCAGCTGGAAAGAAACCAGAAAAATAGAACCTGGGTTGGGTGCCAGTACTAAAAGTACACCAGTTGCAAACATGGTACAATAAGCCCCATGGACCAGCAACTGAACAATCAGAAGCCAGATATAATTTTTGAGCCAACCCTTTAGGATGCTAGATGGAGACTATCAGGGAACTTCCAAGTCTCTCGCTCACGGGCCAGAATAATTTATCATTGTGACTTTGACCATGAATAATAACATATTAGTTATTGAGTATTGTCCCACACCACAGACGAGCGTTTAAGGCATAATGCCTTGGATTTTATACCAAACATTTAATTTTAGAGATGGGTTTATTGAGGTATTTAATTTTTTTTATTTTCTTTTTGTCTTACTTGCACAGTTATGGACTTGTGCTGTTTTGAATCCCCATTGGGAAAGATATTTTCTCGTGGAATTTGGACCAGTATGTGACTGGTGCCTACCCAGCATCATGAGGACTTTGGGTAGCTACAATAAGCAGCTGCTCCGGTTGCAAAAACCAGCTGTGGGGACCCAAAATGTACCATATGTCACCCCGATACAGGATGGATGATCATCCACCTCTGACTAACACATGTGGATGTGAGGCCAGCAGTCGGCTGGTAGGCCAAGGGCCTTCTAATCCTATCGTGTCATGGATTTTTATTGATGATTATGAATCAAACTGATTTCATGTTAGGATATTTGTTCAATAAACTATTTTTGGTCGGATAAAAGCATTGAATACTGACCAGTGCAATTTACAGTCTTTGTCTATACAAATAATGATAAACTATCACTGAAATATTCTTTAAATTAATTTGCCAGATTTGAAATGCAATTTAGTAGAAATTGTCAAATATGTTCGTACATAGTTTTATTTTAGAAAAAAAAAATAACGCTTAGACCAGGATTTGAACCCCGGATCTCTGACTCGAATCCTGGTCCGAGCGTTAATTTTTCTTTCTAAAATAAAACCAAGTCCGATTCTGGAAAATGTTAATTTAAAAATAACATCAAAAAATGTTTGTAGATGTTTATGATTTGTAAGCTACAGAACACAGAAGGCTGTTTTTATCAAAACATTGTTACACAATAAATTCAATTAAATAATATTAAATACACAACTTATTTCCATTTTTTAATATTCTTTGTTAAAAGTTTTATTCACTAAATAGTCTTTTAAAATACCATGCAAGTTTTCATGTCTTTGGACAATTCACTCCCATTGCTAAGCTTCAATTGTGAACTATCTGGCTCTATTGAACCTATAGGTTCATGGCCACACGGACATAAGCTCTCCATAAATCCTAGTCTGGGCTAATGTTTTCCAATCATCCCCTGTATAATCTACTTCCCTCAAATCATGGATGTTATTCTCCCACCTCATTCTTGGTCTACCAACTGGGCGTTTTCCCTCTGGTTTTCCTACAAGCAGTTTCTCCTACTCCATGGCACAGGTTCAGAAAACCCTTGGCATCCTAGCCACTTGCTGTTAATCATATAGATGAATTTTTATTTTATTTTTTACAAATGAGTTGGAGAAAATGTTTTTATATTTCACCTCATAAAGTTCCGTGTTTTCACAATACTGGTTATTTTACCTCAGTCAAACTCCAACTCAGTTGGAATTTGACTTTATGAGGTGAGATGTAAAAAACATGTTCTCCAACTCATTTATAAACTGAAAATACCTTATAGTGTTATTTTCCACTTTAATTTTGATTAAAAAATAGAGGTGGATGTTCATCCAGCTAGTATAGGGGGTGACATGTCAAAAATCCAGCCTATATATATTTGGTTTTCTCAGCCTGGAGCCACTACTTATTGTAGCTGAACAAATTCCTCATGATGCTGGGTGGCACCAGTCCCATACTGGCCAAATTCTATTAAAAAATTTCTTCCTGCATGGGGACTCAAACCACCTGCAAATCCCAGAGTTCTGCACCAAGGCTCATGCCTTAAAACACTCAATTACACCATGAAACCTTGTGGTATTGTCCTGATCAAAATCATTGTTTAACTATTAATAGTAAGTAATATTTCTATTAATTAAATAAAAATAAAACTTACAGTTTTATTTTATTTTCTCATATTTATTAAGATATAATTCAATTACAACTGTTTTGGTACACTGTAACTGAATTATATCTTAATAAATATGAAAAACAAATAAAACTGTGTTTTATTTTTATTTAATTAATGAATATGGATTTCATCAAGTAAACACCAACTCAATTGATTAAGTAATATTTCTGCCTTAATTTACTTAAATACGGTGTTTTAAAACCATAATTATATAATATGTATTACTATTACATTTATTATTTGTAACTGAGGTAGTATTGGGGGAAAAAGGAATTGTAAGCAGAAACAATGTTTTGAAGTATAAATTTAGTTTTACCTACAAAGAATAAAAATAAATGCATTTCTTTTTCTGAAAAAAAAAATAATAATAAAAAAATAAATATATTTAATTTTATTACCCTGAGGATAAAACTAAACTTTGAAATATATCTCAAAACATGATTTCTGTTTATGTTCAATTTTTTCCAGCCATAACATCAATTTTATAAAATACGTAACAATGAATATAGGGAAATTTTCTTTAAAGATAATTTCCAGCATAGCTTGCTGAATCCAAAAATCATGATTGAGAATAAATTCTATAAGTAAAATTGCATTTTATTTTAATAAATAGCAACGAAACTGAATTAAAATAAAGCTTAGTCAATGTGCTCTAGGATACAAAGGAACAATATGATGTCATTATCCTTGTTTTGCAATATGAGATGTAGACAATCACTTTATTTAAAAAAGTTTATACAAAAACAAAAAAACAAAGTGATAATTGTACATTTGTTATGAAAGTGAAAACAGATAACCAGTACTGTTATCAAATGGAAGATCTATTGTTGCAAAAGACTTTGTAACTTCCAACACAAAAATGACTGCTGATGCACAACATATAATCTACTGAAATCTCTTAACTACACTTGTTTAAAGAGTAACAGAAAACACTGATTGCACTTTATTTTGAGTTTCTTTCTCACAAGGCTGCAGACATTTGTAAACTAAAGCTTAGTTAGATAGAGATACAAAGAAATTTCAAAATATGAAGCTTCACTGTTCAAAAGTAATGTATAAATTCTCAATAAAAGTACTTCTGAATAAACGACGTCAGTTGGCACGTTGGTAGCGACAGCTGTTGGCCTTCAAATGAACAAGAATTGTATTAAGTGTAAAGAAATGTTGACGTTCTTATTGTGTCTAGAATGGTGTAATTGGTTATTATGAGTTAGTTATTTTGGTGTAATTGGTATCATACTGACGTACAAAATCAGAGATCCAGGGTTCAAGACAGAAAACTTTTTTTTAGTTGTGTTAACTATTATTTACAGATGGCTTATCTGTCCTCTTCAGTCCCGAAAAAAAGTTTAATGTAATTTGTAATTTAGATGTAATAATGGTAATGTTTGTGTCGTTTTTATTTTTAATTAAAAATCTCACTGAAGCACAAATTACATTTGAAGAGAAAAATTATACGCTCAGACTGGGGTTTGAACCCAGGACCTTTGGCTTTCTATACCAATGCTCAACCAGTGCTCAGGTAGCTCAGTTGGTAGAGCATTGGCATAGAAAGCCAAAGGTCCTGGATTCAAATCCCAGTCTGAGCCTATCATTTTTCTCTTCAAATGTAAAAAAGTAATTTTTGTATTTTTTGTCTAACCTCTTTGAGTGGTAGACAAGGCTTTAAGGTCTTAACTCTGCCAGGTAAAATAGTTACTATTTATTATAGAATTATAACAGGAAGTAACATTATGAGGTTTTTCTTAATAAATAAGGTGAGTCTGTTGCATCTTACCTCATAGAAGTTGAGTTATTTTAGGACATGTTTCAAAACATGTGTTTCGTCTTCAGCTTGTCAAAAAACAACAGTCTGGACAAGAATGAAGATGAAACATGTCCTAAAAGAACTCAACTTTTGTGAGATAATTTGCAACAGGCTCACCTTATTTATTACAAAGCTACTATTTATTTATAAAAAGATATAGTCTCATTTTTGTGTTTAATAGATTTCTAGGGAACCAAATAACATTTTTTGGGGAGAGGGGGGCAAATTGAATTTTTTTTTGGAAGGGTTTTTATGGGGGTCCAGAATTGAGATTTTGTCCATTATAATTTTAATTTCACATTTAATGTGTTCCTAGGGGTCAAAATAGCATAAATTTCCAAAAAAAAAACAAAAAAAAATTGATTTTTAGGGGGACAATTAAGGGGGTTTTAGGCAAAGTATTATATATGATACCTTTGGTTTCAACCAAATTTTTGCCCTTTAACTGATGCTGCCATCTATAGTGTGCAGCTGGAAATAAATAATGAGCTTGAAACTCTAAAGGTATTGAATATGATACCACTGGTCGCAGTGAGTTGGAGTTATTCCCGAAGCGAGAAAAAATTAAAATCCCAAGGTATCATATATGATACCTACAGACTGAGGAGGATTCATATTAATTTCCATATTATGAAGGTAAAGGTAAAGTGATCCCACAACAGGCCTCAGGAGGCCCTTGGGGTAGTAGGAGGTTAAGGCTCCCACTTTTTCTAGACAATCGGCACTTTATGTCAGCCGGTTTGTCAGCCCTGCATTTCGGCCGCCTTTACCCCAGAACAAGCGTCTGGTACTCATTTCAGTTAGAGGCTGAGTCGACCCCAGGACCATAGTGCAGCCAGAGGGTTTGGGTCAGTTTAAAAATCCTGACCCCAACGGGACTTGAACCCTCGACCCTCCGGCTTGTAGCTCAGTGCCTTAACCACTACGCTATGGCGTGCCCCCTCCATATTATGAACTAAATACAAATTTGGAAAAAAAAAATTCAAATTTCTATTAACTGGCATAAAAAACTAAAATATGTGCATCAAAATATTACGTCTTTTCAAGAAATTTACAGAATGAAAGAGAAATCTGGGGAAGTCAACTGTAATTTAAAGAAAAACAACAAATGCACATAAATGATAGCAGAAATATGTGAAGAATAACCTGAAAAATATATGAAGGGCTTGGGACCTGATAGTCCTGTGCTACATAATATAAAAAATTGAGATATGGCCATCTACAGAGCCCGAGTATTAATTCTTCTCACTGTTCAAGTACTGTGAAGTTATTAATTAAAATTACAGTGGAAAACACTATGAGGTATCTACATTAATGAATGAGTTGGAGAAAATGTTTTAACATATCACCTCATAAAAGTGCATGTCTTCACAATACTGGTTTCATAAGTATAGTATTACTTTTGAAACCAGTATCATGAAGACGTGCAACTTTACGAGGGGAGATGTTAAAGCATTTTCTCCAACTCATTCATTAATCCATTTGCTTCAGGTTTAAATGCTCAATGCATTTCTCCAGGAACAGGATTTAAGTCACCGTAAATTACAATGTCTTATTTCAGATATTCAAAACGAACAAAATATAACGGTACTTGAGATCACAGTAAGGGTGAGGGCCAATACACGTACCTTTACTATTGATAAATACTAACAAAATATGGTTGGTTGGTTGGTATCTAATGTCGAGCACTTGATAATGAAATCATTTGCTCTCTTGCACTCCAATATTTAGCAGAAAGGCTGGTCTCTTCTACAAAAGCTGGACAACGGAGGAGTGAATCTGTTATGCCAATTAATAAAATATTGCCCTGCCAAGAGATGTACAAAATATTGGAAAATATATAAGAGGCAGAGTTAAGCAAGTGTACCTCATCTTCTGAGGCGAATTGGTTAACTGTAAAGTTTTCTCAACAGATTGAAGAGTAATTCACTATGTTTTTTTAAAGATTTTTTTGTTTCATTGATACTTTTTTGGTTTAGAAAGTCTTATACCTCAATTTCAATATTATGTGGAATAGGACCGAGTCCTTTTATATGTATGTGTGTTTTTAATATGAAGAAAGTACAGGAAATAATGGAAAACTGCAGCCTTGAGAGATGTGAGAGGGGGTTGCTAGTCAGTGCCACACGAGGAGACTTGGTCGACATACACAGAAGCACAGTAATTAATTTTGGAAGCTTTGAATTAAGGCAGTTCCTGATTGTGGGAAGTTTAACTTTTTGTTAGGCCATTATAACATGAGCATTTAACACAGACTTTGCAGCCATCACCAAACACATCTTCAGAACAAACTTAACACTTCATCATATACTAGAGTTGTTATATACATTCTTACTTGAATAGTAAATTCTATTTAATTAATACAACATAATTGTAGATTCCTCGAATGAAAGAGAATGAGTTGGATGGAACTGAAGATATTATATTCGAGAAATCTACAATTGTGAGGTAAGGTGTTAAATTCTAACTCAATTTAACTTTTATAGAAAAAATCACTATGACATATAATTTAAGATTTAAATTAAAATTCTTTATACCTCACCTCATATTCTGAAACCTGCCTTGAAATTTCTTCCAAAAAAGCATTGTGATATACCAAGACTATGCCCAAAAAATTATCTGCCATTTTTAACTGCAAGGCACAGAAATCAAATCCAGAATCCAGCAATGGCAACCCTCTGTACGAAGCAGATGGATTACCTGCATGAGTAAGAGTGGAGTCGATAGGGACAGGACACGGTGCACATGGCAGGTAATGAGAGTTATCCAATCTACCAATTCAAGAGTTGTATTTCTTCCCTATAACTTAAATGAGAGATTGGTGCTGATTTTAGTGCATTACAGTTAAAAACAGTAGATAATTTATTTGGACATGGCCGTGGTACATCACAACGCTTCTCTGAGAGAAATTTCAAGGTAGGTTTTGACAGTTCCCTTGTCAGATTTGTTAGTTATTTTCAGATGAGGTAACATACTTTTCAGGGCAAATAAATTCTGAGTAGGGGGAACTCAAGCTGTGGGTCCCATGTTTGTAAATTTATGGCACATAAAATAACCTCAAGCATATAAAAAAAGAGGGCTCTGATCAAAATTTGTCAGCTCTTTCACACACATTTATAAACTTGCTGGTTATCTCTTTTCAATGTCCAAAAGTGTGTCTCACTACAAGATATGATACAGGGATGATGTCAACATTCAGTCATAAGTCCCTTGAATTAGATAATAAAACGTTCAGCAACCAAATATATATAAGCTGTCAATCCATTTTTTTAAAAATCCACATCCAAAAATAACACGAAAGAAAAAATCATGAATTTTGAAATTCCTGCAAATTTTGATCTGATCCAGAGGTTCACTGCTCCACCAATAGAAGGAAGAAGAAAACCGCCAAGAAACGACAGAACATTGGTCAACGAGAGACTACTGATAATGGAGATATAGCTCCGAAACGGCAGTCTAGAAGAATAAAGGATATGAGGTGAAGTATTAAAAATATTTATTTAATTGTCAATCACATACTTAGATCTCATGCACTTAAGAGCATAGTTCAATAAAATAATAAATAACTGTGATACACACTAGAAACTAAAATGGATTTCTAATAAGTGGTTAGCAATTTGTAAAACAACGTAATAATTATTTTCTTTCTTTAGGACAAAAATTCTGCACAAATTAATTTATTTTTAATAATCTTTTACAAATTGTATTTTTTCCTTCCAGAAAATAAATAAAATCTTTATGTAAGAAATTCAGCCTGCATACGTTTGTGCTCACAAAACACAAAAAATTGTCGGTTGATTGACTTGAAATTATTACACAATATTCCATTTGAAAACGTTCATATTCAAATTCAAACGACTTCAATTTTCAGTATGTCTTGAATTCACTATGATTATCAATAAATCACAAGGGTAAACTCTTTGCAAATGTGCAGTTTGAATTTAAAAAGTGATTGCTTCCCTCATGGCCAATTACATGCTGCATGCTCCAGAGTCGGTAAACCATCTGATCTTTATGTTTATGCAGAAATGGACAAACAAAAAATGTAGTCAATTTACTAGCTTTACAACAAAAAAAGATTTTCTGAGAAAAAAAATGTTCATCTCATTTTAATCCGCATGACCACAGCAATGCAAGGCAGGGTATTGAAATAAATGAAGTGTTTCCCTTTGATTCTATGTTCACTAAAATACTTTTATTTACTTTCCCATTAATTTCTTATCATTGAACCACAATAAAGCATGGCCAGGTTTAGCTAGTTACTTAATAATAATAATAATAATAATAATAATAATAATAATAATAATAATAATAATAATAATAATAATAATAAAAGAATAAAAATATTACTAAAACTTTGTCATTTAATAGTTAGATAGTGTTTTATTTAACAATGTTGTTTAACAGGTCAACTCATTATTACATCTGAAATTCTGGTATGAAAAGTTAACAAATTTTGATAAAGAGGCCTCTTATTTCAGGCCTGGGATTCTTTTATATTCTATAAATCTACACCTCAAACCCAAAGTTTTACTTCTCTTCCAAAGGAAGAGGATTTTTACACCCTTAAAAATCCAATAACCCCAACCTGGTTTGAATCTTGGAACCAGATGCAAGCAAGGTATCCACTAGACCATGAGGACTGACTTTCATCCATGTATATTATTGTTTCAATTGGGTGTTAAACCTCTTACTTTTTCACAGTCAAGTGTCCCCTTGTAAACACAAAATAATAAACTACAACATACTGTTGTGCAGTCAACAATGGCAGGGACATCAAAATACAGAATAAAATAATAAATGTAATAATATACAGAATAACATTAAACACATCACAGATGTTGCTAAAACACACAGAGGTAGGAAAGCAGATAAATGTAAGTGGCAAGAGATTTTTTACTTTAAAAAAAGCCACTATTAGATAAACATCAAAGTAAACTAACAACAATAGATACGAAATACTTAAGAAGAACAATAAGAAAGATGTGATGAGATTAAATAAGAAATGACAGAGTAAGAGAAAAGAAGCAGGAAAAGACAATCTACAGTAAAATGCATGACGGAAGGCAGAAGTGTTTATGTAAGTTCTGCACATCTACGTCATAATGCTGCAACTATTGTACTTTGAACGAGGCTGAATTTGTACTTCCATGATGTGCCAGATCCACCTGACCTGTCTTCGTTTGCACTGAAAGCTATAGAAAGCACTGAGGAGAGGCAAATGAAATGGTTTGAGCTTGTATGCCATATTCAGAGGAAAGAAAACCCATACAAGTAATGGAATGAGAACAAGGGAAGAATTGGATGGGCAAAACCTAGAATTAAATGGGAAAATACAATGACAGAATAGGACAAATACAAGGCAAACAATGGCAGAAATGAGAAGAATGTGCAGGAATAGAAGCAGATGGAAGAATTGGGTGGTTCAAGGTGGACCTGATGCCTAATGGCAAAAACTATATGGCATGACATACTTTGAAGGCACTTGGCCTACCAGCCGGCCTCACATCCACATGTGTTGATCACAGAGGTAGACAATGATACAGCCAGTGTAAGCGGTGACATGTGGTCAGCATGTCAGGTTTCCCACCCATTACAGCTGCTTTTTTTTTTTTTTTTAATCTGGAGCCACTACTTATTATAGCTACCTAAATTCCTCACGATGCTGGGTGGGCACTTATCTCATACTGGCAAAATCCCATGAAAAAATTTCTTCCCCAATTGAGACTCGAAGCAGCAGAAGTTCCACAGTTCTATGCCAAGGCATCTTGCCTTAACCACTCACCTATGGCGCAGGATAATGCATAATGGCATTAAGGGTCAAATGATGATGAGTAAGAAGAAAACCAATTATGATAATCTCTTAAAAATCAGTAAAAATTAAGTGTTCATACAGACTGAAATTGAATGTGATAAATTTTTCAGATGTTATTCAAAAGAAATCTAAGGTACATAGTTAGACATGGAATTTGACTACCTATCAAAGCAATGCCAATGGAGAAGTTTGGAATATCTAAATCTCTCATACATTTTATAAACAGAATGTATAATTGTAAAGCAAGTATTAAGGTTGGAAATAGAATATCCTCAGAATTTAATATAACAAAAGGATTAAGACAAGGATGCGGGATATCATCAACATTGTTCAAGATATATTTAGAAGATGTATTAATGAAATGGAATAAGTCATGTAGGGGAATGGGAATTGACATTAATGGCCATTTACTGCACAATTTATTATTCGCTGATGACCAGATTATAATAGGACAAGATAAAGAAGATATAGAATATATGATCAGAAAGTTGGTCAATGCATTTGAGGTAGGTGGACTGAAGATAAATTATATTAAAACAGAATATATGTTAATCGGAGGAAATTCAGAAGATCTACAAATAAATAATATAATTAAACGCGATGAAGAATTTAAATATCTTGGATCTATAATAGATAAATCTGGTACTTGTGAAAAAGATATTATTAACAGAGTAAATTGTGCAAGAAAGGCGATTAGATCCCTGAATGGTCTTTTATGGAAGAAATTTGACCAGAAAAACAAAAAAAGGGATTATACAGACAATAATAGAAAGTATACTTACATATGGATCAAAAAGCTGGACAATAAATGAAAGTATGCAGAAAAGAATCTTGGCGACAGAAATGGATGGATTACGGAGAAGTATGAGAATATCCAGGCTACAACATATTCGAAATACATATATCAGACAAGAAATGGATGCACAAGAAACTGTTATCGATAGGATAACAAAGAGAGCTCTACAGTGGTATGGACATGTACAAAGGATGCCGCAAGACATGGCCTAAACAGGTGTTGGATTGGATGGTACCAGGCAGAAGGAGAAGTAGTAGAAGAGCATGGTATGAGGGAATATATGATGCCATGATGAAGAGGGGTATGGAAGATGGACAATGGGAAGATAGGAATCTCTGGAAAGCAGGGATCAAAGGCAAACTGCTGTAAAGTGGAAAGCCTGTATTAAGTATTAAGTAAAGTATCAAAGCTAAGTCCCTCTTTCTAGCAACGTACACACATGACAGATTTGACATGCAGTGAACATTTTATACATATTTCAATGTTCTCTTTGTTATACTTGTGCATACCAGGGGCTTGTATGATCGGAATTTAGAAAAATTTACCCTTCAGTAAATTAACACTAATTTTGTTTATTTTTTATTATTTCACTCACCTCATACTTCATAATTCATAGCAGACCCTGGGTTTCTTCACATATTTTGTGACATTGTCAATGCTGCGTCACGTTCACAACTGACGTCCAACGGCCTTCTATCCTGCAGACTGACCTCCGCGCCATCTGGTGGCCGACCGAAGAATTTCCAAATCAGTCCTCTTTCTTTATAACCGGGTATTTCAAAATTCATAGTTGTATTTTCATTCTTGCATATGTAAATTTTTTCCCAAATTGTGAGTTCCTTCGGTTTTTCCAATTTATCAAATTAATTGTAAAGATTGTGAAAAGATATACATAGGAAAAACAAAAAGGAATCTAAATACAAGATTAAAAGAACACCTCAGAAATGTTAAAAATGGAGAAACCGAAAAATCTGCAATAGCTGCACATGCCTGGTCAGAAAAACATAGAATAGAAACCAAAACAAAATTACTTAAACAATTGGAAAAACCGAAGGAACTCACAATTTGGGAAAAAATTTACATATGCAAGAATGAAAATACAACTATGAATTTTGAAATACCCGGTTATAAAGAAAGAGGACTGATTTGGAAATTCTTCGGTCGGCCACCAGATGGCGCGGAGGTCAGTCTGCAGGATAGAAGGCCGTTGGACGTCAGTTGTGAACGTGACGCAGCATTGACAATGTCACAAAATATGTGAAGAAACCCAGGGTCTGCTATGAATTATGAAGTATGAGGTGAGTGAAATAATAAAAAATAAACAATATTAAAAAACCTCATAGTGTTATTTCCTATCTACATAATTTAATAACACTAATTTATTAGACAATATATAATGATATTTAAATTAATGATGGGAAGTAAACATAACATATATAATGACTTAGGCTTTCACAACCATTGTTTATATCATATTTTGATGTAGTTTTCAAGCCGACCTTTGAGGGTGCCAGATGAAGTCTCAGGCAAAACGTCAGAGGCTTCAAAACCTTATGATTACGACCAACAAGCCCTGAAGACATCAAAATGTGTTTTCATTGTTAATGTGTTAGATGTACCACAAAGGAAATTCTAAAATGTAAACAATGCCAATAAAAAAAGTAAAAAAGTTGAAAAGCAAAATTTACAATTTTTATGTTATATTTAGTTTAACATGTTCCAGTCCTGGACAAATTTATTTTTTGAAAAGAAAAAATCAATGTATGAACCAGGAATCAAATCCCAAACCTCCAACTCTGAACGTTGGTGTACAGTTCATTAAGCCATTCGAGATACAATACAAATGTCAACATTTCTTTCTACATATACAATTCTCTTAGGTTTGAAGGCAGGTAGCTAGAGCTATTAACATGCCATCAAATTACTTTTATATTAAGTATTTTTAATGAGAATTTAAGCAGCAAAGCTTAATATAAGAATTTGCTTTATTATATATGAAGAGAAAAATTATATGCTCAGACCTGGGTTTGAGCACAGGCCAATGCTCCACCGCTGAGCTATCTGGTACTCCAACCTAAATGCAAATTTTTCTCTTATACATGGTTAATTCCCGATTGCCGCATTCTACGAGCCTTTGCTCTATCACACAAATGGCAGCTTCTTTTTTTAAGACATTTATTGGGAATTTAAACACTACTTATAAAGCCAGCAGAATAAGAATTCTCAATAAAAATGCTTTGAAAAGAAGTTGTCTAACGGTGTTGTTAATAGTTCTAGCTATCTGTCTTTGAACATAAGAGAATTGTATATGTGGAGAGAAATGTTAATGTTTGTATTGTATTTCAAATGGTGTAATGGACTGCACATCAATGTAGGGAGTCAGAGGTCTGGAGTTCAATTCTCGGTTCAGACGATTTTTCTTTTAAAAAAATAAAGAATTACAAATTCGCCAAACTTGTACTTTCATGCAAACTATTCTCCTAAATGATGGCTACACAATCTGTCAGCAAGACAAAAACAAACACAACACATGACCAGGTCTCCCCTTAATACTGTTTTGTCACAATAACAAATGTTGCTGTTTGGCACTGAAACGTATATCGACAGCTATTCTATGTATGTGTATATTTTTGGGAACAATACATTCACTCTTGAAATCATGTACAGTTGGATCATTGTCTTATCATGCAAAAAATCAAGCATTACAGTTTTTACAATCATAATGACAATTTCAAACAACATTTTGTTTTTATTTTTTGTACTGATATGGATTTATTGGAGACTGTTAATCTTCACACTTAAGGAAAAACGATGTGCATTTTCCATAAAAACTTAATGTATATACCCATAACAAGAGAATTCTGAGTTTGCAGTGAAAGACCTGCTCTTGAGCAGAACACTATGAATGAACCCATAACAAGAAACATGAACTATTCACAAGTTAATTATGGGAAATAACATTATGAGATTTTCAAATTAATAATAATTAATAAAAAACTGAGTCATATCTCAACTCATATTTTGTGTTCTTCACTTTGTGGTTACGGCTGATGATGGGAAAGATGCCTCCAGAAACCGGGGTTCCATGCTTGAAGAACATGAAATATGAGGTGAGATAAGACTCAGATTTTATTAACATAAACTATGTTGATTTACGATTTATACTTCCCATTGATACATGTGGAGGATGGCATGAATAGCATAGTATGAAGAAAGTTTTGATCTACTTATGACAAATCTAACTTCAAGGTTCTTTCTACTTTCTTTTTTTTTGTAGTACACATTGTGTACTTCTAAATGCAAATTTTCAATTTTTAAATTGAATGGGTAATTACTACAGGGCCCTTTCTCCAATTTTTTTTGTAAAAATGAGTTAACTGCAGATTTAACATCCTTACTTATTATATACTAATTCCAAGCTAAGTTCTATTTGAAATGTAAACAAACCAAATGTATCGCTGCATTTCCATTGGTCGAATAACGGTTTTATCTTTACGCATGTAAGAAAATGTAGTTCGTTTGCTACCTCTCAAAATAAAGGAAATAAAATAATAAAAATATGTATTATATATGCATATATCCTCAACTCAGGGCCAGTTGGCATGAGATGAGATGAACTCCTATATTTAATGGTCTGAGAATGACAAGGGTGCCGGCGAACCATGCCTGATGTACCAGAGGGGTTGATGAACGAAATGAAACGAATTGAATGAGATGAGTATGGAGAAATAGTGGAATGAAATTGTGGCAGAGGAAAATGGCAGAATCCCGAGAGAAACCTGCCCAAGCTCCGTTTCATCCACCACGAAATCCACATGGATTAATAAATATAATTACAATTTTCATGCATTAAATAAGCTTAGTTTTATTCTTAAGCATGTGTAATGCAGAATACGTTGGAATTTAATTTGTTTCAAAATGGCCTCTTCTGTAGAATTTCTTTAAAAAATTGGAAAGAAAATGGTTTGAAAAGTAGAGAGAAACAAATTATTCTGGATAACAGTTTCATGAAAACAGATGGAAGAAGAAGTAAGTGCATCACCATGACAGAACAATTGACATGAAAATATTGAAAATGGAATAATTCCAAAACAAGTAAAAAAGAAAACAACAAAATATGACGTGAGGTGATACATTTTAACATTTAATCAACATTCCATCTGCCATCCAGTATGGGTTGGATGGACCTCAAGATCAAATTTTTCTCGCCGAGAACTTAAAAATTCATGGGCTTATTAATTGATAATTTGTTTCATAGTGTTACTTCCCAGTGAAATTTTATCAAATTATAAGAACTTTTTCAAAATGCTCTTCTCATTCTAGGTCTCTCATGTTCCATCTCTCAAAAATTCAGTTTAGTCTCATCTATGATCTATCCAAAGTTTTCAGATTCTTCAAAGTTAAATAGTCATAATGGCGGTTGAAAATGAATGACAAGATCATTTGAAAACTATAGTTACCGTGTTTGAAAAAACATTAAATATGAGGTAAGATGTTAAAATGACTCATTAATTTATTAATTTTCAGATTCTGTATATTCAAAATGATAACATATAAAAACAAAAAAAAAAACTTCACTCAGAACAAAGAGAAAGATGATTTAACAAGAAGGAAATGAATATCCCCAAAAATCTACACATGGTTTACATACAGACATAGCATAATCTATTTACAAAGTTAAATTACAAACATTTTGGTTTTGTTTCAGAAAATAAAAAATAATAATGTTGAGACTTATAATAAACGTAACAAAAAGAAGTGTTGCATTTCCCTGAAACACAACAAAGGCACCGTCAAACCAAGAGAACGGTGTAATTGACACGATGTTCGTTTGTACTCTGCAAGATACAGCTTGCCTCAACACTGCCACAACATAAACAATACATATTGTCGAGCAAGTAACAGATCTTTATAATTTTCCCCGCAGAAACTATAATTTCCAACAATCATTCTAATTTCATACTAACATCTAATATTTCTATAACTTGGGCCCATTTCATAAAAGTTCTACTTTTTGTAGTTACTTATTAGCAGTGTAAAATTTACTAGTTAGCAGTAACTCCTGTTCCATAAATATAAACCTAAACTGCTAATTTTGTTGAGTTGTTTCTTGACTCACCTCATACTTATTACAAAATTAAAATAAACCTCATAGTGTTATTTCCTACCTATATAACTTACTAAACTGCTAATTTGCTATACAGTAAAAGCTCCCTATTCACAGTTCCATTATTCACGTTTTCATTATTTGCAGTTCAAAAAATTGCGACACAGTTCCTGTATTCGCGGATCCAGTCAGTATATTAGAAGGATTTGGTATCCTTTATTAACGCATTGGCAACTATTTTTACTGCAGGCACATGCCAAGGCGGCTTTTACAAAGAATGATTAAACCAAATGGACAAATAGATATCAAAATAAAACAAACCTTTTAGTCACTAAGTCTAAAGTTCCTTCTTAATAGCCGATGACGCCGTATTTCACGTGCCACTATGTCCTTTGATAAAAGCCACCCTCGCCACGATTGGCATTTTATCATTTTAACTTCGTCATTCGTTGCAATAATTTTGATTGAATAACACATGTCTCTTCTGCTTTGTTCTCAATTTATGTCGAGTAAAAGGAAAGAAAAATTAGTTCTGAACGCTTGAAACAAAAATAGAAATGCTTGACCGTTCACATGTTGGCGAGTCATTAGCATCCACATCATGCTGTTTCAATTTTAATGAATCAACTGCATGATTCCTTAAGAAATCCGAAGATAAAGTAAGGAATTCTATTAATAGAAATTGTTCAAAATCTCTCATTAAAATAATTTTATTTTGGAACCTTGGAACGTATCCTCTATATAAAAAAAAGTAAAGTGATCCCACAACAGGCCCGAAGACCCTTGGGGTAGTAGGAGGTTAAGGCTCCCACTTTTTCTAGACAATCGGCACTTTACGTCAGCCGGGTTGTCAGCCCTGCGTGACGGCCGCCTTTACCCCCAGAACAAGTGTCTGGTACTCATTTCCGTTAGAGGCTGAGTGGACCCCAGGGCCATAGTGCCGCCAGAGGGTTTGGGTCAGTTTAAAAATCCAACCAACGGGACTTGAACCCTCGACCCTCCGGCTTGTAGCTCAGTCCCTTAACCACTAAGCTACAGCGTGCCCCATATCCTCTATATACCCATACAAATTACCATTCCATATTCATTCCATATTCGTGGCATATTTACGGAACATATCCCCCATGAATCCATATCATGTTGTTTCAATTTTAATGAATCAACTGTATGATTCCTTAAGAAATCCGAAGCTAAAGTAAGGAATTCTATTAATACAAATTGTTCAAAATCTCTAATTAAAATAATTTTATTTTGATAATGTTTATTTTATTTTGGAACATTGGAACATATCCTCTACATACCCATACAAATTACCATTCCATATTCACGGTTTCAGTATTTGCAGCATATTTATGGAACATATCCCCTGTGAATAAGGAGCTTTACTGTACTACTTTTAGCAGGTAGCAGTATGACTTCATGTAAAGAGTACAATTGATCTTTTATAGGAGGAATCACAATGAGGTTTATTTTAATTTATATTTTAAAACAGTACAATTATTCTCTGGAAGGAGAAATGTTGGATGCCCGCAAAGAAGATGGTCAGAAAAATACTAATAATTCTAGCTTTCATGAAACTGGAATGAGCCAGCGGCTTAATCCTTATTATTCTCTCTGCTGGATTTCAAGGCATTCTCTATGGATTGCATTTGCACATGATTTCAAAATATAATAGCTCTGTTACATTGTTGTTCCATATTATTCTTTAGGAAAGTTATCAAAATGTCAAAATAATTTTAAAAAGAACAAAAATCCAACAAGCAAGAAAAATTCTCAAGGAAAATTTTAGAGAACTATTTTAAGATAAGTTTGTTGTATTAGTTTTAAATTCTATATACTGATAACTATTTTTATCAGTATCTCTTAACTCATAAAATAGACTGCTTATTTATTATGAGTGTAAATTAGTAGTTCTTATATGAAACAGTACTGTACTACACTTCTAAATATGAGCCGTACACTTCTAACCTATATTTTACACTGCGATTTTTTTAAAACAGGTTTCAAGTTTTAGCAGTCTAAATTATCAGTCTATACAACTTATAAGCAGACTGAAAGTTTTATGAAACAGGGCCCAGGCTCATTTATATGTCCAATTAAGTATTATTGTATGAGGAAAAGAATAGTGAATTTAATTTGATTGTAAGTTCAGAAATTTTAATTCAAGGGTTATGGTTAAAACCCAGCCTCAGGTAAGTAGATTTTAAGTTGATCTCCCACATACACAAAAAAATAAAAAAAATAGAACATTTAAAAACATTTAACACAATTTAACCATTATAAATGTTATAATAAAATAGAAATTATTACACAAAAGAAAAACAAACGAATGCACTGTTGCAATATTTATCTGTGTTTTAATTGGCTAGTCTTGAGAACAAGAACCAGATATCGATGTCCGGCAATCAAAACCTCGTAACTCCACAATTAAAAAAAAATTCAGTAGAAAGAAGAAAGCTTATATGGTCTGATCATCAGATCTGTGTCCCCATAAGATATGCAATCTGAGCCCAAATTCCTTTTCTACCTCAGTAAATCATTTTCCTCCCTGCATTCCTATCTCTCTCTTTCTCCCCTCCCACTACTCACAATTTTGAACCTTCTTGTGGGACAGATTATTTGTGCTTGCAGTCCAGTGTTAACTTAATACTGTAGCACGAAGTGGTGAAAGAAATATTAAGTAATAGAAGTCATTCAGTGTCATTAGACCTACTTAAACATGAAGAAGTAATAATTAACTTTAATTTCAATATTCAAAAGCCATGACACTGTTTGGGGAAAATTTGCCAACATGCCTACTCAGAAAGGTTTGTGGTTGCTGTTTGACATAGTGGGAGGGAATCACGTGGAATGGAGTAAGTATAGGCATTAACTTTTCTAAGAATGATGGCAGGGCTGAAGGTGCACAGATCAATTGGTCTGACAATAACTGTACTATTATAGGAAATATCACTATAAAGTTTAATTTAAAATAAAATCCTTTTTATCTCATATATTTAGACTTACAATAATACACAAAGAGGGAAACCCAACAAAAATCAACATATTGGAAGACCTGGAAATTATCAAGGCAATAGATAAGTGGTTAATAAACGAAAGCACTCCCAGACTAAACAACTGACTATACGATATCGTCCGGAAGAAGCTTTAGTCACGACAACACTACATTAGGACCAGCACCGAGAACATCAAGTAATGTAGCAAAGAAAGGCCTGCTGAAGATGGAATGGAGATTCTGAAAGGCCTTCAGACAAAAAAGCATACATATTTTATAAGTTGAGGATGACGGCTGTGACCTAAGAAGGTACATTGTAACTTATTTTATGTCTATTTAGACTAGTTTCAAAACCCAGGTTATGAAAAATCAAACTCTTCACCTCATCTCATATCCTGTCTTCTATTTACACTGGTTTCAAAACCCAGGTTATAAAACCGATCTAAATAGAAGACAGGATATGAGGTGAGATAAAAAGAATTTTATTTCAAATTTTAACTTATAACTGGTTGATTTTAAAATCAAAATCTATTATATTTTTAAATTGATTTCTGGAAAGTGTTACGATGGAGATTGAAGATCTTGGGCCTGAGGTTAATACCTGAGGAAATGCATGGGTTTTTGTAATCGTTAATCTAGAACACAGCAAAATCATCTTGGAGTTACAAGACTTTAACAGCATGCAAACGATGCCTTTGCTTATATTACTTTTAGTCTGATCATCTTACCTCAATATTAATGTTGATTTGTTCTTGAAAATGTTTCAAAACAATTCTGTTTTATCCTTTGCTTATCGAATAATGCAAATATCCAGATTTTACTCTTGAATGGAGTTAAGAGGTTTTGAATGTCAAAATATCAAACGAAGAAGAAGAAAAGTTGTATAAATTCAATTTTGTTATTTTTATTTAATGACATTAGCATCATAATTCAAATATTGGTGTGAAAAAGCTGATAAATTTTACGCAGAGTCCTCTTTTTTTTACATTTGAGTTCTTTTACGTTTTGTAAATCTAGAACACTGGACCCAATATTAGCAAAATTCTCTTATAGGACAAATTAGCAAAATTTTACAAATTTATTAAATAAAAACATTAAATTGTGTTACTTTTATGTGTTTAATATAATCCTCTTTTTTCATACTTGAATTCTTTTACGTTCCATAAATCTACAAAACTAAACCTAATCATTATATTGTCTGTGTATTCTTACTTCTTATGGCTGTTTTTATTGAACAAATGTTTCAAGGCTTGTGAGCCTCATCGTCAGCGATTACAGACTGTCGTAATCACTGATGATGGAGCACACAAGCCTTGAAACATATGTTCAATAAAAACAACCATAAGAGGTAAGAATATACAGACAAAATACCTTAATTATTAAATAAACCTATTGTATAATAATTAAATGAATCGTGATTTTTTTTCTTACCTCATACATCTATGTTTTTTTAAACACAGCACTGCAGTATCGGCACACCTTTGTCGTCATCATCAGCTATGTGTAAGAGAACAGCTGACGATGACGACAAAGGTGTCGCTGATACTGCAGTGCTGTGTTTAAAAAAACATAGATGTATGAGGTAAGAAAAAAATCACGATTAATTTAATTATTATTAATTGAACCTCATAATGTTAAAAATTCCCAAATTTAATATATAAACCTATTGTATTTTTAAAACTAAACCCAATATTAGCAAAATTTTCTTATACAACTAATTAATTAAATAAAAACATTAAATCATGTTATTTTTATGTATTTAACGTAGCATTGTTAACATGGAAAATAAAAAACAAAAACATTACAATTTTAAAAACTACATATTTTTAAATAAAATTTTCCCTCTAATAATATGTGAGATATGTGGGAGGAGGCCTTGACAGATCGGGGAATCAAAACGGATGGCCTCATTACAAACAATTGAGAGCCACAACTTTAACCATCTTAAGACTAGAATGAAAAATTACAATAAACTAAAAAAAATAAAATTGAAAAAAAAAAAGTTGAATTCTTAATTTGAGTAACATTATTTTCATTTAAATCTAACAGTACATCTAACAAAATCTGATAATATGTTATCTCATTAGCTGAGACTGTGTCATGAAATAAACTATTGTACGTTTCTCAATCTAACAACCAGATAAAACTGAGAGAGTGTAATTTTGCTGTCTTATGAAGACATAACAGCAGAGACCTCAGTCAATAAAATTCCATCTGGTTGGAGAATTAACATCTTAACACTAAACATAAATTTTAAGAAAAAAACAGTTGGGGTAGATTGTTTCTCTTTAATGAGCAATAACATAATGTGCAGTGTTCAGGCAAGTTCATGAAGTTCAAACTGAACAGAAAATGCTACTATTTCATGCTACAATATGAAATGATGGTCAAACGCTTATCTTCAACTTGGTTTTGTCGATGGCATCTGATGATGTAGGTCTGTTACTGTATCCCTTCGTATCACCATCTGCAAACCAAAGTAATTATTCACAACACTAAACTCTATTTTCAATTAAATTTGAGTTATATTTGAAAAGAAAAATATATGCCTAGACTGGGGTTTGACTCTCTATGTCAATGCTCTATCAAAGTGAGCTACCTAGGCCTCCAATATAAATGTGTATTTTTCTCTTACACATAGTTAATTATATTTAATTAATGTTAGGAAGTAAACATTATGAGGTATAATCATTAAAATTCATCGGAGAACATATTGTTTAAACAACTCACCTCATAGGAATCATGCTTTGATATATTTAGAAAAGGAACTCATACAGATAATTACATTAAATCATCAGGCTTCAATCACATTGCTCATAAGCATGCAATATTCAATAGCTTAATTTACAGATTGACAAATGTACCATTAAACGAAGAAAATTTCAATAAAGAGTTTAAACATATCTTAAACACTGCTAGATTAAATGGTTTTGATAAAGAATTAATTATAAATAAGTTGAAGAAATTCAAGCACAATAAAAGACTTAATGAATATACTACTCTACAAAATTGCAAAAAAAAGAAAAAATACAAGAAAATTACTTACCATCCTGAAATGCATAGGAAAATTTCAAAAAATTTTTGACAAATACAACATTTCTTTGGCACCAATAAATAAATTTAGTCTGGGTAATCTTCTAAGTACCAATAAAAAAGTCAATGTTCCAGACAGTAAGAAATCTGGAATTTATCAAATAAATTGTGAAAATTGCAATAAAGTTTATATAGGAAAAACAAAAAGGAATTTGGAAATTCGGACAAAAGAACATTTCAGAAATATTAAAAATTTGTGAAATTGAAAAATCTGCAATTGCTGCACATAGTTTATTAGAACATCATAAAATTGGAAGAGAAGCTAAACTTTTAAAACAAGTAGAATTGACAGTTTGGGAAAAAATATACATTCAGAAAAACAAAAATAGATCAATGAATTTTGATATCCCTAATGAAATTACATTGATTTCGAAGTTCATAAATTCAACCATAGATGGCAGCACTGAAGATGGCGACAATAGAATAGTTGACGGCCGAAGAATTTCGTCAGTCGGAGTTATGGCTGACGATGAACATGACTATGTTTGAAATCGCGATATCATGGAAGCATGAATCCTATGAGGTGAGTTGTTTAAACAATATGTTCTCCGATGAATTTTAATAACATAGTTAATTCCCTAACCCCAAATGCTACGAGCCGTTGCTACGATTTTTGCAAATGGCGGCTTCTTTATTAAGAAGACTTTTTATTGGGAATTTAGACATTACTTATAAACCCTAGTCTAGGTGTATATTTTTCTTTTCAAATATAATTTGTCCATCATTAAGATGTTTAAAAACAAATAATATAAACAATAAATTTGAGTTGTTTTTGACTTGTCTCATATTTCTTGATTTTTATGCAAACCTAGGTTTCGTCACTGACTTTGTGTCATTCTCGATGCTACACAACTGTCGTCTTGCAGTTGTCCCTCCTGCAAATCGATTTCTGCGCTCTCTGTCAGCTGACTAATGAACTTCCAAATCAATCCCCTCTCCTTTTCGACAGGAATTTTTTTAATTTTTTTTAAATTCCTGGCGAAAAGGAGAGGGGATTGATTTGGAAGTTCATCGATCAGCCAACAGAGTGTTGCATCGAGAATGTCACAAAGTCAGTGACGAAACCTAGGTCTGTATAAAAATCAAGAAGTATGAGGTGAGTCAAAAACAACTCAAATTTAATTAAAATAAACCTCATAGTTTATTTTGAGTTGTATTTTGGCTCACCTCATATTCAAGAAGTATGAGGTGAGTCAAAATACAACTCAAATTAAAATAAACCTCATGGTGTCATTTCCTACCTACACAACTTAAACCTCATAAGGTATATTTCCTACCATCCATATATCTATTTTCAATGTTTTTATATTTGGAAAAAGTCCACAGTTACCCTCTTAATAAATTAATGAAGTCATTTTAGCAAAACATCTTACCTGACCCCATCATATTTTATGTTTTTAATCAAACACGGTAACTATAGTTTTCAAATGATTGCCGCGATTGCAATAAAGTATACATAGGAAAAACAAAAAGAAATTTGGACACTCGCACAAAGGAACACTTTAGAAATATTAAAAATGGTGAATGAAATTGAAAAATCAGCTATTGCAGCACATAGTTTGTTGGAAGGTCATAGAATTGAAAAAAGAAGCTAAACTTCTAAAACATTTGGAAAAACCTTTGGATTTGACAGTTTGGAGAGAAAATATTTATACAGAAGAAAGAACAAATTTAAATCTATGAATTTCGACATTCCGGATGAACGTGACCTCATCTCGAAGTTCATCGAATCAACACCAGATGGCAAAGATATCTCGAAGTTCGTCAAATCAACATCAGATGGCAACATTAGAGAGGGAGATTCCAACGAATATCCGGTAGTCATAATGGCGGTTGAAAATGAATGACAAGATCATTTGAAAACTATAGTTACCGTGTTTGATAAAACATAAAATATGAGGTAAGATGTTAAAATGACTCATTAATTTATTAATTAAGAACCTCATAATGTGTTTCCCAATTTTAACTTTGAATAGTTTACCTCTACCAAGAATTTTTTCTAAGTTCTACAGAATCATAGTGTGCATGCACGAATGCTTAAAGAAACTTGCGATAAAGTTTTTATTATTAATTTAACACTTCTCACTGAAGGATAAATTATATTTGAAGAGAAAAATTTTTGCCTAGACCAAGACTCGAACCCGGGACCTTTGGCTTTCCTGGCCAAATTCTCTACCAACTGAGCTACTGAGGCGAGTTGCGATCTAGACACAAAATTTTCTCTTTATACATTGTAATTCCCTCACGCCAAATGCTTTGAAACAGTTGCTTCTATTAAGTTATGTAGATAGGAAATATCTTTGCATATGGTGGTCTCTTAGTTAAGAAGACATTAATTGGGAATTTAACACTACTTTATAAAGCCAATAGGGCTTCTATTGAAGTTTTTATTATTGATTTAACACTTCTCACTGAAGGATAAATTATATTTGAAGAGAAAAATTTGTGTCTAGATCGCAACTCGCCTCGGTAGCTCAGTTGGTAGAGCATTTGGCCCGGAAAGCCAAAGGTTCCGTGTTCGAGTCTTGGTCTAGGCGAAAATTTTTCTCTTCAAATATAATTTATCCTTCATTGAGAAGTGTTAAATTATAGAAGCTATGGTTTCAAGCATTTGGCGCGAGGGAATTACAACGTACATAAGAGAAAAATTTGCGTCTAGATCGTAACTCGCCTCGGTAGCTCAGTTGGTAGAGCACTTGGCCCGGAAAGCCAAGGGTCCCGGGTTCGAGTCCCGGTCTAGGCGAAAATTTTTCTCTTCAAATATAATAATAAAAACTTCAATAGAAGCCCTACTGGCTTTATAAAGTAGTGTTAAATTCTCAATTAATGTCTTCTTAACTAAGAGGCCGCCATATACAAAGATAGAAGCAACTCGATGTTTTTATTATTAATTTCATACATCTCAATGATGGATAAATCATATTTGAAGAGAAAAATTATATGGTCTAGAGAACCAAGGGTCCAGGGTTCAAGTCCCGGTCTGAGCATCTAATTTTTCTCTTCAAATATGATAGAAGCAACTGTTTCAAAGCATTTGGCGCAAGGGAATTACAACGTATAAAGAGAAAAATTTGTGTTTAGATCGCAACTCGCCTCGGTAGCTCAGTTGGTAGAGCATTTTGCCCGGAAAGCCAAAGGTCCCGGGTTCGAGTCTCGGTCTAGGCGAAAATTTTTCTCTTCAAATATAATTTAAACTTCTGATAGATGGCAAATGTATGTGTAAAATCGGTATGACCAATATTTGCAACAAATTCCCAAACGTTTATAAGGAATGGATATACATCAACTTCCCCATCCTAACCTTACAAAATTAATTGCATGCATATTATTTAATGAAGTGTAAACTAATCTGATGTACATTAACTTGTCCCATCGGAACTAACAATATGAAGTGAGTGAACATTCATTTCTTAAAATATATTTTTGAATGTTGGTAATTTCAATTTCACAAATATCTCCATCATCTAGCAGAAGTTTCTTTAAGCATTTGCGCATGCATACAACAATTCTGCAGAACTTTGAAGAAATAATTACATATGTAGATAAATATTTACAACTTATCTAACAGAAAAATTTGCGTTTACATTGTAACTCGCCCCAGTAGCTCAGTTGGTAGACCATTGGCCCAGAAAGCCAAAGGTCCTGGGTTCGTGTCTCAGTCTGGGCATAAAATTTTTCTCTTCAAATATGGAATGTTTAACAATCGTAAAAATATTTTAGAAGTATCGTAAAATGCTTAAAATAGTGTGAAATGTTAGTAAAGACGGAAAAAGTACATAGAGCAACAGTATTACAAGAACGTAGTATGGAAAATCATATGTAAAGGTATTCTAAACTTTAGCCTTATTATTTTCTATTTTAAATTTGTCACTTACGTTAACGTGACAAATAATGCTTGAAGAGAAAAATTTACACCTAAACTGAGATTTGAACTGAAGGTCTCTGGTTTCCGTGCAGAAAACCTTGGATTCAAATCCTAGTTCAGACATAAACTTTCCTTTTTTCTAATATAATAAATTTGGGAATTTTTAACATTATGAGGTTTTATTAATAAGAATTAAATGAATTGTGAATTCTTCTTACCTCATACTTCTATGTTTTTTTAAACACAGCACTGCAGTATCAGCGACCATCGTCACCATCCTCAGTTGTTTTCACAACTGTCAATTTTTTTCTTTTGCCGGTAATTATTTTCTAAACTGCCATCTGGTGTTCTTTTGAAGGAATCATCTTCTAAACTGCCATCTGTTATATTTTTGAAGAACTTTGTAATCAAGCTCTGCTTGTCTGGAATCTCGAAGTTCATGGTTCTAGTATGGTTTTTTTTAATATATACTTTTTCCCAAACTGTTAAATCCAAAGGTTTGGATAGATGTTTCAAAAGTTTTGCTTCATTTTCAATTCTATGATTCTCTATGCTGCACGTTGTTTATTAGAGAATCATAGAATTGAAAATGAAGCAAAACTTTTGAAACATCTATCCAAACCTTTGGATTTAACAGTTTGGAAAAAGATATATATTCAAAAAAACCATACTAGAACTTCGAGATTCCAGACAAACCGAGCTTGATTACAAAGTTCTTCAAAAGTACAACAGATGGCAATTTAGAAAATGATTCCTTCAAAAGAACACCAGATGGCAGTTTAGAAAATAATTCCTTCAAAAGAACACCAGATGGCAGTTTAGAAAATAATTCCTTCAAAAGAACACCAGATGGCAGTTTGGATAATTACCAGCAAAAGAAAAAATTGAGTCGTGAAAACAGCTGAGGATGGTGACGATGGTCGTTGATATTGCAGTGCTGTGTTTGAAAAAACATAGAAGTATGAGGTAAGAAGAATTCACGATTCATTTAATTCTTATAACCTTTCCTCTTTAAATAGTAATTTATCCTTCAAAATAAGTGACAAATTTGAAATAAAAAAAAAAAGCATTTTAAAAAATTGAAAATTAAGCTTTACTAGCTAAAAAAATTGTTAAAAGATGGATAAAAATTGAAAAAAAGAATCTATACTCTATCCTCAATCTGTTAAGATCAAGGATGAGATTCCAGACAAAACAGAGACATTGCTGGTCAAAGGGCTAATAGCCCAACACCATAAAACGTTAACTGTTATGAAACCCCAACTACAGTCTTGGACTGAATATTCAAACAGCGACAAAAGGAAAGGAAATACAGATGGACTTCGGAGGAAGGACAGTGAGATGGCTGAGAGGACAATGAGATGGTACAGTACATGTAGATGCCACTACACTTCTGAGAGTAAGGAATTGAAGATGATGCCAGGATTGGAGAAGAATGGAGGAGGATGATTGAAAAGGCCAGGGCCTGACTTTGGCTGTAGAGTCATAGGATGGATGGCCTGCTGCAGCTGAGCATGCCTTGGTGCAGAGCTAGGAACTATTGAAATAATGCTTTTATGAAGTAGGCCACTGATTTAAAACTATGCACATTCCGACCTAAGTTCCAGTTGTATTGTAAACAAACTTGTATAAGATATTATTCCGCCAACTCCGTCTATTGGGGGCATCCTGATGTTACTTTTACCTGCCATATGACTAAACTGTGTACGATAGAGACAATTCTTAGGCAATGTCATATTTTACGGGAAATAACACTGAATATAAGGTAAGAATGTGCAATCGATTAGGAACATAATCCATTCAATGAAAGAATGAGTCACTTCTTATCTTACCTAATAAGATAAGAGGGACTCCTCTTGAAAACTGCAGTTTCCGTGTTTGAAAAAACATAAGAGTATGAGATAAGATAAGAAATGATTCATTCTTTCATTGAATTAAGAACCTCATAATGTTATTTCCCATATTTAACTATTAACTTATTCCATTTCTATTTATTTATGACAATAAATTATTATATGGGCCTACCTAATTAGATATTAACACTTTTTCAAAGATATCTAGAGTTATGAACACCATTAAATTATTGTAAATCAATGGTAAAGAAAAAATGTATATTTGAATTATATTTGAAGAGAAAAATTTGTTGAAAAATGTTAAATCAATAATAAAGACATTAAAAAAATGTATGCCTGAACCGGGAATCAAATCCCGAACCTTCAGCTTTCTGTGCTAATGCTCTGTCCACTGAGCTAATTCAGACTTAATTCCCACCCAAGCAGAAATCCTTCCTTTACCTTACTCTACTGGTAAAGGAAGGATTTCTGCTTGGATGGGAATGAAGCCTGAATTAGCATGGAAAGCTGAAGGTTCGGGGTTCGATTCCTGGTTCAGGCATAATTTTTTCTCTTTACCACTGATTTACAATAATTTGTGTTCATTAATTTACTTATTTCTATCATAGTAATAGCTTTAGCTTCTCAATATTAATTTAATATCTAAGAGTTATCCTTATTTACAATTTCATTATGAGCAGAATATATGCACCTGAAAATTCTGATATTTTCACATCCTCAATGGCTAATGTAAGATATCTTTCATTAAACTGTTTGAAAACATTGAAAATAATTTGTTTCTCTCCGCTTTTCAAATTTTTCCTTACCAATGTTTTACAAAATTCTACAGAACGTGGCCATTTAGAAACAACTGAAATCCCAATCTATTTTATGCTGCACGTGAATAAGAATAAAACAATACTTGTCTAATCTATTAAAATTGTAATCATATATTTTAAGATTCTCCCACATAACTTGTAAAGACTGATGCTAGATTATATTTTTATTTTCTTTATTTCGAGTGTTAGAGAGGGAACTACATTTTCTTACACGCTTAAATGTAAAACATTATTCGACCAATGAAAATGCAGTCATACATCTGGTTTGTTTAATTACAAATGGAACTTAGCTCAGAAAAAGGTATATGTACAGGGAAGAATAGAGGAGATGATTGTGAAGGCCCAGGGCCTTTCTTGGGCTATAAAGATATGGATAGATACTCTGTCCACCATTTGTTGCAGCCGAGCACGTCTTGATGCAGAGCTAGTAACTATTCGAAATAATACTTTTATGATTTAAAACTAGGAATCTGAGTAGCAAATACTGGGAAGTTTTTTTTTTAATGTCCCAGGTTGTAATTTTGACATTTCTGGCATTCTCTCCTGGCATTGGTGTAATTATAACCCACTTCCAAGTTGGAGTGCCTAGAAGGCAGAGTTACATTACTCCGATGATATAATGGGTGATAAATGATAATGAAGCACCAGTAGAGTTCTTAACCTAAACTTAACCTAAATTCCAGACCATGGGCAACCACAGGAATGATTCCCTTTAAGGAAACTTCCTATGGTTTGACTGGAAATCGAACCCGGAACTTCATGAACAGTAGTCAGAAACACTGACCACTAGCCCATGAGGCTGATCAGTATATTAGGAGTTGAAAGACCAAATTTTTGCTGGTTTAATAGGGTTGTGGAGAATGTTACCTGCTGGGTAGTGACGACAGGAACCTGTGAGTTCTGATGAGTACCTGGGGTGGAGACCACCTGGTACACGGGGTACCCTGATTGCACCTGCTGCTGTTGCTGCTGGTTTACTCTGTAACATCACAACATAGTTTTATAAAGAAACAAGACTTGGACTCAAGACCTCCAGCTTCACGCGGTGAAAGTCTTTCCACTTGAGCTACCCAGATAAGTTCCTATCCTGACATAAATTTCTCCTCTAATAATTCCTGGGCCCCAGTAGCAGTGAATTTTCATTCAGATTGGAGTTGGGTTCCTTTTCAAAGTCAAGAAGATAATATTATGATGGGATTTTTAAAAAGAGCTTAGGAAATATATTACAATGTGATGCAAAACATTTTTCTAAGTTCCAATCATAAACCAAGCGCATGGGCCAATAAACACGAAGCAGTTCACACTATGAAATCACGGGATGCAGCCAACATATACATGATATTTAACAAATCTAACGCAATTTATATTGCAGCCACTGATTCTCCTGCCTTGACGTTTTCATGACAATGTTGCCGATATGGATACTCAGTGGGAGTGGCCACTTTATGTATGCGGTTAGCAGACATACAGCTAACAACATCTCAGCAATTTCAAACCTTACTAGCGCGCTATAGGTGCATCAAGAGCAGTGATTGGTTGTGGCAGACATCTACTCCCACACAACCATTTCCTTATTGGCAGTAGAGGGCGAATTCTCCCTGTACTCCTCGTATAACCTAAACTTCAAAGCCGGAATGGCAGCAGGGGTATAAGCACTCTAACCTTTGAAAGAATGCAACGCCCAAAAATAAATATGAATTCTGAAATTCTGAAGTATGTGTGTACAGTTAATTAGTACATACTCTATGTTAGCTGCACTGGAACACATCTGTGTTGTTCCAGAGAATATTCACTAAAATCAATATGCCTATCACGTCTTGACTTAGGCTTTCACGGCCGGAGTTACTATGATGATCCTGCAGAAGATCATCATTGAAATAATATAAAAACAAAAGAAGATAAGAATCATCCAAAAGTAATTGAATTTTTATTATTAAAAAATATAAAACAATTGATATCTCACCTCCTGGCATCGGTTCCTCTGAGAGGGTCAGGTGTAGCTGATGTACTACGCACGACACCTGGAGTGGAGGAAACAGGTGACACAATGGCAGACCCAGGGGGAGGATTAAGTGGAGACTGACTCAGCATGTAGCCACTTCCTGCAGGACTTTGCCTGTAACACAACATTCAAGTCTTTCATAAACAAATTTACGAGCTCCTTTCAAAAATGACGTAACCACGAAGGCAATACTCAACTTGCATGGTCCTTACACATACAGTATTACCCCTCTTCCACACTTTTCTAGGAACCAGAGGGAAAGTGGTGTAAATTAGGGAAACGAGGAGGAGCTAAAAAATGTTGACCTCCATATTCTGTAATAAAATTCTTTACGCCTCACCTCATATCCTGTATTTTATTTATTTAGAAGATAGGATATGACATGAGGAGGAAAGAATTCTATTTTAAATTAATCCTCATAGTGATATTTCCAATAATAGTTCAATGTAATGTGTTTTGAACTGCTGTAAACATAAAATGGCTTATATTTGAAGAGAAAAATTTTCGCCTAGACCGGGACTCGAACCCGGGACCCTTGGCTTTCCGGGCCAAGTGCTCTACCAACTGAGCTACCGAGGCGAGTTACGATCTAGACGCAAATTTTTCTCTTAGGGAATTACAACGTACATAAGAGAAAAATTTGCGTCTAGATCGTAACTCGCCTCGGTAGCTCAGTTGGTAGAGCACTTGGCCCGGAAAGCCAAGGGTCCCGGGTTCGAGTCCCGGTCTAGGCGAAAATTTTTCTCTTCAAATATAATTTATCCTTCTATGAGAAGTGTTAAAATAATAATAAAATCGTCAATAAAATGGCTTATTAAGTTATGTAGGTAGGAAATAACACTATGAGGTTTATTTTAATAATGTTCAGTTGTTTCTTGACTCATCTCATACTTCTTAACTCTTAATTAAGAAGTATGAGGTGAGTCAAGAAACAACCTAACAATATAAAATGGCTATTTTCTTTCATTTTCACAATTTCAAAAATAAATAACAAGGAGAGGTGCAGCTAGCAGCACTGAATCTTTATTCAGAGACTTAAAAAAAAGTTTTTCCATAGTAGTACACGGGTTAAATTTCAGAATCTATTCAGCTCTGAGCCAGCTTCATTGGTTCAATAGATTGTGCAGAAGCCAGCTTTGTTGGCTCATTGAACTTGGTTTGTTCTTTATCGAATGTACCGAAACCAGCTTCATTGACTCAATGTACTTGCTCTCTATATCGATTGTAGAGAACCAAGATAATCGATCAAATAAAACGAATTTAATTTAAATATAAAACGAATCTCTTCGATTCTGTAACGCTGAAGATTGACGAGATCTGACATAAATAGTGGGAAAATAAAATTGCAGAAATGTAAAATCAAGGATTTTAATACATTGTGAATGTAGGGAAAATGAAGGGACGTATAGAATGTTGTAAAAGGCAGGAAAATGATAAATGCAGAAACATAAAAGCGAGATAATACTGTATTATACACTTGTTGTGTGTATTTCAATATATCCAATACTGGAATCAGATTCTCCTTAAATTAAAAAGCTAACAAAAACTTACATACTTTGTAGCCATCAGTTGAGGAATTCACAGAGGGTAAACAGTCTCCTGACAAGGTAACTGTCAAATATTGCATGCCGAAACCTACTTTGAAATTTCTCTCAAAAAAAGCTTTGTGATGTACAAAGTCAGTGTCCAAAAAATTATCTGCCTTTTTAACTACAAAGCTCAGAAATTGAAGTCAAAATCCAGTAATAACAACCACTTTACGGAACAGATGGACTCCCTTCTTGAGTAAGAGTGGAGTGAAGTGAGGAGGGATGCAGCGCATATGGCAGTTAGTGAGGGTTATCCAATATACCACGTCACGAGTTGTATTACTTTCCTATAGTCTAAATCAAAGATTTGGTGCTGGATTTTAGTGCCTTGCACTTAAAAAGGCAGATATTTTTTTTTAATGTGCCATTGGTATTAGTCGTTCAAAATATCTCTGCAGGCGGAAGAATTGCGAAGTTTTCTTTGTTGCTACACGTGATGTCATCTATGGCAGTGTTCACTGTCAGCGTCCCACGTCCCGTCCCCCTCTGCACTCATAGATAGCAGCGTCACGTGGTCTATTCCTGCATAAACACGACTGCAGTGCCCTCCATCAACAACTGCGCTTACTCCTTGAACGGGTAATACATCACATGTCTTGTAAAGTGATGGAAATAAAAAAAAATTATAAGATTATTGACTAAACAAAATAACATTATTCTGCTCCAATGGATACCCTCTCTTTTTGGGATATATGGAAACGAAATGATGGATCTCTTAGCAAAAAAAGGTACTAAAATTTTACAGATAATGAATCAAACTGTCCTATCATTCTGCAAAAATTATTATTAAAAGAAACTTACAAAAAGAAGTAATGACATGAGAAATCATGGGCTTAAAAACTTAATACCTGAATAACCAAGACAAGAAGCAGTAGCAACATTTAGGGCCGCATGCAAATACATTAGTCTCTACTCGAATTACTTCCAATCACTGGTGAGCTGACTCACCGTGAGCAAGTGCAAAGATCGAATTAGCTACCCACTAACTGGTCATGCATGAAAGTCGTCATTTTCATAATATTGGCAAGAAATTACCCAGAATTCTCAGCGATAAAACAACTTCCGTTACTTTCGTCTGCTAGAGGAACGCATTTACGCTTGCATCCCGCAAATAATACCATAAACAACAATGTCTGCGTCGTGCAATATTATGCAGATTCTCCTGTTCTTCCAGTTGAATTCTTTGGTAGACTCTATCAAATTCCTCTTCTCCGCATATACCGAAAACATGATCAAAGTCTTCAAGGTCCAACATCTTGGATAAAGCAGCAAAGTACGCGGCAAGGTTTCAAACTACATCGGTTACCATCAGTTCCCATCGGTTCCCTTCGGGATTCTCATGATTAGTTTCTCTCGTAAGTCACCTCGTCAGGTAGCTTACGAATTTCAACAATTTAATCGCATGAACAGATTTCTGAGTAAGCAAAATCGTATTAGGATACAACTTTCTCAGCAGAGAACGCCTTTTACGGTCTAATGCGTTCATAGATTCGAGCCTTAGACTGTTAACAGGCCATGACTATCTGGCAACACACCTACACAAAATTGGAATCCGAATTGTATACTGTATCAAGATAATAACTCAACGTTGGACAAAGATGTCATCTACAAGAACTCTGACTGAAATCTATCAGAAAACAAGAAAGCAAATTGGAACACATCCAAGCTAATGGGCATTAGACTACTATTACTACCTTTGGTACATCACAATGCTTCTCTGGGAGAAATCTCTCAATGTAGGTTTCGGCATGCAATGGTTGACAGTACCCTTGTCAGTTTTGCTTCACTTTTAGCACTAAGTTGACAATTTGAATTTAGGTACATTCTTCTGAGCAATGTCACAAACAACACAAAATATTGAAGACAGCAGATCACTCACCTGAAATTTGTGTGGAAGCTCCAGAAAAACAAACACAAAACATGATAAAGAAAAATGTCATCTTTCAAACAAATGACTTGTATAACAGCAGTCGCAGGGCTATCTCAGATACTTCTTACATATTTAATTTCTTTCTATCAATATATGAAGGTGACATATGACAAAAAGTGGGAGAAGAAAATATAAAGATACAGATAAATTTCTGCTGTCTGTCTATCCTCATGTGGGACAAGAGTGTTCCCTTGCAGAAATGATCTAATCAAGATACCTGGTTGAGTGGTAGACAAGGCCTTAAGGCCTTAACTCTGCCAGGTAAAATAAAGCTATTATTATTATTATTATTATTATTAAGATAATTTAATTATACTAATTAGACAACAGCTGTCAGGAGTGACAAGTGGTTAGCTCATCTTCACAAAGAGACACCTAGTAGGCAACTAAGGTAATTACTTGGATGGGAAAGGCCAATTAAATTTTGTTAGAGGATTCTAACTTAGACTTAATATTCTTTTCTATCTACAATGGCATAGCAGCACAATGTTGGACCTTAGCCAGTCCTTTGTCAGAAGTTACTAGACTAATTAATTATATTGAGTCTTATTTGAAGAGAAAATTTTTTTTTCGCCTAGACCGAGACTCGAATACGGGACCTTTGACTTTCCGGGCCAAATGCTCTACCAACTGAGCTACTGAGGCCTGGGTTGCGATCTAGACACAAATTTTTCTCTTATATATGTTGTAATTCCCTCACGCCAAATGCATTGAAAACCTTTGCTTCTATCTTTGCAAATGGCGGCTTCTTAGTTAAGAAGACATTTGTTGGGAATTTAACACTACTTTATACAGCCAGTAGGGCTTCTATTGATTTGACCTGGAAAGCCAAAGGTCCCGGGTTCGAGTCTCAGTCTAGGCGAAAATTTTTCTCTTCAAATATAATTTAACCTTCAGTGAGAAGTGTTAGATTAATAATAAAAGCATCAATACTTTGAATCTGTTTTATCTTACCTCAATATTAATGTTGATTTGTTCTTGAACATGTTTCGATTATTGTTTATTTTTTATTATTTCACTCACCTCATAAAGTATATTATGAAGTATGAGGTGAGTGAAATAATAAAAAATAAACAATATTAAAGAACCTCATAGTGTTATTTCCTATCTACATAACTTAATGTTTCGATTAGCTTCTAATCATTCTCAGCATCTGGCCAAGATGCTGAGAACGATTAGAAGATAATCAAAATATGTTCAAGAACAAATCAACATTAATATTGAGGTAAGATAAAACAGACTCAAAGTAATTTAATTAAAAGAACCTCAAAATATTATTTCCTAAAATAAAACATTAGTTAACTAGACTAAGTTAATTTTTTAGTTACTCTTATTTCCTTAATTCGAGTCCTAGTGGGGTCAGGATTTTTAAACTGACCCAAACCATCTGGCAGCACTATGACTCTGGGGTCAACTCAGCCTTTAACAGAAATGAGTAGCAGATGCTTGTTCTGGGGATAAAGGCAACATTAAATAATAATAAAAATTAAATAAACCATGAATTCTTCTTACCTCATATATCTATGTTATTTAACACAGAACCACGGTATCAAGAGCAATTGCTTCCATCTTCAGCTACTATCAGCTGAACCGCGGTTATGTATTAAATAACATAGAGGTAAGAAGAATTCACGATTCAATTGACCTTTATTAAGAAAAACTCATAATGTAAAATTCCCAATATATGAATTAAATAATAACATGATGTAAGAAAGAGATGACAGCCCTGCGGACTAAGTGTGGGGAGTACATAACATACACATGTAACTGTAAGCTCACCTGATGGTCGGGCTGGGCTGAGTGGCAGGACTCCGGTGTTGATGAGGATATCCAGCCGGGGGACTGGGGTCAGGAGGCAGCCCATTCTCCATCGGATGTGGAGTTACATAGCTGTTGTTAATGCGAGGATTGCGAGACATATCAGTCGAGGGGTGCTGATGTGAAACATTTGAGCCAGACCCCGGGTGCACGTTGTTCACTATAATATAACCTCAGGTTAAAAACATTTAGGGCAAACACACACTATTGAGTAACAACAAGAAATTGGGACTAGAAGTAAACATCAATAAAACTAAATATACGGTCACACATAGAAATCTTATATATAAAAATTAATGTTTGTTTTAATCAAATGGTAAAGAGAATAAATTTTTATGCCTGAACCGGGAATCGAACCCCGAACCTTCAGCTTTCCATGCTGATGCTCTTAACCATTGAGCTAATCCAGGCTTCCTTCCCATCCAAGCATAAATCCTTCCTTTACCTTACTGTCTTGGTCCCACATTCAAATGCTATGAATCATTCACAAATACACAATGAATGGCTTCTACCTGAAGAAGACATGAAGGGACTCCACATAGCTATAGCATTATTTATTAAATTAATATTAAGAAATATATTATTTTTGGTCTAGACATCTTACCTCAATATTAATGTTGATTTGTTCTTGAACATGTTTCAAAACAATTCTGTTTTATCTTCAGCTTTCCCAGACTGGTTTTATTTATGTTGCATTATGTTGCACCACCTGGATGTCGATGTCAGCTCCATCCTGTGGTTGGCCAAAGAACCTCCAAACAAGGTCACCCTCCATCGGGATATCAAAATTCATAACTCTGTTTCTGTTCTTCTGAATATAAATTTTTTCCCAAATAGTCAGCTCGTTTGTATTTTCTAACTGTTTTAATAATTTAGTGTCTGAATTGATATTATGTTTTTCAGACCAAACATGAGCAGCAACTGCAGATTTTTCAATTTCTCCATTTTTAATATTTCTTATGTGTTCTTTGGTTCTAATTTTTAGGTTTCTTTTTGTTTTCCCTATATATATCTTTTCACAACCCATGCATTCAATTTGATATATTCCTGACTTTTATTTTTTATCAGTTTTTTCATTTTTGTTGGTTTTTATTAGTTTATTTAAACTGTAGTTATTTTTTGGTGCTAATTTAATATTAAACTTCTCAAATATATTTTGAAATTTATTATGTACCCAGGGGTGATATGTGAATTTCCTATATTTTTTCATAGGTGGTTCTTCTTTTTCAAGATTACTTCTGTTTATCATTTTTTGTTTTTTATACTTTTCTATCCTTTTATGTACCATTTTTTCATCAAACCCATTTTCTATTGCTACTTTGATTATGTGTTTTTTCTCATGTTTGAAATCTTCTTCGTTTAAGGGTAAGTTTACCAATCTATGAGTTAAACTATTAAATGCTGCTAATTTATGTCCAATTGGATTGAACCCTGTTGATTTTATAAAATTTTCCGTATGAGTTTCTTTCCTATGAATCCTGAATTCAATTTTTCTTTTTTCTTTCTCGTTTCTGACCAATTTAAGATCCAAACAAGGTATTTGTTTATTGTCTTCTATTTCTTTGGTGAATTTAATGTTTGTGCTCTGTAAATTTAATAGATTTAGGGAATCTTCTACATGTTTTTCTTTAACAATACAAATTATATCATCAACATATCTACTCCAAAATTTAAACATTGTGGGATGTGCTTCCCACAATGTTTAAATTTTGGAGTAGATATGTTGATGATATAATTTGTATTGTTAAAGAAAAACATGTAGAAGATTCCCTAAAACTATTAAATTTACAGAGCACAAACATTAAATTCACCAAAGAAATAGAAGACAATAAACAAATACCTTTTTGGATCTTAATTGGTCAGAAACGAAAAGAAAAAAGAAAAATTGAATTCAGGATTCATAGGAAAGAAACTCATACGGAAAATTTTATAAAATCAACAGGGTTCAATCCAATTGGACATAAATTAGCAGCATTTAATAGTTTAACTCATAGATTGGTAAACTTACCCTTAAACGAAGAAGATTTCAAACATGAGAAAAAACACATAATCAAAGTAGCAATAGAAAATGGGTTTGATGAAAAAATGGTACATAAAAGGATAGAAAAGTATAAAAAACAAAAAATGATAAACAGAAGTAATCTTGAAAAAGAAGAACCACCTATGAAAAAATATAGGAAATTCACATATCACCCCTGGGTACACATAATAAATTTCAAAATATATTTGAGAAGTTTAATATTAAATTAGCACCAAAAAATAACTACAGTTTAAATAAACTAATAAAAACCAACAAAAATGAAAAAACTGATAAAATAAAAAGTCAGGAATATATCAAATTGAATGCATGGGTTGTGAAAAGATATATATAGGGAAAACAAAAAGAAACCTAAAAATTAGAACCAAAGAACACATAAGAAATATTAAAAATGGAGAAATTGAAAAATCTGCAGTTGCTGCTCATGTTTGGTCTGAAAAACATAATATCAATTCAGACACTAAATTATTAAAACAGTTAGAAAATACAAACGAGCTGACTATTTGGGAAAAAATTTATATTCAGAAGAACAGAAACAGAATTATGAATTTTGATATCCCGATGGAGGGTGACCTTGTTTGGAGGTTCTTTGGCCAACCACAGGATGGAGCTGACATCGACATCCAGGTGGTGCAACATAATGCAACATAAATAAAACCAGTCTGGGGAAAGCTGAAGATAAAACAGAATTGTTTTGAAACATGTTCAAGAACAAATCAACATTAATATTGAGGTAAGATGTCTAGACCAAAAAATAATATAATTAAAATAACCTCAAAATATAACTTCCTAAAATTAAATATTAATATTAAGAAGCTAAAGCTGTTACTATGATTGAAATAAGTATATTAAAGTACACAACTAAATTATTGTAATAATGGGAAGGAAGCCTGGATTAGCTCAATGGTTAAGAGCATCAGCACGGAAAGCTGAAGGTTCGGGGTTCGATTCCCGGTTCAGGCATAAATTTTTCTCTTTACCATTTGATTACAATAATTTAGTTGTGTACTTTAATATACTTATTTCAATCATAGTAACAGCTTTAGCTTCTTAATATTAATTTAATAATGTTTGTTTGTTTGTATATTTGTTTGTTCGTACTTTATGCGCGGCCATACCGTTGAACCGATTGTGATGGGGTTTTTTGCAAAATGTTCAGGAGATTCCCGGGATGAACATAGGCTATAAGAGAGTTGTGATACTCAACTCCTACACCCTTAAAAATCGCCCTTTGTAGTGGAAAATGTGAAAAAAGTAGCTCTTTGGACGCTTAAATGGCTTATGCTGCCTAAACCATAAGAAATACACAAAATTAATGTACACAGAATTGAATATCTCAAAAAGCTCTACAAAAAAGTAGTCCCCAACAGCATATGTTTATCTCTTACGGATAATTCACAAAAGCCATTTTTGTCTTTCATTGATACCAAGAGTCCCTCCCTCGTCTCTTACAAATAACTCACAATTACCATTTTTGTCTTTCATTGATACCAAGAGTCTCGCGCCGTAGCCGAGTGGTTAAGGCAAGAAGTCTTGGCGCAGAACTTACAGGACTTACGCTGGTTCAAGTCTCTACGGGGGAAGACATTTTTCTCATTGAATGTTGGCCAGTATGGGTCAGAAATGAAATCTAGCTGGGGAAAAAAAAAAGTACTGTTTTGACGCACTCTCATCAATTTATCTTTTTTTTTCCCACTCTAACATAATTGTTATATGACGGTTCTTAACCTATCTGCAAAGGAGGGTACAATTCTAATGTTCATGACTATGTGACGTCATCATTCACACTTCTTGAGCCACAACAGATGGCTGTAAGAGGTTTTCTTGCGAACTTATTTAATAATATCTAATTATGTCCTAATTTCTGAATTTTATGGTAAAAAAGTAACATATTTTTATCGTCCGCCCATGACATGAGAATTGAACGTTCGGGCAGGACGTCTGCCGGGTACGCTAGTACATAATATAAAGGAACTGAACAGTTAATGACAAATGAGGGAAATTTTGAAGTGACTGAATTCAAATACATAGGAATAATCAAGTTTTAGTGAGAATGGGAAAATTTTCATGAAAATGAGAGGGATGTCCTCTTAAAAACTGCAGTTCCCATGTTTAAAAAAAAACATGAAATATGAGGTAAGATAAGAAGTGACTAATTCATTCATTGAATTAAGTACCTCATAATGTTATTTCCCATATTTAACTATGAATGGTACCAGTACTATGTTACGGAAGTGAGGCATCATTAATGAAAAATAAGGACATCCATCAAATCAAATAACATGCTAACCGAGATAAAGGAAAAAATTCCTACTGGTAATTGATGTCTAAGAGCATTAGAAAAAATTATAAGAGCCAGATATATCTCAAGTTAAAGTGAGAATTTGTAATACTATTATTAAACCCACAGTTACTTTTGGAAGTGAAATCTGGTCACTACCTGAACAAGCAATAACTATTTTAAACACTTGGAAAAGGAAAATCTTAAGAAAAATGTATGGCCTGTTTATGATAAGGGAGTTTAGAAAATCAGGACCAACTCTAAATTACAAGTATTACAAGTATTGTCACTGATATAAAAATCAGACGATTGGAGTGACTGGGGCACATCATCTGGATGGACAATAATAGAATTCCTAAAATATTACACTAGCCAACAATGAAAATTTAACTGGAAGGAAATAAATGTTTCATAAGTATATCGACCATGCTGATAACGAAAAAGACAATGAAAAGCTCAAATTAGCTCCCGTTTATAAGTTATGGAGGGGGGTTGCATTTATCCCTTTCAAATTATGCTTGGATGGGAATGAAGCCTGAATTAGCTCAGTGGTCAGAGCATCAGCATGGAAAGCTGAAGGTTTGGGGTTCAATTCCCAATTCAGGCAAAAATTGTTCTCTTTACCATTGATTACTATAATATAAGGTACACCCTGTATAACATATAGTAGTAGTAGTAGTAGTAGTAGTAGTAATAAATAATAATAATAATAATAATAATAACAATAATAATTACGATAATAATATAATAATCTTTATTAGACAATCTTAATATATAAAAATTTTGTGTCACATTGTTTGTCCGTGATGGAATCCTAAACTACTGAACCGATTTTAATAAAATTTTGCACACTGTGTGCAGTTTGATCCAACTTGAGACTTAGGGTAGTTTATTACTAAATTTATAGTCGCATTTAACGTTTATAGGAATTAATCACTATGAGGTTTAATTTATGGTGAAATTAAATGTTTCTTACCTCTCCTCATAAATATTTTCTAAGTTGATCGCGATTTCGAGACTATAAACGTTTCTCATCATCAGGAAACTCTGAAGAATTTCTTACGATCGACATAACACACCAGTCGCCAACAAAGTTCTTGATGATGAGAAAAGTTAAAGTCTCGAAATCGCGATCAACTTAGAAAATATTTATGAGAGGTAAGAAACATTTAATTTCACTATTATATGTTCTTATTATTAATTTCATACATCTCAATGATGGATAAATCATATTTGAAGAGAAAAATTATATGCTCAGACCGGGACCTGAACCCGGGACCCTTGGTTTTCTAGTCCAAGTGCTCTACCATTTGAGCTACCTGAGCAAGTACCGATCTAAACGCAAATTTTTCTCTATATACGTTGTAATTCCCGCCCACCAAATGCTTTGAAGCCTTTGCTTCTATCTTTGCAAATGGCGGCTCCTATATTAAGAAGACATATTTGGGAATTATACATTACATTATAAATGCCAGTACGGCTTTTTTCGATGTTCTTATTATTAATTTCATACATCTCAATGATGGATAAATCATATTTGAAGAGAAAAATTATACGCTCAGACCGGGACCCTTGGTTTTCTAGTCCAAGTGCTCTACCATTTGAGATACCTGAGCAAGTACCGATCTAAACGCAAATTTTTCTCTATATACGTTGTAATTCCCGCCCACCAAATGCTTTGAAGCCTTTGCTTCTATCTTTGCAAATGGCGGCTCCTATATTAAGAAGACATATTTGGGAATTATACATTACATTATAAATGCCAGTACGGCTTTTTTCGATGTTCTTATTATTAATTTCATACATCTCAATGATGGATAAATCATATTTGAAGAGAAAAATTATACGCTCAGACCGGGACCTGAACCCGGGACCCTTGGTTTTCTAGTCCAAGTGCTCTACCATTTGAGATACCTGAGCAAGTACCGTTCTAAACGCAAATTTTTCTCTATATACGTTGTAATTCCCGCCCACCAAATGCTTTGAAGCCTTTGCTTCTATCTTTGCAAATGGCGGCTCCTATATTAAGAAGACATATTTGGGAATTATACATTACATTATAAATGCCAGTACGGCTTTTTTCGATGTTCTTATTATTAATTTCATACATCTCAATGATGGATAAATCATATTTAAGTGATATATTAGTTGCATTTCTTTTTTGACCAAGGCTCTACGTGACAAAATTAGTTTCTTTGAAAGGGGGTGGTTCAGTGGCATCTCCTCTAGCTGCTGTTCCTAACTTCCTAATAAATGGATCTCATTTACTACAAAGAATTGCTCCATAAGAGCAATATTATTTTCTAGACGTGAAAAACTCTGTAGTTCTTATAATTCTCACATGAAAAAGAATATGCACACTGAACTCATCTTCTAATGCAAATGAGTTAATAGTCAATTTTTAAAGAGAAAAATTTTCACCCAAACTGAGAGTTGAATCCAAGATCTCTAGTTCTACATACTAGTGCATTAACCAACTATACTATCTGGGCATCTCACTTCTGATGGAATAAGCAAAGTTGTAAATTAATGAGTCATTTTTTAACATCTTACCTCATTTAACTATGAATAAGCAAAGTTGGTTAATGCACTAGTACACAGGGCTAGAGATCTTGGATACAAATCCAAGTTTGAGTGAAAATTTTCCTCTTTAAAAATTAAATTTATCTTCAAATTTAAATTTAAATGTTTTATACCCTAACTCATATCCAGTCTTCTAATTATACCAGTTTCAAAGCTTGGGCAGCTTTATCTTCAGTAATTTCTTGTCGACTGATGTTATGTCGATCAGGAGAACTGCTTCTTCCTCCCTCTGTTGGTGGACCAATAAACCTCCGGATTAAATCAGAATCCCCAGGAATTTCAAAGTTCAAAAGTATTTTCTTGTTTTTTTTAATATGGGTTTTTTCCCGAACTGTGAGTTCTTTTTGTTTTTCTATTTGTTTAATTAGACTGGCTTTTGTATCAATTAGATGTTTTTCAGACCAAGCATGAGCAGCTACTGCTGACTTTTCCACTTTACAATTTTTGACATTTCTAAAATATTCTCTCACCCTTGTTTTCAAATTTCTTTTTGTTTTTCCTATGTACATTTTGTCACTAAATGAAGATATGGAAAGAAACCATCTCCTCCATTGTCCAGCTTTTGTAGAAGAGACCAGCCTTTCTGCTAAATTTGAAGTGCAAGAGAGCAAATGATTTCATTATCAAGTGCTCCACATTAGATACCAACCAAGCAACATTTTGTCACAATCCCTGCATTTGATCTGATAAATTCCTGATTTGTTTTCTTCTTCAATTTTTTTTCATTTTTTGTTAGTTTTAATTATTCTTAATATTTAATTTCAGGAAGTGATATTTTGAGGTTATTTTAATTAAATTATTCTATTTAGGCTGTATTCATTCTTTGGTGCCAATCTTATGTTAAACTTTTTAAACATCAGTTGACAAAAAATTATTGAAGATGAAGCTGCCCAAGCATCAAAACCACTATAATTAGAAGACTGGATATGAGATGAGATATAAAACATTTTAATTTAAATCTTCAATTAAACCCCATAATGATTTTGGATAAGGTGTATAAACCGTCGCACATGAATTCTTCTAAGTTCTATAGAATCGCAGTGCGCATGCGCGAGTTGCAGGAATGGTTAATGTAGCTACCGGTAGATGGCTCTGAAGTTGGCGTTACCAACTTTGGGAATAAATTCCCAAACGCTAAAAAAAATGGACGTAAACTAACTTCCCATTTCCTAACCTAACAAAACAATTTACATGCATATTATTTAACAAACTATAAACTAAATCAATGGTAAAGAGAAATTTTTTTGCCTGAACCGGGAATCGAACCCTGAACCTTTAGCTTTCCGTGCTAATACTCAGACCACTGAGCTAATCCAGGCTTCATTCCCATCCAAGCAAAGAATCCTTCCTTTACCTTTACTTTACTGGCCCCAGAATTACTTAGAATGGAACTCACAGACAATTATAACACTTTGTTAAATAATAAACAAATAATTTGCAATAAAAAATTAATGCGACTATAAATTTAGTTATAAACTACCCTAAGTCTCAAGTTGGATCAAACTGCACACAGTGTGCAAAATTGTATTAAAATCGGTTCAGTAGTTTAGGATTCCATCGCGGACGAACAACATGACACAAAATTTTTATATATTAAGATTTAAACTGTAGTTATTTTTTGGTGCTAATTTAATACTAAACTTGTCAAATATCTTGTTTATTTTTATTATTTCACTCACCTCATACTTCATAACTCCTCGCAAACCCAGGGTTTCTTCACATCATTTGTGACATTCTCAATGCTGTGTCACGTTCACAACAAGGAGTTATGAAGTATGAGGTGAGTGAACTAATAAAAATAAACAATATTAAAAAACCTCATAGTGTTATTTCCTATCTACATAACTTAATTGTCAAATATCTTTTGGAATTTATTATGTACCCAAGGGTGATATGTGAATTTCCTATATTTTTTCATAGGTGGTTCTTCTTTTTCAAGAGTTAAGTTACCTGGTGCAGCCGGTTGGGAAGTGAGTGGAATGGCGAGTCTTGCATTCACAGCGAGCAGGTGGTCTCGTCTCTGCAACAGGCTGTTTACATGCTCCTCCAAGCGCAGATTCTCAGCTCGCAGCTGGTGCAGGCACGACAGCAGTGATGCTACTGTACAATATAAACACCACATTAACTTTCATTTCACCCTTTCTTACAATCTTCAACACCATATTAAATTGTTTTCACCATTCACTGATTTCCTAATGACTAATACTTTTTCAGAGAGATTAAAGAGGGAATAAGAAAGAGAATTCAAAATGTCAATAAATGTTACCATGAGATAGTAAAATATTTTAAATCAAAATATCTCACTTTTAACATAAAATTCAGATTATTATTATTATTATTATTATTATTATTATTATTATTATTATTATTATTATCTATTAATTAAATAAAAATAAAACTTAGTTTTATTTGATTTTCATTTTTATTAAGATATAATTCAGTGACAGCTGTTTCGGTACACTGTACCTTCTTCAGACATAACTCTGCCAGAATAAATAAAGTATTATTATTATTATTATTATCAATAATTTCTTATATTAGGAATTCTCACTATGAGGTATATTCATTAAGGTACAATATTTTCGAGGTTTTTCAGTCAGCCAATGGAAGGAGAGAAGGACAGCTCTTCAAGACGACAGAACAACGGTCGTGACGATACTGAGGATGGAACAGAAACTATGTTCCGAAACTAGTTTATAATCAAATAAGAAGAACAATATGAGGTGAGTGATAAAAAATATTCTACCTTCATCAATAATTTATTTAATGTTTTTAATTTAACAAAGGCGATTCATTCAAATCAAGTTGAGAATTTAACAGTTTATTACTACTTTTCAATTTATTTATTTCTACAGCCCCCAAAAGGTCCAACTTCTTACCCTTATCACAAACATGTAACATTTAAAAATTTGTGATAAGGGTAAGAAGTTGGACCTTTTGGAGGTTGTAGAAATAAATAAATTGAAAAGTAGTAATAAACTGTTAAATTCTCAACTTGATTTGAATGAATCGCCTTTGTTAAATTAAAAAATTTAAATAAATTATTGTTGTATTGTTGCTTAGATCAGTTGGAACACAATTCATAATTTGTTAACATGTCTGAAGAAGGTACAATGTACCGAAACAGCTGTCACTGAATTATATCTTAATAAATATGAAAATCAAATAAAACTAAGTTTTATTTTTATTTAATTAATAAATATGGATTTTCATCAAGTAAACACCAACTCAATTGATTATTATTATTATTATTATATGACATTAATAAAGCCTGTTCTAGCAAGTGAGACTTGGTTAAAAAAGAGTAAAGGTAAAGTGATCCCACTACAGGTCACAGGGGACTCTTGGTGTTGTAAGAGGTTAAGATTCCCACTTTTTTCTAGACAATCGGCACTTGAAAAATAATGATGGACCGTCTAGATGGAAGAAGAAATGTTGGAAGACTTAAAGCTAGGTGATTGGATGGAATTTTAGAAGATATCCAAAAACTTAAAATTTGAAACTGGTGGACAGTCGCCAGGAATAGAGAGGTCTGGAGGAGAGTTCTTAGGGAGGCTGTGACTCAACCTGGGTTGTTACGCCAAACATGATGAAGACTTTTTCAGCTATAAGTTTAACTCATTTCAAAAATAAATAGTATAATGGTTAGCACACTAGCTAGAGGTTTTGGGTTCAAATCCCGTTTCAGGCATTAAGTTTTCTTTTCAAAAAGTGCAATATTTCTACCACCCAAACCAGGTTAGTAACTTTCATTCCTTCTCCAAAGTTCATTTTCACATTGGAAAAAAAAAAAAGTACCATGTGTCATAAACAACCATTTCCCATGTAAAAATCAACTTAGAAAATAATCCATTCACTTCTAATAAATAAACAGAAATTAACTAACCCTTCTCATCAAGAAGGGCATCTGATATTATCTTACTATCAAAGTGTTGTGCCTGCTCCATCAGGAACTGACTGCCTTGTTCCCACTGACGCTCCAACAGCTGGTCCAGAGTCTGAGGTATGCTCCCTGCAGGTGCCCCAGTTGCGTGGTTATTTGTACCATTTGCATTCGTCGTGCTTCCATGTCCTGCCCCACTTCCTCCAGAACCCGAATTCCGAACCTGTATCAAACCAACAAAAAGAAAGATATATTCATACATTTCAATCTATTAACCAAATTTTATTTTGTTAATATATATTTGATTAAAATTACAGTGGGTACTGAAACTACGAGGTAATTTATAAATTGAGTCAGACGCGTAATCCAGTAACTGATAATTTAAATAGGAAATGTTGTTACACAGCATTTAAAACATTTGTAAATGCTATTTTCACCACATTGTAATTCCTCTTTATTACTACTTGCTTTCTTAGTTTCAATTGTATTAGTTCTTGATTTGTTCATTTATTGTTTTTGTTTCATTTCAATTTTGTAACTATGTGTATCATCAATTTTTTTTTTATTTTAACTACAGCCCTAACATACATTTGTAAAATAAGGCTCCAAATCTTGAAGATTTAATAAATAAAAAAATAGTCGGTTAAATGTTATTTTTTATCTCATACAGCTCTGTTTTTTCACGGGACCAGTTTCAGATCTTCGCCTCCATCATCATCAGAATTTATCAAATCAGTTGCAAGAAAGTAAATATAGGGAAAACTAAAAGGAATTTAGAAACTCATACAAAAGAACTCTAGTAATATTAAAAATGGCAAAATTTAAAAACCGGCAATTGCAGTTGAGTTTGCCAGAGAATCACAAAATTGAAACATTTAGAGAAACTTTGGAATTGACAGTTTGGGAAAAGATACGCATTCAGAACAACAAATAGGAATCCATGATTTTTTAAGTACCCGGCGAGCAAAATTTAAGCTCCAAATTCATAAAAGCACCAGATAGCAGTACGGAAATTGATGGTAATGGCAAAATTTCAGTTTGATTGAAGATGAAGGTAAATTGCTTTTGAAACCGATATTGTAAAACGCAGAACTTTATGAGGTGAGATGTAAAAACATTTTATCCAACTCATAAATTGAAAATTTCACTTTCTTACTTATTTTAGGAATTCTCACTATGAGGTATATTCATTAAGGTAGAATTTTTTATCACTGGAGAAGAACAAACATTACGAAAAAATAAGCAATTTCGACACTCAATTATACTTTTTACATTTGAAAATTTCAAAATACATTGGCGAATTTTGTTGGGAAAATTTAGAAGAAAAGTTCTTCAGTAGGCTTAATTACATCATCAAACAAAAAATTACTAAAAAAAAACAATATGAGGTGAGTGATAAAAAATTCTACCTTAATTTCACTTTCTTATTTATTATACTTGATGAGAAAACTGTACCTCAATATAGGTATGTGATGACCAAACATCAATTATTAAAAATTTTAATAATTCAAACTAAATGGTTTAAGACATTAAAAAATATATTTACTTTTTACACAACTGACTGCCCTCATTAGTTAACTGATTGTTATTCCTTAGGATTATCATAAAAATACTCTCACTTTACCAATTCCAATCTAAGTTTCAGTTGTACTGTAAACAAACTTGCATAAGGTATTACTCTGCCAACTTCGTCTTTTGAGGAAATGTGGTTCTGCCATACGACCGGATTCTGTACAATAGAAACTTTCTTCTTAGGCTACCTCATATTTTGGGAGAAGTAAGACTGGATACAACATAAAATAGTACCAATAATTAGGAACTTCCTCCATTTGTCACTTATTTATGAGAAATATTATATAATTATAATTAGACATTTACGATTTTCCCATAATGTTGATAGATAACCTTTATTTACTGGTACAATTTCATTACAGGCAGAATTAATGTTCCATGCTGACTTACCTGTAAATTCTGCTGTTATTTTCACCATATCCTCAATGGTTAATATGGGATATTTTTTACTAAACTGTTAGAAAACATTCAGAATAATTTGTTTCTCTCTGCTTTTCAAATGCTTTGCTTTCCTATGTTTAAGAAATTCTACAGAAATCTTGCCATTTTGAAACAATTAAAATTGCAAATGTATTCTCCATTGTGCATGCTTCTTCTCCTTCTTCACGGTTTAGGCTTATTTTCTAGCCTGTTCCGGCTCCAAATTACTACTCTTTCCATCTTTTCCTTGGTCTTCCCAAACTTCTTCCTCGTGGTGAATAGTTGTATGCTACTTTTGGTATTCTATTCTCAGTCATCTTTGCCAAGTGTTCTTTCCAGTTTGTTCTATATTTCTCTACTGTCGTGTTTAATTCCTCTACTTTTAGTTGTTGTCTTATTTCTGTGTTATGTTTTTTGTCTGTCCTTTGATATCCCGCTATTGGTCTGAGGAATCTCATTTCAGCATGCACAAGAACAAAACAATGCTTATTTAATCCATCAAAATTGTAAATATATATATATATGAAGATTCTCTATATAACTTACATAGGAAAGAGCTATATAATACATTGAATTTTTATGGGAATAAATCACTGTGAGGTTTAATTTAAGATAAATTAAAATGTTTCATACCTCTCCTCATAATTAATCTTCTAAGTAGATTGCAATTTCAGGGTCTTGGCAACCCCATCTCAGTAGACTTATGTCAACTGATGTTATGTCGATCGGAAGAACCACTTCTTCCTTCTGTTGGTGGACCGATAAACCTCTTAGAAGATTAATTATGAGGAGAGGTATGAAACATTTTAATTTATCTTGTATAATAGATATTTTTATCATTTGTATATCCATTATTTCGAGTGTTAGAAAGTGAACTGCATTTCTCAAACATTTAAAGATAAAAACATTTAAATTAACATTGGGAAGTAAACATTATGAGATTATATCATTAACAGTGAGTGGAGAACATATTTTTAACGACTCATCTCATGACTGAAGAGGGACAAGATATTGTCTGAAACCGCCGGTATCAAAGAAATTTGAAATTATATGAGGTGAGTCGTTAAAAATATGTTCTCCACTCACTACTATTAATAAAAAATATGTGCTCCTCTCACTATTAATAAAAACATTATTCGACCAATGAAAATGCAGTCTTACATCTGGCTTCTTTATATTACAACAGAAACTTAGCTCGGAAAAGGTATAACTCACTGACACATGAATAATAAATTAACATACCGAAGCAATGACTCGACTATGCAGTTGTGGCCCAACAAGGGTCGTGGACGTGTTGCTAGATTCTGTGAAGATGCTATGAGCCTCCATCTCGGCTGACAGTGTATCTGACATCTTCTGCGCCATCGTGGACGACGGATTCAGCTGATTGCCGAGCATGTGAGGGGCACTCACACCATTCTGAAATCTACAACATAATACATTAACTTGATTGATCCCCATTTGTCTCTGCTGCAGGACATGGGTGCTTCTCTAGTGGAAAGTTTCTTAACCACGATAATTTTAGTTATGCTTAAAATTTAATTTTAGGAAGTTATATTTTGAGGTTATTTTAATTATATTATTTTTAGTCTGAACATCTTACCTCAATAATAATATTAATAAGATGTTCAGACTAAAAATAATATAATTAAAATAACCTCAAAATATAACTTCCTAAAATTAAATATTAATTACAACTTCTTAAGTTACAAGGAAGAAACAAAACCAGAAATTGTGTTTGTGTTATAAATAACGAAAAACAAGATGGTGTCCTCCATATTCAACTTTAATAACAATTTTTTCGAAATTACATAATTAATATTGAGGTAAGATGTTCAGATTAAAAATAATATAATTAGTTATGCTTATTTCACTACAGATATCAGCAAGGGACACTTCGTTAGTACATCGTCCCAAGGAGACATCTACTAGGAAACTAAGTAGTAGTACATGTTACTCATCTTGAAAGCATAGGGCCTATGTGAAAGCACATTACCGGACTCAGTTTTTTTCGCCAAATTCCTAGCTTCATTCCAACTTTTCCCTTGTTCAATTTCTGTTGTAACAGTATTGCACCATGTATGTTTTTCCGACCAAGCCAAATCTACAGTAGCTAACGTTTGGTTGGAAAAGCATAAAATCTATGTAAACACAAAATTATTAAAACAGTTGGAAAATACAAAAAGACTCACCGTTTGGGAGAATATCTACATCCAGAAGAACAAAAATAGGATTATGAATTTTGAAATTCTCAGGAAAAAGATTTGATTTACAAGTTTTTCAGTCAGCCAAAAGATGGAGTGGGAGCCATCATCCATGGCCAACAATGTAAAATTTAACAGTCTGGAAAAGCTGATGGTTTTTATACATGGTATATCGAAACATGTTCAAATATAACACAACAATAGTGAGTGGAGAACATATTTTTATCGACTCACCTCATATGATTTCAAATTTCTTTGATACCGACCATTTCAGACAATATCATGTCCCCCTTCAGTCATGACTTCCACTGATGAAATTCTGTGATTGTTGATATCTCTAATGACATCACCTCTTGTGCTGCCATCTTTCATTGGGATTATAAACTTTGTAATTAAATTTTTATCCACCGGAATATCGAAAATCATAGATCGATATTTATTCTTCTGAATGAATATCATTTCCCAAATTGTCAATTCCAACGGTTTATCCAATTGTTTCAAAAGTTTTGCCTCTTTTTCAATTATGAACATCATAAAATTAATTACAAAGTTTATAATCCCAACAAAAGATGGCAGCACAAGAGGTGATGTCATTAGAGAAATCAACAATCACAGAATTTCATCAGTGGAAGCCATGACTGAAGAGGGACATGATATTGTCTGAAACCATCGGTATCAAAGATATTTGAAATCATATGAGGTGAGTCAATAAAAATAATGATATAACCTCATAATGTTTACTTCCCAATAGTAATTTAAATATAACACAACAAGTTATGAGGTAAGATGACTCTGGATTCACCTTATTTATTAAGAACCTCATAATGTTATTTCCTTTCATAATTTATTAATAAACTGGTACTTACTTGACTTACACGAGTGACTTTTATCTCTGTTTCTATTTATTCCAAACACTGAATAATGACAATTGTTGTTTTGTAAATAGTATTAATTGTAACTATTATTTCTGTACATATAAACTGTACAACTGAGTAAATAAATAAAATGTATAAAACACTACTCATGCAAAACCACTAACACACATGTCTCCCATCACAGGTGTTTGTATGTTCTGTAGAGCATGCAGTTGTTAAGTTTGTCCCAGTATTTAGAAAAAGGTAAATATGTTAACAAACCTCCATATTTAGTAAACTGAGCACTGAAGAAAAAAATGTATATTAGAAGATCCCAAAAAAGAGTATTACAATTTGTAATAAAATTAAATATTTAAGAATAGAAAATCTATAGACTGTAACCAAAGATTTGGAAATGATAAAGAGAATAAGGAAAGGTTGTCTGACAAGGACTCTGTCAATTATTATATACCGGAACCTACCTTGAAATTTCTTTCCAGAAAAGCGTTGTGATACACCAAGGCCATGACCAAAAAATTATCTGCTGATTTCAACTGCAAGACACTAAAATCCAGTGCCAAATCTCTCATTTACACTACAGGGAAGTAATAGAGCTCCTGACAGTGGTTGATTGGATAATCCTCACAGTCTACTGTCTGCAGCCCTGCTTTACTCCACTCCACTCCACTTTATTACCACAGGGACATCCATCTGCTTTGCATAGAGGGTTGTCATTACTGATTCTGGCTTTGATTTCTGTGCATTGCAGTTAAAAGTGGCAGATATTTTTTTTGGTACATCAGAACACTTCTCTGGGAGAAATTTCAAGTTAGGTTACAGCATGCAATGGTTCACATTTCCCTTGTGAGATAGCTATGTTAAATGTAATTTTCTAGGAGAAAACAGATGTTTAAAAACTAAAATTCATATGTAAAAATCAACACCCACAAATATCACACAATTCAATGCTGAAAACACAGTAGAAATTTTGATCTGACATGATATTCTTCTTGTAAGCCCATGTTTCCCCAGAAATTTAGGTGCTCTCCCCTACAAGGAAGAATTTGAACCATACTAATTTAGTTACACTTATTTTCATATAGATGTCATTTGAGTGGTCCGTGGTCAGCGTTCCACCTCATACTGACATTTAGGAAACCAAGGTAGTACTAGGATGGGAAATTTGGTAAATTTTGCTTAGAGGCCTTTTCATTCAGGCTTAAGGATCTTTTACAAGCGGCTTAAAGTCCCTCCCGGAGGACTTGCTCCTTGGATTTTTCCATCCTAAAAAAATCCATCAACCCCAGCCAGGTTTGAACCCGCGACCCTCGGGACCAGAAGCAAGGAGCATATACTCATAATAATATTATTAAAAGAAGGATTTAAGTGTATTCAAGGAACCGAGATAAAAATACTAAGAAACATGCTTCGAAAAACCAGAAGAAGCAGAATACTAAAAAACAAACTCCATGGCACAGCAGGCCTAGAAAGCCCTTGGCCTACCAGCTAGCTGCTGGCCTAATATCCATAAGTGTTAATCACAGAGGTAGACGATCAACTAGCCAGGTAGCGGTAACATGTGGTCAGCATATTGGGTCCTCCAGCCGTTATAGCTAGTTTTCTCGACATGTAGCCACTACTTATTGTAGCTATCCAAATTCCTCATGATAATGGGTGGGCACTGCTCCCATACTGGCCGAAATTCCATGAGAAAATTTCTTCCCCTCATGGGGACTCGAACCAGCACAAGTCCAGTAACTCTGCGCCAAGGCAGCTTGCCTTAACTGCTACGGTGCAGGATTGACAACACTAAAGTAAGAGATATGTTGATGTTTGGATAAAATAGAAGATGAAATAAAGAATAGAATAAGATAGCATGGCTATGTTAAAAGAAAGAATGGTGGAAAGATACCAACACAAGAACTGAAATTTAGATTAGGAGAGATTGGCCAAGAATAGGAGAGAGAACATGTTAAGAAGAATGTCTAGAAAAGAGGAGTTCAATGGATAGAAATGTAGGGGAGAGAAGACATGGAATGAATGAGACAGATGGAGGCTTTTGTCCAAAACTCAACCTCAAAACACAAGACTAAGAATTACAATTAACCAGGGCCTTAGTAATGTGAATGTTGATAAAAACAGTCCCTGTGCCATAGCCAAGCGGTTAAGGTAGGAAGCCTTTGCGCAGAGCTATGGGACTTGTGCTGGTTCGAGTCTCCATGGGGAAAGAAATTTTCTCATGGTATTTCGGCCAGTATGGGACCGGTGCCCACCCAGCATCGTGAGGCAATTGGGTAGCTACAATAAGTAGCGGCTCCAGGTTGAGGAACCAGCTATAACGGCTGGGGGACTCGACATGCTAACCACATGTCACCCCTACACTGGCTGTTGATCATCTACCTCTGTGATTGACACATGTGGATGTGAAGGGCCAGCAGCCGGCTGGTAAAAGGGCAACCGCTGAAAAGTGGAAAGACCCTCAATCGGAAAATTGGATAAAAACAACTGAAAATACATAATGCAGTAAAGTAGCAAGTTTAATTACCTGTGGGAGCAGCAATGTAAATATTAACACATTGTATATTGGACCCCATACAAAGTAAAATCTGTCTCCAGAATAAAATTTTAGAGAGATCTAATCAATTTTAATATCTTGGATATTATCTCTCTATCTGGGATGAAAAGGATATCCCTGAAAAAATTACTAGTTATAATAAAAGTTTGGGAATTATTAACCAAGTTATGAAACCATTCCTTGTACAAAAAAAGACCAGATTACATTTATATAACACTTTGGGTAGACCAGTGCTGACCTATGGTAGTGAAGCATGGACACTAAAAAGACAACATGAAAGCAGAATAACGGCTTGTGAAATGAGATTCATGCACAGAACAGCGGGTTACACCAGATGGGAACAGAAAAGGAACACTGATATCTTAAAAGAATTGAAGACTATGCCAATTTTGGAATATATTAAACAGTACCAACTAAATTGGAAACACAGTCTTGAAAGAATGAGTTCAAATCAGATCCCCAAAGCTGATTATAATTATATACCAAGAGAATGAAGATCTCTGGGCCGTCCTATAAAACGCTGGAGGAATAATTTTCTATAGGATCGTAGCAGGCCTTGGCCTAATACTTCTTCTTCCTTCCAAGTATTAGGCCAAGGCCTAAGAAAGAAAAAGATATTGAATTTTATTGAGAAAATGGAAAAACAAAACAAATCTGGGGTTTATCAGATAAAATATGGGGACTGTGTTAAGATCTACATAGGGAAAACAAAAATTAATTTAAAAACCAGAGTGAAGAAACAGTTTAGGAATGTCAAAAATGAGGCAGTAAAAAATCTTCAGTAGCTGCTCAGTTTGGTAACAAAAACATAAAATCAAAAGAAAGGCTACTTTAATAAAACAAAGGAGCTCACTGTTTGTGAAAAAAAAATTCACAATCAAAAAACTATGAAAGAAAAAATAATGAATTTTAAAATTTCCAGGGAAATAGATTTGATTGGGAAGTTTATTGGTCCACCAACAGATTAACTAAGAAGCAGTGCTCCTAGATGACAGAATATTGGTCATGTAATTACTGAAGATTTAACACTAAGGTTATGAAACTGGTCTAATTAGGAGACAGGATGTATTATATTTTAAATTTTATCTCACCTCATAATTTTGTAGAATTCTTGAGAACATGTTTTAGAATGCCTGCATACTATCATGCTCATAATACTGAAACATGTTCTAAAGAATTCTACAAAATTATGAGGTGAAATGTTAACTGACTCAATTAAATTTATTGGTATGGCCATGTTAATCCTTTGAATGCCAAACACAGTATTAGCTGGTGTTGGAAATATCTTGGTATGCCTCACCCGGCATTTAACGGTCAGATATTTGTATAAATGTAAGATCTGTGAAAAATACCTGGCTACCAGGTAGCGAAGGAGGAGAGGATCAAAGGATTAATACTGGGGGGGGGGCACTAGACTACAGACCCAGAGGCTGGATGAAGTGCAGATGGAAGGAACAAGTAAGGATATTGAAAGAAGATCAATAATTGGGAAGAAAGTATGTAATGACTGAGATATATAGAGACTTTCGTACAAGACTTAACCCTCTAAATGAGAGGACAGAAGAAAACATAAAGATCAAGTACAAAATAAGTAACAAAGTACAGAGCAGTCAATGATATTACCTATAGCATTTACAAGAAACTGTCAACCATTGCATGTTAAAACCTACTTGAAATTTCTCCCAGAGAAGCATTGTGATGTATCAAGGCCGTGTCCAAAAAATTATCTGCCATTTTTAACTGCAAGGCACAGAAATCAAAGCCAGAATCCACCAATGTCAACCCAATGCACAGAGCAGATGGATTCCCTGCATGAGTAAGAGCAAAGTGATGTGAGGCAGGTACCAGTGCATTTGGCAGATAGGGTTATCCAGTCTACTAATTCAGGTGTTGTGTTACTTCCCTGTAGTTTAAATGAGATATTTTTTTGCTGGATTTTAGTGCCTTGTAGTTAAAAATGGCAGACAATTTTTTTTGGACATAGCCTTTATACATCACAACACTTCTGTGAAGAAATTTCAAGATAGGTTTTGGCATGCTATGGTTGACAGTTCTCTTGTCGGCAGGAAGCTGGCCTGGCATAAGCACTTATCATCCTGGTGAAAGGCATCCACTGAGTCGCATACTACAGTCAGTTTATTCAGAACTGACCCTGTTTCTCAAGTTTTTTTTGCGAGTTTTAACTCTTTCATTGCATGTGTAATCCTTTGACTCGATATTTAAAGCTGTGGTATAGGGTACTGTGTACCGGCTAAGTTCCAGTTGTACTGTAAACAAACTAAGGTTTTACTCCATTGACTCTGTCTATTGGGGGAATCATGGTATTTTTAACTGCCATATAACTGAATTGTGTATGAACTGTCATCGATAGAAACAATATTAGGCAAAATCATATTTTATGGTGAAATTAAATGTTTCTTACCTCTCCTCATATAAATTTTCTAAGTAGATCGCGATTTAGAGACCACAACGGTCTCATCATTAGCACTTTCTTGGCGACGGATGTTATGTCGATCGGAAGAAACTCTTCTTCGACATAACATCCGTCGCCAAGAAAGTGCTGACGATGAGACCGTTGTAGTCTCGAAATAGTGATCTACTTAGAAAATGTATATGAGGAGAGGTAAGAAACATTTAATTTCACCATAAATTAAACCTCATAGTGATTAATTCCTATAAAAGTTAAAAATCATATTTTACTGGAAATAAAAACTGAATACAAGGTAACCATAATTAGGAAATTCTATTTCTTATTTATTTATGACAAACAATTATATATGGTTTTTAATACACAATTGATCTTCTTGGTGATACAATATTAAAATATATATACAGTCAATATGCCCATTTCACCAATAAATGTTTAAAATGGTCAACAAGTTTCTACAGCCAAGCTGTCATTCTCAAGACCAGATATTGACTCAGTCAATATCTGGTCTTGAGAATGACAGCTTGGCTGTAGAAACTTGTTGACCATTTTAAACATTTATTGGTGAAATGGGCATATTGACTGTATATATATTTTAATTATATATGGGCCTATCTGATCATACAATTGTGCTTTCACCATGATATCAATAGATATCCTTTATTTACAATTTTATTATGAGCAAAATATATACTCCATGCTGATTCACCTGTAAATTCTGCTGTTATTTTGACCACATCCTCAATGGCTAATGTAGAATATTTTTGAGAATCTCCTACCAAAATTGTCATCAACATTTACAATTTAGTTACTACTTATGAAAGAAAAATTTATAAATATTTTACAAATAGCATAGACTACCTACTCAATGTGACTTTTCAAAAACACAATTACAGAATAGGGATAGAAGAGGGAGAAGTGATTTATTTAACTTTCTTCTTGGTCATACGTCATGGTGTAATAAATGTTCTCTCCTTACTAGAAGTTGTTCAGTGGATTAACATGTTTTTCACAGTGCACAATCAATTGAATGCAGAATTAATTTCAAATGTACAATGACGAATATAATGCTCAACAGTTTCATATATTGTACTATGAAATAAAAAAAAGCACATAAAAGGAATGACATTTCTCAAATTCCTTTAAAAAAAGTTTTAATGGAAAAATAACATTAATTCACACTGCAATAAACAAGAATTACATGAACCATTTGAAATGGCTTGGAGGGCCGCATGCAGCCCATTGACCTCTATTTGGACTGCCTTGACCTAGAACGTCAAGTACTGACACCTTACCCACTTGCCACTGAATATTGTGAAAAATATCATAGACCACTCTGAACAAAAAAGGTAAAAATAAAATTTTCCCAAAATGTTTAATATCATGTATGTACTTTAAAATATTTTTTGACGATCACCAATAAATCCGGGCTCCACTTATAATCTATTGACTTACAACTTAACATCCTTGTCGTCACGATCCCTCCCACTACTGCTGCGTTTGTTAGTCCTATTCTTGTTGCTGGCGTTGCTGCGCCCGGCAGAATGAACTGATGTTGTTTCTGAACCAGGACTGCTCGGAGGCGAGTCCTTGGTTTGCGGGGGAGGTGTAGGATTGTTGCCACCTCCCCCAGCACGACTGCTGCGCTTGCTACTGTTATTACTACTAACACCTCCACCAGTAGTACCACCACGCTTCTGTTTACGTCCCTTCTCAGCCTTCTCCGTTGACTGGGTCCTGAAGCCAAACAAAACCTACAGTCATCTCAGTGCTGAGACGGGAGATAATCATTTCTGTTTTGTGTTCAGGTTTTTCCTGGCATAAACATATTTAGTAGCTAATCAATTTCTAACCTATAATTATTATTTTTTTTTTACTTTTCATTCTTATTTAAATATCATTAAATTTCTTAGGTCATATTATGTCAAACTTTGGGTGTAGCCAGTACTGAGACCCTAGAACATTGGATTTTAAAATGAGATAGCTATTTTTTACGACAGAACTATACAGTATGTTTCAATTACCATATATTTCAGAACATAAGGTGCACTTTTAACTAAATTATTGGATCCTCAAAATCGGGGTGCGCCTTATACTCGCATACAAATGATAAAATTTTAGGTTATGCAAGTCTCAATCATTGGACATTTGTTTCTGCAACACTAAAAGCCTTTTTTTATATAATGCCACACTTTGTCATTTCGACATTCTGGTATTCTCTCCTGGCATGACATTATTGTAACCCACTTCTGAGATTGGGGCGCCTGAAAGGCAGAGTTGCACTGCCCCGATGATATATGACAGGTGATGATAATGATATGCCAGAAGAGCCCTTAATCCTAAACTTAATGAACATGTTAATAATGATAATGATGGCCAGATGATGTTCAGGGACCGTTTGGGCCTTAAAGTTTCCTGACATTTTGCCTTACAGGCGAGGAAAAATCCCAAAAAAAAAACATCACCCAGGAAACTTGTCCCGACTGGGGATTGAACCCAGGCCCACTGTGTGACAAGGCAGAACGCTACCTCAAGACCACAGCGGTGTATGACTAGCATGTCGGTTTCCATATTTTTGGCATGTAAGTCAACTTTTCTTTTTAAACTCTCATCGAAAGACATTTGCTTGGTTAGTATTCTCTCCATTGTGCCGCACTATAGCCGGGTGGTTAAGGCAAGAAGCCTTGGCACAGAGCTATGGGACTTGTGCTGGTTTGAGTTCCCATGAGAGAAGAAATTTTCTCATGGAATTTCGGCCAGTATGGGACTGGTGCCCACCCAGCATCGTGAGGTATTTGGGTAGCTACAATAAGTAGTGACTCCAGGTTGAGAAGACCAGCTATAACGGCTGGGGGACCCGACAAGCTGACCACATGTCACCTCTACACTGGTTTATGATGTTAATCTCTGTGATTAACACATGTGGACGTGAGGCCAGCAGCTGGCTGGTAGGTCAAGGGCCTTCTAGGCCTGTCACGCTTGGAATTTATTTACATTGATTTTATGCTTTTACGACCAAATGTGAGCAGCCACTACAGATTTTTCTACTTCTCAATTTTTTTACATTTCTAATGTGTTCTTTCATTCTAATGGTCAAGTTTCTCTTTGTTTTCTCTGTGTATATCTTTTCACAATCAGCAATTTTATCTGGTATATTCCTAATTTTTTTCCTTCATCAATTTTGTCATTTTTATTTAGTTTTGATTAGTTAATTTAGGCCGTAATCATTTTTTGGTGTTAATTTGATATTAAATTCCAAAATATTTTTGACAATCTGATAATAAAAATTAAAAAATCAGTACACACATCCCCCACCCACAGTATAGCCCTAGTTGGTTAAGGAAACACAGTACGAACTGAAAAGTTGCAAGTTTGATTCCCAGTGGATTCAGGATTTTCAAGTTGGTTGAACCTTCTGTCCTGCACCACAGCCAAGTGGTTTAAGGCATGATCCCTTGGTGTAGAGGTTCGAGTCCCCTTGGAGAAAGACATTTTCCCATGGAGCTTTGACCAGTATTGGACCGGTGTCCACCCGGTACCATGAGAAATTTCAGGTTGAGAAAATTGGCTATAGCAGTTGGGGTAACGCTAACCACATGTCACCCCTATACTGGTTAGATGAACATCCAGCTCTGTAAATGATAAGTGGATGTGAGTCCAGCAGCCGCTGGTAAGCCAAAGACCTTCTAGATTTGTCGGGTCATGATGTTCTAGAAGAGAGTAAACTTCTGATGTCACCATGGTGCTGGGGTCAACTTAGTCTCTAATGGAAAAAGAGTTCCAGACATATGCTTTGAAGGTAAAGCTGTCACGCAGGGCCGACAACCCAGCAGACATCTCTTGCAAGTTGTCTAGAAAGAGCCTCTTAAGACCTGTAATGGGATCACTTTACCTTTTTTACTACCTTCAGAAACATATTGATTACTATCCATAGTAATTCTGCCCGAAGGCAGATCCTTCACTGCAATCATAGCATTTTCATGCTATGCTTTGCACTTTACTAGGGAATTGAAGGTGTGGTAGCTTCCTGTTGCTTTCCACACCGGTGAAGGATGATGATGATGATAATAAGGATGATGATGATGGCCATATGATTTTGGGGACCATTTGGGCCTTAAAGTTTTCCTGACATTCGTCTTACAGATGAGGAAAATCCCCGATAAAAACCTCACCCAGAAAAACTGCCCCGACTGGGGATCGAACCCGGGCCCACTGCATGACAAGGCAGCATGCTACCTCGAGACCACAGCGGTGGACTTTTGATGTTAAATTTAAATTGTAATACTTTCCAATACTGGACAACATTCTTTTGAAAAGAAAAACTAACAAACTGGGACTCAAACCCCAGACCTCTGGTTCTTCACCCCATACCTCTGGTACTAGACACCGATATGCAGTCAGTTACATCATTCAAGACACATTACAAATGTCAATCTTGCTCTCTTCATATACAATTCTCTAATCGTCCAAAGGCAGATAGATGGTGCTACCAATAGCCTACGGACGGCTTCTATTCAAGAAGTATTTTTAATGAGAATTTTAAATTACCTTTTTTTGCAGTAAAGCTTATATTTTGATGTTATATTTAAATTTTAATACTTTCCAATACTGGACAATATAATTTTGAAAAGAAATATTAAATTCTACTGCTGAAAAAGGTAGTGTAAAATTCTCATTGAAAATACTTCAGGAATAGAAGTCGTTTGTTGACTATTGGTATGTCATCTATCTGCCTTCAGACGATTAGAGAATTGTACATGAGGAAAAAAAGGTTGACGTTTGTATCATGTCTTGAAAGGTGTAATGGACTGCATATTGGTGCATAGAACCAGAAGTCCAGTGTTCGAGTCCCGGTTCAAGCGTTAATTTTTCTTTTCAAAATAACACATTACTGATTACATCTAAAAAATTTTAGACACAATATGACCTTAGCTGTTAAAGCATCTCATTTAACACGTATATTTCTAACTCATTCTTTTTATAATAGTTATCTCATAGTGACAATTTTTAATTAATTAAAAATTTATGTCCATTATTTCTTTTTAATTTTACATGATAAGAATTCTCATCAATTTGGACCAGTTTTATTATTAAATAATATTTTATAACTCAATGAGAAGATCATATAAATATTTTAGATTGTAACTACTAATGTTGCGGTATTTCTTTTAAAAACTCCAGGAACCCAGCAACTTGAAGGGACCAACAATTTGCTAATATCTACTGTCAACTGTTACACAAGACACTGGAAACAAAAGTGAAATATGTGTAGAATGTGGCATGCAGTTCCTGTGTTGTCCATTGTTCTCAAAATCCTACAAGAGAATTCAATTAAAACAAATTTCTACTTATGTAAAGTTGAAAATCACACCATTTTCTATTATTGTAATTATTGAAGTAGACACACACAAAATAATTTGTTTCCGGGGCTAAGTTCTTACACCAGAGAGTTGTCCAGCAAAGTCACACAGCTCAATGATTAAAAACTCAAACATATCAAGCTATTTTTTCAACATTTATTTTTAAAATAAAGAGAATGCTTCACATTTTGACTTCCCCTTCATCTTTTGATCAACCAAAACATCCAGGGCTGACAACAAATTATTCAACAGTCTGACCAAGCTGAAGATAATATTGATGTTTTTATTATTGATTTAATACTTCTCACTGAAGGATAAATTACGAGGTGTGATCAATAAGTTTCCGGAATGAGGCCATAAACACAACACAACACTTCAAAGTTTCTATTCAGCACTGTCACCCTCGAAGTAGTCACCTTGAGAGTTGATACACTTGTCCCAGCACTTCTGCCAATGCTGGAAGCACTTCTGGAAGTCGTCTTCTTTAAATGTGTCCAATGCCTTCTGCGATTCGCGCTGGATGACATCAATGTCCTCAAAACGATGTCCTCAGAGTCAAATTTTTAGCCGTGAGAACAGGAAAAAGTCTGCTGGAGCCAGATCTGGAGAATAGGCTGGATGGGGAACAGTACTCATCCTATTTTTGTCCAAAAACTGGCGGACAGAAATTGCTTAGTGCGCGGGCGCATTGTCGTGATGCAGGAACTAGTCACCAGTCCTCCATTTCTCTGGCCATTTGCGTCGCACACTCTCCCTCAATCTTTACAACACTTGTTTGTAGTACACTTGATTCACTGTTTGACCCCGTGGTACAAGTTCCTTATGCACAATTCCATTAATGTCAAAAAAAAAACAATCATCATTGACTTCACATTCGATCGAACTTGTCTGGCTATCTTGGGGCGTGGAGATGCAGGACTCTTCCATTGCGAAGACTGTTGTTTAGTTTCTGGATCGTAGCCATAAATCCATGTTTCATCACCAGTAATAACCTTTTCCATGAACCGTGGGTCATTTTTAAGCTGTTCTTTAAGATCTGTGCAGGCAATCACACGACTTTCCGTTTGGTCATTTGAAAGGAGGCGGGGCACGAACTTCGCAGCAATTCTTCGCATGTTCAAATCGTCTTTCAAAATGCTTTGAACACTTCCAAACGAGAGTGCTAGTGCATCAGACAGTTCTCGTATTGTAATGCGCCTATCATTTAATACCATTTCCCTCACTCGATCGATATTTTTATTGGTTTTGCTGGAAGTTGGTCGTCCCAGACGATTTTCATCCTTAACCGATGTCACGCCCCTTTTAAATTTCGAAAACTACTCAAATGCTTGAGATTTGCCCATTGCTTCCTCCCCATAAGCTGTTCTTAACATTTTATATGTTTCTGTTGCAGTTTTACCAAGTTTAAAGCAAAATTTGATGCATGTTCTTTGTTCCTCGTAATCCCGCATTGTTGCTACACAGAGAAATCGCCGCATCCACAAAACACGTCTTCACTTCAGAGCTTCTACCAGCATACTGCAAGGTCAGAGAAGGTCGTGCAACCCCTCAAATTCATCACAAGGAAATTCTGAGTGTACAGCCTGGGTGAAAATTAAAAACTCCTCAATGGCATAATTGTTTTGAAGCCATTCCGGAAACTTATTGATCACACCTCGTATATTTGAAGAGAAAGATTTTCGCCTAGACCAAGACTTGAACCCGGGACCTTTGGCTTGCTGGGCCAAATGCTCTACCAACTGAGCTACCAAAGCGAGTTGCGATCTAGACGCAAATTTTTCTCTTATATACGTTGTAATTCCACTGCAAGCCAAAGGTCACAGGTTCGAGTCTCGGTCTAGGCGAAAATTTTTCTCTTCAAATATAATTGATCCTTCAGTGAGAAGTGTTAAATCAATAATAAAAACATCAATAGAAGCCCTACTGGCTTTATAAAGTAGTGTTAAATTCCCAAATAAATGTCTTCTTAACTAAGAAGCCGCCATTTGCAAAGATAGAAGCAAACGTTTCAAAGCATTTGGCACGAGGGAATTACAACGTATATCATCATCATCATCATCACTCCAAGGATTAGGCAATTGCCCGTTCCGACTTCATATTGCATCAGCCCAACGTCTTCTAGGTCTTCCAACATCACGCCTTCCTCTTGCTTGATAATTTCTGGCTAACAATGGATATCTCTCCTTGCTCATTCCATCCATGTGATCAATCCATTTCTGTCTGTAATTCGTGACTTTATCCAACAAAGGCTGTACTTTCATACAACGTATATAAGAGAAAAATTTGCATATAGATCGCAACTAGCCTTGGTAGCTCAGTTGGTAGAGCATTTGGCCCGGCAAGCCACAGGTCCTGTGTTCGAGTCTCGGTCTAGGCAAAAATTTTTCTCTTCAAATATGAAGATAATATGTAAGCATATTGAAACAATAAATTACAATATAACATCATGAGATTCTTCTTAATAAATATGGTGAGTCTGGTATATCTTATATCTATCTGTATCTATAATAGCATAGCCCATTGTTGAGCCACAACCTTTCATTTGTAAGGAGTTACTAGACCAAGTTAATTTTTAGTTACCTTATTTGCTCATAGATGTCATGCAGTCAACACAATGACCCAATGAGACATCTAACAGGCAACTATACCCCAGCCGCCATATGTCCGGCTCTGATGTTTAGGTTATACGAGGAGTAAAGGGTGAATTCGCTCTCTACTACCAATAAGGAAATGGTTGTAGTGAGAATAGATGTCTGCCATAACCAATCACTGCTCTTGAAGCAGCTATAGCGCGCTAGTAAGGTTTGAAATTGCTGAGATGTTGTCAGCTGTATGTCTTGCTAACTGCATTCATAAAGCGGCCACTCCCACTGAATATCCATATCGGCAACAATGTTGTGAAAACGTCAAGGCCGGAGAATCAGTGGCTGCAGTATAAGGTATTACTAGGACGTTGAGGTCGGTATATTTTGCTTAGAGGCCTTTTTATTCAGGCTTAAGAATCTTTTACGAGCCTGAAAATCTTCAGATTTGGGACCCACGGCTTAAAGTCCCTCCCAGAGAATATGCTCCTTGGATTTTTCAGTCCTAAAAAAAATTCATAGAACCCGACCGAGTTTGAACCGGCAACCCTTGGAACTAGAGGCAAGGAACATAACCACAGTCCACTGCGGCCGACCTGGTACATCTTACCTCATAAATATTTGTGTTTCATTTCACAAGTTTCAATACATTGTCCATATCATCGTCAGCTTGTCCAGAATGCTGAATTTTATGTTGCCAACAACATAAAAATCAACAGACTGGACAAACTGATGATGATATGGATAGCATATCAAAACATATCAATGAAACATATATTTATGAGGTAAGATGTACTAGATTCACCTTATATTGAACTTTTATAGGAAAAAATCACTATGAGGTTTAATTTAAGATTAAATTAAAATGCTTCATACCTCACCTCATATCCAGTTTTCTAATAAGACCATGGTTTCAAAGTCTTGGCAGTTTCATCTTCAGTTATATCTCGTCGACTGACATTATGTCGTACAGAATAACTACTTCTTCTTCCCTCTTTTGGTGGACTGATAAACCTCCAGATCCATTTCAGAATCCATGGGAATGTGGATTTTTTCCCCACATTAAAAAAAAAAAAAAGAAAGAAAAGCTTATGAACTTCGAAATTCCTGCAGATTCTGAATGGATCCGTAGGTATATCAGTCCATCAACAGAGGGAAGAAGAAGTAGTTCTTCTGGTCGACATAATCAGTCGACAAGATATTACTGAAGATGAAACTGCCAAAGCTTTGAAACCGCAGTCTAATTAGAAGACTGGATATGAAGTGAGGTACGAAGCATTCTAATTTAATCTTAGATTCACCGTATTTATTTATATTGAAACATGTCCAAAAGAACACAACAATTCATGAGGTAAGATGAATAGACACAACTTATTTATTAAGAAGAACCTCATAATGTTACTTCCTATTGTAATTTATTAATGAATTACACTGGGGAACAGTGATTTTGGTGCCTTAATGTTTTCACCTATTTATGGGTATATTTGGGTCACTGATTCCAAAGATGATTTCAGTTTCGTCCTATCAGCTATAGTTTTTGAGATAGAGTTTATTCAAATTATATACCAGTTCAAAAATACTGGTCCACATATACAACTATATTACTCGCATACAATTAAATACAAAAGAACAAATACTTTCTTTTTCATGAAACAACTGTATCTATATAACTACCATAATTTATTTACACATTAGTCTCGTTAGAATCATTAATTTTCCTCCATCAGGTCGCAGAATCCCCGTTTCTGTGATTTCCTCCGATGCAATGATCTTGGACATTCTCGGTGGATGCTCCAACAGTAGTCCGCCATCATATGTATATCCCACCGTCCACGATACCTTTCTTCCATTGTACTTAATTCCTGGTGAAAACGCTCACCCTGTTCCTCACTTACATCTCCAAGATTGTCTGGAAATCGATCCAAATGACTGTGTAGGTAGTGTAATTTGATGCTCATGTTACAACCTAGTGCACAAAAAGCAGTGAGCATATTCTCCACTAGTTCATCACTATTAGGAGACTTATAGTTTCCAAGGAAATTCTTCACTACCATACAGAACGAAGACCATGCGGCTGCTTCAGTATCATTCATTGAGTCTTGAAATTGATGGTCATTAATAAGTTGGCGGATTTGTGGTCCATCCAATATACCTGCTTTTATTTTTTCCTTACTCAGTGCAGGAAATTTTGTACATATGTAGCCAAAACATGTTCCATCTCTATTTCAACGCCTTGATGAACTGTTTCATTAAACCAAGTTTAATATGCAGTGGTGGCAAGATGATGTTGTTTCTGTCAACCAAAGGTTCTGCAACGATGTTTTTTTCTCCAACGGTCATGCTTTCTCTAAGAGGCCAATGCCTTCTCACCCAATGTTGATCTTTGGCTCTAGAGTCCCATAAACATATAAAGCATGGGTATTTGGTGTACCCACCTTGTTGTCCTAGAAGAAAATTCACCATCTTGAGATCGACACACATTACCCATTGGTGATCACGGTAAGAGATCTTCTCTAGCACTGTAGCTATTGTATGTTGATTTTCACGCATAGAAACTGAGTGACCAATTGGGATTGACCTGTATATGTTCCCATTATGCAAAAGAACACATTTTAGGCTGCGTTTGGAGCTATCTATAAATAACCGCCATTCACTTGGTGTGTATTTTCTTACACCCAGCTTCATTAACAGTCCTTCAACATTCATACAAAAAACAAATTGATTTTCTACTGTGAAGAATGGCAGGAAGTCTGTTTCTCTTTGCGATAGACTGTGACCTTTGTTCCCGGTAACAGACATTGTTTCTCTGCCAGCCTGGAAGCTAACAACTCAGATGACTTCTTTGGAAGACTTAGATCCCTTATGAGGTCGTTCAGTTCCGCTTGACTAAAACCGGATGAAACTGATGAAGGTCCTGGGAATCGCTGTCATTTCCCTCAGAATAGCTTTCAGTTGAATCATCCTCTTCTTCTGGTGACTCTGGAAGACTGGTAAAAATTGGAACAGGTATCTCCTCTGAATGTGGAACAGGGCGTCTTGCGGAGCGTAGATTGGGATATACCCATCTATTCCGGTTTTTGCTATTGATGCCCTTTACATTGACTGAACAAAAATAGCAGTCATCACTATGGTTAATTTGTTCTCGCCAGATCATTGGTTCCCCAAATTTCAAGCATTTCCGTTTCCCATTTGTCCATTGTCGTAGATGCTCTGTGCACGTTTTACATACAATGTGAGGTGCCCAAGGCTTATCTTGATCTCCCAGTTGTACTTTGAAATAGGCCAAATAAGCTCTTCTTACAAAGTCAGTTATAGGTTTTCTTTGTTGAGTGAATGTGTACTCCCCACAGATGAAACAAAACACATCAGGATTATTCACACTTTCTTTCTTCGTGTTGAAGCCATGTCAGTCTAGAAAAAGGATAAACAATTGTCAAATTAGTAAAATTACATATGCAAACGGCAACAACAACATGAATATAACTTGGATTAAATCAATTAGTATTATGCAAACAATCGATTTACAATGGTGGTACATAAGAGCAGTATCATCAATATCTTGCAAACTAGAGCTGCTGCAACAAAATGGATGACATTTTTGGAATCAGCAGTGCCGAAATACCCAGAATCAGGTGAAAAATTTCAGGCACCAAGAAAAAAATATTTTTTTGTTCCCCAGTGTTATCAGTATGTGCTGAAATAAAACAAAAATCAGTGAAATCTCACCATTATGAATGGAGATTTACCTGAAAGCCAAATTTGAAAATTACTCTAGCATCTGCCATGGATACTGGATACATATGATTTAATTAATAAAAGAAATGTGTAATTCAATAAACCAGCAAAATCAGACTATAAATTTAATTTGCTGAGGAAATTGCTTAGTTAACACAATTCCTATGCGAGACCTTTTATCACTAAATAGTGTTACTTCCTACCAATTAAGATCAAAACGAAACTGTATTTGTATTTGTGTGTGTCTACAACTGAAAGACATAAATAAGTACATTTATTTCCAAGACAAAAGAAGATACAAGGAATGTTACCACCTGTTAATAAATCTTGTTTTAATTGTGTATGCCTTAAAAAATCTTGCAGTTAAGCACTGCAGAGTGTTGAAGAAGCAAATATTTGACAAAGTTGAAATAAAAAGTAAGAAATTTTAAAATGAAACATAAATATAATAATGTCAAATAAATGTTAACCTGATGAAGTTTCTAAGCTTTCTCAAGACCAACATCTTATTTCTTTCAATGTCTTTATTATAATTTTATATATTAAATTTGGGAATTTTTAACATTGAGGTTCAAATTCATAAGAATTAAATTAATCGTGATTATTTCATACCTCATACTTCTAAATAGAAATAATCACGATTAATTAAATTTTTATATATCTTTATTATAAATTTAACATTTCTCACTAAAGACAAATTATATTTGAAGAGAAAAATATAAACCTAGACAGGGGTTTGAACCCAGGACCTTCAGCTTTATATGCTAATGCTCAACTGTCTAAACTATCCTCTAGCTAAGACAGTAGAACATTAAATGAAATGAGGCATATAATTTTTCTCTTCAAATATAATTTATCCTTCAGTGAGAAGTGTTAAATCAATGATACAAACATCGAAAGAAGCCCTGATGACTTTATAAAGTAACATTTAAATTCCCAATTAAATGTCTTCTTAAAACAGAACCCGCCATTTGCATAATCGAAGCAAAGGCTCGTAGCATTCGGCAATCGGGAATTAACAATGTATAAGAGAAAAATTTGTGTTTAGATTGGAATGCCCAGATAGCTCAGCGGTAGAGCAATGGCCTAGAAAGCCAAAGGTCCTAAGTTCAAACCCCAGTCTGAGCATATAATTTTTCTATTCAAATACATTAAATATAAGCCTAAACTGGGGTTTGTTTATCCTATATATATCCTGTTTTGGAAACTCGTAAAAAAGAACACTTCAGAAATATAAAGAATGGAAAAATTGAAAAATCAGCTATAGCAGCACATAGTTTATTAGAGCATCATAGGATTGAAAAAGAAGCAAAACTTTTGAAACATCTATCTAAACCTTTAGATTTAACAGTTTGGGAAAAAAATATATATTCAAAAAAACCATACTAGAACTATGAACTTCGAAATTCCAGATGAACCTAGCTTGATTACAAAGTTCTTCAAAAATACAACAGATGGCGGTTTAGAAAATGATTCATTAAAATGAACACCAGATGGCAGTTTAAAAAATAATTCTTTAAAAGAATATCAGATGGCAGTTTGGATAATTATCAACAAAAAGTAAAAATTGACAATCGTGAAAACAGCTGATGATGGTGATAAGAAATTGCCGATACTGCAGTGCTGTATTTAAAGAAATATAGAAGTATGAGGTATGAAATAATCACGATTAATTTAATTCTTATGAATTTGAACCTCATAATGTTAAAAATTCCCAAAATTTAATATATAAACATAACCACTAGACTTACCATTCTGGTGATATGATGGGTTGTAAATGATACAAAGTATCAGTAGAGGCCTTAAACATAAACTTAACCTAAAATCCAGACCATATACGACTGAAGGAATAACTTCCTTCAAGAAAAAATTGCTATGGTCTCAAATCCAGGACATCATGAACTGTAGTCAGAAGCTCTGACCACACAACCATGAGGCTAATATCTCTATTGCAGCAATAGCCTAGATGAAATGTCAAGTCTAACAAAAACTAAACCCAGGCCATTTAGTCTGAGACAATTTATATCAGTGATGAATAACTAGCATACACAAGTAAAACACATCCTTTTTAACAAAAGAGACTATAAGAAATTCACCAAAACCCTCACATCCACATTAACAAATTACTACTCAGTAATACCAACTTCACACACCAACACAGTAAAATCAAGAGAATAAAAACCCCAACCACATCCTTTCTCACATATTCATAAAAATTTTATCAATTGTCCAAAAATTAAAATGTGTTAATTTAGCAGAAACTACAAAATCTTCATTTCAAAGCTTTTCTTCCTTACACAAAATGTTGCATAAAAAAGGAAATTATATTATCACATTGAAAACAACCTTCACATTTTGTTGACATAGTTGTATCTAGTAAGGATCCTTATGTACCAAAATCAGCCTTGAGTTTTAATTATCAATATTAATTGTATTGTGTAAATATTTCCTGCATTTAATATTTTTTGCTGGTTGAGTAGAAGAGAAGGCTTTATAGCTTCTGCCAGTATCACCATTCCATCATTATTAATATTGATATGAATGACTACTCGTATAGCTTATTTATTTCTTTATAAATATGCAATTATATATAATTATATTTGAGGAGAAAAATTTTCGCCTAGACCGGGACTCGAACCCGGGACCCTTGGCATTCCGGGCCAAGTGCTCTACCAACTGAGCTACCGAGGCGAGTTACAATCCAGACGCAAATTTTTCTCTTATGTACGTTGTAATTCCCTCGCGCCAAATGCTTGAAACCATAGCTTCTATCTTTGCAAATGGCAGCTTCTTAGTTAAGAAGACATTTATTGGGAATTTAACACTACTTTATAGCCAGTAGGGCTCTCTCCTCAAATATAATTTATCCTTCTATGAGAAGTGTTAAATTAATAATAAAAATCGTCAATAGAAGCCCTACTGGCTATAAAGTAGTGTTAAATTCCCAATAAATGTCTTCTTAACTAAGAAGCCGCCATTTGCAAAGATAGAAGCTATGGTTTCAAGCATTTGGCGCGAGGGAATTACAACGTACATAAGAGAAAAATTTGCATCTGGATCGTAACTCGCCTCGGTAGCTCAGTTGGTAGAGCACTTGGCCCGGAAAGCCAAGGGTCCCGGGTTCGAGTCCCGGTCTAGGCGAAAATTTTTCTCCTCAAATATAATTTATCCTTCTATGAGAAGTGTTAAATTAATAATAAAAATCGTCAATTATATATAACTTTAAGAATGCTTTTACAGGAAGACTATGGGAAAGGTAGAGTGATCAAGTAAAGACAAATTTATCAAGACAGGGAATGTGATTTGAAAGAATTAAAAAGAACTTGAGAAGACAGAAATGGATGCAGGCAAAATTAGAATCGACCTCACATATATTCTTGGTTGGATGGGAAACAGGCATAGTTGTAAATATAGATAAAAAAGGATAAAAAATAAGTGCGAAAATTACAGAGGGATGACACTATTATGCAGTGCATCTAAATTGTGTGGGAATATATTAAAAAAACAGATTGGATCAATATGATGAAACATTAATACATGAACAATGTGGATTTTGAATATGCAGGAGCACAGTTGATGCAATATTTACATTATTGAGATTATTGAGAAAAGAAGTGACATTCTTATTATTTATAGACTTTGAAAAGTCTACGATAATATGAACCACAATTAATTGTGGCAATTTTTTTTAAGAAGTACCCAATATTAATTATAACCATCTAAAGTCTTTATGTTATTTCAAAAATAAAAATTAGAATTTCAAAGGATAAGGTCTCAGATGAGATGTTAATGAACAAAGGGTTGAAACAAGGCTGTGGCCTCTCACCAGTATCATTTAATGTGTACAAGGTTTCGAAATACCGACGGAGCGTGACCTGGTTTGGAGGTTCTTTGGCCAAACCACAGGATGGAGCTGGCATCGACATCCAGTGTGTGCAACATAATGCAACATAAATCAAACCAGTCTGGACAAGCTGACAATAAAACAGAATTGTTTTGAAACATGTCCAAGAACAAATCAACATTAATATTGAGGTAAGATGATCAGACTAAAATTATATAATCATAAAATGATATTTCAACAAGGAAGACAGATTTCCAGAAATGAAACTATACAAACACTTTTGTATGCAGAATAATTTGCAACTTTAGAGAATGAATTACAAATGGGAGCGCATCAATTAAATAATATGGTCAAACTGTTGGATTTGAAAATTTCTTCCCAAAAAAACAAAAACTATGAGTATGTATAGTAAACGACTTACCAAGAGTTAAAATATAAATTGGAAGGAAGAATCATACAACAAGTTTCTGATTTAAATTACCTTGGTCACCTTATATATGATATAAGAAATGACACAGAGATAAAGTTACAGAAATAACAATTCAATAAATGGAGTCATAAAAAGAAATTTTGATAAACAAATGTCAACTGCAACCAAATTGAGATTACACAATGCAATTGCAACATCAGGACTGAATATTTAATTTTAGGAAGTTATATTTTGAGGTTATTTTAATTATATTATTTTTGGTCTGGACATCTTACTTCAATATTAATGTTGATTTGTTCTTGGACATGTTTCAAAACAATTCTGTTTTATCATCAGCTTTCCCAAAGCTGACGATAAAACAGAATTGTTTTGAAACATGTCCAAGAACAAATCAACATTAATATCGAGGTAAGATGTCCAGACCAAAAATAATATAATCAGGACTGAAATATAGCAGTGAAAATTGGATACTAAATTCTAAAATTAAATCAAAATTGCAGGCAGCACAGATGAGATTTTTATGTCCACTCTTAGGTTTGACAAAAATGGACAAGCGAAGAAACACTGATATAGCCTATGCGATAAATTAAAAGTTCAAACTAAATTATAAAAAAAAATTGGTTACAACATGTCCAAATAATGGACCCATCTCACTTTCCCAAATTAGCATTGCAGTATCAACCTAAAGAACTTTGAGATAAAGGAAGACCAAAATTAAGATGGACTGACCAACCACATTTTGAGATCTCATAGGAACAGGCTCAAACAACCTGAACCTAAATAAGTTCATGATGATGATTATATAGATTTACAGCAATGTTGTATAAAAATAAAATCTTAGAGAGTTCCACATTCAGTACCTTAAGACATAAAACAATAAAATTCCTTCTCTTATTAAATAGAGGACAATCACTTCTTGATATTGAACTTTTATAGGGAAAAATCAATCATCAACCTCTTATCATGTCCTCCTTTTGGAAGGTCGATTCAGGAACTATGAGGTTTAATTTAAGATTTAAATTAAAATTCTTTATACCTCACCTCATATCCAGTATTCTAATTAAACTGATTTCAGAACCTAGGCAGTTTTGACAAGAAATAACCAAAGATGAAGCTGCTTAGGCTTTGAAACCAGTATAATTAGAAGACTGGATATGAGATGAGGTATATATAATTTTATTATTGTTTATTTTTTCTTTCACTCGCCTCATACATCATAACTCCTCGCAGACCCAGGTTTCGTCACATCATTTGTGACATTCTCAATGCTGTGTCACATTCACAACTCACGTCCAACGGCCTTCTATCCTGCAGACTGACCTCCGTGCCATCTGATGGCTGACCGACGAACTTCCAAATCAATCCCCTCTCCTTATAACCGGGTATTTCAAAATTCATAGTTGATTTGGAAGTTCGTCAGTCAGCCATCAGATGGCGCGGAGGTCAGTCTGCAGGATAGAAGGCTGTTGGACGTCAGTTGTGAACATGACACAGCATTGAGAATGTCACAAATGATGTGACGAAACCTGGGTCTGCGAGGAGTTATGAAGTATGAGGTGAGTGAAAGAAAAAATAAACAATATTAAAAACCTCATTGTGTTATTTCCTATCTACATAACTTAATATATAATTTTAATTTAAATCTTAACTTCTTGATACAACCCGCCCGGGCATTCTGTAATTTAGTGCTTCAATATTTGTGTATTAAGTTTACTGAGATGAGAGAACTTACCTTTGTCTCTTGTTGGGTTGATCGTCCATCTGCAGTTGTTGTGGTGGTGGAGGTGGTTGCTGCTGTTGCTGTTGTTGTTGGTGCTGCTGCTGCTGAAGCTGTACCTGATTGGCTGCATTTGCTGCTGCCGCTGCTGCAGCCACATTGTTAGCCACAATTGACTGCTGCAGCTGTTGAAACAATGTTGGGGCAGATGTCACCACAGTATTTGTAGCAGACACCGGTGGTTGAATGGACGTAGCAGCTAATGGCACAGACACAACAATACTGCCCGATGTAACAGCGGCAGAACTTGGTGCTGATGTTATAACATTACCAGATAATGGGCGTACAACAACTGATTCTGCTGGCACAGTAGACGAAGGCATGGGATTACTTGTCTCCACTTTTAGCTTCTTTGTGTCGCTTAAAAGCAACTGATTATCTGTCGTTCCACTTGACGTGATGGCCATGTTGCTCGTAGCTACAGGGATGTTATTAGTTACCACAGTTGGTAAAACTGTGGTACTGCTCATAACAGACACAGGTACTGGAATAGAACTTGTATCGGATGGGGTATCTGGATTCGTCGGTGTCCTGTTTCCACCAGCTTTTCGTTTCTTCCCAGTGATATTAGCAGCAGCTGTTGTAGAATTTACAGCAGATGGCAAACCCGCTACTGACATGCGCACATTCTGTCCTGCAGGAGGAACATCTGCACCAAACACACTCTCACTTTGCGTTACAACTGTCTCTACAAAGTTGGAAGTCGTGAACTTGGTGTTTCCACTAACAATGCTTGTTGCATTCGCTAGATTTGGAGCTGGGCTCGATGATTTTGCGGCATCAATCAAGTCTGTACCTAAAACACCTAAAGACCCTTCCCCTACACTAGGGCTGTGACCTCCTACAACAGTCTTAGTAGCCGTCGGTCCAACTTTAGTTGCTACAGCAGAAGATGTGGCAGTTGCAGTCTTAGTCGTACTTTTTCTCTTGCTGCTCACACCTGCCTTTACCATACTGTCCGATTCCTTCTCTGGAGATGAATCTGATGATCCGTTATCCGCTGGAATCGGCTTATATGGTGGGATTGTCTTCACGTTACCACCTTTCTTCTGAAAGTCAACATTAACTACACCTGTACATCAGTAATAAACTATTTTTATATATTAAATTTGGGAATTTTTAACATTATGAGGTTCAATTCATAAGAATTAAATGAATCGTGATTTTTTCTGCATTGTGTTTAAAAAAACATAGAAGTATGAGGTAAGAAAAAAATCACGATTCATTTAATTCTTAGTAATAAACTATGTTTACAAATTTTTCAGACAATGTGTGTAAATCTACCTTTTAATTTATTATAATTAATTCATTAATTAATCAAGTGGTTTAATAAAAAATTATATTGGGAAATAACACTTCTAGAAAATGGTCAAGCAAAAATAAAAAGCATGTGATGAATATGCATATTTGGGGACAAAAATTGGTGTAGATGGAAGTCATGATGCTGAAATTAATGAGAGGACAAATAAGGGAAAATCTGCAATATCAAAATTAAGTAGTGTTTTATGGGATCAGAATATAAGTTCTAAAGCAAAAACAAACATTTTTAATCCAATAATAAAAAGTACAATGACATACATTGCAGGAACATGGGAATTAAAATCTAAAACAATAAGTAAATTAAATTCTGCAGTAATGGGTTTTTGGAGGCGTTCAGCTGGAATTTCTAGAAGACATAAAATAAAAAAAAAACAGGATAATTAAACAAAAGACCCACTAGTAAGGAAAGAACTGCTGGATCCTTTCCCCTTAACAACAAAGTGAATAAAGACAAACTCAAAGAATTAAAAAGAGATGCAAACACCCAGCGCATACAATAGGGATCTAACTAGACCTAAATTTTTCTCTTCAAATATAATTTGTCATTTAGTGAGAAATGTTAAATTTAAACTAAGAGAACATTAAAAAAAGCTTTACTGACTTTATATAGTGATATTAAATTCCCATTAAAAGTCTTCTAAATAAGAAGCCGCCAGATAGCTTGTTGAACAATGGATCATACTCTTTGATGCTCAGGAATTGTATAAATAAGAGAAAAATTAGGAATTAGATTGGAGGCCTAGGTAACTCAGTTGGCAAGAACACAAACGAATAGAACTAGAGACCTTGGGTTCAAACTCCAGGCTAGGCATTGTCTCTCCATATATAGAAAAAAAGAAGTGCTACCAGTATGCCTTTCAACTGCTTACTTATAGAGTTTAACATATGGCCCATGAGAGCAAAGGAACATGAGAAGACAAAAAGAATGGTTAGAGACCATAAAAACCACCACTGAATGAATAAATAAATACCATATTTTACAAACTATAAGACACATTTTTTCTTTGAAAAATTGCCTCCAAAATTCGGGTGCATCTTATACTCAAAATTAATACAAAAATGTCCAGTGTTTGATTTAAAATTCCCGCCAGTCTTAAAAAATGGTCATATATTTGACACCATGGGAATTATCTCTATCCGGCAACATTGGATTCAACTGGCAGCAGCAGTGCACCGATGAGTTGCGGGGATTCACAAGCTTGCTAACGCTGTCTCCCTCCCGCCCCACCATCACAAACCAAGAACACTGTCTAGTGTAAGATGCATCATTGCACTTACGATGCCAGTGAACTTGAACAAATGGATGATGGATGAAACCCAAAATGAATTCACATCGAAGGGAGCTTCAAAACGATACACAATCAAACAAGTGTGTCAGTTGATAAAACAGTCGTGGTCTAGAGTGAGAGAAGACATTATTGTTAAGTCTTTCAAGAAGTGTGACGTAAGTAACGCTCTCAATGGCAGTAAAGACCATCTTATATATAAAGAGGACAATGATGACGAAGAAGAAGAAGAAAGGTCAGATGACGATTTTCAGGGATTTTAATGATCAGAACGGTTTTATAAACTAAGGATTTTTTTTAGTCTGGCTTTGCAATCTAATAAAAAAAATGGTAAAAATGTTATCTTATTTTAAAATTGCTTAAAAATTAAGGTGTGTCTTATAGTCTGTAAAGTATGGTAAGTAGAGTGTAACAGACAAGAAGATCTAATACATGAAAAAAGAGGATGATTATGAGGATGGTTATGAAAATGATACATACATATTAATACATAAACAATACAAATGACTTAAGCATGTAATATGTTTAGTTTATACACTGCTTCTCTAAGGAAGTAAAACTTTAATAAATTTATAATTCAAACACAATACCAATTCCGAGTTAAGTTCCAGTTGTACTGTAAACAAACTTGCATAAGATATTACTCTGCTGACTCCATCGACTGGGGGAACTGTGGTACTACTTTTACTGCCATATAACTTAATTGTGTATGAAACTATATTCAATAGAAACATAAGACTGAATACAAGGTAAAATGGTACCAATAATTAGGGACTTCCTCAATTCTTATTTATTTATGACAAAAAATTATATATAAAAAACTCCTGGCGCAACAGGCCTAGAAGGCCCCTTAGCCTACCAGCCGGCTGCTGGCATCTCATCCACATGTGTCAGTCACAGAGGTAGATGATCAGCCAGTGTAGAGGTGACATGTGGTCAGCATGTCAAGTCTCCCAGCCGTTATAGCTGGTTTTCTCAACCTGGAGCCGCTACTTATTGTAGCTACCCAAATGCCTCACAATGCTGGGTGGGCACCAGTCCCATACTGGCCAAAATACCATGAGAAAATTTCTTCCCCCATGGGGACTTGAACCAGCGCTAGTCCCGTAGCTCTGCGCCAAGGCTTCCTGCCTTAAACACGGCTACGGCGCGGGGCAAAAATTATATATGGTCATACCTAAGCAAACATTTACACTTTTTCCATTATATTGATAGATATCCTTTATTTGCAATTTCATTACAAGCAGAATTTATGCTCCAAGCTGACTCATTTGTAAATTCTGCTGTTATTTTCATCTCATCCTCAATGGCTAATGTGGGATATTTTTCGCTAAACTGTTTGAAAATATTCAAAATAATTTGTTTCTTTCTTCTTTTCTATGGTTTTCTTTCCTATGTATTAAGACATTCTACAGAAATGTTGCCATTTTGAAACAATTTAATATACTCTACTTAATATTTTCTTAATAATTCCAATGTATTCTGCACTGCACATGCATAAGAATAAAACAATACTTATTGAAATTAATTTCATCAGTCGGAGTTATGGCTGACAATGGAAGTGATTAGGTTTGAAACTGTGCAATATCATGAAAAACATTAAATTTATGAGGTGAGTTGTCAAAAAAAATGTTCTCCAATTAATTTCAATAAGTGAGTATTGTTTTATTCTTATGCATGTGCAGTGCAGAATACGTTGAAATTTAAACTGTTTCAAAATGGCAACATTTCTGTAGAATTTCTTTATACATAGGAAAGGAAACCATTGAAAAGAAGACAGAAACAAATTATTTTGAAAAAAAAAGTTCTCCAATTAATTGCAATGAATATACCTCATAATAATTGAGTTTGTATTTTTTAAACATTCTTACCTCATATGGTAGTTTTGTCGGACGTATGTTTCAAAGCTGTTGCTCCATCATCAGCGGTTACACAAACTGATTTCTTCTTTTCTTGAAGATGTTGGCCCTGGATCTGTGTTTCAAAGAACTTGGTAATGAGGCTCCTTTCTCCGGGATCAGATCCACAGATCCAGGGCCGACAACTTGAAGAAAAGAAGAAATCAGTTTGTGTAACCGCTGACAATGGAGCAACAGCTTTGAAACATATGTCCGACAAAACTACCATATGAGGTAAGAATGTTTAAAAAATACAAACTCAATTATTAAATTAAACCTCATAATGTTATTTCCTAGTGATTTAAAAAAAATACTTTATAATGTTTACTTCCCAACATTAATTTAATATAATACTTACTTAATATATTAAAGTTGTAATTATATATTTTAAGATTCTTCCATATAACTTATATGGACATATTCTAGAAGATATTTTTATTTCCTTTAAATTGAATGTCAGAGAACAAACTATATTTTCTTACACACTTAAATATAAAACCGTTATTCGACCAATAAAAATGCAGTCATAATCTGTTTTTTTTACATTACAACTGGAACTTAGCCTCAAGAGGTATATCATATCTAAGCTTACATTTGATGGCTCACGTGATGCACTAGGCATTAAGGATTCTTTGTGAGGCATTGCATTACAGTGCCTAGATGTGGGCACCACGTGTAATGCAACTAACATTAATGTAATAGTCCAATTGTTGCCATACTCCGAACATGTCAGGTGTAATTGTAGATGCTGCTTCTTCAATCGTCATTTGAAGTTCACTTAGTAGAAGAAGGATGTAAACACTTCCTTTTATGTAACCCCATAGAAAAATTCACATGATGTCATATCTGGGGATCATGGTGACTACTTTATAATAGCAGTCTCAAGAGTAATATAATGCAACTATAAATAGTTACCTTGTAGTTCCATCTCCTCAATTTAAGTTGTTTTAAAACTCTGTAGACCTTTCGGGACTAGTCCCATCATCAGCAGAATGCATTAGGTCTGTACTTGTTGACCCTTGTTGAAGCACTGACTTGGTTGTGAGAATTTTGTACAGAGGTTTGTGTGGACTGGGTGTGTTTTCATTAAGAATCAGGTTGTTGTCAATTTCTCTTAGGATTGCGATTTCGTCCAGTATATTTATCCTCGTTGGAATGTTTTCTCTATGTACTATTGTGAGGGTGTTATCGATGTTATGCATATGGTGTCCAGCCTGAATTACAGTTTTGTGTAACTTGATTTTCCTCCATTATAAATGAAATCTCTGAAATGTTCCTTGAATCTAATGTTGATTTCATTTATAATGGAGGAAAATCAAGTTACGCAAAACATGTAATTCAGGCTGGACACCATATACATAACATCGATAACACTCTCACAATAGTACATAGAGAAAACATTCCAACGAGGATAAATATACTGGAGGAAATAGCAATCCTAAGAGAAATCGATAACAACCTGATTCTTAAAATAAAATAAGTTAAAATATACCTTCATAGGTAAAATCCGTCGTCCTCAACTTATAAAACGTATAATCTTTATACCTGATTCTTAATGAATACACACCCAGTCCACACAATCCTCTGTACAAAATTCTCACAACCAAGTTAGTGCTTCAACAAGGGTCAACAAGTTCAGATGATGGGACTAGTCCCGAAAGGCCTACAGAGTTTTAAAACAACTTAAATTGAGGAGACGGACCTACAAAGTAACTATTTTATAGTTTTTAACCGTATGTTATACTACTGTGAACTAATACCTCAACGGAAACTTACCATGAATTTTACTAGTATCGAGTCTCAAGAGGTCCTTTCATCCTATACAACATTCTGGAAGTACTGATTGAGATAGTTGTGAACCTGACAGTGATAATGAGGCAGTGCTCCATTTTGTTGGAACAGATAATCACCTGAATCAATTGTACCATTAACTAAAGTCTGAGGGCCGCATGCAAATACATTAGTCTCTACTCAAATTACTTCCAATCACTGGTGAGCAATTGCTGAGATCGAATTAACGGCCGACTTACCGGTCATGTATGAAAGTTGATGTTTTCGTAATATTGGCAACGAATTACCCAGAATTCTCAGCGATAAAATCACTTCCGTTATTTTCGTCTGCTATAGAGGAATGCATTTATGCTTGCGTCCCGCAAATAATACCGTATACAACGACGTCTGCATCGCGCAATATTACGCCGATTCTCCTGTTCTTCCAGTTGAATTCTTTGGTAGACTCTATCAAATTCCTTTTCTCCGCATATACCGAAAACATGATCGAAGTCTTCAAGGTCCGACATCTTTGATAAAGCTGTAAAGGTTTCAAACTACATCGGTTCCCTTCGGGATTTTCACAATAAGTTTCTATCTTGAGCTATGATCTTAAGGTACCTCGTCAGGTAGCTTACAATTATTATCGTATGAATAGATTTCTGAGTAAGCAAAATGTATTTGGATAAAACTTTCTCAGCAGAGAACGCCTTTTACTGTCTAATGCGTTCAAACATTCGACCCTGAGTATGTCAAGATATGCCATCAATGTGTCAGTTATAAAGAAAATTCAATCCTACAGTTTGCAATGTGACATGGTACAGAAAACATTCTGTACTCAACGATTCTGCATGGATTCTTGATCCCCAAATTCAGCACTTACTGTATTTACCTGAAAGTAAGATGGATTTTTTCTGAAATCTTATTACATTCACAGAATGGGAAATAACCCCAGTCAATATCAACGTTTTCAAAAAATTTAATATAACATTAGCTCCGATTAACAAATTCAGCCTGGGTAGTTTTCTGTTAACTAATAAAAAAGTTAACATCCATGATAATAAAAAATCTGGAATTTATCAAATTAACTGCAAAGATTGCAATAAAGTATATATAGCAAAAACAAAAATTAATTTGGACAATTGCAAAAAAAGAACACTTTAGAAACATAAAAAATGGCAAAATAGAAAAATCAGCAATAGCAGCACATAGTTTATTAGAAAATCATAGAATTGAAAAAGAAGTTAAACTTTTGAAACATCTATCTAAACCTTTGGAATTAACAGTTTAGGAAAAGAAATACATTCAAAGAAACCATATTAGAATCATGAATTTTAAGTTTCCAGACAAACCAAATTTGATTACAAAGTTCTTCAAATGAACACCAGATGGCAGTTTAGAAAATGACTGGCATAATAAAATATCAACAGTCGTGACAACAGCTGAGGATGGAAATGATGATTCTAGATACCCCAGTTATGTGTTAAAATAACATAGATGTATGAGGTAAGAATTCACAACTCATTTGATTTTTATCAATGTTTTTATGTTGCATAATAGGCTACATGGCTGCTGAGGGAACCATGGTGCTACTTTTATCAGCCATATAACTGGGTTCTGTAAGGAATTTTCTTCCATAGAAACATTGCTCTTAGGCAACATCATATTTTATAGGAAATAAAACTGAATACAAAGTAAGATGGTACCAATAATAAGGAACTTCCATTTCTTACTTATTTATGACAAAAATTTATATATGGCCTACCGAATCAGATGTTTACACTTTTTCTATGATGTCGATAGATATCCTTTATATGCAATTTCATTAAGAACAGATTATATGCTCTATGTGTTGTGATGTACTTAGGCTGTGCCCAGAAAAAGTCTGTCACTTTTAATTGCAAGACACTAAAATCCAGTGTGCCACTTTTAATTCCAAGACACTAAAATCCAGTGCCAAATCTCACATTTAAATCATAGGGAATCAATACAACTCGTAAATAGGTAGATTAGACAAGCCTCACTACCTGCCGTCTGTGCCACATTCCACCTCACTTCACTCCACTCTTACTCACGCAGGGATTCCATTTGATCCATATAATGGGTTGCATTGCTGAATTCTAGCTTCAATTTTGTGCCTTGTAGTTAAAAATGACAGATATTTTTTTGGACACAGCCTTGGTACATTACAATGCTTCTCTAGGAAAAATTTGAAGGTTGGTTTCAGCATGCGATGGTTGACAGTTCCCTTGTTAGATATGACAGTGTTTGAATATTATAAATTTAAGAAAGTGTAACTTACTGTAGACAAGGTATATTTCTAAACTAATTTTACTTTCTTTCTCAATCCATGATGCCTTCAGGCATTGGATAAAACTTATATTAAAAGTGTGATTTTAATAACAAGAATGTACAGTAACTTCTCTCTGATCCGTCGCTTTTTCACAAGAGCTCTCAAGTCAAGGTGGTATAGAACACAATCAACATTCATAAATCTCTCCTTGAATTCCCGGGGAGAGGAGAACGTAATTAGCAAGTTCTTTGGACCACAGGAGTCAAAATCCTGGGCCGACAACTTGGGAAAAATCAGTCTGTACCAATGGAAACATATGTCAAACAGAAACAACTATATGAGGTAAAAATAATATAGACCAAACTAATTTATTAAGTAAAACCTCATAATGTTAATTTCTATTGTATTTTCAAAAGTACTCACTTCTGACTTCTTTCTAATTTTTCTCTTCTATTATTAACTACCAATAACATTAATTCTTATTTAATATTTGTAGGAAATAACACATGGGTAGGACATGTGTTGCAGATGGAGCAAGAAAGAGGCACAAGAAAGATTTTAGAAGGGAAACCGGAAGGAAGAAGAAAGGTTGGAAGACAGAAACTAAGATGGTTAGATAAGGTTGAGGAAGACAATTGAAGGTGCAAAGGTGGAGACAGAAAGCTAGTAATAGAGAAGAATGGGCAGTTGTTATGAAGGAGGCCATGGTTCTTAGAGGACTCTAGAGCCAAAGGAAGAAGAAGGAAATAACAATATGAGGTTTCTTTTAATTAGAATGCATCAACAATGTCGCATAGATGTGACAAAACTATAGTCTGCAGAATATCAAAAAAATATGAGGTGAGTCAAAATAACTAACTCATAATAAGTAATTCTTATTGTTGTTTTTTAGGAAGTACTTCCAACAATGTACACTTGACAGAGGCTAAAAAAAAACACTAGCCAACAAAAGCCAGAACATTAAACTTGTTATAGTATACAATACATATTTTCATAATCTGATCTTAACTTTATCTTTTCTGTCGTACATCTCTGATTTTGAGGTCAACCTTATATTCATTTCTTTTTAGTTACTTACACCTCTAATTTGGGGTGAGCCTTATATTCGCATCCATCTTACATTCGGACATATATGGTATTGAGTTCTCGTAAGAACACAATCACTCCCAGAAACTTTCCTCGCATAAATCATACACCCATCTTTTAGATCACAAAAATATAGCAAAAAAAGTGTGTGAAATAATAGAGTAAATATGGTACTGACTAATTCAAAACTCCATAAGCTTGTGGAAGTATAAAGAATTTTCACTTGTTCTTTGGATAGGTGATGTACCTTACAAGTCTTTTAACTACTGATTCCAGAGAAAGAAAATCCCCACGCAAGAATGAAAGTTTAGAGCAGCAAGGGGGTGCTGAGTTTACATTCAGGTGGATTTCTTGAATACCATTGCCTAGTGATGACATGATGAATGTTGTACCATTGTACTACCCATAACAAATTAGTTCTTGCTCTTGTGATCTATAAAACAAGCCTGCCTACTAGACATGTTAATTGTATTAATCTGATAATAATTAGTGATAAATATTAAATGTTAGATGGCTGTGGTGGTTTAGTAGTTATGTTCCTTGCCTCTAGTCTCGAGGGTTGCAAGTTCAAACCCAGCTGGGGTTGATGGATTTTTAGGATGGAAAAATCCAACAGACAAGAACTGCGGGAGAGACTTTAAGCCATGGGTCCCAAATTTGAAGATTTTCAGGCTCGTAAAAGAACCTCAACAAAACTGCGGCCGACTCAGCCTCTAACAGAAATGAGAACTAGACTCTTTTTCTGGGGGTAATTGCTGCCATCATACAGGGCTGACAACCCACCTGACATCAAGTGATGATTGTCTAGAAAAAGTTGGAGCCTTAACCTCCTATTACACCAAGGGCCTCATAAGGCCTGTAGTGGGATCACTTTACCTTTAAAATAATCTCAAGTCTGAATAAATACCTCTGAGCAAAATTTAACCGATCTTCATCTATCAGAGTAATAACTTAGTTTCCTAATAGATGCTAGATGCCTCTTCAAGGCAGTGTACTAACCTCATGTCTCTTGTTAACTGACACCTGTAGGGAAATAAGTATAACTAAATAATCTGATTAAGAAAATTCCCACTAGGGAAGCACCCATGTTCCTGTTGTGGGATGAATGGGGATCATTCACTCACTCTCATTAAATGTGATATTAGTTTTTAATTGTCGGCCGCAGTGGACTGACTAGTGGTTCTGTTCCTTGCCTCTGGTCCCAAGTGTCATGTCTTCACACTCAGCCGGGGTTGATAGATTTTTTAAATGGAAAAATTCAAGGAGCAAGTCCCCCAGGAAGGACTTTAAGCCATGGATCCCAAGTCTGAAGATTTTCAGACTCGAAAAAGATCCTTAAGCCTGAATAAAGAGACCTCTAAGCAAAATTTACTACCTCCTTCATCCTAGTAATATTTTAGTTTCCTACTAGATGTCTCATTGGGTCGGTATGTTGACTGCATACCATTCATGACATCTTTAGGGAAATAATCCATCCATAGTAATTCTGCCCGAGGACAGGTCTTTCACTGCAATCATAGCATTTTCATGGTATGCTTTGCAGCTTTACTAGGGAATTATGGGTGTGGTAGCTTCCTTACTTTCCACAGCAGTGAAGGATGATGGTAATGATAATGATAAGGATGATGATGGCCGGATGATTTTTGGGAACCGTTGGGCCCTAAGCTTCCTGATATTTGTCTGACAGGTGAGGAAAAACCCCGAAAAAATACCTCAACCAGGAGCCTGTCCCGACCGGGAATCGAACCCAGGCCCGCTGCATTACAAGGCAGCATGCTACTTCAAGACCACAGCAGTGGACTAGGGAAATAAAGAATAACTAAATTAACTAGGTCTAGTAACTACTTAAGAAAGAGGGGCTAAGGCTCAACATTCGGCTGTCACGCTATCTTAATATATAAAAATTATGTGTCAGGTTGTTTGTCCGCGATGGAATCCTAAACTACAGAACCGATTTTAATAAAATTTTGCACACTGTGTGCAGTTTGATCTAACTTGAGACTTAGGGTAGTTTATAAATAAATTTATAGTCGCATTATTTTTTTATTGCAAATTATTTGTTTATTATTTAACAAAGAGTTATAATTATCTGTGAGTTCCATACGATTCTAACAGATGGCGGTATAATTATCTGTGAGTTCCATATGATTCTAACAGATGGCGGTGTAATTATCTGTGAGTTCCATACGATTCTAACAGATGGCAGTGTAAGGTAATTTGGTAAGGTAATTGGTTTATTATATTTGAAGAGAAAAATATAATTTATCCTTCTATGAGAAGTGTTAAATTAATAATAAAAATCGTCAATTGGTTTATTATTTAACAAAGAGAGATCCAGATGGCTGTGCTTTTTGTTGCAACCGCGAATTTCAATTGAATTACAAATATTGATTATTTCATAATTTAAAGTGTGTTCAGTGTTTATTTTATTTTTGATATTATTAATTTTGTGTGTAAGTATTAGTTTTAAGTAATCTGGCTGAAAGACAGCAACTTAATTTAAATTTTTAACGTATACCTTAGCCACAGCAACGTGTAGCTGGACTTCTAGTTGTAGATATAGATTAATTTTTAATTATGCATACAGCGCATTGCCAAACTATGTTTTTGAAGTGTACAATACAACCCAGACTTACATCGCATTCAGCTATCTCCTGCTCACCCACATTCCTTCTTGGGACTTCCTTTCTCTGGGACATCAGTAGGATTGTGCTCCATCACAGCACTTTCTATTCAAATTTGACATCGCCTATGGATCTTGAAGGAAAAGAGAGAAGTTACTGTTTCTGAAAAGTAAACTGAAGGGACTATTTCTAATGTAATGAGCAGAATGTACGGGATATGAAAACCTCGGCATACCCTGTAAGTGTGTACAGAACGTACAAGTTTAGAATAATGATGCTGGCAGTAGCCGCAGTACTTGACGTTGTCCAGATAGTTGCCAGCCTCTTCACACAATAAGCCGAGTGCCTGAGCACACGTCACATGGAACTGCTGCTTACAACCTGACTTGTTGCACTGCATGCACGCACCCACCGTTGCACGAGAGCCCTTCCCCTGCTCCTCACAGATATAGCACACCTGCAATATAACAAACATTTTGTACACTTAATTTCACGATGACAACATTTCAAATTTATCCAAATACCCTGCATAAAAAGATCATATGAGAAATGTTCCATGGTAAGATTCTGTTGAGGTATCATATATTTCCAAATGTAAGATGCACTAATAACGAATTACTGGGTCCTGAAAATTGTGATGCATCTTACATTCGCATACAAATGATAAAATTTCAGGTTACAGCAAGTCTCCATTGTCAAACTTTTTTTTCTGCAACACCGAAAGTACAACTAGCATGTTGGTTTCCATATTTGCCGGGCTGAAAGATAACTTTTCTTTTTAAATTCTCATTGAAAGACCTTCACTTGGTTAGTATTCTCTTCATTACAAACAGCCTAAATAGAAACTTAACCTTACATACACACTTCTGGCTTCTTACTAATTTTTCTTTTCTATTATTATGTAGCAGTAACATTAATTCCTATTGTTCTGGAAAAATACTTCCAATAATGTATGCTTGATAGAGACTAAAAAAACAGTACAGCCAACAGAAGACGGATTTGTTATGATATATGGTACATTTTTCTCGATCTGATCGTAACTTTTTCTTTGAAATTGAGGTTAACCTTATACTCATTTCTTTTACTTTCTTAGACTTTGATTTTGGTGTGTGCCTTACATTTGGACACAAATGATATTAGACACAATATAAAAATTATAATATAAAATTAAGTAACTTGGGTATGATCACACATAGAAATACAATATATAATTAAAATGGACAGTTTATGACAAATGAGGGGAATTTTGAAGTGGCTGAATTCAAATGCCTAGGAACAATAATCACAAACAAGAATGAGTTGTACAAGGAAATTAAACATAGGTTCAATTCTGGAAATGCATGCTATTATACATTGCAGATACTATTGTCATGCCAATTTCTCTCAAAAAATGTTAGACTGAAAATATATCAACATAGTCCGTTCACAAATTAGGGCATCTGTTGATCTGTTTCATCCTCAATAGAAATACCATCCAGAAGTCTTTTGATTGAATGTCCTGGTCTTCTTCCTGCAGATTGATAGCTTAACATCTACTTGGATATCCTGTGATTGTCCATTCAATGAACATGTTGCATCCATCTTGACTTATAATCAAAAATTTTGTTTTCCAGAGATTCTTCAAATATGATTTATCCATCATTGAGATGTATGAAATTAATAATAAAAAACATTGAAAAATGTAATATATAATTCCCAAATATGTCTTCTTAATAAAGGCGCCGCCATTTGCAAAGATAGAAGCAAAGGCTTCATAGCATTTGATGGGCAGGAATTACAACATATATAGAGAAAAATTTGCGTTTAGATCGGTACTTGCTCAGGTAGCTCAGGTGGTAGAGCACTTGGTCTAGAGAACCAAGGGTCCCAGGTTCAAGTCCCTGTCTGAGCGTATAATTTTTCTCTTCAAACATGATTCCATGTGTAATTCATCTAAGATGTCTTCATTTTTTTATGATCTAGTAGTGTGTATCCAGCAGTCCGCTGAAGATATCTCATTTCAGCAGATATGAGTCTCTGTATATCCTTCTGTTTCAATGTCCATACTTTGCTACCTTACAATAGAGTTGGTAGAGCAAATTAATGTCTCATACACTTTTAATCTTGACTAACAATATGGCTTGAAGATAGAATTTATTAACCTAAATCCTTAGAAATTTTGATATTCTGGTATTTACATAATTTTCTTTTTCATGCGATATTGCATTTTAGATATGTAAAATTATTCACCTGACTGAAAATATATATAACTGTTATTCTCCCAGTTATAATACATAGATGAGAAACATGGGCTCTGACTTTAAGGGAGGAGAGTTCTTATGAAAATTTTTGGACCAAAGAGAGATGAAGACAGGTAAATGGAGAAGATTACATAACAGTGAGCTACATGATCTTTATAGGATATCAGATGTAATGAGAAAAGTTAAAAATCTCATAGACTGCAATGTGCAGGACTTGTGGCATGAATGGGGAATGTAAGAGGAGCATGGAAACTTCTTGTGAGAAAACCAGAGGGAAATCACCTAATAGGTAGGCCAAGAATGAGGTGGGAGAGTAACATTAACCATGATTTGAGGGAAGTAGATTATATAAGGGATGATTGAAAAAAAAAAATTACCTCATCATAGGGATATATGGAGGGCTTATGTCTGTATGGGCATGAAGCTGTGGTTCAATAGTGCCAGTGAGTGAGTTAGTTATTAATTAGTTAGCTGATAAAACATTTAAAATGCTGTAGTACTTTTGGGACCAGTCCTATCCTCAGAAGAAGGTTGATTTCCTACTGATTTATTTGTGATATCTTATATACCAATTCTGAACTAAGTTTTTAAATTTCTCTTTGTTTTCCTTATGCAAACCAGAGTGAAAGAACATCTCAGGAATGTCAAAAATGGGGAAGTAGAAAAATCTGCAGTAACTGCCCATGCAGTCAGAAAATATCAAATCAAAAGAAAGGCTAAATTAATAAAAGCAATAAAAACTAAAGAGCTCATGGTTTGAAAAATATCTACATTAAAAAAACTGAAAAAAGAGAAATAATTTAATTGAATTTTGAAATTCTTGGGGAAAGTGATTTGATTTGCAGGTTCTTCAGTCTACCAACAGAGAGAGCAGGAAGCGTTCTTCAAAACATAATGGTCCTGAGAGTACTGAGGATGGAACCCAATAAAGTCCTGAAACCAGTCTAATAAGAAGAAGGTTATGAGGCGAAGTGACACAATATTCATTTATTAAATGGCAGGAAATGGCAATAATGCTGTTTTCCCTCTGGCCTCCCAGTACAGGCTGACAAAATCCAGTCTTCTTTGGGCTTCTCGGCTCAGCTGTGGGCAGTGGAGCAGACATTGTTGGTTCATTTCCTGGTGGGGATCAGCACAAAGTGGGCAGCTGGTGGATGGATACTTTCCCAATCAGTGGAGGTGGTCATGTCCCATCATCAGCCTGAACTTGACAATGTCCCTTCAGTTTAACTTCATTTACATGTTGTTCTGCTTTTCCCCATTGTTTTCCTTTGGCTACTTTTGGGAATTTTGGTGTTCTCAGCACTCTATACCTTTTTGATGTCATCTGTCTTCCATTTCAGGAATCACTGAATTTATTTCAGTTCCTTTCTTGACGAGAATCTCTGCTATTTCATTGCCAATTATTCTGATGTGAGATGGAATCCATTTGAAGCCTAAGGGTCGCATGCAAATACATTAGTCTCTACTCAAATTACTTCCAATCACTGGTGAGCTGACTCACCGTGAGCAAGTGCAAAGATCGAATTAGCTACCCATAAACTGGTCATGCATGAAAGTCGTCGTTTTTGTAATATTGGCAAGAAATTACCCAGAATTCTCTGCGATAAAACTACTTCCGTTATTTTTGTCTGCTATAGAGGAACGCATTTATGCTTGCATCCCGCAAATAATACCGTATAAAATGACGTCTACATCGTGCAATATTATGCCGATTCTTCTGTTCTTCCATTTGAATTCTTTGGTAGACTCTATCAAATTCCTCTTCTCTGCATATACCGACATCTTGGATAAAGCGGCAAGGTTTCAAACTACATCGGTTCCCTTCGGGATTCTCACGATAAGTTTCTATCTTAAGCTATGATCTTAAGTTACCTCGTCAGGTAGCTTACGAATTATTATCGCATGAATAAATTTCTGAGTAAGCAAATTCGTATTAGGATAAAACTTTCTCAGCAGAGAATGCCTTTTACAGTCTAATGCGTTCAAAGATTCGACCCTAAGAGTTCAAATCAGATTCACCTTTTATTTTTTCAAAAGAAAAAAATTAACATCTGAACCAGGAATTGAGTCATGGACTTCTGGCTCTACACTTCACTGAGGCTTTCTTTGTGAGGTGTAAATTATGCAGCCACTACCTGTCTGCTGGTTCCAACAATTCTGCCATCGTTGGATACAATATTTCTTAAATAAATTATACTTTTTATAAGAATTAAATAAATCGTGATTATTTCTTACCTCATACTTCTAAGTTCCTTTAAACACAGCACTGTAGTATCGGCGACTCCTTGTCACCATCGTCAGCTGTTTTTACGATTGTCAATTTTTTCTTTTGTTGATAATTATCCAAACTGCCATCTGATGTTCTTTTTAAGGAATTATTTTCTAAATTGCCATCTGGTGTTCTTTTTAATGAATCATTTTCTAAACTGCCATCTGTTGTATTTTTGAAGAACTTTGTAATCAAGCTTGGTTCGTCTGGAATTTCGAAGTTCATGGTTCTGGTATGGTTTTTTTGAATATATATTTTTTCCCAAACTGTTAAATCTAAAGGTTTAAATAAATGTTTCAGAAGTTTTGCTTTTTTTTCAATCCTATGATGCTCTAATAAACTATGTGCTGCTATAGTTGATTTTTCAATTTCTCCATTCTTTATGTTTCTGAATAATTATCAACAAAAGAAAAAATTGACAATCGTGAAAACAGCTGACGATGGTGACAAGGAGTCGCAGATACTGCAGTGCTGTGTTTAAAGGAACATAGAAGTATGAGGTAAGAAATAATCACGATTTATTTAATTCTTATGAATTGAACCTCATAATGTTAAAAATTCCCAAATTTAATATATAAATTATATTGTTTATTTTTTATTATTTCACTCACCTCATACTTCATAACTCCTTGCAAACCCAGGGTTTCTTCACATCATTTGTGACATTCTCAATGCTGCGTCACGTTAACAACTGACGTCCAACGGCCTTCTATCCTGCAGACCGTTGGATGTCAGTTGTGAACATGACACAGCATTGAGAATGTCACAAATGATGTGAAGAAACCCTGGGTTTGCGAGGAGTTATGAAGTATGAGGTGAATGAAATAATAAAAAATAAACAATATTAAAAAACCTTGTAGTGTTATTTCCTATCTACATAACTTAATATAAATTATACTTTATAGTGTTAATTCATAAAAAGTTACCATCAACTGGTATTGTACAAAACGTGTACACGTCGGTGTGCAGCCCACTATACCATTCCAGACAAAGCACAAACATTAATTTTATAAAAATTCTCTTAAGTCCGAAGGCAGATAGCTAATAACTTCAATTTTGCTAGAAAATTAATCATATAAGTATGTGCATATTCACATATATGAATCATTATTATCGTGGCTTTATAAACAGGGCCGACTGTGGAAAAACTGTCAGATTCGTGATAAACAGAAACATGCCTACAATGGACAGCCCTAGTTGCCTCCCCCTATGCACGGCGCCCGTAGCAAACATTACATCACACGCCACTCGCATTTTCTTTATTGTAGAGCACTTTCAATTTAGCGGCTCTCTAATTGAATGCTTTGAATTAATTCTAGTAATAGTAATCAAAATTAATGTTTATCTATGCTATTTCTATTTAAGCTCATACACTGCAATTTTATGTGCAAAATAAATTGATAATGCTAAAATGAATTACCACGTTATGACGGTATACGTATTTACAACGCCATCAGACAACTTCTATTCAAAGTATTTTTAATGAGAATTTTGCACGTTACTTTTAAGCTTAATATTTTAATATTGTATTTAGTTTAACATGTTCCAGTCCTGGACAAATTTTTTTTCGAAAAGAAGTGGGCTGCACTCCATAGTACAGAGTCGGAGGTACACGGTTCTATTGCCGGTTCAGACGTTAACTTTTCTTTTAAAAAAATTAATTTGTCCAATACTGGAACATGTTAAACTAAATATAACATCAAAACAGATTTACCATATTTATTAAGAAAAACCTCATAATGTTGCTTTGTATGTAATTTATTAATCCACTCACTTTTGGATGTTACTTTAGAAAATGCATCAAAATGTAGTTATGGAAGTAGAATGTTTAATAATGGCACAGAGACTGCTGCTGTTAGGAAACACATTATGTGAGTAAGTGGGTCACTGCCATGGAACATGCAGTCAGATATAGATTTATGTTTGTCTAAAGATAACACAATTTTACAACCCATTATAATGTTCTGAATGAAACACTGTGTGAATGCATCAGTTGAGATTACCTCTAATACTCTTAACATTATTAAATATTTCAGAAAATTACTCCCACTCCATCTTCTGGTTGACTGAAAAATTTGTGTATATCAAATCTTTTTTTCTCCCAGGAACTTCAAAATTCGGGGCACGCTGTAGCGTAGTGGTTAAGGCACTGCACTACAAGTCCAGTGGGGTCAGGAGTTTTAAACTGACCAAAACCTTCTGGCAGCACTATGGCCCTGGGGTCGACTCAGCCTCTAACAAAAATTAGTGTCAGACGCTTGTTCTGGGGTAAAGGCAGCCGTCATGCAGGGCTGACAACCCGACTGACATCAAGTGCCGATTGTCTAGAAAAAGTGGGAGCCTTAACCTCCTACTACCCCAAGGGCCTCCCGAGGCCTGTAGTGGGATTACTTTACTTCTTTACTTCAAAATTCATAATCTTATTTTTAATCTTCTGGATGTAGATCTTCGCCTAAACAGTGAGCCCTTTAGTGTTTTCAAACTGTTTTAATAATCTATAGTGTTTACATATATTTTATGTTTTTCTAATAGTCAAGTTTCTCTTTGTTTTACCCATGTATATCTTAACACAATCAATGGGAATGAGCATTCAGGGCTGACAACATAAAATTCAGCAGTCTGGACAATTATATTATTTTTAGTCTGGACATCTTACCTCAATACTAATGTTAATTTGTTCTTGAACATGTTTCAAAACAATTCTGTTTTATCGTCAGCTTTTCCAGACTGGTTTTATTTATGTTGCATTATGTTGCACAACCTGGATGTCAATGTCAGCTCCATCCTGTGGTTGGCCAAAGAACCTCCAAACAAGGTCATGCTCCATCGGTATATCAAAATTCATAACTCTCTTTCTGTTCTTCTGGATATAAATTTTTTCCCAAATAGTCAGCTCTTTTGTATTTTCTAACTGTTTTAATAATTTAGTGTTTGAATTTATAGTATGTTTTTCAGACCAAACATGAGCAGCAACTGCAGATTTTTCAATTTCCCCATTTTTAATATTTCTTATGTGTTCTTTGGTTCTAATTTTTAGGTTTCTTTTTTGTTTTTCCTATATATATATTTTCACAGCCCATGCATTCAATTTGATATATTCCTGACTTTTTTATTTTTATCAGTTTTTTCATTTTTGTTTGTTTTTATTAGTTTATTTAAACTGTAGTTTTTTTGGTGCTAATTTAATATTAAACTTCTCAAATATCTTTTGAAATTTATTATGTACCCAAGGGTGATATGTGAATTTCCTATATTTTTTCATAGGTGGTTCTTCTTTTCAAGAGTACTTCTGTTTATCATTTTTTGTTTTTTTATACTTTTCTATCCTTTTATGTACCATTTTTTCATCAAACCCATTTTCTCTTGCTACTTTGATTATATGTTTTTTCTCATGTTTGAAATCTTCTTCGTTTAAGGGTAAGTTTACCAATCTATGAGTTAAACTATTAAAGGCTGCTAATTTATGTCCAATTGGATTGAACCCTGTTGATTTGGACAAGCTGACGATGCTATGGACAGTATATTGAAACATGCCAAATGAAACATGATCAAGTATTTATGAGGTAAGATGACCAGATTCACCTCATTTATTAAGAAAACCCTCATAATATTATTTCCTATTATAATTTATTAGTTTGGGGATAATTTCATGGCAGATAAGCCTTGACTGTTGAAAATCACTCACAAATTGCTTGGTTTCTCCGCGTCATGTATTGCCTAGATGAGACCAGTAATATGCCATTGTACATTTCTCTCCTTGTGGAAATCCTATGTAATATTGTTAGGGTTATGATCTAAAAATCTATCTCCATAACTGTGAAAAATCCTATGTTTTTAGGTGCTATAGTTACCGAGTCCACTACTGTGGTCTCGAGACAGCGTGCTGCCTTGTCATGCAGTGGGCCTGGGTTCGATCCCCGGTTGGGGCAGCTTTTCTGGGTGAGGTTTTTATCGGGGTTTTTCCTCACCTGTAAGACAAATGTCAGGAAAACTTTAAGGCCCAAACGGTCCCCAAAATCATATGGCCATCATTATCATCATCATCATCCTTCACCGATGTGGAAAGCAACGGGAAGCTACCACACCTATAATTCCCTTGTAAAGCTGCGAGCATAGCATGAAAATGCTTCTGCCTTCGGGCAGAATTACTATAGATGATAGTTAGCGAAATATTACCAGTCTCTTTTGTAATTAATACTGACTATTGTAATAGAATTCTGCAGGGATTGCCTACGAAAAAGAAAGGCCAAGAATTACATGGCACAGCACTGTAATAACAGAAATTGAACAAGAGAAGCTGGATTGAGTTCAGATATTTGGCAAAAAAACAGAGAACGGTGGCTTTCAATGTAATGTACAAATGAATACACTTGTAAAATATTAGACCACATCCACAACACAACAATCCTAAGACTTTGTCAGTTTGTACTAGGAGACTCGATATATGCCTTAAGCATCAATTCTGGCCACTGGGAAATTATATTTGATTAAACTCTTGTGGAATAAAGTCCTGGACAGGAATCTGAACATAAGATCTCCAGCTATACGCACTGGTGCTACTACCACTTGAGTTACTCAGGCAATTCAGGAACAGACACATCCATGATTTACAGGATTCACAGCTGCATCTGTTTGACAAAAAGATTCAATAGCAGATTGTGTTTCTCCTCGTAATATTCCTAAACTTCTATTTTTTGCACTAATGATACCTGCAGTTACAGTGGAGTTTAAATCAAAAGGATTTCCTATAGCTAAAACCCATTCTCCTACTCAATACTGGATTTGAACCAGTGACCCCCTGCTTGTAAAACAGATGCTCTATACCAAACTGAGCTAATTGCCCTTCCCTTATTTAAAAACTAAAATTTACTCAAATGTAAGAAAAAAATTTAAGATTTCAGATACAACAAACGTACTCCGAAGATTTAGGAAAAAAAATTAATGATAATGAATTTGAAGTATTTGGAAGAATGGATTTTTCAAATATACGAAGATGTATAACTTAAGATTTAAATTAAAATGTTTTATACCTTATCTCATATCCAGTCTTCTAATTATACCTGTTTCGAAGCTTGGGCAGCTTCATCTTCAGTAATTTCTTATCGACTGTTGTTACATCAATCAGGAGAACTGCTTCTTCCTCCCTCTGTTGGTGGACCGATGTACCTCCAGATCAAATCAGAATTCCTGGAAATTTCGAAGTTCATAAGATTTTCTTTCTTGTTTTTTTTTAATGTGGATATTTCACAAATCGTGAATTCTTTTGTTTTTCTATTATTTCTAATTAAACAAATAGAAAAACAAAAAGAACTCACAGTTTGGGAAAAAATCCACGTTCAAGGGGATTCTGATTTGATCTGGAGGTTTATCGGTCCACCAACAGAGGAAGGAAGAAGCAGTTCTCCTGATCGACATAACAACAGTTGACAAGAAATTAATGAAGATGAAGCTGGCCAAGCTTCGAAACCAGTATAATTAGAAGTCTGGATATGAGGTGAGGTATAAAACATTTTAATTTAAATTAAACCTCAAATTGATTTTTTCCTATAAAAGTTCAAGACACAAACTTTTCTCTCTTTAAATCCCATGTACCATAGTAGTGAACTTCTATTCATATTACAACAGAGTTGCTTCTACCAAGAAGACATTATGATGGGATTTATTCCATGCCATATCAAATAAATGTCCACTGCTGTGGTCTCGAGGTAGCGGGCCCAGGTTCGATCCCCGGTCGGGGCAGTTTTTCTGGGTGAGGTTTTTGTCGGGGTTTTTCCTCACCTGTAAGACAAATGTCAGGAAAACTCTAAGGCCCAAACGGTCCCCGAATTCATATGGCCATCATCATCATCCTTAACATTATCATCATCACAATCATCCTTCACCGGTGTGGAAAGTAACGGGAAGCTACCACCTTAGGTTCATAGCCATACAGACATAAGTTCTCCCTACATTCCTATCCTGAGCTAATGTTTTCCAATCATCTTCTGTATAATTTACTTCAATCATATCATAGTTAATGTTTTTCTCCAACCTCATTCTTGACCGAATCTAATGAGTGTACTTTCCCTCTTGTTTTCCTACAACAAGTTTCCATGCCTCTCATTCATTTCCTATTAATGTTACATGATCTACCAATCACAATCTTCTAATCATCTCTTGCATAATTTACCTCCCTCAAATCATGGTTAATGTTAATCTCCCACCTCATTCTTGACCTAACCTACTGGATGCAGTTTCCTCTTGTTTTCCTACAAGGAGTTTCCATGCATTTTATTCCCTATTCATCCCACATGTTCTTCCCATTGCAATCTACGAGACATGTTTTCCTTATTACACCTGGTTTCCTATAAGGATCATATAGCTCTCTGTTAAGTAGTCTTCTCCAATCACCTGTCTGTTCATCTCTCTTTGGTCCAAAAATTTTCCTAAGAACTTTATTCTCAAATACTTGTAATCATTTCTCCTCCCTAAAAGTATGAGTCCATGTATTGCATCCATATAATTTAACTGGGAGAATAATAATTTTAAATATTTTCAGTTTAACATTTTTTGACAGAAGTTGAATGACAAATATTTTTTGACAGAAGTTGAATGACAAATATCATTGTAATGCATAATAGCATCCATTTCCAGAAATGTGCCTATGTTTAATTTATTTGTGCAAATTATATTTGAAAAGAAAAATATACGCCTAGACTGGGGTTTGAACCCAGGACCTTTGACTCTCTATGTCAATGCTCTTCCATCTGAGCTACCTAGGCCTCCAACCTAAACGCGTATTTTTCTCTTATTTTTATTTGTGCACCTCATTCCTGTTTGTAATTATTGTTCCTAAGTATTTGAACTCAGCCACTTCTTCAAAATTTTGCTCATTTGTCATTAACTGTCCATTCAAACCATCTGCAAGCAATAGTTAACACAACTAAAGAGAATATATTTATAAATAGATAAAACCTGTGCTTCCTCATTCCTGAACAAAGTTCATTAACTGTACACACAACACTTATGTAATCATTGTGACCATCACATGAAAGTGTACATTATGAGTGTTACAACAGTAAATAATCTCTCACTCAACTATTCAGTTATTTCATAATTAATTCATTTTAATGAATAAGAGTAGAATTGTTGTTTACCACTATTATCTTAGCTTTAAAGAACAGAAAATTTTAATTTATCTTACGGGAGGAATTGTGCGAAAATTTGTTTATCTTTTCAAAATTAGATTTCTATTTATTTATCAAGTTTCACAATGTTTTACATCTTCCTGCACCCAATTAATTCATTCTCCTCCACATCTCTGTCATTCTAATCTCCATCATACAATCATTTTTCCCTCATGTCACTAAAACATCCATCAATCCACATTATTTTTTACTGTCTTCTTCTTCTACCAAGTGGCACCCATTATAGTATCCTTCTTGGGAATCTGTCATTCTTCTTACATGACCATACAACTTTAATTGTTTTTACACGCTTTATATTAGCTTGACCTGAATCTAAGTAACTGAATCTTTTAACGCGATTTTCACCTACTTAAAATCATTGGATCGACTTGAAACTTTGCATACTTGTAAAAGACCCGTGACAATATAATACTTTCATATTTTGTTTCTAAAATCATGGCCAGAATCAACAGAAAATCAAAAAAAGTGTCTTTGTATCTATGTAATGGAATTTTTTAACACGATTTTCACCCACTTAGAAACATTGGATCGACTTGAAACTCTGTATACGTGTAAAGGACCCGTGACAATATAATAATTTCATATTTGTTTTCTAAAATCCTGGCCAGAATCATCAGAAAATCAAAAAAAGTGTCTTTGTATCTATGTAACGGAATTTTTTAACACTATTTTCACCCACTTAGGAACATTGGATCGACTTGAAACTTTGTGTACTTGTAAAGGACCCGTGACAATAAAATAATTTCATATTTTGTTTCTAGTATCCTGGCCAGAATCATCAGAAAATCAAAAAAATTCAAACTGGTTACGGACTTGACTTTTTAGTCAATCGTTGTAAGGGCTCAGTTGGTAGAGCAGTATACTCTAGTAGTATATAATTTCTGTAATCCATAGGTCACTGGTTCAAATCCGGCTGGGAGTTTTTTTTTAGAAAAGTATTACTTTCAGCTCATACTACAATAGAATCGAATTTAAAGATATTTACATTTTTATCTTATTCTGCTAAATATTAAAACTAAAAAATAAAAAAGTAAATAATAGTTTTAAAAAACTAAAACATCACGCTTTATTAGAAAACTGAACTAAAAAAATGAAAAATCATTTTAATTTCCAACATGCTTGGGATAAATAATTTTACCATCAAAAGCGTGGGGTGCTTTTTATGATTTTTTACATTTTTCTTCTTAGAGACTTTACTTTTACCAATATCCGTTTATTATCAAATATATTAATTGATAAAGAGCACCCCACGGTTTTGATGGTAAAATTATTTATTCCAAGCATGTTGGAAATTAAAATTATTTTTCATTTTTTTAGTTCGGTTTTCTAATAAAGCGTGATGTTTTAGTTTTTTAAAGCTATTATTTATTTTTTATGAAATACACAATTGAAGTTTGAACATTCACTTTTGCTTATTTACACTGTTTCTTATTTTATCTCTACTAGAAATTTCAGCTGAACACCTCCAAAAAAATGAATTTCTGCAGAATTTAATTTACTAATTATTCTAGATTTTAATTCCTGTGTTTCTGTACCATAAAATATGTCATTGTATTCATTATTGTATTAAAAATGCTTGTTTTTGTTTTAGAATTTATATTCTGATCCCATAAAATACCATTTAAAAATGTATTTTTATTTGGGTGTTGTATACTAAACGTCGCAATAAATTTTAATTTTAATTTCTTATGCCACTGATCCACTAAACACTTTTATACACTAAATTTTTTAATTTGAAGAGAAAAATTTTTCGCCTAGACCGGGACTCGAACCCGGGACCCTTGGCTTTCCGGGCCAAGTGCTCTACCAACTGAGCTACCAAGGCGAGTTACGATCTAGATGCAAATTTTTCTCTTATATACTTTTATACACGTTTAAAACATTTTGCAACACTTTTAAACACGTTTTAAACATCTTCCAATGTTGCAACGATTTTCTTTTTATATTTATATATTTACGTAAAACATGATCGTCCTACATTCTTCCTTGCTACTTTCTGCTATTTTCCCTCCTCTTCCTATGTTGTTCCAACGTTGCCACCATCAACAACCCAAAATACTCCAGATGTTGACAACATCACTTCCACGTTCCCTGGATTTCACCTACGTTAGAGTAATTGATTTGTGTTACAGTAATTGATTTAGGTTTGGTTAGCTTTTAGGTTCCTTGCTTTTTAAATGTGATTCCACGTTCCCTGGATTTCACCTACGTTAGAGTAATTGATTTATGTTAAGGTAATTGATTTAGGTTTGGTTAGCTTTTAGGTTCCTTGCTTTTTAAATGTGATTTGATACGTAAAATAAATTACCTCTTCATAACTGTTATTCTATGAAAAATTCAAAATATCGGACGGTTACCACGTAAAATCTTATTTCCACTAGTTCATTTCATGTTAATTATACATTTTTAGACAAGTTCTGGAAATTTTGTGTCAATGTTGGTCATACTGATTTCACATACATATACCGCCAACTACTGGAGGTTGCATTTATCTTTCTGGGATTACATGGAGCACTAGCGCTTGCGCATTGCGATTCTATAGAACTTAGAAGAATTTTCTTGCGACGCTAAGTGTAGCATATCCTTTTATTTTTACAAAAACTAGTAATTAGTGAACTTTAATCCATATCTTGCCCAAAATTTTATAGTTCCTACAATCCTTGGAAGTCACAAATATGTTGTTGTTGCCAATGCTTAAGGAGCTTGGACTTCCTCCATTCATAATAACATGTGAGCTGAGATGGTAGGTCAGCATCAATCTTCTTAATTGTTGGACATTTCAACAAATGTTCTTCATTCATGATGGAAGCATCATCTTGACAAAGGGTACAGTGTGGTGAGGAATATATATTGATTCTATGAAGATGAGAGGCCAGACAGTCATGTCCCATTAATAATCTGAAAAGCGCCACTGACTTCCTCCTAGGTAGATCAGGAATGAAAGATTTGTCCTCCAGTAGTATTTTCCAGGCTTTATTTGTGTTTTCTTCTATACATCTTTCCTTACAGGCTTGATGGACTTTATGCTTGATCCAGATTTTCGTATTCTGAAGAGGGATAAGGTGTATAAACCATCACACATGAATTCTTCTAAGTTCTATAGAATCGCAGTGCGCATGGGCGAGTTGCAGGAGTTGCTGTAATGGTTAATGTAGCTTCCAGTAGATGGCTCTGAAGTCGGCGTCACGAACTTTGGGAATAAATTCCCAAACGCTAAAAAAAATAGGCGTTAACTAACTTCCCATTTCCTAACCTAACAATTTACATGTATATTATTTAACAAACTATAAACTAATTTTACATACACTAACACTAAATATGGTTTCGAATTATTTTCAAATGGTGGTAACTGCAATGTGAGAGTCTCCTAGCAGATGTTACATAAAGTATTTCCGTGCCTGTAGAACTCGATGTACAATATTTGCATAATTTATAAATATTTAAAAATCGTAAGAAATGTTTATAAAATGTTTAAAATAGTACCAAACGTTATTATAAATGGTTGAAAAGTGTTTAGTGCATCAGTGGCATAAGAATATTATATGGAAAATTGTGTGCGACAGTTTATACACCACAGCCCTGAAGAGATATACTATTGTTGTTTGTTTGCTTTATATTTGTTCCTTTTATTGCAAGCTGTCTAATTTCCTGCAATCTGGCAGTGTGCTGGTATCCATTGTATAACTATTTCTTTATTAAGTCCTTGGAAGAATTTTGACTAGGGTGTGGATCTCTCCTATTTTATGATTTTCCCATACATATGCATGTCTTTATAACATAAATATGTCATAAATATTTAAATGTAAGTTTAAATGTTCTGCACCCCAGCCGAGTAGTTTAATGCATGTCTTTGTGCACAGCTAAGGGACATGTGCTGGTTTAAGTCCCCATGGCAAAGATATTTTCTCATGGAATTCTGGCCAGATTTGATCACTGAGAAATAAATACCATAATTTGCATAGGCCTACATAGATAAATATTTATTTATTTAGCAGATTTCATAATGTTTCACAACATCTTCATGCCCCCAATTAAATTAGTCATTCTCCTCCACATCCTTGTCATTCCAATCTCCATTGTCCAATACTTTTTCCATCAAGCTGCTCAAAACACCATCAATCCATGTTATTTTTTGGTCGTCTTCTTCTACCGAGTGGTACCCATTCTAGTATTCTTCTTGGGGTTCTGTCTTGTATCATTCTTTTTACATGGCCATACCATTTTAATGGCTTATTTTTATGAAACCAACAATTGAAATTTGAACATTCATATTTTGTTTAATTACACTGTTAAATATTAGTAAGTGTAAAAAATGTTTTAAGAATAATTGCAAAATGTTTAAAATATTATGAAATGTTAGTATAAATGGAAAAGTACATGTTGCAACAGTGTCATAAGCCGAATGTTTTATGGAAAAGCATAGAGTAAGTTATTGGAATGTTGTTGAGTCAATGTTTTCAATATCAGGAGCTACGTGTGCAAGAGGGAAGGGAAGGCAATGAAACACATGTATTAGTAACAGCTCATACCTTACTGAAGCGTTCTGTAGGGATGAGCTGCAAGATGATGGGTTCCATCGTCGTCACATTGCCAAAGCGCACCTCAGGAATGTACAGCGCACAAACCACATGAGCCCAGCCACTATTGTCCGTTTTTTTGAGAGCACCATCCCTGCTGGGGCATAGCTCACACCGCTGTAGAAATAGCAGTACAGCACAATCACGAGATTGTACAACAATCACTAATCTTAATATTAATTACTCTATTTATACATTTCTTCAACACTCACCACTCTTGCAGCACGCTCCTGACTCTCACACTTTCGACAAAACCACGGCCCTGTTGGTACTGTCACAATTCCATAACACGCTGCAAAGAGAATGGCTACAAAAGTGACTTCTATATGGAGTTGATTACTTTAATATCTGTAATGCAATCATAACCTCTTTCAGTTATTTTTATGACTCTTCTTGTCCCCAAGCTAAGGGAGGTCTAAACCTAACTTTGAGTGGGTCTAGTTGACAAAGAATCTATTTTGAGATACACTTACCCTGGTGTACAGCTACAGTGCATCCTTGACCATCACAGTAAACGAGGGGGTTCTCAGCCCACCCTCGCTCGTCCGAACATACACAGCACCCTCCTACCATCTCCTTCATAATGGGATAAAAATGCCTTTGCTGAACTAGCGTCACTTTAGAAGTGGCTTCTCCCTCATGATTGTGCAGTTTATTACGCCATGTTTCACGAATAAACAATCATTTTCGAACTAATTTATCAAGAATAACACAGTTTTTCAGTTTATTTTACCACCAATTGTATGACTTCTACATACTTCTCGAGGCAATAAATATTGATGAACACACCATTTTCCACACAATAAAATTGCGCATGCGTAGTGGCGGGAGTATACAGGTCCGCGCAAAAAACAATCGAAAATCGAATAGATGGCGTTCAGGAAATTTTCTGCTTAGTGAAAACGAGAGCGCGTAATATTTGAGTGAGCGGAAAAAAAATGTAAACGCGATATTTCAAAATAATAATAATAATACTAATAATAATACGATTAAAAACTGTGGCATGATAGCAGGGATTACTTCTTTTGATCTATGATGATAGCTCAAAGAGCATTTCCTACCTCGTTCTCTATGTTTCCTACTGAACTGGTTATTGTCACCATAGAGAACCGAAGGATTGTCACTGTCACTGCTATAAGTTGAGTACCGTTGAGTACAGAATGACATAATAATAAAAAAAATAAGGGGATTCTATGCAGCCTACATAAATTCGAATAAAAGACTGAAAAACAATTTATTGTTGCAGTATTATTCACAGGTGGCATAGAATAGCTAACAATAATAAAATAAAACATTTTTATATAGGCTATTAAATCAGCACAAGTCCTGTAGCTCTGCACCAAGGCATGATGCTCCAGACTGCTCGTCTAAAGCGCAGGACACTACTACTACATGTTATATTATTTTACTCTATATTAAAATTGCAGACAATATTCATTAATAATTTGTAAAAGTTAATTTTAAGGAACCTTCCATAGCCCTGGGGTTGATTCAGCCTCTACACAAAAAGAGTACCATATGCGTATTTTGGGGACAAATACGACCGTTATGCTTGGCTGATAACCTGGTTCACAACTTGCGCTGATTTTCTGCAAAAATGGGAGCCTCTTAAGGTCTGTAGTTGAATCACTGTATCTCTAGATCAGGACCGCCCAAACTTTTTAATGGGCCGGGCCAATAACTGATTGTGCTATTGATCGCGGGCCAGAACATAAATATTGTTACTATTAATGCTGCTTCTATTGTTGTTATTATTATTATTATTATTATTATTATTATTATTATTACTACTACTACTACTACTAAAATAAAATTATGTGATCATACAGAAGAATGTTAAAACTTTTGTGACACCATGCTGCAACTAAAATTGTAAAAAATGGTACAAAAGTGAATAGTCCTATACTTAGATACTTAATGAGAAGAGTGGAGCTTGCTTTTTAAAGGTAACAAGCGGTGGATGTCAGGTGTCTGCTAAGTAGTACTGATAAGCCTAAATAAGACATCTTGGAGATGTTCGTCACTCAAACTTGACCTCAGTCATGATTTTTTAATTTTAATTTTAGAAATTGTTTGTTCACGCAAGTATGTTGAGGGAAACATGCAGATTAAATGTCAGGCGTGTTCCTTTAATCCTAAAATTATTCATGCAGTAACTTGTAGAAAACTTAATGATATCTGTAGGATCAAAAACTCCTTTCATTGCATCATTACACTGCAAATCTATTAATTCAAATTGCAACATTGCTGGTGCTTTGTTAACATCGAAGGAAAATGGAGATCAAAACAAAGAAATGTCTGGTTCCATTTTATTGAAATAACAAATCTATTAGAAAACTCTTATTCAATTCTTTCAATAACTTCCACAAAATAATCACTTCTGAAACACAATTCAGGATATTCATTTTGCAGAGCATTTACACTTGGAAAATGTATGCAGTTTTCACAGACACGTTCCTTTTCAATAGCTTACTTACTTACTTACTTACTCACTGGCACTATCGAACCCGTAGGTTCATGGCCGCACGGACATAAGCTCTCCATACATCCCTATCCTGAGCTAATGCTTTCCAATCATTTCCTGTATAATCTACTTCCCTCAAATCATAGTTAATGTTGTTCTCCCACCTCATTCTTGGTCTACCAACTAGGCGTTTTCCTTCTGGCTTTCCTACAAGAAGTTTCCATGCACATCTTTCATTCCCCATACGTGCAACATGTCCTGCCCATCGCAGTCTACGGGACTTAACTGTTCTTATTATATCTGGCTTCCTATAAAGACCATGTAGTTCATTGTTATGTAGTCTTCTCCATTCACCTGTCTGTTCATCTCTCTTTGGTCCAAAAATTTTCCTAAGAACTTTATTCTCAAATACTCGTAATCTCCTTTCCTCCCTTAAAGTAAGAGTCCATGTTTCGCACCCATATAATATAACTGGTAGAATAATAGTTTTATATATTTTCAGTTTAACGTTTTTTGAAAGGAGTTGGGACATCAAAAGTCTCTGCAATGCATAATAGCATGCATTTCCAGAATTGAGCCTATGTTTAATTTCTTTGCGCATCTCATTCCTATTTGTGATTATTGTTCCTAGGTATTTGAATTCAGCCAATTCCTCAAAATTTCCCTCATTTGTCATTAGCTGTCCATTTCCATTATATAATGTATTTCTACGTGTGACCATATATTTAGTTTTACTGATATTTACTTCCAGTCCTAATTTCTTAGTGTTACTCAATAGTGTGTGCGTGTTGGCCTTTAGTATCTCCTCGCTATCGGCCAGTAGTACTACATCATCAGCATAAACTAACAGCTTATTAATACCATTCAGTTGTAAGCCTTCCTTATTCTCTAAAGATTTAATGGCATGCTCTAGTACAAAATTAAATAGTAGAGGAGATAGTGCATCTCCTTGCTTCAACCCATTCTGGATTTCAAAAGTGTCTGAAAACTGTTTGCCTACACGCACCCTACTCTTTGAGCCATTTAGACACATTCGTATAAGTCTAACTAACTTTTTGGGAATTCCGAACTCCAGCAGGATACTATATAACTTCTCCCTCTTAATTGAATCATATGCTTTTTTGAAGTCTACATATAGTTGATGTACAGTACCATTATATTCCCATTTCTTTTCTAAAATCTGTCTTATACTAAAAATCTGATCTGTTGTAGACCTGTTTCTTCTAAATGCACATTGATGATCTCCTAGAATGTCATCAACATAGGGAGCAAGTCTGCTTACTAATATATTTGTTAAAAGTTTGTACGAAGTTGAAAGTAATGAGATGCCCCTATAGTTGTTGCAATCAGTTTTATCTCCTTTCTTATAAATTGGTACAATAATTGATTCCTTCCATTCATCTGGAAGAGCTTCTTTTTCCCAAATCATACTAAGCAACCAGCGTATCTTGTCCATCAATTTTTCTCCCCCTGATTTTATCAGTTCTGCTGGGATCTCATCTGAACCTGATGCTTTATACATCTTCAATTTTTCAATTGCCATTTCAACCTCTAATGCACTTGGCTCTGCGACTAGCATTTCTACTGTCTGTAACTTATCCTCCTCAATGTCCTGTTCTGTATGTACATTTAATAGCTGATTAAAATAACTTTTCCATCTATTTAATATACTCTTGGAATCTGCAATCATATCCCCATTTTCATTCCGAATTATGTTTGTTCTAGCCTGAAACCCTTTCTTCTCTATACTAATTCCCTGATATAATTCTCTAATGTTCCTATTTTTTGCATTCATTTCAAGATCATTAATCTTCTCTCTCAAATATTCCCTCTTTTTACTCTTTAGTAACTTGGTGGTTTCCCGTCTAACACTACCCAATTGCTCTAAATTTACCTCATTTGGCTCGTGTAACCATTTCATTTTTGCTAGCTTTCTTTTCTTTACAATGTCGGCACATTCCTCATCAAACCATTTCTTGTTTTGCCTCTTTTTTAAACAACCAATGCTTTCTGATGCTGACAATCTAATAGTATCTCTTATAGCCTCCCATTCTTTATTTATATCAGTTTCTTCTTCGTTTGCCACATTGTCATCTGAAGATTCAATAGCTTCAATTTCAATTAGAAAGCTGTTATTGCACTGTAAAATTGGTTGATTAATTTGTCTTTTACCTTGTAAAATAATATTCAAGTCATTCAAATGCTTTGCCATGTCGACAAAAAATGCTTACTTTCTAGTCCAGGATTCGTTAAACTTAGAACACTCAGAATCAACTTTGCATATTTTTGAAAGCATTTTCTCACTGTAAAACTATTTTTACAACTATTACGTGCACATACTACTGTTTGATTGACAATACAACAAACGAAACAAGTAATGTTCAAAGTTTGGAGTGGGGAGAAAACGGTGAATAAGGGATGAATCATCTCTACTACTTTTTCAAGAGAAGCTGTGACACCTCAACCTCACATTCCAGAGAGCTGAATTTCACACAGGGATGTCCAAACTAGATGTTACATTTTAAAATCTAAATTTAAAATTAATTTGTTCATTTCAGTGCTTTTGCGGGCCATACGAAAAGCCATGGTGGGCCGGATGTGGCCCATGGGCCATAGTTTGGACGGCTCTGCTCTAGATGTATCACTACATAGTCTAATTTGGATAACTAATACACTCTGTCCAGCAGAATCACTACAATAAGAAATATGAATATTTCGTATTCTAACAATGACAGAACAACCAAACTTGTTTATTAGATTTTGAAGTTTTAGTAGATCTCTACATTTCCATCTCTAGTGACCTGAACAATGTCGAGACATTATTCTTTCATTATCCTCATGTTCTGCATCAGTATAGGTATGATGGATAAGTCTCTTATCTGCCTTCAAGGATCAGCCCAAACATATCCATGCTCACGAGTGTCATAATCATCATCAGAAGCAGCTTAACAATGCTAGGTAAGTGAAGGCTTCCTTCAGAATTTTTCTCCAGACTTCTCTTATCTTTGGCAACTGTCCACCAATTCTTGAGTTTTAAAGATTTGACATCCTGTAGTACTCCATCCATCCATCTCAAATTCGGTCTTCCATTTCTCTGTCTACCTTCTGGCTTACTATCTACTTCATCTACTTCTTACTATCTTCTAACTACATCATTTTTGGGCATCCTTTGCGTATGTTGTGCCCATGTTAGTCTGTTTACTTTAATATCGTAATGATATCTGATGAATTATACAACACATATCTGTTTAATCGTAATGATATCTGAAGAATTATACAACTCATATAATTCCCAATATATCTAATTTGCTACTCTCCATTTTTCTTAATAGGTCCATATATCAGTTTGTTTCTTTCAAAAACAGCCAATCGAGATATGTCATGTTCAGTCAGAATCCAGATTTCACTCCTGTAATTTAGCACTGGTTTATTTAGAGTTTTATACAATCTGGTTTTTGTTCTGTATGTCAGATATTTTGTTTTCAAATATTTATTTTTGCAAAATAACATTTTTTAGCATTTTGTATTATTTGATTTATTTCTTCCTGAATACTGTTTTGTTTATTTATTAAAACTCCAAGGTACATGAAATTATTTACTTTCTCAAATGTATTATCATCATCATCATCCTGCCAGGTATTAGTCCTAGAAGAACTGTTACGGCCTGAGAAAGCGGTTTTCATACCATCTTTTCATAGGCCGACCAAGTGACCGTTTCCCATTTGGACAGTAGTTCATTATTGCCTTGGGGATCCTGGATCTAGCCATTCTTGAGACATGTTCCTTCCAGTTTAGCTGATATCTGGAGATGTAGTCCAGTATTGGTGACACATTAAGTTCTTGAAGGATTTCTACATTTTTCTTTCGATCCCATTTGGTGTAGCCAGCTGTTCAGCGCATAAATTTCATCTCACAAGCTGTTAGTCTGCTTTCATCTCTCGTCCTTATAGTCCATGCTTCACTCCCATAACATAGGACTGGTCGAGCCATTATTTGATAAAGACGAGTACGAATTGATTTTTGCACTAATGAAGGTTAGCAGATCATATACAATATTTATAACATTTATAAGTCAACTCAAATGTATTATTCTGTATCTTAATATTTTAATATAATAAATTTGGGAATTTTAACATTATGAGGTTTTCTTAATAAGAATCAAATGAATTGTTTCATTTGATTCTTCTTAATATTTTGTTCAGTTTTTCTGTATTTACTATTTTCATTGGTGATCATATATTTGTTTTTCTCTTCATTTTTATTTAGTCCTTTTTTTCCCCCTGAGTTTTATAATGTTAAGAATGTTTTCTTCAAGTTAATTTCAGACCTACTGATTCTATATCAATTTGTCTGCATATGCTAGCATTTGTGTTGATTTATGGAATGTTGTTCCTCGTGTTTGGATGCCTGCATCCCTGACTTCTTTTCTTCTAGTGCTAAATTAAATAATAAACATGATAGGGAATCCACTTTTCTTAGTCCATTTAATGTTTCAAGGATTTTAACAGATCTGTCTGGATTTTTATTAATGTCATAAAACTTTGGAGAGTTTCTATACTGAAGAGGAGATAAAAAGCATATTTGTAACTTTAATGAGTGAGAAGATATTTACATTTATTACTGGTAGTGATTCTGTCAAACACAGTGTATTTGGTTATAAATCTATATTCAAATTAATTTTTAAATCTTTTTCAATAATACACTGCATAGCTATGTCTTTATTTATTTTATAAGAACTGGTCATAGGACATTGATGGATCAACAACTCTTAAAAGCAACAATCTTTTCGATGAGATCTGCAGGATTGTAGCGATGTTATGGATAAACACAAGGTCAGGATGTCTCACCAAGAATGCAGCTGAGTACGAGAACACAAGTGCAGCTTCGTATGGATGATGCATGCTATAATAAGTCAAGCATTTCTACAGTAAGAAACACATTATCACTTATAAATAATTGTACAGTACAGTAGTGATGCATTCTATACTATTCTACAATGGCATAATACCTCAAATGTTGGGCTTTAGCCTCTCATTTGTTAGGAGCTTCTAGACAAAGTTAATTTAATAATTAAAACATTTTGTCGTGTTCATTCTTACCTCTTAGAGTTACATGTTTGACAAAAACAACTCTAAGAGGTAAGAATGAACAGACAAAATGTTTTAATTATTAAACAAATCTCTTAACCTTTAAACGCCCAGGAGCCCATATGCTGGGTTTTAAAATGTATGTCCAATCTGCCCGCAGACCCAGCGTATGGGTTCTGAGCAGGCGGACTTGTTTGGTTGCTTGAAATTATACTGGATAATACTACTATTCTAACATACCTTTTTTCAGGGTTATCAGATGCTTGGCAACGTGATGTGAAGATAGCATTCGTTTATTAAATGTTTGTTTTTGTGTGATAAGCCTCGAAACAATCACCAATTCACAAACCGACATCATACTTTTTACACTTCACTTGCACACGTTTTCTGATTCCCCGCGCCGAACACACGACAAATTAGTCTTTGTAAAGCTACCGACCAATGCTGACTAAAATTAACTTCAAGTCACAAAATATCTGTACTCAATATACTATGTCTACCGACCAGGGAGTCATCTACAGGGTGTTCTACCAGCCTGTTCCGAAAAGTCTGTGACAAGTCTAAGTCGGAAGTCTGTATGTGTTGTTTTGGCCCAATGTTGACTAAAGTTGACTTCAAATCACGAAATGTCTGTACTCAATATACTAGGTCTATCCAGGGAGTCGTCTACAGGCTGTTCTATCAGCCTGTTGCAATACGTCTCTGACAAGTCTAAGTCAGAAGTCACTATATGTTGTTTTGGCACCAATTAAGTCAGAAGAAGAAAACTGTATAGAATGGTTAAGTCTAACAAATTAAAAAATATTTTTTTTGGTTGAGTAAACAAGCTATAACGCCTGGGGGACTCGACATGCTGAGCACATGTCACCTATGCACTGGCTCGATGATCATCTACCTTTGTGATTGACACATATGAGTGTGAGGCCAGAAGCTGGATGGTAGGCTCAAAGGGCCTTCTAGGCCTGTCACACCATGGAATTATTATTATTATTATTATTATTTTTAGATTATTAGGCATCCCTTTTCTCTTATGTCTTACTATCCCACAACACGTCATTTCACATTAGAATAATTACGCCAAGAAAAAGGTACATTTCTGATTCTGTCATGTCAGGGGGAAGAGTATATTTTTTCTTCGCTGTCAATTCTAGTTTCACGAACCCAAGACCTGACAAACGTCAGGTGTCTCACAGCTATAAGTGTCAGTTGATTGTAGCTTGTCATTGATATCGTTTTATCATTGTCACAATCCGAGAATGTCTTGTATTTCAGCGGAATGTAGTGATTTTGTACTAGACATATCGTAAACTTCACTCTGAGTCACAAAACTGTGAATGAATAAGGGCTGTGGGTGGAATGTGACCTGTTTTTTTTTTCTTCAAAACTTTCCTGCTTTGGGGGAAAACTGACCGGATGCAACATAATAAACAAAAGAATGAACGAGGGTTAGAATAAACCTAAATCTATATATAGTTTTTCACTTCTAACCTGATTCACAACACTCTAAAATCCCGAAAGTTATTTGGTAACTATCGTGAATTTAAAAATTATCTTTATGATATAAAATATCACTACGGGTTTTTGCCGTGAATACCACTGATTTTACAATAATATTTAACACTTTAAACCTTGTTTGATGTTTGTGACCCCCACTGATTTTAAAATATGAGTTAATAAAATCAGCAAAGTTATAGTCAAAAGCCAAGGAGTTTAAAAGCTAGGTGGACATTTAAACCCGGGCAGCCTGCCGCTACCTGGCCATTTAAACTTGGGCACTTAAAGGTTAATATTACTTCCTATTGTATTTTAAAATAAAGTTAATTTAGTTGATATTGTTTAGTTGTTTCTTGACTCACCTCATATTTCTCAACTCCCAAGCAGACTCGAGTTTCTTCACTTCATCTGTGACATGTGGACATAATACAGCATTGAGAATGTCACAAATGAAGTGAAGACACTCGAGTCTGCTTGGGAGTTAAGAAGTATGAGGTGAGTCAAGAAACAACTAAACAATATTAAAATAAACCTCATAGCGTTATTTCCTACCTATGTAACTTAATTAATTTAGTTGACCTACATATTGGATGCACTCCCTCAAGTTTTCCTACAAGGAGTTTCCATACCCCTCCTTAATTTCCTATTTGTGCCATATGTCCTACCCATCATAGTCTACAAGACTTAACTATTCTTATTAGATCTAGTTTCCCATAAAGATCATGTAGCTCACTTCTTCATTCACCTGTCTGTTCATCTCTCTTTCGGTCTAAAAATATTTCTAAGAACTTTATTCTCAAATATTCATAATTTTTCTCCTCCCTTATAGTAAAAGAACTTGTCTCTCATCCTTACAATAAAACTGAGAGAATAACCATTTTATATATTTTTATTTTAATGTTTTATGGAAGAAATTGGGATGACAAGAGTCCCTGTAATGCACAATATAATGCATTTCCAGACTTCAGCTATGTTTAGTTTCATTCTATACCTCATTTGTATTTTTAATTCATTGTTACTAGGTATTTGAATTCAGCTACCGGTACTTCTTCAAAATTTCCCCCATTTGTCACTGACTTTCTATTTCCATTAAACAGGAAACTTCTAGGACTTGTAGAGGGGACTGAGTTGATAATATTTAGTAATGGACACCATGTCTGGTAACTTACCGCTTCTGTGCTACAGCCGTTTGAAAACATCTTTTTAATGTGACCACTTTTACAAGTAATTTATTATGAGGCGTGATACAGTACATCACTTGTTTTACAATTCAACTCATTAATAACCAAAGAAACAAAATGAAAACTGAATCATGACTTGCATTAATAATCCCAGATACACCCTCCATAATCGATTTTTGCTGTTTTAAAAATTTCGAAGAATTTTCACATTTAAAAAAAACTCCAAGTCTTGGAATACTCAATAAGGAAATTTTTGATTTAGACAAATTGTGAAGCTATTACTTGTTGAGACATATGATATACATTCAGGCAATGCTTATTTTTAAATGGCTGTGGCAACGAAATGTAAGTTTCCGGACATGGTTCCCAATTCTAAATATTATCAACTCAGTCCCCTCTACAAGTCCTAGAAGTTGTAAGGGGAATATTAGAGCACCTGTATATGTTGTTCTATGTGTGTCCATATATTTAGTTTTATTGATGTACACACACATGATGTTATAAGATGATGTGTAATTGTTATTTTTGAAATGGCTATTCACCTCTGTGTAGGAAAGAGGGGAACAAGAGGTGAATCATGGTTCATCCACATGAAGAGCTGTTGTGCAAGACATGGTACCCAGAGCGCACTCGCTGTGTTATGTGGGCAGATAAATGACTTGAGCAACATCATTGCCAGCTCTTCCATCAGAGAGTTGTTGTCACATCTCTGAAACACAGTGAATCTCTGTTTACTAAATAAAACTATCAAAATTTTAAATGATTTTTCATAAATAATGAAAAGAAAAAAATACAAGAAAATTACTTACCATCCTGAAATGCATAGAAAATTTCAATAAATTTTTGACAAATACAACATTTCTTTGGCATCAATAAATAAATTTAGTCTGGGTAATCTTCTAAGTACCAATAAAAAAGTCAATGTTCCAGACAGTAAGAAATCTGGAATTTATCAAATAAGTTGTGAAGATTGCAATAAAGTTTATATAGGAAAAACAAAAAGGAATTTAGAAATTCGGACAAAAGAACATTTCAGAAATATTAAAAATTGTGAAATTGAAAAATCTGCAATTGCTGCACATAGTTTATTAGAACATCATAAAATTGGAAGAGAAGCTAAACTTTTTAAAACAAGTAGAGAAGCCTTTGGAATTGACAGTTTGGGAGAAAATATACATTCAGAAAAATAAAGATAGATCAATGAATTTTGATATCCCTAACGAAATTATTTTGATTTCGAAGTTCATAAATTCAACCATAGATGGCAGCACTGAAGATAGTGACAATAGAACAGTTGACTGCCGAAGAATTTTGTCAGTCGGAGTTATGGCTGAGGATGAACACAACTGTGTTTGAAACTGCGGTATCATGGAAGCATGAATCCTATGAGGTGAGTTGTTTAAACAAAATGTTTTCTGATGAATTTTACTATTTATTTTATTTAAAATTCGTAACAGTTGTTTGACATTCATCTGAAGAAGATACAGTGTATTGGAACAGCTGTCATAGATGTTAAATAAAATAAATATTAATGAAAATCATATAAAACTTTAATAGTTTTATTTATTAAATAAACATCATGGATTTTCATCAAGTAAACACCAAATTAATTGATTACAGTAAGTCTCTACATTGTACTTTACACTTTAATTAATTTTTACATTAATCTGTGTGCAAAGTGTCCCAAGCCATAGCTGAATGGTTAGGGCATGATGCCTTGGTGCAGAACTATGGGACTTGCGCTGGTTCGAGTCTTCATGGGAGAAGAAATTTTCTCATTAAACTTCGGCCAGTATGGGACTGATGCCCACCCAGCATTGTGAGGAATTTGGGTAACTACAATAAATAGCAGCCCCAGGTTAAGAAAACCACCTATTATTGCTGGGGACCAACATGCTGACCAAATGTCAGCCCTACACTGACTGTTTGATCATCTACCTCTGTGATTAACACATATGGAGGTGAGGTCAGTAACCAGCTGGTAGGCCGTAGGCCAAGGGCCTTCTAGATCTATTGCCCCATGGAGAGAGTGTGTGAAGTATTGCATTTTATTCACAAATAAAAAATAAATAAATGGAACATTATGATGATCTTGAAGAAGATTTTCGGGCTGTAGGCCGTGGTCGTGAGGCTTGTAGTTCCCCGACGTTTCGCCAGAGACTGCGTCTGGCATCCTCAAGGGTTGTCTTGAGACTGGCAATTCTGTCCGCTGTCTGTCTTATTTATACGTTCACCACGATGTGTTCGTAAGTTGTATCTGCCTTCTGATTGGTCAACGTTAGGGACTTCCATTGCTCCAATGAGATTGCTGTTTGATGGTCTACGAACACATCGCGGTGAACGTATAAATAAGACAAACAGCGGACAGAATTGCCAGTCTCAAGACAACCCTTGAGGATGCCAGACACAGTCTCTGGCGAAACGTCGGGGAACTACAAGCCTCACGACCACGGCCTACAGCCCGAAAATCTTCTTCAAGATCATCATAGCAACTCCGGCCGTGAAAGTCTACGTGAATACAAATGGAACATTATAAAATAATTTTTTTATATCATACTATGTCAAATTTAATATGTTTATTTTTTAACCCTTAAATTGGCAATGTATCCTATTGGATACATTAATTGGATTAATTTATTCAATATTTTTAATGAAACAGAAGAAAATGAATGTGTAGAAATTGTCTAAATGTGTGTCGAATTACACAATATAGCTAATAAAAACAGTTATGCATGATTCCATTTTCACTGTGGTCCAAGACATTTGTGTTTTGACAATTTAAGGGTTAAAATGGGTGTGGAAAAATAATTATTACACTTCTTAAACTTTTGGTAAAGTAATCCCACTACAGGCCATATGAGACCCTTGGAGTAGTAGGAGGTTAAGGCTCCCACTTTTCTAGACAATCAGCACTTGATGTCAGCCGGGTTGTCAACCCTGCATGACGGCCGCTTTTATCCCCAGAACAAGTGTCTGATACTCATTTCCGTTAGAGGCTGAGACGACACCAGGGCCATGGTGCCACCAGAAGGTTTGGGTCAGTTTAAAAATCCTGACCCCACAGGGACTCGAACTCTCAACCTTCCGGTTTGTAGCACAATACCTTAACCATTACGATATGGCGTGCACCTCTTAAACTCTTTACCACACACAAATTTTGTCAACATAAAAACTAAAATGTAACATGTGGTGTCTCATTTTAACATTAGGTAATGTTAAGAATTATTTATATATATATATATATATATATATATTATCTCAAAGCAGTAATTTCAGACCTGTCACCTTGGCAAAAGTGTATATATATTGGCAAAATGTATCCTGAGGAAAGAAATTGATTGTTGCATTAATTTGAGTCATGAGAATTGTTGAATTAATTTCATATTTAATAAGATTTGCTTAATATAATATTTCAGATAAAACATATTAATCTATCTTTGCTTCTTTTGACTTATATAGAATATTTAAGAAAAATTGTATCGCCTCACCTCATATCCTTCTTCTTCTTATTCTTATAAGAAGGTACCATCCTCACTACTTTCATGACCGTTATTATGTCTGCACTGGGATTTGAACCCAAATATCTACCTTTGTATGTTAATTCAAGTTTAAAATTTTTTTACAAATTAATAATTTATCCATCATTGCGAGTGTTAAAATTTTAATTACAACAACGAAACATAAAAATATTAATTTTATTTTAAATAATAAAAGAAAAAAATTAACCAAGTTGAGAATAATGGGACTTCCATCCATAGTAATTTTGCCCGAAGGCAGGTCCTTCACAGCAATCATAGCATTTTCATGCTATGCTTGCAGCTTTACTAGGGAATTGTAGGTGTGGTAGCTTCCCGTTGCTTTCCACACCAGTGAAGGATGATGATGATGATGATGATGATGATGGCAATATGATTTCGGGGACCACATTTGGGCCTTAAAGTTTTCCTGACATTTGTCTTACAGGTGAGGAAAAACTCCAATAAAACCTCACCCAGAAAAACTGCCCCGACTGGGGATCGAACCCGGGCCTGCTGCATGACAAGGCAGCACGCTAACTCGAGACCACAGCAGTGGACAATGGGACCTTACAAGTATTAATTTTATAATTTTATCCTTCAATAGAATTGTTTTTTCTCCTCTCTCTATCTTTTTTTTTTATGAGTTACTAGACCAAAATAAAAATTATAATGTAAAATTGTTATCTTATAGGTCCTGAAAGCAAAACAAGGTCAGTAGATACAGAACTATCTCCTGCTCCTTCCACTTATGATGGGACTAGTCACGAAAGGCTTACAGAGAATACCAAGTTGAGGGGACAGACCTCTAAAGTAACAATTTTATATTACAATTTTAATTTTGTGACTAATACTTCAACTGAGTTTTATCATGAATATTATTAACGTTGAAATCTTATTTTGTAGTTGTTGTAAGCCCATGTTTTCCCTTTACAGAGATTTAGGCGCTCTCCGCCTACAGGGAAGAATTTGAACCATACTAATTTAGTTACACTTGTTTTCGTATAGATATCATTTTGAGTGGTCTGTGGTCAGCGTTCCGCCTCATACTGACATCTAGGAAACCGACGTAGTACTAGGACAGGAAAATTCGGTAAATTTTGCTTAGAGGCCTTTTCATTCAGGCTTAAGGATCTTTTACGAGCCTGAAAATCTTCAGACTCGGGATCCATGGCTTAAAGTCCCTCCCGGAGGACTTGCTCCTTGGATTTTTCCATCCTAAAAAAATCCATCAATCCCGGCCGGGTTTGAGCCCGCGACCCTCAAGAGCAGAGGCAAGGAGCATAACCACTAGTCCACCACGGCCTATAATTTTACTTTTGTATCTAATACTTCAACTGAGTTTTATCATGAATATTATTAATTAATCAATTGAGTTGGTGTTTACTTGATGAAAATCCATATTTATTAATTAAATAAAAATAAAACGTAGTTTTAATTGATTTTCATATTTATTATATAATTCAGTGACAGCTGTTTCGGTACACTGTACCTTCTTCAGACATGTTAACAAATTATGAATTGTGTTCCAACTGATCTAAGCAAGAATACAACAATATTTATTTAAATTTTTTAATTTAACAAAGGGGATTCATTCACATCAAGTTGATCAGTTGATCAGCTGTCACTGAATTATATAATAAATATGAAAATCAAATAAAACTACGTTTAATTTTTATATAATTAATAAATATTATTAATGTTGAAATCTTATTTTGTAGTTATATTTTTTTATTACCTTCTGAACATACAAAATGACAAAGATGTCACTATTGTGCTCTGGATCTTTAAGAAGAGTTTCAATAAATTTCTCATTCCACTCCAAACCAAATCTTCTCTTGGCAATCTCAGCAGAGAACACTTTGTCTGTTTGTGATTCATCTGCAGGTTCCTCTCTCTTCTTTAATAGATTAGTTTCACTCACTGTGTGTTTTACTGAAACACACATGTCATTTTAATATTTTACTGGCACAGTTATTATGGTATAACAGACCCTTAGCCTACTGTCTCACATCCACATATCAATTTCAGAAGTGGATAATAATCCAGCCACTCATACACTCCTTAGACTCGAGTAAAAAAAAAAGATAAATAAAAAGTCTCCTTGCCTCTGGTCCCGAGGGTCACGGGTTCAAACCCGGCCGGGGTTGATAGATTTTTTTAGGACGGAAAAATCCAAGGAGCAAGTCCTCCGGGAGGGACTTTAAGCCATGGGTCCCGAGTCTGAAGATTTTCAGGCTCGTAAAAGACCCTTAAGCCTGAATGAAAAGGCCTTTAAGCAAAATTTACCAAATTTTCCTGTCCTAGTATTACCTTGGTTTCCTAGTTGTCAGTATGAGGCAGAACGCTGACCACGGACCACTCAAAAGACATCTATACAAAAACAAGTGTAACTAAATTAGCATGGTTCAAATTCTTCCCTGTAGGGGGAGAGCGCCTAAATCTCTGTTAAGGGAAACATGGGCTTACATATCAATTCCAGAAGTGGATAATAATCCAGTCACTCATACACTCCTTAGACTCCAGTAAAAAAAAAAAGATAAATAAAAAGTCATAATTACTTGACAAAAAATCTTTAAATAGCCAGTTTTTTCTCATTCATATCTATGTATACCTATACCTTCCTCCTTATGGGTATTATGTAAAAGAGCTAATTTATATAAAATTGTAGGCCTTCATGGCCGGTGTCTTGATTCTTGTTTAGTTGTTCTTCTGGGTAAAATGGCCATGGTCCAGTTTTGTTGAAACTCAACATTTTGTCTACTAAAAGAATTATCTCAAATAAATATATCAATAAACTTAGAGAAGAATGCACCACCAAAACATCTGGAAAGGAATGGGTAAATCTACAAGCTTATATGACATTACTACATTACAAAGGAAATCTGCAGTAGCAACATTCAGACTGCTAACGGGACATGACTGCCTGAATAAACATCTACACAGACTTGGCATAACAGATTCACCTAAATGCCCTTTTTGCAATTTAAATGAAGATATAGAAAGAAACCATCTCCTCCGTTGTCCAGCTTTTGTAGAAGAGACCAGTCTTTCTGCTAAATATTGGAGTGCAAGAGAGCAAATGATTTCATTATCAAGTGCTCGGCATTAGATACCAGCCAACCAACCAACATTTTGTCTACTACTGCAGTAGACATCTTCAGGAGATTCTATGTGTTCCCAGTGAACTCCTCAACTATTGGCTACAGACTGGCAGACTGGTGGTGTTCTCTAGGTGGTCCGTTTCATGTACGCTGTTTTCTGATTGGCTGACCCTATCCCTAGCAGCAGAAGTCATATGCTTGGTCCTAGTGTTTTGCATGCCACCACCTAGTCTTCTCCATTTGCCTGTCTATTCATCTCTCTTTGTTTCAAAAATTGTCCTAAGAATTTTTTTCTCAAATACTCATAATATTTTCTCCTCCCTTAAAGTAAGAATCCATGTTTCGCATCTATATAATACATAACTGGAATAACAGTTTTATATATTTTCAGTTTAACTTTTTTGAGAGAAGTTGGGATGACTAGAGTCACAGTAATTCATAATAGCATGCATTTCCAGAATTGAGCCTATGTTTAATTTATTTTTGCACCTCATTCCTGTTTGTAATTATTGATCCTAGGTACTTGAATTCAGCCACTTCTTCAAAATTTCTCCATTTTGTCATTAACTGTTCATTTCCATTATATAATGTATTTATATGCATGACCATACATTCAGTTTTATAGATGTTTACTTACTTCCAGTCCCAATTTCTTAGTGTGACTCAATAATGTGTGTGTGTGTGTCTGTTGGCCCTTAGTATCACCTTTGTATCTTCTAATAATACTACATCATCAGCATAAACTAACAGCTTATTAATACAATTGACTTTTAGGCCTTTTTCATCCTCTAATGATTTAATGGCATGTTCTAGTACAAAAATGAATAGTAGAGGAGGTAGTGCATCTCCTTGCTTTAACTCATTGTGAATTTCAAAAGTATCTGAAAACTGTTTGCCTACACGCACCCTAATCTTTGTGCCATTTAGACGGATTTGAATAAGTCTAGCTAATTTTTAAGAATTCCGAACTCCAGCAGCATACTGTATAACTTCTTCTTTTTAAATGACTCATATGCCTTTTTTAAGTCTACATACAGTAGATGTACGGTGCCATTCCCTTTTATTTTCTAAAATCTGTTTTTTACTAAATATCTGATCTATTATATTTAATTAATGTTGGGAAGTAAACATTATGAGGTATAATCATTAAAAATCATCGGAGAACATATTGTTTAAATAACTCACCTCATAGGATTCATGCTTCCATGAAATCGCGATTTCAAACATAATCATGTTCATCGTCAGCCATAACTCCGACTGTTGAAATTCTTCGGCCGTCAACTATTCTATTGTCGCCATCTTCAGTGCTGCTATCTATGGTTGAATTTATGAACTTCGAAATCAATGTAATTTCGTTAGGGATATCAAAATTCATTGATCTATTTTTTGTTTTTCTGAATGTATATTTTTTCCCAAACTGTCAATTCCAAAGGTTTCTCTACTTGTTTTAAAAGTTTAGCTTCTCTTCCAATTTTATGATGTTCTAATAAACTATGTGCAGCAATTGCAGATTTTTCAATTTCACAATTTTTAATATTTCTGAAATGTTCTTTTGTCCGAATTTCCAAATTCCTTTTTGTTTTTCCTATATATAGGAAAAACAAAAAGGAATTTGGAAATTCGGACAAAAGAACATTTCAGAAATATTAAAAATTGTGAAATTGAAAAATCTGCAATTGCTGCACATAGTTTATTAGAACATCATAAAATTGGAAGAGAAGCTAAACTTTTAAAACAAGTAGAGAAACCTTTGGAATTGACAGTTTGGGAAAAAATATACATTCAGAAAAACAAAAATAGATCAATGAATTTTGATATCCCTAACGAAATTACATTGATTTCGAAGTTCATAAATTCAACCATAGATAGCAGCACTGAAGATGGCGACAATAGAATAGTTGACGGCCGAAGAATTTCAACAGTCGGAGTTATGGCTGACGATGAACATGATTATGTTTGAAATCGCGATTTCATGGAAGCATGAATCCTATGAGGTGAGTTATTTAAACAATATGTTCTCCGATGATTTTTATCTGATCTATTGTTGACTCAGTAATTTTCTACAGAATTCATTATTTAAATTTGTATCTTTCTTGACAAAGTCAATTGCATATGTTGTCCTTTACGGGGTGGGGGGGGGTAGGTAATGCAATGCATACATTTAAAATAAGAATATTTTCTTACCTATGATATTTGTTTTATACGAACAATCAGACAAACATGAGCAGGAATCATTATCATCTTCACAATGTGTAACAAACATTATTGGTTCACTTTTGTATGATGGTAACTCCAATTGTTGAGAAATGATAAAATCAAAATTCCATTTATCTGAATTTATTAGTGATTGTAAACACTGTTCAAAACCATTAGCTTCTGTAACCTCAGGAGATTCTGGCAGATATTTTTTAAACACTGGAGAAATTCTATATTTTCTTTTGGGAATTTCTACATTATTTGAATTTTCTCCATTCTGAGATTTATTACTTTCCAAATCAATGAATTCCGTACTTTCTACATTAATTTTTCGAATTTTATCCCCCTTACAACCTTTTGAATTTAGATTCAAATCATACTGTGAGTTCATTTCAGCATCTTCTATGTCAGAATCATATCTTACATTATGAAATGATAGGACCATTTGTATAATATTGTTTATGTAATTGTAAATAGGAAGCATTAATCGGTATTTAATTTAAATAAATGTACCATTTTATATTCATTAAAACATTTATGCCTAATTTATACAATGACAATATTTACAATTTTATCTTCAGATTGTTGCCATAGGAAACGCATTCAATTGTCATTATGTATAAATTACAACTTCATATACCTAATTTGGCTTTAAAATTAATATCTACAGCATGAATCTTGATCGTTAAAAATTATATTTATTTGTGTTTCAGTAATATTCAAATTTGAAATTACCGCTAAACAAAATGGCGACTTTACTCTGCACTTGTAAAGAGGTTAGGATCAAAGAGTAAAAGTGTACCAAATTCCATCATCCAAAGTTCTAAGCTAAGTGGCAATGCCCTTGTGAAGGTCAGTGTATGCGGTATTCGATTGGGCAGGTTATATTAATTAACACTTCTTTTCTCGTCTCAGGTGAATCGTATAAGAGCAGTCGTAACCATGGGCCGGAAATTCTGGGTTGGCGGTAATTGGAAAATGAATGGCGATAAGAAAGGCATTGAAGAAATATCAAAATTCCTAACTGCTGGGCCTTTAGATCCAAATGTTGGTAAGGTTACGCCTATTTATATTTTCCGGTAAGTTCAATTTTGGTTAATTATGAACATTAAAATGTTGACTTGTTTTAATTTCTTAACAGATGTCGTGGTAGGAGTTCCATCAATTTACTTGGAATATGCAAAAGGCATTCTTCCATCAAATGTAGCCCCTGCTGCCCAGAACTGCTATAAAGTTCCTAAGGGTGCATTTACAGGTTAGTATGTGTATTAGGCCTGAAAATGCCATAATTATTTAACCTTCAACATAGTTAGAGGTGATTCTATGCTAGGTATCAGTCTACATAGATGCTTCAACATATGGTACATTTCTTTAGGTACTTTTTTTGAATCACTATGCATTAGGTCTACCAAAATCACTCTTCTATAAGCAAATGAGATGGATAAGGTTGAGAACGGGTGCACACAAATTCTTCTAAGTTCTACAGAATCGCAGTGCTCGTGCAGGAGTTTCTGTAATGGTTAATGTAGCTTCCGGTAGATGGCTCTGAAGTCGGCATTACCAACTTTGGGAATAAATTCTCAAAATGTTAAAAAAATTGACTTAAATTAATTTCCCAATTCCTAACCTAACAAAACAATTTACATGCATATTATTTATTCCCAAATGCAAAAAAAAAAATGCACGTAAACTAACTTCCCATTTCCCGCCCTAACAAAACAATTTACATGAATATTATTTAATAAACTATAAACTAATTTTACGTACACTAACACTAAATATGGTTTGGAATTATTTTCAAATGTTGGTAACTCCAATGTGAGAGCCACCTAGCAGATGTTACATGAAGCATTTCTGCGCCTGTAGAACTCAATGTACAATATTTGCATAATTTAGAAATATTTAAAAATCGTAAGAAATGTTTATAAAATGGTTCCAAAATGTTTAAAATAGTACAAAACATTGTTATAAATGGTTGAAAAATGTTCAGTGCATCAGTGGCATAAGAATGTTAGCTGGAAAATTGTGTGCATCTTAAAGTCAACCTCAGCCAATGAGATGATCAGAAATAACATAGGATTTCAATTATGTCTATTGGCCCAAGTTTACCTATCCGGATTCTATTCTGTAGGCCTAAAATCAAATAAATGTTTTTCTTCAAAATTAATGCCTTTTGGATTTGACTGTTTATATGAGAACAAAAAAAAAAGAATGAGGATTCTATGCCAGGAGCCCTCCTATATTAGTCATTATTCAAACAGAATAACCAACTTTTCATTATGGTATGCCAGGTTATCTAATAAACTGTAAACTAATCTGGTATACCCTAACTTGCCTATTTTCTCACCCTAACTTGCAATAGCCAAAAAAAAAAAGGAAAAAGTTTTAAGTTGGGGTGAGTTATTTTTAGTAGCTTAAGTAGATCAATAACAAGTACTCCATAGTGCAACAGACCTAGAAGGCCATGGCCTACCAGTCGGATGCTGGCCTCACATCCACATGTGTTAATCACAGAGGTACCACTGATAAAACCAATAGAGAACATCATGATATAAGAATGAAAAATGACATTGAAACTGGAGATATCATCAAGCAAACAAATGGGGTATTACAAGGGGACCCCATCAGCCCTACACTCTTCAACATCCTCACAGCAGACTGCGAAAATATAATAAAAGGCAATCAAACAACCATAATAATGTATGCAGATGACATAGTGATTGGATTCCAAAGTAAAGCAGAAGTGCAGGAAACTGTAAATAAATTAGAAGAATGGGCACACCAAAATCAATTTGCAGTAAATGAGGACAAGACACTTCATATGTTGTTCAGAAAAGGAGAAAGGATAGCAGCAGAAGATACCATCACACTGGCAGGAAGTCTTCTAAAGACAGTCAACAGATACAAATACCTAGGTATCACCATGCAGACAACAGTGACATCCTTCAGCATACACGTCCAAGACAGAACAGCAGCATCAGCAATAAAAGTGATCTACAACATGAAGAATCTTACAAAACTAACAACAGAGACTGCAATGACACTTTTCCACACGATAGCTCCCATTGTTACATATGGAATTGATATCATGTGGCACAAATTAACAATCAGCGACCTCAACAAAATAGAGAAAGTGAAAGCAAGTTTCATGAAGAGAACCATTGGAACTGGAAAAACAGCACCATCCAGATTAATTTATGAACTTATGCGAGAAACATTTTTCATAGAAGACATCAGAATACCTCCTACCATCTACAGAACCATATCAAAAAGCAGTAAAAACCTGGGAGCAGAAACGGAAGGAAATAAATGAGGAATTTTTCACCTCCAATGCCATGACAGACAGAAACTGGACAAGAGAATGTCAGACACAAAGACATGTTGTAACCAGACTAGCGATACATGGCTTTCATCATAAAATGTGCAAAAATAAAAAAATTCCACCAGCCAACTGAAGACTGTAGATGCGCACTATGTGGTGATGAGTGTAAACTTTATCATATCACAGAGTGTAAAAACGGAACAAAATCAATTAATGAATATAGCAAGAGTGAATACAAGTGATCCGTGAAAAAGTACATAAAACTTTCAAAACTAATGCTCTTCTGAGTGCTCCTTTCTATTATTATTATTATTATTATTATTATATAATAATAATCACAGAGGTAGACAATCATCCAGCCAGTGTAAGAGTGACATATGGTCAGCATATTGGGTCCCCCAGCTATAGCTGGTTTTCTCAACCTGGAGCTGCTACTTATTGTAGCTATCCAAATTCCTCATGATGCTGGGTGGGTTCTGGTCCCATACTGGCTGAAATTCCATGAGAAAATTTCTTCCCCTATGAAAATGTGAACCAGTGCAAGTCCCTTAGCTCTGCGCCAAGGCTATTTGTCGATTGTTTCTTATGGATATACAATTTCACAAACCTCATGACATTAGCTTAGTTTTACAAAATCACAAGAACTATGAACTTTAATGAATGAGTTGGAGAAAATGCTTTAACATCTTATCTCATAAAGTTATGAACTTTATAAAGTTACAAACCTCATGTAAACACCTCATAGTATTTCCTCCCACTGTAATTTTGATTAAACTATAAACTTGATGATGTCTCAGTTTACAAAGGCCATGTCTTTTATCACAGTTATCCAAATATAAATATTGTAAAATTTTCTCTTTGCATACTAAACTAAAATAGCCTAATATTTGTTTTAAAATATGACTATAATTGTTTATTCATAACAAATAAATGTGAAAAGGAAATTTTAAATTAGCTAAGTACCAAAAATATTTATTTTAAGACAATAAAGGAAAGCTGCACATCTTCCAGAGTTTAAAATTCACTGAATGGCATCTATGAGTAGCCATTCTAAGCACTTGAATCACCATGGCACCAAGGAAGTTTTGGTTTATTGACTTTGTCACATACATCGCATTAATGACCATAAGCAACATTTTGTTCAATTTTGGTACTTAACACATTTAGAATTTTCACTCCACCATATTGGAGAATTGGACAAAATTAATATACATAATTATATTTGAAGAGAAAATTTTTTGCCCAGACTGAGACTTGAACCCTGGACCTTTGGCTTTCTAGGCCAATGCTCTACCATCTGAGTTACCGGGGTGAGTTCCAATCTAGCAAATTTTTCTCTTATATACGTTGTTATTCCCAGCACCAAATGTTAAGAAGCCTTTGCTTCTATCTTTGCAAATGGCAGCTTCTTAGTTAAGAAGACATTTATTGGGAATTTAAACACTACTTTATAAAGCCAGTAGGGCTTCTTTTGATGTTTTTTATCATTAATTTAATGCTTCTCACTGAAGGATAAATTATATTTGAAGAGAAGAATTTATCCTTCAGTGAGAAGTGTTAAATTAATAATAAAATACATTAATATACATAAATTGATGGCTTTGAGGTACTATATATCCTTTAGAAACAAAAGGTCACAGATTCAATCCCAGTAAAATTGATTCACATTCTTCAGGAAAGAAAAATTCAACATACAGGTTTATTTGGAAATGTAGTTAAAAATTTAAAAAAAAAATGTATGTTTATATGATCATAAGAACATATAATATGAAGATGCCCTACAATGCCCTTCCACTCTGCAACCATTTTCATTGGCCCTTGGTTGTTAGCAACCATACCATTCAACCTTTCATTTCTTAACAACAGAACTGTCAACCATTGCATGTGAAATGTACCTTGAAATTTTTCCCAGTGAAGCGTTGTGATCTACCAAGACCATGTCAAAAAAGTATTTGCCATTTTTAACTGCGAGGCACAGAAATAAAAGCCAAAATCCAACAATGGTAACCCACTATATGGAACAAATGAACTCCCTGCTTGTCTAAGAGTAGGGTGGAGTGAGGCAGCACATGGCATGGACAGGAGGTAATGAGGGTTATTCAATCTACCTATTCAGGAGTTGTATTACTTCTCTATAGTTTAAATGCAAGATTTGGCACTTGATTTTAGTGTCTTGCAGTTAAAACTGGGGCATGCCATAGCACAGTGGTTAAGGCACTGTGCTACAAGCCGGAAGGTCGAGGGTTCGAGTCCTGGTGGGGTCAGGATTTTTAAACTGACCCAAACCCTCTGGCAGCACCATGGCCCTGTGGTCGATTCAGCCTCTAACGGGAATGAGTACCAGACACTTGTTTTGGGGGTAAAGGCAGCTGTCACGCAGGGCTGACATCAAGTGCCGATTGTCCAGAAAAAGTGGGAGCCTTAACCTCCCACTACCTCAAGGACCTCTCGAGGCCTGTCGTTGGATCACTTTACTTTACTTACAGTTAAAACTGCAGATAATTTTTTTGGACACGGTTCTCTGGAAGAAATTTCAAGGTAGGTTTTTGGCATGCAATAGTTGACAGTTACCTTGATAGATATATAAGGAATGCATTGCTACCACAGCTACAACTTTGATCTTCAAAAAAACATATCCACAACCTCAGACCAGACCAAGTGTCATGTGTCAAGAAATTTGCTGTTGGGTCAAATATCCATCTAATATTAAATGTATGATGAATAGTTCATTAAGTCCTTAAAGCAGCCGGGGATCTTGGTGTGGGACTACTCCCTTTCTCTTTGAGATCAAATTGAAAAATACCATGACATTTTTCTTGCAGAATAGAGTTAAGTAATGACTTCTTATACAAAATATCTGCTGCATAATTTAATTAAAAATCTTGTAATCAAAGTTGGAAAGCAACCAAATTGCAGACGTTGAATATACCTTAAAGTAAGAGTCCTTGTTTCGCATCCATAATATAACTGGAAGAATAAAAAGTTTTATTTATTTTCAGTTTAATATTTTTTTAGAGAAGTTGGGGTGAGAAGAGTCCCTGTTGATGCATTCCATTTCTAGAATTGAGCCTATGTTTAAATTTTTCATGTATCTTATTCTAACATTCACATGTTTTTCTATTCCAAATTCTGCACACATATTTACTAAGTTATTTATCAATAGATTTTAAAGTTTATTGGCCCATCACAATTTAGGCACAAGATTACAAGATATTTATGAGGGTCATACTGAAAGTCGTGAGCAACCCATTGTTAAAATTCAAATTTCAACAATGTAACAAAAAACAACTGCAGGATCGTAATCTACAGACTTTATACCACAACATTGCCGTTTTGTGGTGTCATAGCTTCTATCATGTGACCACACGCAGTGTTTCCAAAATGGCAGACATCAATGTTTCGTTTCGACAGCGCGCTGTCATTGAATTCCTTGTTAAAGAGGAACAATCTGCTGTTGATATTCACCAAAGACTTCAATGTGCTTACGGAGATGCCTGCATGGGTGCCAGCAGTGTTAGGAGATGGGTGAAACATTTTAAAGATGGGAACACGAGTATCAAAGATGAGCCTCGTAGCGGTCGCCCATGCTCTGCCTCCACGGATTGCAACAAGGAAAGAGTTGATGCGCTCATTAGAGACGACAGGCGTATCACAGTGAATGAAATCGCTACAAAACTTGCAGTAGGACATAGTGCAGTGCAAGAAATGATTCACAGCTTAGGTTACCGAAAAGTTAGTGCCCGTTGGGTTCCACGTTTATTGAGTGAAGACCACAAACTTCAGAGAAGAACCATCACCCATAACCTTCTTCAGAGATTTCGAAATGAAGGTGATGATTTTTTGACGAGTATTGTGACAGGTGACAAAAGCTGGTTTCATCGCTACGAGCCTGAAACAAAACACCAGAGTATGGAATGGCACCACTTGAATTCGCCATCAAAGAAAAAAGCGAAGACAGTGCAATCTGTTGGGAAAGTTATGGGCAGCGTCTTCTGGGATGCACAAGGTTGCATTCTGGTTGAATTTCTTGAACCTGGACAAACCATAAATGCTGCCCGCTATATCCAGACACTTGTGAAGCTCCATCGTGCATTGCACGACAAACGCCCTGGAAGGAAGATCATTCTGCAACACGATAATGCACATCCTCACACTGCTCATGCCACTGTGGAGAAGATCAGGACATTTGGGTGAAAAACTCTTCCACATCCTCCCTATAGTCCCAATTTGGCACCCTCCGAATACCATCTTTTCGGTTCTGTGAAGGAGCAGATGAGAGGCCAACGCTACGAGACGCTGGAGGATATTCGGAAAGCAGTGCGTCAGTGTCTTCGAGCAGCTGGAACGGACTTCTATCATAAGGGAATTTTCAAGCTTGTAGAATGCTGGACAAAATGTGTGCAAAGAAATGGAGACTATGTTGAAAAGTAGCACAAAGGTCTGTAGATTAACATGGTGTACTTGGTTTGTCTAAAATAAATATTATGATTGTTTAAAAAAATGTTGCTCATGACTTTCAGTATGAACCTCGTATTTACTTTTGATACCACAGCACACGACATGTTTATACTCTGAATCTTACACAATATCTATGACTAGAGAATGGAACTCACTTCCTAGTCATGTTATCAGTATCGTTATTTAAATCCAAATTAACCGATATCTTAAGTTCCACACAATGTAAAAACTACCTGCATAACAGCTATATTCAGCATTTTTTTATACACCTACTAGCGTACTCCGCAGACGTTGTTCTGCCCGAACGTTCAATTCTCATGTCATAAAATTCAGAAATTAGGACATAATTAGATATTATTAAATAAGTTTGCAAGAAAACCTCTTACAGCCTTCTGTTGTGGCTCAAGAAGTGTGAATGATGACGTCACAGTCATGAACATTAGAATTGTACCCACCTTTGCAGATAAGCTAAGAACCGTCATATAACAATTATATTAGAGTGAAAAAAAAAAGATAAATTGATGAGAGTGAGTCAAAACAGTTTTTTTTTTCCTCCCCAGCTAGATTTCATTTCTGACCCATACTGGCTGACATTCCATAAGACAAATTTTTTCCCCCATAGAGACTCAAACCAGCGTAAGTCCCATAGTTCTGCGCCAAGACTTCTTGCCTTAACCACTTGGCTACGGCACGAGACTCTTGGTATCAATGAAAGACAAAAATGGTTTTTGTGAGTTATCCGTAAGAGATAAACATATGCTGTCGTGGATTTTTTTGTAGAGCTTTTTGAGATATTCAATTCTGTGTACATTAATTTTCTGTATTTCTTATGGTTTAGGCAGTGGTAAGCCATTTAAGCGTCCAAAGAGATACTTTTTTTCACATTTTCCACTACAAAGGGTGTAGGAGTTGAGTATCACAACACTCTTATAGCCTATGTTCATCCCGGGAATCTCCTGAACATTTTGCAAAAAACCCCATCACAATCGGATCAACGGTATGGCCGCACATAAAGTACGAACAAACAAATGTACAAACAAACAAACATAATTTTTATATATAAGATAAATATTCATTTAAGAAGCTTTTCTTACTTTATTTAATTTATATTCATTTTTTTGTTAGTGTTAGCTAATATTAGACCACATTGTGCATTGTTTATTCTATATTTTAATACTTACTTATATTTTGAAGAGAAAAATTTTCGCCTAGACCGAGACTCGAACCCGGGACCCTTGGCTTTCCGGGCCAAGTGCTCTACCAACTGAGCTACCGAGGCGAATTGCGATCTAGATGCAAATTTTTCTCTTATATAAGTTGTAATTCCCTCGCGCCAAATGCTTACTTACTTACTTATATTTTAATAATTTTTAAAATTGTAATAAGTATGTACTTTTTATATGATTTTATTATTCGCTGGCTGAGTGGAAGAGAAGGCATTTAGGCCTTAACTCTCATCATCATCATCTTAAGGCACGACAACTTCAAAAGTGAAAGTTTTGGCCTTCTCAACAATCCTCCTCCATGCCAATCTGTCTCTTGCCATTTTCAAATTAGTCACTTTCATTTTCCTTAGATCGTTCATTGTGTCATCCTCCCATCTGATCTTCGGTCTTCCAACAGCTCTGCCTCCTATAGGTTTCCATTTGTAGAGTTTTTTTGACCAGTCTCTGATCATCCATTCTTATCAAATGTCCAAACCAACCAATCCTGAGAGATCTTATATGGTTTACTATGTTTTGATTTTTTATTAATTTGTTAAGTTTGTTATTTGTTTTGATTCTCCAACAGTTATCAATTCCTCTATTTGGTCCAAATATTCTTCTTAAAATTTTTCTTTCAAAAATTAGTAATTTCTGTTTTATTGTTTCTTTTAGGACCCAAATTTCACAAGCGTGTGTAACTACTGGTCTAATGAGTGTTTTGTATAACCTTATTTTTGCAGTTTTTGATATTAATCTGCTTTTAAATAAGGTTCTATTTGCAAAATAAGCTTTATTCCCATTTAGGCCTTAACTCTACCAGTATAAATAAAGCATTATTATTATTAGAATTATTATTATTATTATTATTATAAGTATAATAACTAACTCACTGGCTCTATCAAACCTGTAGATTCATGCCCGCATGGACATAAGCTTTCCATACATCCCTATCTTGAGCTACTGTTTTCCAATCATCCCCTGTATAATCTACCCCTCAAATAAAGGTTAATGTTATTCTTCCAATGTTTTTATTATTCATTTCATACATCTCAATGATGGATAAATCTCATTCTTGGTATACCAACTGGGCTTTTTCCCTCTGGTTTTCCTACAAGAAATTTCCATGCCTCTCTTTCATTTCCCACTCATGCCAGATGTCCTGCCCATTGCAGTCTACGAGACTTAACTGTTCTTATTACATCTGGTTTCCTATAAAGAACATGTAGCTCACTGTTATGAAGTCTTCTCCATTTGCCTGTCTGTTCATCTCTCTTTATTATTATTGTTATTATTAGCATTATCATTATTATTATTATTCCTGTTTGTAATTATATGAATAAATAAAAAGAATTATGGAATATAGGATTTACTTAGCTGGGAATTACTAGACTGCAGATTTTTTTTCAAACAAATGTATATCGAGGATGGAAGGCAGGAGTAACTTTTGTTGTTTTGGCATGTTTTAGGTGAAATCAGCCCAGCTATGCTCAATGATGTTGGAGTTAAGTGGGTTATTCTAGGACATTCAGAGAGGAGACATGTGTTTGGTGAAAATGATGATGTAAGTTACATAATGGTTAAACTGCAGGTTGTTCAACTTTGACATGTTGACAACCAATTACACAATCTTATCAACAAAACGTAACCCATCATCAATGTATATCTCACCTCATATTTGCGGTGGTCTATATTCCTTGCCTTCAGTCCCGAGTTCAACTTGAAACTTATTGTAAAGGATGATTATATATATATATATATATATATATATATCTTCTTCTTCTTCCTTCCAAGTATTAGGCCAAGGCCTGTTACGATCCTATAGAAAATTTTCCCTCCAGCGTTTCATAGGATGGCCTAGTGATCTTCGTCCTCTTGGTATATAATTATAAACAGCTTTGGGGATCCGATTTGAACTCATTCTTTCAAGATGGTGTTTCCAGTTTAGTTGGTACTGTTTAATAAATTCCAAAATTGGCGTAGTCTTCAATTCTTTTAAGATATCGGTGTTCCTTTTCCGATCCCATCTGGTGTAACCCGCTGTTCTGCGCATGAATCTCATTTCACAAGCCGTTATTCTGCTTTCATGTTGTCTTTTTAGTGTCCATGCTTCACTACCATAGGTCAACACTGGTCTAGCCAAAGTGTTATATAAACGTAATCTAGTGTTTTTTTGTACAAGGGATGGTTTCATAACTTGATTAATAATTCCTAAACTTTTATTATAACTAGTAACTTTTTCAGGAATATCCTTTTCATCCCAGATAGAGAGATAATATCCAAGATATTTAAATTGATTAGATCTCTCTAAAATTTTATTCTGGAGACAGATTTTACTTTGTATGGGGTCCTTCCCATGAAATGCCATAATTTTAGTTTTGTTAATTGATATTTCCATATTAAATTTGGCACCTATTTTTTGTAAATTATAAATTGATCGTTGCAAATCATTTTCGGAAAGTGCCAGAAGAGCTAAATCGTCTGCAAAAAGAATAGCATCGAGTTTGAGGTTCCTATTGATGGGTATATATCCTCGTGTTTTCCTCCATTGTCCCGCGCCGTAGCCGAGTGGTTAAGGTAGGAAGCCTTGGCGCAGAGCTACGGGACTTGCGCTGGTTCGAGTCTCCATGGGGGAAGAAATTTTCTCATGGTATTTAGGCCAGTATGGGACCGGTGCCCACCCAGCATCGTGATGCATTTGGGTAGCTACAACAAGTAGCGGCTCCAGGTTGAGGAAACCAGCTATAACGGCTGGGGGACTCGACATGCTGACCACATGTCACCCCTACACTGGCTGACTATCATCTACCTCTGTGATTGACGCATGTGGATGTGAGGCCAGCAGCCGGCTGGTAGGCTAAGGGCCTTGTAGGCCTGTCGCGCCAGGAGAAGAAGTTTTCCTCCATTCATTTATTAATTTATTCATGTATATAATGAAAAGCACCGGTGAAAGTCCACATCCCTGTCTTACTCCAGTGTTGATCTTATCCCAAGAAGATAATTTGCCATCTTGTTTAACAGAGATTTCATTATCTTTATAGATGTTGAAGATATTAGTAACATATTGTTGTGGAACGTTATCATCAGCTAAAATTTGTAGTAATATATTTCTGTCTACTTTGTCAATATATATATATATATTTCTTATAGGGGCCTTTGTAATTAATATATAAAGTTAGAAATTTTCATGACTCACCTCAATAATTGTAGATTTCTTGAATACAAATTTTGATATGTTACATATAATTTTCAGTTCTTTCTTACTTTCTTTATTAGAAAGAATTTATAATAATATGTAACATATCAAAACAATATTTGAAGAGTGAGAAATGTTAAATCAATAATAAAAATATCAAAACTAGTCTTAAAAAAATCTACAAATATGGAATGAGTCGTGAAAATTTCTAACTCTATATATTAATCTTATATGACCAGCCTCATGGGCTAGTGGTTAGCATTTCTGGCTACTGTTCATGAGGTCTGGGGTTCGATTCCCGGTCAAACCATAGGGAGTTTTCCTTAAAGGGAATCATTCCTGTGGTTGCCCATGGTCTGGAATTTAGGTTAAGAACTCTCCTCGTGCTTCATTATCATTCATCCATCATATCATCGGGGTAACGTAACTCCGCCTTCTAGGCACCCCAACTTCAGAAGTGGGTTACAATTAAGCCAATGCCAGGAGAGAACACCAGAATTGTCGAAATGGCAACCTGGGGCATTGAATAATAATAATAATAATAATCATCTTATATGTACATTGCTTATTTTCTGTGTATATTTCTGATTCAATCTCTTGAAGGTAGAATAGTTTGGTTCCTAGTTTTTACACCCACAGATATGAGTTTAGATTTGGTTCAGGGCAGAGAACCAGGCAACTCTTATCAGATTTTCTCACCTAGACAAGTGTCAGAGACCACTGTCTCTATTTTCAATTAAATTCCAACTAAATTATTGTAATCAAATGGTAAAGAGAAAAATTTATGCCTGAACCGGGAATCGAACCCCGAACCTTCAGCTTTCCATGCTGATGCTCTAACCATTGAGCTAATCCAGGCTTCCTTCCTTTACCTTACTGTCTTGGTCCCACATTCAAATGCTATGAATCATCATTCACAAATACACAATGAATGACTTCTACCTGAAGAAGACATGAAGGGACTCCACATAGCTATAGCATTATTTATTAAATTAATATTAAGAAGCTAAAGCTGTTACTATGATTGAAATAAGTATATTAAAGTACACTACTAAATTATTGTAATCAAATGGTAAAGAGAAAATTTTTTTTATGCCTGAACCGGGAATCGAACCCTGAACCTTCAGCTTTTTTTCTCTTTACCATTTGATTACAATAATTTAGTAGTGTACTTTAATATACTTATTTCAATCATAGTAACAGCTTTAGCTTCTTAATATTAATTTAATAAATAATGCTATAGCTATGTGGAGTCCCTTCATGTCTTCTTCAGGTGGAAGCCATTCATTGTGTATTTGTGAATGATGATTCATAGCATTTGAATGTGGGACCAAGACAGTAAGGTAAAGGAAGGATTTATGCTTGGATGGGAAGGAAGCCTGGATTAGCTCAATGGTTAGAGCATCAGCACGGAAAGCTGAAGGTTCGGGGTTCGATTCCCGGTTCAGGCATAAATTTTTCTCTTTACCATTTGATTACAATAATTTAGTAGTGTACTTTAATATACTTATTTCAATCATAGTAACAGCTTTAGCTTCTTAATATTAATTTAATAAATTCCAACTGTTTGAGAGGAATCATTGACTCCAGCTTTTCTCGTACATCTGGTGGGGAGTGAACTAACTTTCAAATCAAATCTTGCTTGCTGGAAACTACGCATGGTTCAAAGAATTTTGAAATTTTCGATGAACAAGATTTGTTCTCTAAGGTCATTCACCCCCATCAAAGGGAGAAGAAAATCTGCCAAGAATCATTGATTTTGATCTCAAAGTTCATTCAACCTTCAACAGGGGCACGAGAAAAGTTGCTTGGAACTTCAAAATTTATTGAACCATGAAGTTTTAAGTTGTCAGTGATCAAATTTGATCTCAGATTTAAGCAAAATTGCAATGGAAAGTAACACTATGAGGTAATTTAATATTTATAAATGAGTTGGATAAAATGTTTTAAATCTCACATTATAAAGTTCTATGTTTTCACGGTACTGGTTTCAAATGCCTTTTTGCATTCATCTTCAGTCAAACTCCAACTGTTGAAATTCTGCCATTACCACCATCTTCCGAACTGCCATCTGGTGACAATTTTATGAACTTGAAGATTAAAATTCATGGATCTATATTTGTTCTTCTGAGTGTATATCTTTTCCCAAACTGTTAATTCCAAAGGCTTCTCTAAATTTTTCAAAAGTTTTGTTTCTCTTCTATTTATGTGATTCCCTAGCAAACTATGAGCTGCAATTGCAGATTTATCAGTTTCACCATTTTTAATATTTTGTAAAGTGTTCTTTTGTATGAGTCTCTAAATTCCTTTTAGTTTTCCCTATATATGATTTCTTGGATAAAAACATTTCATCCGACTCATTAAAAGTTGAAATTTAGGTGAGAATGTGGTCGATAATCTCTGAATTATGTCCAGGTGAGAAGATCATATTTTATGGGCTGAGTTTCAGATTCTTATTTTCATTCTGTAGAAGTGAAGATATTTCAGATTTCGGATATCAACAACATTCCATTGTGTTTACCAACTTGTGCCTTATTTGCAGTTGGTATCTGACAAGGTAGTGCATGCACTGGAATCTGGTTTGAATGTCGTGGCGTGTATCGGAGAAAAGCTGGACGAACGTGAAGGTGGCAAGACAGAGGAAGTTGTATTTCATCAAACAAAAGCCATCGCTGACAAAATCAAGGACTGGAGTAAGGTTGTTATTGCTTATGAACCTGTGTGGGCTATCGGCACTGGCAAGACTGCAACTCCAGACCAGGTTAGTGGCAATAATTCAATCTGTTTTTAATTATTTTACCATATTAACATAAATTTGGAATTAAGTGAAATTACTTTTTAAAATATTATAAAAGATTTACTGTTCTAAAACTTTACTTCCCAACATTAATTAAATATGTTCTAAAACTGTTTAATTTTTTCAAGAATTTGTGTTCATAAATGTTATGTAATGCACTCAGCATCAAGTTCACATTCATGTTGACAAATGACAACAAAATGTCAAAATTGATTTTTTGACTGATATAATGTCGCTGATACTCCAAAAACCTCGTCACTTCACCAGCAGCTAAATTTGAGTTTTTGACTATTCTTTTTGCAGATGATTTAGCTCTTCTGGCACTTTCCGAAAATTATTTGCAATGATCAATTTATAATTTACAAAAAATAGGTGCCAAATTTAATATGGAAATATCAATTAACAAAACTAAAATTATGGCATTTCATGGGAAGGACCCCATACAAAGTAAAATCTGTCTCCAGAATAAAATTTTAGAGAGATCTAATTCATTTAAATATCTTGGATATTATCTCTCTATCTGGGATGAAAAGGATATCCATGAAAAAATGACTAGTTATATTAAAAGTTAGGGAATTATTAATCAAGTTATGAAACCATCCCTTGTACAAAAAACACCAGATTACGTTTATATAACACTTTGGCTAGACCAGTGTTGACCTATGGTAGTGAAGCATGGACACTAAAAAGACAACATGAAAGCAGAATAACGGCTTGTGAAATGAGATTCATGCGCTGAACAGCGGGTTACACCAGATGGGATCGGGAAAGGAAGACCAATATCTTAAAAGAATTGAAGACTACGCCAATTTTGGAATGTATTAAACAGTACCAACTAAATTGGAAACACCATCTTGAAAGAATGAGTTCAAATCGGATCCCCAAAGCTGTTTATAATTATATACCAAGAGGACGAAGATCTCTGGGCCGTCCTATGAAACGCTGGAGGGAAAATTTTCTATAGGATCGTAACAGGCCTTGGCCTAATACGTGGGAGGAAGAAGAAGAAAAGAGTCTTGTGAATTCAAATACTCTATCCTCAACTGTATACGAAACCTTAATGAACAAAATGTATTGCACATTGTTCATTAAGATTTCGTACACAGTCGAGGATCATGTATTTGAATTCACAAGACTAAAAAACTCAAATTTAGCCGCTGGTGGAGTTACGAGGTTTTGGAGTAACATATATATCTCTTAGCTTCTGTACAAAATAAGGTTTGTGATGACTTAAATGCTGGTTTCCCTGGCACGGTCACAAATCAATCAGATTTAACATCTCACCTATATTGAACTATTATAGGAAATGGTGAAATTAAATGTTTCTTACCTCTCCTCATATAAATCTTCTAAGTTGATCGCGATTTCGAGACTATAACTGTCTCATCCTCAGAACTTTCTTGGCGACTGGTGTTATGTCGATCGGAAGAAACTCTTCTTCTTCCCTCTGTTGGTGGACCGATGAACCTCTGGATCAGGTCAAAATTTGCAGGAATTTTGAACTTTTGAAATTTGTTTAAAAGTGTTGCAAAATGTTTTAAACGTGTTTAGTGCATCAGTGGCATAAGAAATTAAATTGAAAATTGTTTGCGACGTTAACCATACAACAGCCGAAACATTTAATTTCACCATAAATTAAACCTCATAGTGATTAATTCATATAAAAGTTAAATATTATAGGAAATATCACTATGAGGTTTCATTTAAAATTAAAATTAAATTCTTTTTTCTTCACCTCATATCCTGTCTTCTAATTAGACAAGTTTCATAACCTTGGTAGTTACATCTTCAATAGTTACACAACCAATATTCTGTTGTCCAGGAGCACTGCTTTTTACTCCATCTGTTGGTGCACCAATGATAAAAAAATTAATGGAGAAGATTGATTGGGAGGTTCATCGGTTCATCAACAGATGGAGTAAGTAGCAGCACTTCTGGACAATATATCAGTAATATAAGTACCGAATATGTAGCCGCTAAGGTTACAAAACTGGTCTAAGAGTCGGTTTCACCAACAGAGGTAACTGTTTTTATTATTAATTGCATACATCTCAATGATAGATAAATCATGGTAAAATCAAATGTTTCTTACCTCTCCTCATACAAATCTTCTAAGTAGATCGCAATTTCGAGACCATAACGGTCTCATCTTCAGTACTATTTTGGTGACTGATGTTATGTCAATCGGAAGAAACTCTGGCATTTATAATGTAATGTATAATTCCAAAATATGTCTTCTTAATATAGGAGCCACCATTTGCAAAGATAGAAGCAAAGGCTTCATAGCATTTGGTGGGTGGGAATTACGACATATATAGAGGAAAATTTGCATTTAGATCGGTACTAGCTCAGATGGTAGAGCACTTGGTCTAGAGAACCAAGGGTCTTGGATTCAAGTCCCAGTCTGAGTGTATAATTTTTCTCTTCAAAAATAAGAGGTGACTGTATTAAGCCAGTTTAAGCTGTGCATTATACAAGGGGAAACTGACATAATACAATTACCACTGTTGGCGAAACCGACCCTAATTAGAAGACAGAATATGAGGTGAGGTGAAAATAATTTTATTTTAAATTACAAAAAAAAAAAAAAATTTAAATCTAACTTATATTTTGTTTTCTCTCCAGGATTAGTTTCAAGGGACTCCCCTCATCATCAACAGGCATCTAACTGTGGTAGTTCATGTCTCCTCCCTCTGTTGATAAACTTCACAATCAAATATTTTTCCACAGAAATTTAAAAATTCATTACTTTAAAAACTAATAAAAAGTGAGTCATTAAATCTTACCTCATAACTCCGTGATCTTCAAGCACAGTACCACAGTTTCAAGAGGCATCCCTCTCATCTTCAGCCATCTTTATGACTGTTGAATTTTAGTTTGCACCTTCATTTTCAAAGTTGCCAATTGGTGTTGATCTGATGAACTTTGAGATCAAATCTTACCCGCTGGGAATTTCAAAATTCATGTATCTAAATTTGTTCATCTTTTTCCAAACTATCAAATCCAAGGGTTTTGCCAAATGTTTCAAAATTTTGTCTTCTTTTCAATGTTATGACTCTAGCAAACTATGAGCTGCAATTGCTAATTTTTCAATTTCACCATTTTTAATTTTAAATACTGTGCTTGAAGATCACGGAGTTATGAGGTGAAATTTCACAACACACTATTTACTAGTTATTAACTTGAAAACCTCATAATGTTATTTCCCATAATTAATTTATGAAAATTCATTACTTTATCTTTTTGGATATAGATTTTTTTTTTCACAAACTGAGTTTCAGTTGTTCCATTAATTTTGAGACTTGAAGGAGTACCAACTGTTGAATCAAGTATTGCGAGTGCAATAATTTCCCCCAATTTATTAGGAATTGATCTTAAGTTGGCATATGCATATAAAAAGTATAATTCTGGTTGAATGTGTTAGATACCAGCTGAAGATAAGGAGAGTTTAATGTTTTTATTATTAATTTCATACATCTCTTCTAATATGATTTATCCATCATTGAGATGTATGAAATTAATAATAAAAACATCGAAAAAAGCCGTACTTGCATTTATAATATGTATTATTCCCAACTATGTCTTCTTAATACAGGAGCTGCCATTTGCAAAGATAGAACCAAAGGCTTCATAGCATTTGGTGGGCGGGAATTACAACGTATATAGAGAAAAATTTGCGTTTAGATCGGTACTTGCTCAGGTAGCTCAGATGGTAGAGCACTTGGTCTAGAGAACCAAGGGTCCCGGGCTGAGCGTATAATTTTTCTCTTCTAATATGATAAGGAGAGTACCTTGAAACTAGTCCTGGAGGGGGAAAAAATGAGGTGAGGTGGTAAAAAAAATCTCCTGGCATGACAGGCCTAGAAGGCCCTTAGCCTACCAGCCGGCTGTTGGCCTCACATCCACATGTGTCACTCACAGAGGTAGATGATCATCAGCTAGTGTAGGGGTGACATGTGGTCAGCATGTTGAGTCCTCCAGCCATTGCAGCTGGTTTTCTCAACCTGGAGCTGCTACTTAATGTAGCTACCCAAATGCCTCACGATGCTGGGTGGCTACCGGTCCCATGCAAGGCCGAAATGCCATGAGAAAGTTTCTTCCCCATGGAGACTCAAACTAGCGCAAGTCCCATAGCTCTGCGCTAAGGCTTCCTACCTTAACCACTCGGCTATGGTGCGGGACTGTGAGGTGTTAAATCTTATTAATTTACTGGATGATTTGTATTGTAGGCTCAAGAGGTGCACAAGAAGCTTCGAGAATGGCTGAGCAAGAACGTCTCGGAGCAGGTAGCACAGGACACTCGTATTGTGTATGGTGGTTCTGTCACAGGCGGCAACTGCAAGGATCTTGCAAAGGAAGCTGATATAGATGGCTTTCTTGTAGGTGGTGCATCACTCAAGCCAGAGTTTGTTCAGATCGTTAATGCAAAGAATTAATTATCACCAAAAGAGAGAGAGGGGACATTTATTGTAATTAATAGAAGAAGTAACACAGCTATAGTTTGGGATACTGTTTACTCACATAATTCTCCAAATGTATGAATGTAGCTAGAATCAAATTATTGTAGGGGTAATTGTGAGATATAAGCATGCGTTGGTTATTTTTATTTGTGAAGAACAACTTAAGTTCAAATGTACTGTATTGAGAGATTAATATTATGGTAAAAACCTCTGTTAAAAGACCACTGACATTTCCATAATACAGTCAACTTCCATAAGTCAATTTTTTGATGTTATATTTAGTTTTACATGTTCTAGCCCTGAACAAATTAAATTTTTTTTAAAGAAAAATTAACACTTGAATCAGGAATCAAACCCCCAGACCTCTGACTTTGTAAATCAGCTAGCAGTCCATTACACCATTCAAGACCAGTAAGATTATTGTGTAAGTGAAAAGAAAATTTAGCGGTTGCAAGCTATCTGCCTTCGGACATAAGAGAATTGTATAAGTGGAAAGAAAATTTAGCGGTTGTATCAGGTCTTGAATGGTGTAATGGACTGCATGCTGATGTACAGAGTCAGAGGTTAGGGATTTGATTCCTGGTTCAAGCATTAATTTTTCTTCTTTTCAAAAAAAATTCATAAGTCAAACTCCGATAACTTGAATTTTCTATATTTCAAGGTAATTTTAGTTTCCCAATGGTATCGTATATTTGGTACAAATGGGGAATGAAAGACCGGCATGGAAACTCCTTGTAGGAAAACCAGAGAGAAAGCATCCAGTATGTAGGCCAAGAATGAGTTGAGAGAATAACATTAACCACGATTTGATGGAGATGAATTGTACAGGGAATGATTTGGAAACTTTAGCTCAGGATGGGGATGGATGGAGAGCTTATGTCTACCTTCCTCTTATAACTTCAGCATGGAGAGCTGTAAGTTTGAGGTTTGATTCCCAATTCAGGCAGATATTTTTCTTTATTTAAGAAAATTGTATCACCTCACTTCATCCTTCTTCTTATTAGACCAGTTTCAGGACCTAATTAGGTTCCATCCTCACTACTTTGATGACCATTATGTCATCTTGAAGAGCTGCCTTCTGCTCCTTCTGTTGGTAGACTGAAAAACCTCCAAATCATCACTTTCCCCGGGAATTTCAAAATTCATTAATTTCTCTTTTTTTTTTAATGTAGATTTTTTTCCCAAACTGTGAGTTCTTTAGGTTCTCTATCTTGTTTTATTAATTTATCCTTTCTTTCAATTTGATGTTTTTCTGATCACTCATGGGCAGTCAATGCAGATTTTTCTACCTCCCCATTTTTGACATTTCTGAGATGTTCAGATATTTTTCTCTTTCAATGTTTTTATTATTAATTTAATACTTCTCAGCGATGGAGGAACGAATTATATTATTTTCCCCGTCTGAGCATATATTTTTCTCTTCAAATATAATTTCTCTTTGTTAATTATACTAGCACAGTTGTGTAATATAAGTTTATTTCTATAAAAATGTATGTCCAGATGGAAGTTCTATGCGAGTGTGGTCTTTTAATAAAGTAATATTTATATTTAATTAATGTTGGGAAGTAAACATTATGAGGTATAATCATTAAAATTCAGATGAATTTTAAAGTAATATTTGTTTATAATGTTTAAGGATTGTGATTATGAGTGGTCCTCAAGACAATCAACATGCAAGAGAGAGACCCAGTATTGTCAACTAGACAGATTGCACTGTTTTTATAATGATAAAAATTGTCTATTACTTAATAGGTTAAATACTTATATCTCTAATAATACAATAACAAATTGGAAAGTTTTAAATGGCTTTCAAAAACTTTTTAAAAGAATCAAACACAATAATTAGCATAACATTTTAAAATGTAAAATTGACACCTGAGACATTTGCAATTCAAAAGCTATACATGTAGGAATAATATAAGAGATGGAACAAGACTCTACTGGCAAATTTTCACAGGTTGTTCAGGAATGTTGTCTGAGTGTTAATAAAAGGAACCCATGAAGAAATATGTTAAGACGTGTATCATGTCCTTTGGACCGTGTTAAAATGGTTTCTGATAGATTATAAAGAAAAATAAAAAAATTAATAAACTAATTAATAAATAATATATACCAAGAGGACGAAGATCACTGGGCTGTCCTATGAAATGCTGGAGGGAAAATGTTCTATAGGATCGTAACAGGCCTTGGCCTAATACTTGGAAGGAAGAAGATTAATAAATTACAATAGGAAGTAACATTATGAGGCTCTTCTTAATAAATAAAGTGAATCTGGTCATCTTCCTCATAAATACTTGATGTTTCATTGGACATAGTTTGATATGTTGTCCATACCATTGTCAGCTTATCCAAACTGTTGAATTTATTTTTTCAGTTGGAATTTGACTGAAGATGGAAGTAATACTATACTAAGAATTAAATGAATCGTGATTTCTTCTTACCTCATACTTCTATGTTTTTTTTAAACACAGCACTTCACAGCTGACGATGCTGACAATGGGTCGCCGATACTGCAGTGCTGTGTTTAAAAAAAACATAGAAGTATGAGGTAAGAAGAAATCACGATTCATTTAATTCTTATTAATTGAACCTCATAATGTTAAAAATTTCCAAATTTAATATATAAATACTATACTTTTGAAATCGGTATCATGAAGACACACAACTTTATGAGGTGAGATGTTAAAGCATTTTCTCCAACTCATTCATTAATGTTGAATTTAGTTGTCGGCCCTGGATGTTGACCCAAAACTTGTAAATCAAATCTTTTTCCCCAGGAATCTCAAAATTCATAATCCCATTTTTTTAAATTCCTGGGGAAAAAGATTTGATTTACAAGTTCTTCAATCAAACAACAGGTGGAGTGGGAGTTGACATCCAGGGCTGAAATCTTAAAATTTAACAGTCTGAACAAATTGACAATGATATGGACAACATATCAAAACATGTCAAATGAAACATAAATATTTATGAGGTAATATGTACCAGACTCACCTTATTTATTAAGAAGAACCTCATAATGTTACTTCCTATTGTAACAGTTATTAAAGCTTGCAGGTTAGAATGGCTGGGGCATAAGATGAGGATGATAGATAATCGAATAGTTACAAAGATTTTAGAAATAAAATCAGAAAGAAGGAGACAAGAGGAAGACCCAGATTAAGATGGATGAATGATGTTTAGGATGACCTCATTAAATTAGGAGTGGAAAAATGTAGGCAAAAAGCAATAGAAAGAGCTGAGCTGTGTGGGCATCGATTGTTAAGAAGGCTATGTCAAACTCTATCATTACACCAAATGAAGAAGAAGAAGGATTCCTTATATCAAAACACTCAGACAACATCCCTTAATAACCTGTGAAAGTTTTTCGGTAGGATCTGTTCCATATGTATTTGGAGGTCTTAACCTTTTTATTCTTAAATCAAATTTGAGTAGAAAACAATATTGTTAGGATATTTATCAAGTGATGTGAATATATTGTGTGGAGAGGTGTTGTGTGTTTGTGTGAATGTGTTTAGTGTAGGATAAGGAAAGGCAATCAGCGGAGACGAGTCACTGCCATGTTGATTCTTGTACATAGAGATGGTTAGCCTTGTAACCACACATATTGTACATAAAAAGATCATTCTCTTGTATACATTTATATCTTCTATTTTTTTTTTGTATTTAGAAAATAATCTTTAAACAAATGAAGGGATTGATAAATAATGTTATAATGTTAAGATGGCTGCCGTAGTTAGGAGTTTAACGACTTGGACTCAAAAAAAATACTCTATTATATATTCTATAGAGTGTCCCAATAAGAACACCGGATTTGAATTGGCCGCCATTTTTTTACTATGAGGTTGGCAGCACTCTACCTACACTTTTTGTTTTCTATATTTGTTGCAATTACTGGATATGGAGCGCTACACTGCTGAATAACGAGTTTTAATTGTGAAAATTCATTACCAGAATGGTGAGTGTTATGCTCAAACTGTTTGAAGGCTTTGTACTGGCTACCAAGGTCATGTGACCTGACACCGTGCGACTTCTTTCTTTGGGGGTTTCTCAAATCACAGGTTTATGAACACAATCCCCGAACCATACAAGACCTGAAGCAGGAAATTCAACGTGTCAGCGCCGAACTCCAGGCGCAAGACTGTAAAAGTAATCACAAATTTCATGGACAGAGTCATTAGCTGTAGAGCATCTCGTGGTGGACATATGCCAGATGTCATTTTCCATACTTAAATCGGAACGTATACCCTTTGTGTTCATGTATAAATATATGTCATTTCTTTCAAATATAGTTTATTTTGTGCATTATTAAATCCGGCGTTCTTATTGGGACACCCTTTATAATTTAGTTGGATAAAATGTTTTTAAATCTCACCTCATAAATTTCCATGTATTTACAATGTCCTTTCAAAGTCCTTTGCCTTCGTCTTCAGTCAAACTCCAACTATTGAAATTTTGCCATTACCACCATCTTCTGAACTGCCAGGATTTATGAACTTTGAGATTAAATTTTGTTTGCCAGGAACTTCAAATTTCATGGATCTGTATTTGTTCCTCTGAATGTATTTCTTTTTCCAAACTGTTAATTCCAAAGGCTTCTCTAAATAATTCACTTGGAAGAGCATTGACATAGAGAGTCAAAGGTCCTGGGTTCAAACCCCAGTCTAGGCGTATATTTCTTTTCAAATATAATTTGTCCATCATTAAGATGTTTAAAAACGAATAATATTAACATTGAAAGAAGCACTACTGGCTTTATAAGTAATGTTTAAATTCCCAATAAAATGTCTTCTTAATAAAGAAGCCGCCATTTGCAAAAATTGTAGCAACGGCTTGTAGCATTTGGGGTTAGGGAGTTAACTATGTAGAAGAGAAAAATACGCGTTTAGATTGGTGGCCTAGGTAGCTCGCTTGGAAGAGCATTGACATAGAGAGTCAAAGGCCCTGGGTTCAAACCCCAGTATAGGCATATATTTTTCTTTTGAAATATAGCTTCTCTAAATGTTTTCAAAGTAGTTTCGCTTCCAGGTTTGTGATTATCTAGCAAACTATGAGCTGCAATTGCAGATTTTTCAATTTCACCATTTTTAATATTTCTAAAGTGTTCTTTTGTATGAATCTCTAAATTCATTTAGCTTTCCCTGTACACTTGCTTGCAGTCATTACAACTAATTTGATAAAGTCAAGATTTTTTTATTATCTGGGACTTCAACTTTTTTATTAGTTATTAGTATATTACCCAGACTAAATTTGTTAATCAGTGCCGATGTAATATTGGATTTGTTAATTTTTTAAAAATTTCCTGTGTGTTTCAGGATGGTAAGTAATTTTCTTGAATTGTTTCCCTTCCTTAGAATTAGATTGTAGGGTGGAGTACTCTCTATTATACAAATTTAATCATTAATTTAATTCCAATTTAATTATTGTTTCGATCCAAATTTTGAAATTTTACATGTTTGTGATAAGGGTAAGAAGTTAGATCTTTTGGAGGCTGTAGAAATTAATAAATTTAAAAATAGTAACAAACTGTTAAATTCTCAACTTGATTTGAATGAATCCCCTTTGTTAAATTTAAAAATTTAAATAAATATTGTTGTTATATTATTTTTGGTCTGGACATCTTACCTCAATATTAATGTTGATTTGTTCTTGGAAATGTTTCAAAACAATTCTGTTTTATCGTCAGCTTTCCCAGACTGATAAAACAGAATTGTTTTGAAACATGTCCAAGAACAAATCAACATTAATATTGAGGTAAGATGTCCAGACCAAAAATAATATAATTAAAATAACCTCAAAATATAACTTCCTAAAATTAAATATTGTTGTATTGTTGCTTAGAACAGTTGGAACACAATTCATAATTTGTTAACATGTCTGAAGAAGGTACAGTGTACCGAAACAACTGTCATTGAATTATATAATAAATATGAAAATCAAATAAAACATTTTATTTTTATTTAATTAATTATATAAATTTATTTATTTAATATTATGTTCATCACTGTGATCTAATATAGCAGTTCCAGGTTGAGAAAACCAGCTGTAACAGCTAGGTGATCACATATTGCCGCTATACTTATAATAATATTAGCACTACAACCCATTTTGGGCCCAGGCCAAGTTGGAGTTTGATTGAACATGAATATAAATGGCCCTTGAAACTGGTATCGTGAAAACAAGGAACTTTACAAGTTGAGATGTCAATTTGATCCAGCTCATTTATAAGTTTAAAATGTTCATTTTATTAAATTCTGACATCTTACTTAAGAATGCTCAGGGGAGATTGCTAAAGTCAGTTGAGTCAATTTAAAGCATAAAAATGTCCAAGTTGTTAACATAAGGAAGCAGTCTGTTTTGTAATATTTAATTTTTTCTATTTCCAATGCATGTCTAAATATAACATTGATAATGTAATCCTGAATGTAAGATTTCAGGAAAAAAACCAATTAATTAAATCTATCTTTTATTGAACAATTCTGAGATAGAATCAATTTTTAAGGATGAAAGATTACTGAAAAATAAAGTTGCATGAAAGTGGAAGTTTTAAACTTTATCGAAAAGAAAAAAAAAGTTTATTCTTCATGTTTAAAGAGGTTAGATATTGTATTTCTTAATAAGAATAAAACATTTCTGTAAATATTCAGAGCATGAACAAGTATTTGAATGGTACTAATGTAATTACGGCATTCTCTTGGCCCACGATATTCAATTTTCTATAAACTGTAATATATTTTAAACTTATCTTAAATTTTTCAAAAAATTGCTTTTATTATCCAGTATATAAAATAATTTATCAAAAATTCATGGGAAGTGACATTATGGGATAAATGTCAATTGAGTAAAAATATGAATTGGAAACTATAAAATTTGATTTCGAAGTCATTATTGTCATTTGAATCAAATTCTGAACCTTCAGCTTTACACGCTGTTTGGGGTTCAATTTCCGGTTCAGGCAAAGAGAAACTTGACCATTAGAACGAAAAAAACATATTAGAAATGTAAAAAAATATAGTAGAAAAATATGCAATAGCTGTCCACGTCTGGTCAGAGAAATGTAAAATTGATGTGAATGCAAAAATATTAAAACAGTTGGAAAATACAAAAGAACTCACAGTTTGGGAGAAAATTTACATAAAGAAGAACCAAAATACGATTATGAATTTTGAATTATTAATAAATTACAATAGGAAGTAACATTATGAGGTTCTTGTTAACCCTTTAGGTTCCATGAGCTGATTAGATCGGCTCTGATGCTTCTGTCCATTACCTGCCAAATAATATACTTAAACTATTTGCAAAGCTGATCACATCGGCGGATGCAATTTAAATCTCTGACACAAAAGATTTTAACAGTGGCATGCAGAGCGTTGATAAATAAGGGGGGCCACCCTGTATTGTAGTTGGTTAAGGAAATACACTATAAACCGGAAGGTCGAGGTTTTGAGTCCCAGTGGGGTCAGGATTTTTAAACTGACCCAAACCTTCTGGTGGCACCATGGCTCTGGGATTGACTCAGTCTCTAAAGGAAATGAATACCAGATGCTTGTTGTGGGGTAAAGATGGCCATCATGCAGGGCTGACATTGAATGATTGTCTAGAAAAAGTGGGAGCCTTAACCTCCTACTGTCCCAAGAGTCTTCTTTGCCATGTAATGGGATCACTTTACCTTTTTTTTTACCACTTAATAAATAAGGTGAATCTGGTCATCTCACCTCTTAAAATAAGATTTATTAGGTAAGATGAATAGATTTACATTATTTATTATTAATTTTGAAATTCCCGGGGAAAAGGATTACATTATTTATTATTAATTTTGAAATTCCCGGGGAAAAGGATTAGATTTTCAAGTTCTGTCAACCAAAAGATGATGTGGGAGTCGACATCCAGGACTGACATCATCATCCATGCAAGTATTAGGTCGTGTGGCCTGTTACGGTCTCAAAGAGGAATTTTCCATCCAGCGCTTTTTTTGACGTCCCAGCGATCTTTTGCCTTGGGAACAGTAGCGAAATATGGCTTTTGGAATTCTATGAGACGGCATTCATCCGCGGATTGGTTTGAGACTTGAAAGCAAATGTAATTTTTTTTTCGCTCAGTGGGTTGCTGGCCCAGAGGGGTATTATTGTGGGGTTCCCACTAATGTAACATTTCCTCTACATTAAGGTGATGTGGTTATACTGCCAGTACTTGGTCCTCAGAGACTAATTTGTAATAGCAGGTTGAGGATGAGATTTGGATAGGAGAGGTGATGAAATGCACGTCACTATCTCTTGCAACCCGACTGACAACATAAAATTCAATATTCTGGACAAGCTGATGTGCATAGCATATCAAACATGTTCAAATAGAACACAATGATTTATGAGGTAAGATGACTCTAGATTCACCTTCTTTATTAAGAAGAACCTCATAATGTTACTTCCTATTGTAATTTATTGATGCAAATTAACCCCCAATGTGAATGAAGGATCACACTTGTTATTGGTCAGCAAGTTCATTGCAGCTAGCCAGGGGATGGTTTATACCAACCTCCCCATGTAATGACAGGTCAGTTTGAGCAAATAAAAATAGTTATATACTGGAAAATATGAGTTGTTTCTTAACCTTGTAGGAATTTAGAGGCCTAATGTAAATGTATAATGGATATTGAAATGGTAAATTAAGCGAACAGATTTGTATGTTTGCTGTAACATAGGTTTATTAAATCATGAACTAGAGGTAGAAGATTGGTATAATCTTGTGATGTTTATTGTGTGTGTGGAATGTTTGTTTTGTAAACCGCACCTCTGTCAAGACTTCTCAAAGTCCAGTCTCGAATAGTGGAGATTTTTCTTCAATTTGTGTTGCATTGGCCTTGGGATACACTCAGCTTCGTTTAAGGATACACCTGGGTATACATTCAGTTTAATACTCCTATAAATTCTGTTATTTAAACTTGTTACTAGTGGCTGTCAGATTGTTGACCCAAGTAATTTCTTCCTCGCTTACCAATAAAAGAGATTCCAAATTTCCAGTTTTCTTGAACTATTGTAGGAAATATTACTATGAGAAATTTAAAATAAAATTCTTTACACGTCACCTCATAACCTGTCCTCTTTTTATACCAGTTTCATAACCTAAATGATTGCATCTTCAATACTTCCACAGCAGATGTTCTGTCGTCTAGGAGAATTGCTTCTTACTCCATCTGGACGACAGAAATCAGTCATGAAACTACAGAAGATATAACCGTTTAGGTTATAAAACTGGTCTAAAAAAAGACGTGATATGTAAAGAATTTAATTTATTTTAAAATTCCAGTTTTCTGCAGCTGAGAATGTGTTACTTGTTAAAAATCGTATTACAGTTTTTACACAATGGGCTGTATCTCTCCACTGTCAGTTTCATCCTTTTCTAAACTATAAACCAGCGGTGGTGTATAAAACCAGAGACCTTGGGTTCAAACCCAAGTTTAGGCATACATTTTTCTCTTCAAATATAATTTACCATTAATTGCCTATAAATTGGGATTTGAACCCAAGATCTCTGGTTTTATACATCAGTGCTGGTGTATAAAACCACATACCTTGGGTTCAAATCCCAATTGATGTGTAAATTTTTCAATTCAAATATATCTTTCAGTGAAAAGTGATAAATTTAAAATAAAAACATTGAAAATGTCCAAAGTTTGCTTTGAAAATTCCCACACTGGTATTTGGAAACTTTTAAAAACTGCATCCTAAATAAGTGATTGAAGGGTCCTATCAGGTTGAAAATTGGTAGAGGTTTCCTTTAGATCTTAAGCAATATTTTAGTGACAAAAAAAAGTCATTGTTGAAAAAAAAAATTCACCTTGGTGTATCCTTGAAATAAATAATGGGACCTCTTTTAGAAGGTAAAATATGTTGTTTATTTTTTATCATTTCACTCACCTCATACTTCATGAAGTATGAGGTGAGTGAAATGATAAAAAATAAACAATATTAAAGAACCTCATAGTGTTATTTCCTATCTACATAACTTAGTAAAATATGTTACCTGTTCCTTGTGCAACTGGCTAATAAATATCTAGGTACCCCCACAAGTATTTTTATCTTTTAAAATTGACGGGAGATATATGTGTGTTTAGAATTAGCTGTGTTACTACGACACATCCAGATTGTTGACCAACTTAACAGATTTTAATTAATGTTAAAAATATAGTCAATAAAATTATAGCAAGTGAATCCTTTCACTCATTAACTGTACTTCACCCATCACTTTCTCTGCTCCATTACTGATTAATAGGGCAAGGCAATTCATGATTTTGCATCTTTGTCTTATGAAGGTTGAAATATTGCTTGTATATATGAAAATGTACGGCATTAAAAAACGGATTAAATAAAAGCAATTTGTTAGGGCATTTTTTGGCAATTTTTAGGTCATTTTGAGCATTTTTTTACACTTTTCCGGAGGGCTGTGACATTATTTGTATTTGATTTAAGATTTTTCCTTGTCGATACAATTTCTTGGAATTAACTAGTTGTTTTGCTAACTACTACCCCTATTTTTCAAGGTATGTGCATAATGATCTTGTCCACTTCTAGGAATTTTATTCAATTTCTTAGAGATTATGATGCTAGCTTCTACCCTTATTCTGATTGTTAACTGCAATAAAAGGTACTGTAATATGTATTTTTTAAATACTTTTCTTTAATATTTTGAACTTAAGTTAAATTTTATGTAATTCAGTAATCAAGTGAATACTTAATCTAATATATAGTATTTTTATTGGTAATTCTTAACTTTTTATTTGTCATTTTTTTATTTTATTGGGCATTTTTTAGGTCATAAATGCATTTTTTACCAATTTATAGGTCATTAAATGCCTTGCCCTACTGATTAATAACACTGAGCAACAAAAAATAAACTTTTTTTTTTGTCTCAGAAAGAAAAATATGTGATTCTGATAATATTTTTTCTCCTGAATTCAAATATGATATCGATTTTCTCCATCACGCAAGGTTTCCGAGAGACAGACATTTATAATTTCAAACACTTAAATATTATCTACATTCATAACTACACAATATTCGAACATTCAAACTCACCTAGAAAGTAAGAAATGACGATTTTCTGCTATATTTTGCCTGTGGAGCATCCCTCTTGATGGTCCAACAATAACCATATTAGGATTCCATTGCCTTGATATCTCTTTCCATAGCTGAAATCTCCTGATGAAAGTGTTCCCCGTTTTATTTTACAATGGACAAATGGATGAAAAAAAGTTTATTAAAAAATAATAATTTAAATCCATTAATTGAAATTTAAATAAAAAAACTGTGGATGATTGAGAAATTCCAAATACATATTTGAAAACACGATAAAAAACTGCATTAACTACAACTACTTGTACTCATGAGACAAAAACCATGTTGACCAGTGTAATTTGAAACTGTTTTGTAGTGTGTGTTCCAGTATCTTCTACTGTACTCAGCAGAAGAATGGTGTTTGTGTAATCTGTTTTCAGTTTTTACACACCTTGTTACTTAGGTAGTATATGTTTTTACAAATTAAACGGTATGAGTAAATTATCACCTCACCTCATATTCTTCTTCTTAGACTAGTTTCAGATTTTTAAAAATTTCAACATACATTTGGCACCGATAAAGACTTCAGCATTATTAGATTAATTAGATCCAACAAAAAATGAGAAAATACAAGAAGAAAACCAATCAGAGATTTATCATAACCATAAGTAATGCCACGAGTGATTTCCAATCTATCTAGAGGATTTGGAAATCAAGAGGGCATTTGTTAGGACTATTTAATGAATAAAATTAAGCTGTTTACTCTCAAATCATTATTTAAATATAGTTATTTTAAAATGTTTATATATTTAACGTAAAAGGCGATGTTTGAAAAAAAATGAGACATGTTTAGTTATTGACGATTTTATTATTAATTTAACACTTCTCATTGAAGGATAAATTATATTTAAAGAGAAAAATTTTCACCTAGACCAGGACTCGAACCCGGAAAGCCAAGGGTCCCGGGTTCGAGTCCCGGTCTAGGCGAAAAAAAAAAAAAAATTTTTTTTCTCTTAAATATAAATGTTTAGTTATGTTTCATTGGTTCATCATTGCAACTTGATCATACTATTTATTGTCAAATAGGATCACAATATTGTAAGAATGCAACCTAGTGGATAAAAAATGAAACAAGGAGAAGCTTTCTTTATTTGTTAATCAAAATTCAATAATTATCAAGGTGAAACATGACTGTGATTGGCTGTAAAACAAAATTCATTGAAACATGATTGGTAATTGACTCCCATTTGGTGCATGATTTAAATAGATTAAGGCTGCATGCAAATACGTCTCTACTCAAATTACTTCCAATCACTGGTGAGCTGACATTCTGTGAGCAAGTGCAAAGACTGAATTAGCTACCCACTAACTGGTCATGCATGAAAGTCGTCGTTTTCGTAATATTGGCAAGAAATTACCCAGAATTCTCAGCGATAAAACCACTTTCGTTATTTCTGTCTGCTAGAGGAATGCATTTATGCTTGCGTCCCGCAAATAATACCATATACGACGACGTCTGCATAGCGCAATATTAAGCCGATTCTCCTGTTCTTCCAGTGAATTCTTTGGTAGACTCTATCAATTCCTCTTCTCCGCGTATACTGAAAACATGATCAAAGTCTTCAAGGTCCAACATCTTGGATAAGCAGCAAGGTACATGGCAAGGTTTCAAACTACATCGGTTTGCTCACGATTCGTTTCTCTGCTAAGTCACCTCGCCAGGTAGCTTAGGAATTTCAACAATATTATCGCATGAACAGATTTTTGAGTATGCAAAAAAAAACGTATTTGGATGCAACTTTCTCAGCAGAGTAAAGGCAGAGAACGACTTTTACGGTCTAATGCGTTCATAGATTTGAGCCTAAATGTAGGAAATGTGAGAAAGTCTACATGGGAAAAACAAAGGAATTTAAAAATCGGAATGAAAGAACATCTCATGAATTTCAAGAATGGAGAAGTAGAATAATCTGCAGTAGCAGCTCATGTATGGTCAGAAAAACATCAAATCAAAAGAAAGGCTAAATTAATAAAACAAATAGAAAAACTCTCTGTTTGGGGGAAGAAAAAAGAAGAAATTACTTAACTTTATTTCATTTTGAGGTTCTCCAGTCTATTAACAGAGAGAGCAAAAAGCTGCTCTTCAGGATGACATAACAACAATCATGAAAATATTGAGGATGGAATCTAAGGAGGATCCGAAACTAGTCTAAGAAGAATATGAGTGAGGTGATAAAATTGTACTGAAATAAATAATTCCTAAAAAAAGTTAAGGTATGAATAAAATTTGACAAAAGTTGTGTAAGGTAAGATGAATTCAGACCAAACTTATTTATTGTGTGAGGTATTTTAAAAGTCGCGTCATGTATTGGAAACTTGAGCACCATACATCCCTTTCCTGAGCTAATGTTTTACAGTCATTCCCAGTATAATTCACCTCACTGAAATCATGGTTAATGTTAACTAATTCACTGGCACTATCTAACCTGGAGCTTTATGCCAAATGTACATAAGCTCTGCATACATTCCTATCCAATCATTCACTGTATAATTAACCTCCCTCAATTCATGGTAATATTGTTTTCCCATTCCATTCTTTGCCTATCTACTAGACTCCTTTTCTCTGGCTTTCCTGCAAGCCCTTCGCACATCTATAAGACTTAACTATTCTTATTATGTCTGATTAAACCCCTCTAACTTGGGCCCAAATGGAAACCAAGCTATCTGTTACGAGCCAGAACCAAGAGAAGAGTGATAGACGAGTAACACCACGGAGTATTACATCCATGACACCTACAAATTTGTGAGGAACTACAATGAATGAAGGAATGGTAGTGCTCTTAGTTCATAGTAACAGAATATGCAACTAATAAAACAAATGCAAGGCACATAGCATATTTACAAAACATTTGGGAGTGTGGGACATTAGCCAATTTGTAAATTGAATTTCCGATATGTATATATTGTACAAAAAGAGAAAATGAGATTTAAATATTGAGCTCCAGGCTGCAAGATTTTATATGGGAAAGGAATAAGATTTTTTTGCTTCCCTAGAGAACCTATAAGGTAACTATTTGTATTATGTCTAGTAATTCATAATTTTACCACCAGAGAGTGCCAAATTTCATATAAGTACCATAGCAATATATTATATGTCAGCGGATAGTTCTACACTAGTGCCACTTGTGGCATGTATGCAAAACTGCTTACTTTCCTATCTATATCTTAGTCTATGGTAACAACTCTTAAAAAACTGGGGTACAGTTCGCCCGAACTGATAGTACGCTGTGAGGGCTCCTAGCAGGGTTACAGTGAAAACCTCTATAGAGGAGTAGGACACCTATGGTACGGCATTGAAGGCAGAAGAGGCACTTAAAGTAACTGATCTAGGGGATGGAAATCCCAAAATCAATTACCTGAATCCCCAGGTTGGAGTTGTGCTTAGGATTGACAATCCTATCCTGTAAAAATATCACAGTTGAGAAGCTTACACAGACCTTAATTCAGAGATCCCGGGTTTGAGTTCCGGTCCGAACATTAATTTTTCTTTCTAAAATAAAATCTGAAGGAAGCCTTGATCCACCCAGGGTTGTTGTACTGATGATTGTCTGATTTCCCGTAAAGATCTTGTAGCTACATAAATTCCTCACAATGCTAAGTAGTCACCACTCCTATATGCTGAAATTTCATGACAAAATTTCTTCTTCCTTGTGTATTTGAACCAGCACATGTCCCATTAGTCTGCAGCAAGATATAATGGCTTAGACCACCTGGCTAGAGCATGGGATGATGCACAATCTAGCAGCTAACTGTTGTACTCGAACAACCCTCCTAGCCACGAGACTCAAAATTTTGCAATTAAGATTTATAAGCCTATGAGATATTAAACACAGACCTGCAAGTTAGAAGACAGCATGTTATCACTAGAGATCTGTGAAAGTAGCGAGTCACAAAAATACGAAATGCTCTAATTTTGTCATTTTCTTGTGCCATTTCTTAACTCTACTTCCCATAACCTCAAAAATCCTACGATAACATGAAAAAACACCGAAATTAAAAATTTCCAATGAATTCCAGAGATTTTTTTGTTTTATTCACGAAATTTTAATAATACATTTTCTTTTAACTGCCATATCTGCTTACTCCATGCACTATTGGAAAGGGAAATGGTTGCAACATAGTTCACAACAGAGGTAATATTTTCTGTCCATCTCATTATTCCCAATTTAATTAAAACTACTAAATATATTATTCTTACTGGGTTTAATGTACTAAACTAGGATTGAATATACTCAAATTTGCATTTTTTTTAAAATAACACCGCCAAATTCCCAATAACATCAAAATCTTGAAATTTTAAAACAAATTTTCTCTAAAAATAAAACCACTTTCATGGATCTCTAGTTATCACATAAGCTAATATGGCAGACAGATTTATTGAACTTAAATATGTTTAATATTTAAAGGAAGTAACACTATGACGTTATTTTAATTATTACGAGTTAGATTTTTTGTGACTCACCTCGTCTTTGTAGTTTTATTGCAGACCATGGTTTCAGCACTTTACTTGCCATATCAATACCAACTAATTCAATGGCACTATCGAACCCGTAGGTTCATGGCTGAGCGGACATAAGCTCTCTATACATCGCTATCCTGAGCTAATGTTTTCCAATCATTCCCTGTATAATCTACTTCCCTCAAATCATGGTTAATGTTATTCTCCACCTCATTCTTGGTCTACCAACTGGGCGTTTTCTCTCTGTTTCCTACAAGAACCTTCCATGCACGTCTTTCATTCCCCATTCGTGCCATATATCCTGTCCATCACAGTCTACGAGACTTAACTGTTCTTATTATATCTGGCTTCCTATAAAGACCATGTAATTCACTGTTATCAGTCTTCTCCATTTACCTGTCTGTTCATCTCTCTTTGGTCCAAAAATTTTCCTATGAGCTTTATTCTCAAATACTCGTAATCTCCTTTCCTCCCTTAAAGTAAGAGTCCATGTTTCACATCCGTATAATATAACTTGTAGAATAACAGTTTTATATATTTTCAGTGTAAGTTTTTTGAAAGGAGTTGGGACGTCAAGAGTCCCAGTAATGCATAATAGCATGCATTTCCAGAATTGAGCCTATGTTTAATTTCTTTGTGCATCTCATTCCTAGTTGTGATTATTGTTCCTAGGTTAAGTTATGTAGATAGGAAATAACATTATGAGGTTTTTTAATATTGTTCCTAGGTATTTGAATTCAGCCACTTCCTCAAAATTTCCTTCATTTGTCATTAGCTGTCCATTTCCATTATATAATGCATTTCTATGTGTGACCATATATTTAGTTTTATTGATATTTACTTCCAGTCCCAATTTCTTAGTGTTACTCAATAGTGTGTGTGTGTGTTGGTCTTTAGTATCTCCTCACTATTGCCCAATAGTACTACATCATCAGCATAAACTAACAGCATATTAAAAACACAGGGCCAAATTACTGAAACAGATATATCTAAGGAACTCACAATTTGGGAGAAAATTTACATCCACAAGAATAAAGAGAAAATAATTAATTTTGAAATACCCCGGGAAAAAGAAAAAAAATTGATTTGGAAGTTCATTGGTCAGCCAAAGGGAGCAGAAATCAATATACAAGATCGCCAACTGCTGATTCAACAGTTAGAAAGTATTGATAATGGCACATAGAGTGCTGAAACCATGGTCTGCAATAAAACTACAAATATGAGGTGAGTCATAAAAAATCTAACTAACAATAATTTAAATGTTTTCTGATTCTGCTAAAAATATGATTGATTGTAACTGACAAGGAAACTTTCAACTATTGCATCCTGAAACCTACCTCAAAATTTTTCCCAGAAAAGCATTGTGATGTATCAAGGGCATGTCCAAAAAATTATCTGTGGCTTTTAACTGCAAAACACTAAAATCTCTCATTTAAACTACAGGGAACTAATACAACTCCTCACCTGATGGACAGGATAACCCTCACTACCTGTCACCTGCACCACACCCACCTCACTCCACACTGCTCTAAGTCTAGCAGGGACGTCCAACTTCTTCAGTGGGTTGCCATTGCTGGATTCTGGCTTTGATTTCTGTGCCTTGCAGTTAAAATGACACTTTTTTTTTGGACACTGTCTTAATACATCACAAATGATTCTCTGGGAAAAAATTTAAAGGTAGATTTCGACATGCAATGGTTGACAGTTCCCTTGCGAGACAATGAAATTCATTCACACTTTCCAGAAGATTGTTATTGATGCAGGATGCTGGACAAGGATTCAAAATCAAAGGCACTTTTACTTTCAATAAAAATTACAATGGGAAATAAATACTATGAGGTAATTTACAATTTATATAAATTAATCGGAAAATATTTTTACATCCCATCTCATAAAACTCCATTATTTTCACAGGATCATTTTCTGAAGGCATCCGTTCTATCCTCACCAAAATTCTGTCAAACTTCCGCCACCATCACCAACTTTTCAACTAGCATCAAATCAGCACCAGATGGCAATTTGAAAGTTGGTGGTGATGGCAGAAGTTCAACAGTTTGAGTTTTGGCTGAGGACAGAAGGAATGCCTTCAGAAACTGGTCTTGTAAAAATCACGGAGTTTTATAAAGTGAGATATAAAAATATTTTTCAATTCATTTATATAAATTGTACTTCTATCTGTGTGTGCAAAGTTGATTAAGGCAATATGCTAGATGCCAGAAGGTCAAGGGTTGGAGTCCTGGTGGGGTCAGGATTTTTAAACTAACCCAAAACCTTCTGGCAGTACTATGGTCCTGGGATTGACTCATCCTCTAACTGAAATGTGTACCAGATGCTTGTTCTGGGGATAAAGGTGGACTTCACACAACGCTGGCAACCGGGCTGACATCAAATGCAGATTGTTTAGAAAATTAGGAGCCTTAACCTCTGACTACCCCAAGGGCCTCCTCAGGCCTGCAATGGGATCACTTTAGCTATTTTTTTTTAATTGTTCAAGGAAAGGTTTAGGAACAGAAATTACAATTGACTATTACTAAACATTTTATTGTAGCATTTACTTTCACTTGAGTTTGACACTTTTGATGACTCCAATCTTGATGCCAGAAATCTCCCCTTCATACTTGTTCAACTCCTTCCTGGGTTCCCGCACCTGCATCATATACACATATAATTATATTATATTCAATAAAATACTTTATTGAATAAGACTAGAAAGAAACTATTTTGAAGTTTTACAAAGTATTGGCAGTTCCATCTCTTATCTATGAATGTGAAACCTGGACATTAACAAAGGCAGATAGTAAACAAATAGAGGCTGCTGAAATGAAGATGTTGAGAGCAATAGCAGGATACCAAAGAACCGATAAAAAGAAAAATGAAGATATAAGACAGAACTTAATATTAAGTTATGTAGATAGGAAATAACACTATGAGGTTTTTTAATTGTTTATTTTTTATTTCACTCACCTCATACTTCATAACTCCTCGCAAACCCAGGGTTTCGTCACATCATTTGTGACATTCTCAATGCTGTGTCACATGTATGAGGTGAGTGAAATAAAAAATAAACAAGAACTTAATATATTTAATCTCTGTGAAAGAATAAAATACTATCAAAATGCTTATCTTCAGCACATATTACGAATGAATGAACAGCACATACCAAGAAGAATGTATAATTATAAACCAAAAGGGAGAAGAATGTTGGGAAGACCATTGAAGAGATGGAAGGACCAATTCGACCTATAATGAGATTGGAACAGGCCATTGGGCTTAATCCTTATTGTTGATGATGATTAATAAAATTCTTGTAATGCGTGTTTTCTGAGGATGATGAGAAATACAGAGTGAAACTGAATAAATAAACTAACTCACTGGTAATACTGCATTTTTGCACAAAACATACCTGACCCTTCCTGCGAATCTTGGCCTTGCGGAACTTGTTGCGATGTTTGACACGTGGATTTCGGTTCTCCTTCTTGCGACGTGGGGTCAAACCCTTGTTCTTTGCAATCTGGTAAGTGATTGCTCGCTTGCCTTCTTCATCCTCCTGCTCTTCTTCTGCTTCTTCATTTTCCTCTATATCATGTTTCTTCTCATCTATTAAAATAACAACTTTCATAGTTAAACTTATTCACATAATGTCATTTTGAAAAATCTCTTCATGAGAACAACCTCAATAGCTTCATTCTTTCGGAATTCAGTAAGTTAGGAGTTTGTGAAAGACTACATATTATGATGTTATATTTAAATGTTATTACTTTCCAATACTGGACAATGTTATTTATAAAAGAAAAATTAACTTAATATAATAAATTCGGGAATTTTAACATTATGAGGTTTTCTTAATAAGAATTCACTATTCATTTGATTCTTATTAAGAAAAATTAATGCTTGAATCGGGATATGAAACCCTGACTCTACTAATTAATATTATTTAATATTAAGCTTTTCTGATTAATAAAGTAGTGTAAAATACTTCTTGAATAGAAGCCGTCCATTGGCTATTGGATGATTAGAGAATTGTATACGAGGAAAGAAATGTTGAGTTTGTATGTCTTGAATGGTGTAAAGGACAGCATACTGGTGTGTAGAACAAGAGGTCTGCGGTTCAAGCGTTAATTTTTTCTTTTCTAAATATTACTGACTAAGTATTACCTTCGTCATGGGCCTCAGCAATCACAAGTGATTTTTTATCATCAGTATGATCCTCTTCATCTGGGTTTTCCTGTTGAAGTTGTAACAACAGCTTCAGCATCTTCTTTTTCTTCTTCTTCACCTTTCTGTAATCATCAATTAACTTAGTTAACAAATATCAGAATTTAAAACTATTTTAATGTATTATTTATTAAAACTATCCCTAATTTTTATCAATAAAAAATATTTTCTTGCATTTGAATGGGTGAAAACCGTAACAGTATAAGTTACATTAAATCATTCAAAGAAAAATTAGTTTAAATATTTGCTATAGGTATCAAACCAATGAAAACAGTTGTAACATCCGTCACCAGACAGCAGTAGTTGACAGCATACACTTATATCTCACTGCCATTCGAAAGTAGGACTCAGTAACATGAAATAACTACACTAAACTCTTCTTCTTCTATGTCATGGAATTAGGCCATAGACCTGTTTCCACATCAAGAGACCGTATCCCTCCATCTACTAATGGGGCATCCAATATTCCTTTAGGTTGGTAGTGAAGCAAAATTTTTGGGAGTCTATTGGATGTCATTCTTTCTATATGTTGGAGCTTGTTAGAATTTGGATTTTTTAAATTTTATTCATAAAACTGTAGACGTTTAATTTTGTTCTAATTTCTTCATTATATTTCTTATATAAGAGTGTACAGCCTGCTACTGAACTAAGAATTTCATTTCAGCTGCTTTAATTTTCCTTCCATCTGATTTATTAAGTGTCCAATTGTCACAAGTATATGTTAACATAGGTACTGCCATAGTTTTATAGAATTTTAATTGTGTAATTTTTAATGTTTTATTTTTTAGAGTTCTTCTTATTGTTCTACACATAATATAAAATTTCGAAATAGTTTGCAGAATATAAAAAAGTATGAGGCGAGTCAAAATAACTAACTCATAATAATTTAAAAATGATTGTTTAATTGTTCTTTACCATTGTCTAATGGCAATGTCAATATATATGCTGAACACTGCAGGATATCTTTGTTTAATTCCTTGGTTTTTTATTTGTATTTTTCCAATTGTATCTCTTTTATTATTACATATGTTCCAAAATTCAGACTCTGAACTACTTATGTTAGATGGTGAGGGAAGCCTCTATTATACGAAATTTCCCATAGTTTTCTTAATATTAACTTATCAAAAGTATTGGAGTACAATAACCTTCATTTAACAGAAGACATCAAGAAATCTGAAACTCCTCCATATATTTTAAAACAAATGTCACTGGAAATAATAAATCTAAGATACCCAGCTCCTGAATGGATACATATTTTTACAGATGGCTCCAGCCTACCAAATGACGGTGGCACTGGTGCTGGTGCAGTATGTCCACTTTTTTTCCTTTTATCGTAAACTAAACACAAATTCAACAAACTTTGATGGCGAAATTCTAGCAATTTTCTTAAGTTTACAAAATCTTTTATATCACATCCAAAAATTTACAAAAGTTGTAATTCTATGTGACTCCAAAGCAGCCATTCTCGCTATAACACGAGACACAACACCCAAAAGCATCAAAATTATTGAATGTCACAAAATGATAAAACAGTTATCCCGTCTACATAAAAAAGTTGTACTTCAATGGATTCCGGCCCATTATGGAGTGACAGGCAATGAAATAGCCGATTTTCTGGCCAAGAAGGGTAGCAAAATTGTTTCAAACCCAACTTCTACTCCAGTTTCCTTTCACTCTATCAAAAGAATTATCACAAATAAATACATCAATAAACTTAGAGAAGAATACACCACCAAAACATCGGGAAAGGAATGGGAAAATCTACAAGCTTATGACATTACTACATTACAAAGAAAATCTGCAGTAGCAACATTCAGACTGCTAACGGGATATGACTGCTTGAATAAACACCTACACAGAATTGGCATAACATATTCACCTAAATGCCCTTTTTGCAATTTAAATGAAGATATGGAAAGAAACCATCTCCTCCGTTGTCCAGCTTTTGTAGAAGAGACCAGCCTTTCTGCTAAATATTGGAGTGCAAGAGAGCGAATGATTTCATTATCAAGTGCTCGACATTAGATACCAACCAACCAACTTATCAAAAGTTTTTTTTTATAGTCGATAAACAACATTTGTTCTATTATAAACCTACTGAGTAGGAGTACACTTTCTGAAAACCGTTTTGTTCTTCTAACAATTCATGTTCGCTTATTATATTTGGATGACGAGTTATTATCTTGGCAAATACTTTATAGGCTGCAATTAATAGACTCTATAATTCTTAACTCAATTTTCACAAAAATATCACTTATACTATTAAGGTTTTCATCTAGTTTACCATAAAGATTACGTAGCACACTGTTATGTAATTTTCTCTGTTCACCTATCTGTATGTCTCTCTTTATGTTCCTAAGCACTTTATTTTCAAATACTCAATCTTATTCATAGTTAAATATGGGAAATAACATTATGAGGTTCTTAATTCGTAAATTAATGAGCCTTTTTTTACATCTTACCTCATATTTTAGGTTTCCTTAAACACGGGAAATAATTTTCAAGAGAAAACATCTCTCTCATTTTCGACATTATGACTACCAGAATTTCGTTCGAATCTCCATCAATCTGGAATCTCCAATCTGGAATTTATCAAATTTATTGTAAGGACTGCAATAAAGTATACATAGGAAAAACAAAAAGGAATTTGGACACTCGCACTAAGGAACACTTTAGAAATATTAAAAATGATGAAATTGAAAAATCAGCTGTTGCAGCACATAGTTTATTGGAGAATCATGAAATTGAAAAAGAAGCCCTACTTTTAAAACATTTGGAAAAAACCTTTAGAATTGACAATTTGGGAGAAGATATATATTCAGAAGAACAAATTTAGATTCATGAATTTCAAGATTCCTGATGAACGTGACCTCATCTCAAAGTTCAACAAATCAACACCAGATGGCAACATTATTGATGGTGATTCCAATGAAAATCCGGTAGTCATAATGTCGGTTGAAAATGAGAGAGATGTTTTCTCTTGAAAACTAGTTCCCGTGTTTAAAGAAACACAAAATATGAGGTAACATGTAAAATAAAAATGACTCATTAATTTACTCAATCTAATATTTCAAGAGAAAAATATAATTTGAACTTGAATGAGAAATGTTAAATTTATATATATTTTTTTATTTAGCAGGTTTCACAACATCTTCCTGCGCCCAATTAATCTACTGTCATTCTCCTCCTCATCTCTTTGTCATTCCAATCTCCATCGTCCAATCCTTTTCCCCTCATGCTGCTCAATACTCCATCAATCCACATTATTTTTGGCCTTCCTCTCCTTCTACCAAGTGACACCCATTCTAGTATTCTTCTTAGGAATCTGTCTTCTGTCATTCTTTTTACATGATCATACTATTTTAATTGTTTGTTTTTTATGATATTCACAATTAAAATTTATAATAAAAACTCATCTTTCCTTCTCTCTTACAGTAAGAGAGCACGTTTCACATCCATATAACTGAAAGAATAACCGTTTTATATATACCTATTTAGTTTAACATTTTTTTGAGAGAAGTTATGACAACAACTGAATGATTTTGTTTATTTTTTATCATTTCACTCACCTCATACTTCATAATTTATAGCAGACCCAGGGTTTCTTCACGTAATTTCGTGACATTGTCAATGCTGCGTCATGTTCACAACTGACGTCCAACGGCCTTCTATCCTGCAGACTCAGCTGAGTCTGCAGGATAGAAGGCCGTTGGACGTCAGTTGTGAACATGACGCAGCATTGACAATGTCACGAATTACGTGAAGAAACCCTGGGTCTGCTATAAATTATGAAGTATGAGGTGAGTGAAATGATAAAAAATAAACAATATTAAAGAACCTCATAGTGTTATTTCCTATCTACATAACTTAACTGAATGATTCTTTTTCTTCTTCTCTCTTTCAAGTATTAGGCCAAGGCCTGTAACGATCCTATAGAAAATTTTCCCTCCAGCGTTTCATAGGACGACCCAGAGATCTTCGTCCTCTTGGTATACAATTATAAACAGCTTTGGGGATCCGATTTGAACTCATTCTTTCTAGATGGTGTTTCCAATTTAGTTGGTACTGTTTAATATATTCCAAAATTGGTACTGTTTAATATATTCCAAAATTGGCATAGTCTTCAATTCTTTTAAGATATTGGTGTTCCTTTTCCGATCCCATCTGGTGTAACCCGCTGTTCTGCACATGAATCTCATTTCACAAGCCGTTATTCTGCTTTTGTTGTCTTTTTAGTGTCCATGCTTCACTACCATAGGTCAACACTGGTCTAGCCAAAGTGTTATATAAATGTAATCTGGTGTCTTTTTGTACAAGGGATGGTTTCATAACTTGATTAATAATTCCCAAACTTTTATTATAACTAGTAATTTTTTCAGGGATATCCTTTTCATCCCAGATAGAGAGATAATATCCAAGATATTTAAATTGATTAGATCTCTCTAAAATTTTATTCTGGAGACAGATTTTACTTTGTATGGGGTCCTTCCTATGAAATGCCATAATTTTAGTTTTGTTAATTGACATTTCCATATTAAATTTGGCAGCTATTTTTTGTAAATTATAAATTGATCGTTGCAATTCATTTTCGGAAAGTGCCAGAAGCGCTAAATCATCTGCAAAAAGAATAGCATCGAGTTTGAGGTTCGTATTGATGGGTATATATCCCCATTGTGTTTTCCTCCATTCGTTTATTATTCTATTCATGTATATAATGAAAAGCACTGGTGAAAGTCCACATCAACTGAATGATTTAGATATCCTATTAATTCCAACTCAGAAAAAAACAAATGGAAACCACCAATCTATCTCTTTATGTCTGTTAGGGTTTTATTATATAAATACCTATCAGTTGTATCTCCTTGAGCCCTGCGCTGCTCCTCTAGAATAACTTCTATCTGAGGCACCACCACCTCATCCACAGACTCCAACTGTTTGATCAGCTGTCGGAACTGGTACAGCCTACGCACCACTGGGTGTGACTGCACTGCGATGCGCTTTGCTTTCAGAAGCAAGTAGAATGTAATGTTGGTACAATAACTGCAAATATAACATTCATTTTATTTAAACTTAGTAGCAAGTAACATTATGATGTTTTAACAATTTAATATTAAAAATTATTAATATCACTTCATATTTTGTCTTCTTTTTTAGATCGATTGCTTCTTCCTCCATCTGTTGGTGGATTGATGAACCTCCAAGTCAAAATCACATTGCTGGGAATTTTAAAATTAATTAATTTCTCCTTGTTTTTTTAAATGTGGATTTTTTCCTGAACTATGAGCTCTTTAGGTTTTTCTATATGTTTTATGAATTTAGCCTTTCTTTCAATTTGAATAGGCAAGTTAAAAATGGGGAACTAGAAAAATATGCAGTAGCTGCTGAAACATCAAACTGAAAGAAAGGCTAGTTTAATAAAACAAATAGAAAAACCTAAGGAGCTCACTGTTTGGGGGAAAAAATCCACATTCAAAAAAACTAAGAAAGAAAAATTACTGAATTTTGAAAAATCCGGGGAAGTTGATTTGATTGGAAGATTCATCAGGCCACCAACAGATGGAATAAGAACCAGTGCTCCTGGTCATCTAACTACTTGAAGATTTAAGAATTAAATTAATGTTTTTATTACCTCACCTCATATCCTTTTTTCTTATTTAACATTTTCCAATACTGTTATTTTAACACAGTTCCAATAATGGATCATATTATAATATTATAATGATATTGCAAAAAGAAAAATTAATATCTGAACCAGGAATCGAACCATGGACCTCTAGTTCTCCGTACTAGTGTGCAGCCCACTACACCATTCTAGACTTGGCACAAACATAAAAAAATCTTTCCACATATACAAATCTATAATTCTCGTTTCGTTCGCTGCCAGGTAGGTGTCACTACCATCGCCAAGTATCTATAAAAGTGCTTATAAAAAGAAGCTTATAAAAGTGATGGTGTAAAATTCTCAAATATAGATACTTCTAAACGAAGCCGGCTGTTGGCGATGGTAGTGACACCTACCTGGCAGTGGATGAAACGAGAATTATAGATTTGTATATATGGAAAGAATTGTTAATGTTTGTGCCAAGTCTAGAATGGTGTAGTGGGCTGCACACTAGTATGGAGAACTAGAGGTCCACGGTTCGATTCCTGGTTCAGACATTAATTTTTCTTTTCACAATATATCCTTTTTCTTCTTAGAAGAAAAAGGATATGAGGTGAGTAATAAAAACATTAATTTAATTCTTAAATTAAACCTCATAGTGTTTTTTTCCCTGTGAAAGTTAAATACTTGAAGATCTAACCACTAAGATTACGAAACCAGTTTAATAATAAAAAGGATATGAGGTGAGGTGGAAAAAAAAATTATTTTAAATTTTAACACTGCAAATACTCACTTGAGCAATAAGTGGTACTTGGTCCGTACGTAGTCATCAGCTGGTGAAGCTGGGATCTTGCCACTGTCTATCAGCCTCATCATTGGCTCCAGTCTGTCCTTCAGCTCTACCATACTCTCTGTAAACACAAACATTTACATATTAATGTGATATTTTAAATTTAACATTTTCCATTATTGGTCATTATTTGAAAATACAATAGGAAGTAACAATATGAGGTTAATAAGTTTGGTCTGTTTAATTCTTACCTCACATTGTTGTTTCTGTTAGACAGATGTTTCAAGGCATGTTTGCCTCATCTTTAGTAGTTACAGCATATATTTTTTCTCTTCAAATATGATTTAATTTTTTATATTATATTTAGTGGATCAGACATTAATTTTTCTTTTTAAAAATTGTCCAGCACTGGAACATTTTAAACTAAATATAACATTAAAATAACATCTCTGAATATGATTACAACTTCAAGAACTTGTTTTAATAGTTGTGACTATTTATACACAATATATGTCTTAAACTTAAAAAGAGCTAAAAAACTAACTCACTTTAACTTCATATTTGTTCTTTTTGTCTACAATAGGTTATTTGAACGTCACATTTAAGTTAGGTTTTAATATTTATTGATTTTAAACGCAATATATTTGTGTTGGACAGCTGTGACCGGTAATAGATATTATAAATTTGTCATACACCGTTTCTTCAAAATTAGGCCTACCACAACATTATTGCAATATAGTATTTTGATTATGTTGTGAGAAATAGGTCTCCTATCTGTCTATGTATAAAATCTTAAGGCTATCAACAATGTTAACAGTGATGGAAGTGGTAACCCTCTTTTGAATTTTCAATATTTTTCTTTTATTAAAGGCAGTAAAAATATCTAAAACTCTGGTCTTGTGAAAACGATATATTTTCTTAAAATCCAGTTTATTCCATAATTCCAAAACTTCACAAAATCCTCAAAATCATTCTCAGTATCCATTTTCCGATCCAATTGAGGGTCTTTCCACTTTTCAGCGGTTGCTGGCCCTTCACATCCACATGTGTCAATCACAGAGGTAGATGATCAACAGCCAGTGTAGGGTGACATGTGGTTAGCATGTCGAGTCCCCCAGCCATTATAGCTGGTTCCTCAACCTGGAGCCGCTACTTATTGTAGCTACCCAATTGCCTCACGATGCTGGGTGGGCACCGGTCCCATACTGGCCGAAATACCATGAGAAAATTTCTTCCCCCATGGAGACTCGAACCAGCACAAGTCCCGTTGCTCTGCGTCAAGGCTTCCTACCTTAACCGCTCGGCTACGGCGCGGGACAGTATCCATTTTCAAAATATTTAATTTGAGGGATCACTTAAGGGGACTGACGAGCTGCCTTAAGCAATCCTTCAAATATGAACGAGGGACAACGATGAGTTTGAAATGAATATAAGTAAACATCTAAGAGATTGATGTTTTTATTATTAATTTAACATTTCTCATTGAAGGATAAATTAAATTTGAAGAGAAAAATTTTTCTCTTCAAATTTAATCTAAGGGGTCATTCATTTTTAAGTGACAATATGAATTATGCCCGAAATGTTTACGTATTAAATCTATTTACTTTTAAAATCATCGACAAGTCCAAAGAACTCAGGCGACTCCTTCTGCATTAGAGACAGTTTCTGTCGCTTGCTCATTTTGCCCAAGTCTGTCTTTATCATTTCCTCTGGTTCCTCTTCTTTCTCAACATCTTTCTGCAATCCAAACAATAAAGATAATTATAGCATTTTCATAAATAAAATTTATAAAAAATAAAGTTATTATTTTATATCAGCACATCATCATCAGCACAGCAGTCCACTTATCCCTGGCAATCAACCACCATTTCCAACTTCCTCAAGTCCTCCAGCCATTCATCCCAGTCTTGGTCGACTCACACTCCTATTATCTTCAGATTTACTCTCCATAACTTTATTAGGAGTTGGCCACAGTGGACTAGCGGTTATGTTCCTTGCCTCTGATCTCGAGGATCATCTATATGTTTGTGATTAACAATGGTAATTATAAAATAAAAAAGAATAATACATAAAATTCAAGAAATTTGCCTACCATCCATTGGAGAACCATAAATTCCAAAAAAAAAAAATTAAAAAAGTTCAACATAAGATTGACACTGAGAAATGAATATAGCCTCAAAAAGATAACTAAACATATAAAAATGACAAAACTGAAGAAGAAACAAACCACGAATTAAGTGCAGAGATTGTGATAACATTTACATAGGGAAAACTAAAAGAAATTTGAAAACCAGAGTGAAGAAACATCTTAAGAATGCCAAAAACAGGAATTAGAAAAATCAGCAGTAGCCACTCATGCTTGGTCAGAAAAACACCAAATTTAAAGAAAGGCTAGTTTGATAAAACAAATAGAAAAACCTAAGGAGTTCACTGTTTGTAAAAAAAAAAATCCACATTCAAAAAACTAATAAAGAAAAATTAATGAATTTTTAAATTCCCAGGGAAGTTGATATGACTGGGAGGTTCATCAGTCAACCAACAAATAGAGTAAAAAGCAGTGCTCCTGGACGACAGAACATTGGTCACATAACTACTGAAGAAGTAACCACTAAGATTACAAAACTGGTCTAATTAGAAGACAGGATATGAGATGAAATAAAAAGAATTTTATTTTAAATTTTAAAATTGTATTCTTCTGCTTACTCTCCTTCTATTTGAATTTGTTTTGTTAATTTTGCTTTGTGTGTATTTAAACTTTTCAACTTCTTTCAGATAAGTCTCCTCTAAATTTAATTTTACATAAATAAATAAATATAATTAAAAAAAAAATTTTTTCATCTTCACAAATAATGTAATGATATGTGGAAATTAAAAAAAATACCATGGAACACAAACTTGAACATTGGAAAACAGTTGCAAAAGAATATGGTTTAAAGATAAATATTGAGAAAATGGCAGTCATTAAAGTATGTAAAAACCAGAATGATGATTGGAATATTAAGTTATCAAGAATAAATCTACAAAAAGTGAAAAAAATTACATATTTATGAACAGTTATAAATGTAAATGGGAAAATACAGACTGAAATTGGTCAAAGAATAGAGAAAAGTTTAAAACACTATAATTTAACTAAACGATTAATCTGGAATAAAGATATACTCATCAAGAATAAAATGTGCAATGTATAAAACTTATTTCAAACCAGTTCTAACATATGCAGCTGAGTCTTGGACATATACAAAGAAGGAATTGAGCAGAATCCAAGCTACAGAAATGAAATTCTTATGAGGAATCATACATAAAACAAGGAGAAATACAATAAGGAATAACATAATCAAGGAGACATTAAATGTAGAAAAATTAACAACAGATATAGAAAAAAATAGACAACAATGGTTTGGATATTTAAAAAGAATGGAAAAGGAAAGACTACCACAAAGACTGTTAAATCTCAAGATACAAGGAAAATGGCCATGAGGTAGACTACGAGAAAGATGGATTAATCAAATGTAGAAAAGTTTACAAGAGAGAGGATATGACTGGGAAGAACTAAAAAAGAAGGAAAGCATGGGAAGATAGAGATGGTTGGAGGCATATTTGGAATCGACCTTCCAAAAGGAGGACACGATAAGAGGATGATGAAACGAACCTAATATTAAAATGGTGTGAATGCTAGTTAAAATTTTCTGACATATTTAAAAATAAGGACAAAAGTTAGAGTAAGAGACTACACTGTATATTATGTTTTATACAGACCTTAGTGAACAAGTCGAGTGAGAAGTCTGCATCATCCAGCTGCTCAACCAATCTCTTCTGTATCGCTCTCGCTTCTTCCTCTTCCTGCTCTGCTGCCTCCACATCCTTCTCGTCGTAACCTGACAATCAAGTAAACTTGACATTATGATGGTAAGAGCCACATTATAATACATTACATACACATTATTTTCAGGTTGTGCATCATAATATATTAATATTTATATTAAAATTAATGTTGGGAAGTAAACATTATGAGGTTATATCATTAATATTGAGTGGAGAACATATTGATAGCAAAGAAAAGAAAAAATTCAAAAAAATTATATATCATCCTGAATTACATAGAAAATTTCAAAAAATGTTTAACAAACACAATATTGATGTTTTTATTATTGATTTAACACTTCTCACTGAAGGATAAATTATATTTGAAGAGAAAAATTTTCGCCTAGACCGAGACTCGAACCCGGGACCTTTGCAAAGATAGAAGCAAAGGTTTCAAAGCATTTGGCACAAGGGAATTACAATGTATATAAGAGAAAAATTTGCATCTAGATCGCAACTCGCCTTGGTAGCTCAGTTGGTAGAGCGTTTGGCCCGGAAAGCCAAAGATCACGGGTTCGAGTCTCGGTCTAGGCGAAAAATTTTCTCTTCAAATATAAAAACAGTGTTACTTTGGCACCAATAAATAAATTCTGTCTGGGTAAACTCCTAAGTGCCAATAAAAAAATCAACATTCCAGTAAAAAATATGGAATTTATCAAATAAATTGTAATTATTGCAGCAAAGTATATATAGGGAAAACGAAAAGGAATTTGGAAACACGTACTAAAGAATATTTTAGAAATATTAAAAATTGTGAAATTCAAAAATCAGCAATTGCTGCGCATAGTTTATTAGAATATCATAAAATTAATAGAGATGCAAAACTTTTGAAACAATTGGATAAACCATCAGAATTAACAATTTGGAAGAAGATACTCATTCAAAAGAATAAATATCGATCAATGTACTTTGATATTCCTGTAGAAGAAAAAAAAATTGATTTCAAAATTTATAAAGCCAACCAGAGATGGCAGCACTAGAGGTAACCATGGTGAAATCAACAAACAGAGAATTTCAACAGTTGGAGTCATGACTAAAGATGAATGAGAAATTCATTCGAAACCAATGGTATCAAATAAATTTGAAATTGTATGAGGTGAGTTATTAAAAATATGTTCTCCACTCAATATTAATAATATATTAAATTAATGTTGGGAAGTAAACATTATGCGGTATAATCATTGAAATTCATCAGAGAACATTTTTTGACAACTCATCTAAAAATGTCATGTTTTTCACGAAACTGCGGTTTCAAACATAATCACGTCCATCTTCAGCAATAACTCCGACTCATTGTGGCTGAAGATGGACGTGATTATGTTTGAAACTGCGGTTTCGTGAAAAACATAACATTTATGAGGTGAGTTGTCAAAAAATGTTCTCCGATGAATTTCAAAGTGCATCATAAACTCTTTTACTACCTTATTATCATTCAATGCATATAACATTTATATAATAAAACAATAGGAATAATTAACAAAATCATGAAGCCTTCCCTAGTATGACACACAAGAACCATGGGGAGTACTGATATCAGCAGAATAATTGGCTAGTCAAAATGAGATTTTTTAGAGCAACACTAGGATATACTTGCACTGATTGCAAGAGAAATTAAGACATTATACAAGCACTTTAATTACAAACAATCTCACAATAAATAAATACCAGCTACAGTGGTATTAAAAATTTAAAATACATACCTCCATAATCTTGGTCCACATAGTCAGTGCTGTAAAAGTTTTTTCTCTTTTGGCCCCAAGCTCTCACATCTGGGAGATCATCTTCTTCTTCTTCTTTCCCCCTCGATGTCACTATCTGATATCCTTCCTTCATCATCAACATCGCTGTCGACATCACCCAATCCAAACACTTCTTCCTGTTCAAAATGTATCAACCCATTATACAACAGAAATAATACCCTTGAGGATTGGTTTTATTCTCAGAGTTCCACAATTTATTAAACATCCACTGCTGTGGTATCGAGGTAGTGTTCTGCCTTGTCACACATCGGGCCCAGGTTCCATCCAAGTTTCCTGGGTGAGGCTTTAAGACAAATGTCAGGAAACTTTAATGCCCAAACAGTTTCCAAACATCATCTGTCAATCATCATTATATTCACCTCATTAGGTTAAGTTTAGCATTAAGGCCTCTCCTGGTGCATCATTACCATCATCAACACCCATCATATCATTGGGGAAGCATAATCCCGCCTTCCAGGCACCCCAACCTCAGAAATGGGTATCAAAATGCCAATGCCAGGAGAGAATACTAGAAATGTTGAAATGACAAACTGGCAGCCTGAATCAAAAAAAAAAATTAAACAACTGTACCTCATTATTTTGAAAAGAAAAATTAATGCATGAACCAGGATTTGAACCTGAGACCTCTAGCTAGCTTTATACACTAGCATTCTATCCATTCCACCACCCAGGAAACCAATAAACTGTTAATTTTTCTTTCATCATAAACAATTCTTTTATTGTCCGATAACCATTGCTACCATTGCCATCTGACGGCTTCTAATTCAAGAAGACAATTAGTAAGGATTCACAAACTATTATGTCAACCGCAATGGTCTAGTGGTTACGTTCCTTGCATCTAGTCCTGAAGATCGTAGGTTCAAACTTGGCCGGGATCAATGGATTTTTTAGGTTAGAAAAATTCAAAGAATAAGTCCTCTGGGGGAGGGACTTTAAGCTATGAGTCCAAGCCTGGAGTTTTCAAGCTCACTGAAATAATTTTATAAATACAAAAGGAAGTAAAATTAAGATTAATAATTAAGTTATTTGGTCTGTATATTCTTACCTCTTATGGTTGTTTTTGTTGAACATATGTTTCAAGATGGGGCTAACATGCCTTAAAACATATGTTCAACGACCAGCTCCAATGGATCCCCCTCTCATTGCGTGGTACATGGAAATGAAATGGCGGATCTTTTAGCAAAAAAGGGCACCAAAATTTTACAGAAAACAAATCAATCCCTGCCCTACCATTCTGCAAAAATTATCATTAAAAGAAACTTCCAGAAAGAACTGATGGAGCACTTCAAATCACAAAGTAATGAGAAGCCATGGGCAGCTATCTCGCAGAATAAAAACTTAATACCTGAACAACCAAGACATGAAGCAGTAGCAACATTTGGACTGTTAACGGGCCATGATTACCTGGCAGCGCACCTCCATAAAATTGGAATCTTCAACTCTCCAAATTGTATCCTGTGCCAAGACAATAACACTACCATGAACAAGATCATCTTGCTAGCTGTGAGGCTCTGAAGATGTCACCTGCAAGAACTCTGGCAGGACTATATTGGGAAGCAAGAAAGCAAATGGAACACATCCAAGCTAATGGGCATTAGACTACTACTACTACTACTACTACTACTACTACTACATATGTTCAACGAAAACAAGAGGTAAGAATATACAGACCAAATAACTTAATTATCATTGAATAATCTTAAGCCTGGAAAAAGAAGCCTCTAAGCAAAATTTGCCATCCTTCATCATCTAAGTAATACCTTAGTTGTTTTTATTATAAGTTTAACATTTCCCACCAAAGGAAATTATATATGAGGAGAAAAATATACACCTAGATTGGGGTTTGAATCAAGGATCGTTAGCTTTATATGCTAATTCTCTACCATCTGAGCTATCCTAAGCCTACAATATAAATGCACATTTTTCTTTTATACATAAAATTCCCAACAGCTCTCAGAAATTGCAATGTATAAGAGAAAAATTTGCATTTAGATTGGAGGCCTGGGATAGCTCAGACTATAGAGCTCTCAGGAACTGCAATGTAAAAAGAGAAAATTATATTTGAAGAGAAAAATATATGTTCAGGCTGGGGTTTGAACCCAAGACCTCTGATTTTCTATGCCAATGCTCTACCAACTGAGCTACCTGAGCACTCAAATCTAAATGCAAATTTTTCTCTTATACATTGTTAATTCCTAAGCCCCAAATGCTAAGAATCTTTGCTCGATCACGCAAATGGCAGCTTCTTTTTTAAGAAGACTTTTATTGGAAATTTAAACATTACTTTACAAAGCCACTAGGGCTTCTTTCAATATTTTTATTATTAATTTAATATTTCTCATTGATGGTCAAATTATATTTAAAGAGAAAAATATATGCTCAGTCTTCTTAAAAAAAACAAGCCGTCATTTGCATAATTGAGCAAAGGTTTGTAGCATTTGGTGCTTGGGAATTAACAATGTATAAGAGAAAACTTTGCATTTAGATTGGAATGCTCGGATAGCTCAGTTTGTAAAGCATTGGCATATTCTGTGTTCGAACCCCACTCTGAGCATATATTTTACTCTTCAAATATAATTTGTCCTTCAATGAGAGTATTACATTAACAATAAAAACATAAAAAAAAGAAAAATTTGCATTTAGACTGTAGGTCTAGGATAGCTCACAGAGGCAGAACATTAGCATATGAAGGTAAAAGTCCTGGGTTCAAACCCCAAATACCTTTGTTGCCTACTAGATCAATAAGAACATCTATGTCTTATTGGGTCAGTATGCTAATCATATGCTATTCATGACATCTGTAGGAAAATAAGCATAACTATAAATTCGTCCAAAGAAACACCCATGTCCCCACAGAGGGAGGAACAGGGATCGGTCATTATCATCATCATCAATACATAACTATTGTACCAGTAAAGCTCCATATTTTGATGTTGTAATTAAATTTTTAACATTTGCAATGATGGATAATTGTTATTTTGAATAAAAATTAACATCTGAATCAGGATTTGAACCCAAGTCCTCTAGCTTTATACACTAGCATGCTATCTGTTACACTATCCAGGCATACGATGCAATTTGTGAATTTGGCTGATAATATTTCCATAAAGCGCAGTGAGAATTTTTTCTAAGTCCCAGGCAGACACACTACACGCATGTGCCAACAAACACGAAGCAGATTACTCTATGGAATATCGTAATGCAGCCAACATTATACATGCTATTTAACAAACCTAAAAGCTAACCTAACGCAATTTAAGCAATGAAAAAAATGCAATGCCCAAAAATAAATAGTAAGTTCTGAAATTCTAAAGTACATACTGTGTTGGCTGCACTGTTGTTATATAGAATATTCGTTGAAATCAATATGGCTGCCACATCTTCATGTTACATATATATAGTTAAATATCAGAGAAAAATATGTTGAAATAATCATTAGAAAAGGTGTAAAATTTATTGTAAATAGTGGGAAATAATTTTAAAATATAACCTGTTGGCGCATGCGCATAGTGTCTACCTGGGACTTAGAAAAAGGTCTCACTGCGCTTAATGGAAACATCAGCCCTGTGAATTTTGTTTCCTCATAATATACAATTCTCTTTCTGTACGTACCTCACTTTCTTCCAAAGCTGCATTTCTCTTTCTCTTTTGTGGCTGTTTCTAATAAGATTCTATCCGACTCTGAGAATTCATCTTCTGAATTGGATGGGACATACGGTTCATCATCACCATCATTTATAATCCTCCACTACCCTAGAACTACAACAAACTAGATCAGTCCCAAATTTAAAACTTCTTAAGGGAAACAGGGATAATTAGAACAACCCTTATAGTCTGGAAAAAAAGGACCTCTGATCAAAATTTGCCAGTTACTTCCACACCCAGATATGACTTGAGCATTAATAAATAAAATAAAAATTTGCTTAGGCTTTCATGACCAGACTTTGTATCACAATCTGGAGATATCTTCTTGGGCTTGTTGGTCTAAGGATTGAGCATATCAGACACAATCTCTGGCAAAACATCGGGGATTTTAAGCCTCATGATCACGGCCAACAAGCCTGGAATTTATCTCTAGATTGCGATATAAAATAAAAATAATTAGATAATAAAAACTAATTACAGTAATACTTTAGAAATGCTATTAGCCCTTGTTCCAATAAATACAGTTTGGAAAAACTTTAGTTTGATTTCCACCATAATTTTTTTAAGTCCTACAGAATAACATTGAACATACACAAATGTTTATAGAATTGACTCTAGGTAGAACCATGCAGCTGTGAAATCGATGATCAACCTTCGCAATAAATTCCCAAATGTTTATTAGAAATGGATTTAGACTCAACTGCACTTCTACTAGCGCTTGATTTTTCAGTTATATTATTGTAAACTATAGCTCTTCTTCTGTATTTACTAATATTATTTAAAATTACTTAATATTTTACTAATATTATTTCTTCTTCTTCTTAAACTTAATTTGTAGGATTTTCATCCCGTTTATTTCCATTATTTAATAATATTTAATATTTTTGAAACAATTTTTATAACATAATTAGACAATTTTGAAATATTTATTTAAATATGCAAATCACAATATTATGACACTGTTAGACAATATTGTGATGCTAACTGCTATTTTCTCCACACAGTATATTACTTAGTCTATGATTTTTCTATCGCTGTTTTGGGTTATCGCTGGTTGGATCAGCATTAGGGAGTGATAAGTAAGTGTACACCCATTTTTAATAAACGTTTGGTAATTTAAATATTTTTTTTATATTTGAGATAGTGTTAAATCAATAATAAAAACATCAATTTTAATATTATTAATCTATTTTTTTAACATAGATTTGGGGATTTATTGCAAATATTGGTCATTTAAATTTCATAGCGACCAATAGTAATTGAGGATGATAATCGATATTGGTTCGATTGTGGGTTATCGCTAGCTCTATAAACTCTGGCGCATGTGTACTGTTGTTCTATAGGACTTTCAAAATATTTCACGCTAGTTTAAGTACAGTTTTTCCTGGGTGTACACTAACTTCTACCTTCCTAATCTAACAAAATAAATTACATGCATATAAATTAATAAAGTGTACACTAATCTGATGTACACTAACTAACACTAACTTAACAAAATGAAGTTATTTTTTTTAAATATAGTGTGCTATTAATTGTGAATGTACTGCACCATAGTCGACTGGTTAAGGCAGGAACCGTTGGTGCAGAGCTAAGGGACTTGCGTTGGTTCGAGTCTCCATGGGGGAAGAAATTTTCTCATGGTATTTTGGCCAATATGGGACCGGTGCCCACCCAGCATTGTGAGGCATTTGGATAGCTACAATAAGTAGCGGTTCCAGGTTGAGAAAACCAGCTATAACGACTGGGGGACTCGACATGCTGACCACATGTCACTCCTACATTGACTAGGTGATCATCTACCTCTGTGATTGACACATATGGATGTGAGGCCAGCAGCTGGCTGGTAGGCTAAGGGCCTTCTAGGCCTGTCATGCCATTGAATTATTATTATTATTACTATTATTATTACCGTAGCGTAGTGGTTAAGGTACTGTGCTACAAGCCGGAAGATCAACGGTTCAAGTCCCGGTGGGGTCAGGATTTTTTAACTGACCCAAACCTTCTGGCGGCACTATGGCCCTGGGGTCAACTCAGCCTCTAACGAAAATGAGTACCAGATGCTTGTTCTGGGGGTAAAGGCGGCCGTCATGCAGGGCTGATAACCCGGCTGACATCAAGTGCCGATTGTCTAGAAAAAAGTGGGAGCCTTAACCTGCTACTACCCCAAGGGCCTCCTGAGGCCTGTAGTGGGACTACTTTAAAAAATTATTATTATTATTAATTGTGAATGTGGTAACACTGATTTTGCTGACTTCATGTGGAAATAAAAATATTTGCATGTCTCTCGCATGTGCACTGTAGTTCTGTAGAACTTTGAAGAAATCATTGTGTACGTAAATAAATATTTAATAATTGTAAAAAAATATTGTAAGTATCGTAAAATGTTTAAAATAGTACAAAACATTACTAAAGATAGAAAAAATACATAGAGCAACAGAATTATAAGAATATAGTATGGAAAATCAAGTGGAAATGAATCTAAGGTTGAGCCTACAATTTTCCCTATATCCATTTAGCAAAATACTGCATAAAAATTTTTGGTAAATATAAGGACTCTATCGGTGAACTATTTCTTTACCGCATAGTTCAGTTTAGTGAAGAATAGATGACCAAAATTATTGTTTACTGGTTTTTAAGTTAGATTGTGTTTGGTTTAAAAAGAACTACAGAAATAACACCAATCGTTAAAACTATTTTTTCTTGTCCTAGCAGCCTTAAAAGTGCTGTTATTAATCATTCCCTACAATAAACTATGAAGTAAATAAATATTTCATGAGATTTTTAAATTGCGTTTTTTCTATTTTGTATACACTATGACACTAGAAAATAATTTAAAAATCTAATGAGAAAAAGTGGGAGCCTTAACCTCCCACTACCCCAAGGGCCTCTCGAGGCCTGTTGTGGGATCACTTTACTTTACTGCTTTCATATAGTCCATGTGGGAAATATTAAATAATACTAAATTTTAAAATTACAAAGTAAATGCATATTAATATACCTCTTTCTCTTCTTCATTGCTGACTGTAGATTACTATTTGCGGCAGGGTAATCACTTTCAATTTTCTTCCAATCTTATATATTGATTTAACTTGAATTTAATTTACATTCTAACCTTAAATTGCCTTATAGTTAAAATCCACACCCACGTTAAAACAATGATAACATGGTGATAAGCTGATAACCCACCATAGAGAAATTCGAGATAACCCACAAGCATGAATCCAGGGTGGACACCCACAGTGACATGTGTACATTCAGCAATAATCAACTTAAGGTGTAGAGTTTTATAAGTTAGTTATTCTAAGTTTCGATATAAACAAAACATTTATTTATAAGCGTAATAATTCGAAATAATTACAAATTTTATTTGAAAATAAAACAAACAAAAATATCTAATATTAACAAAATTATATTTAAAATTTGATGCATTGGCCATACTGATAACCAAGTTCGTAGATTTGCTTAAAGATGTCACTTGTAACTTATGTAGAATATTAATAGCTGGAAATCGCACTAACGTGCAAAGGACGAAGAATTGACTAGACTGGGTAAGAGTATCAGCATTCGCAAATTGTTCTATGAAGAAGATCTCTCCTGAGAGTTCATATGCCAGTCGGGAGCATGTCAATTTAGATATACATGGTATTTTCTTTAGATAGATTGACTTGATTTTCTCTATGTACTTAAGGTCGTTCTTTGTGAGGTAAGGCTATATGAGTTCCAAACCATAGCTCACAATCGGGATTATCTTCGTGGCAAAGATCTGCATTGCCACAGGCGTTGATAGTGTTCTTAGAAATTGGATATTATTCATAGCAATATTGCCGCTGTCACTCTGCCTTCTACATGCTTTGTGAAAGTAGTTCCTCTAGTCTGTAATGTTATGCCAGGGTAGTTAAAAGTGTTTACAATTTTCAGTGGTTCTTGATCATTAAAGACTTGGTCTCTGGCTGCTATCCTCCCACCTATTCTAAAGATCACGTGTACTGTTTTTTCTCTGTTGAGCTGCAGCTGGCCCATTTTGTTAGACGATTCCAGCATTCTTGCAGATCCTGTAGATTCGTGGATCCCATTGCCATATCTTCAGGATATGCGTAGAGAGGTACACTGTCTCTCACACCTTCAAGTATTCTTACAACATCTGCTGTTGCCAGGTTGAATAGCAACGGACTAGCAGGGTCTCCTTGTAAGACACCGTTTGTCTGTGTGATTGGTGCTGAGGACTGTAGATTATCTGCAATTACTACATAGTTGTACTGCATGATGTTGGTACGATTTCTACCAAATAGTTGACTTCACCGAGCTTATCCATGAGAGTTGACAGTCCAGAAAATCGAAAGCTTTCCTGCAATCTACGAAAAAACTCCAAGCGCGACAGGCCTTGAAGCCCTAGGCCTACCAGCTGGCTGCTGTCCTCACGTCCATATGTATTAATAACAGAGGTAGACGATCATAAGCCAGTGTATGGGTGACATGTGGTCAGCATGTCGGGTCACCCAGCCGTTATAGCTGGTATTTTCAACCTGGAGTCGCTACTTGTTGTAGCTACCCAAATGTCTCACGATATTTGGTGGGCACCGGTCCCATACTGGCCGAGATTCCATCAGAAAAATTTCTTCCCCCAAGGGGACTCGAACCAGCGCAAGTCCCGTAGCTCTGCGCCAAGGCGTCTTGCCTTAACTACTTGGCTTCGGCGCGGGACTGTAATCTATGAAGATGATGTGAAATTTCTTTCCCCGATGATTGATCGCGTCATGGATGTTTTGCAGTATATTTCCTATGGCGTGTGTAGTTGACATCCCTTTTCTGAAATCAACCTGTTGCTCAGGTATGTTGCTACCAGCTTCATCGGTTAGTCTATCCGTCAGAATTTTCGTGAAGGTCTTGAGAACATTTGTTGAACAGAGCGGTCCACATTTTCCTTCTATACGGCTAGGCCTCTTTTAAGTGTTCATTTGGTATTCCATCCAGTTCAGGTGGTTTTTGACTTTTTAGATGTTTCACGGTTGAAATATCTTTGTTATTAAAAGATAAATTATTTTGCTGAAGGAGGAATAATTACTACGCTGAAAGTAGTTGCTGAATGACGAACCACTAAAGACAGTCAACAAATTCACATACCTAGGCATGACACTCCAAACAACATTACGATCATTCAACCAACATATACAAGAGAAAACAGCAGCAGCCACAAGAGCAATCTACAGCATAAAAAATCTAGCCCGACTGTCACTACCCACGGCCATGACATTATTCGATACAACGATATCTCCAATCATAACATACGGCATAGACATTATATGGGAGAAACTGTCACTTAGCGATCTCGAAAGGATAGAGAAGGTTAAGGCACGTTTCCTTCCTTAAAGTGGTTCTAAGGGTGGGGAAAACAACCCCGTCGAGACTTGTATATGAACTTGCAAGAGAGTCGTTCTATGCAGAAGATCTGAGGATGAAACACCTTCTACCTAATACCGGCCCCTACACAGAACTCGTACACCGAAGCAAATTGAAGAAGAGGGAGATAGACCTTGATTTCTATGCTACGGGAGCCATGATAGAGAGGAATTGGACAAAAGCTAACCAGGACCAGCGACATGTTGTGACACGTTATGCAGTGCACGGTTTTCATCACAAAGTGTGTAAAAACAAGAAGTACCACGACCCAAGTGAAAAATGTATATGTGCTTTGTGTGGTCACAGATGCGAACGGTACCACATACAGAAGTGCCCAAAGAACACAAAAACACTGAACGAATATAGCAAAGATTAAATATAATCAATGCCCACTCGGGCGAACCTTTTACTTATTATTAAAGTAGTTCGGTTCTCTATGGTTGGTAACACTCTACTTTGCCACAGCTATAGCTCTCTGGTGTTCATATTTTGAAACGTATTTGGCGTATGCTGTTAATGTTATGGTGATCATGTTTGATATTTAAGAATTTGGTCATTATTCTAAATAGTATTTCATAATAATTACCATTTAATATAATTACAATTCGTTTTTGGACAAATACAGTCATGGATCTTGTTACTTCTTATTATAATAGATGTAGATTGTGTATTTCTGAAGCAAAGTTAAGTCTTCAGTTATTCGAAAGAGAAGCAATTCGCCTTGATTTGGGTCGATAAAATTAGATCTTATCTTTCTATTAATGTAAGTATACAATTATAATGAAGTACTAATGTTATTGAGAGCGATGAAATTTCCACATTTATAAAATAATGTAAAATCAGTAGACCTATAGGATTTGTTCTTTAGTATAGGCCTAAGCTTACAAGCAATTCATATGATTGATTGATAAAATTAGATCTTATTTCTCTATTAATGCAAGTATTTAATTATGATAGGTAATTTTACACATTGAAGCATTGGTATCTGTATATAAAGTTTAGCTTAACATCCACTTGATCTTCCATACCATATTATTGCAATGCTGTTGCTTTACCCACTTCTTCTGTCTTTACTAACATTTCTTACTATTTTAAACGTTTTGTAACGATACTTATAACATTTTTTTTGTAATTTATATATATGTATACAATGATTTCTCCCAAGTTCTACAGAACTGATATGTGCATGTGCAAATGCTTAACGTAACTTCCACCAGATGGCGGAGATGTCTGTGATATCGGAATAACCAACATTAAAAAATATAGGCCGATTTTAAGAAATTAATGTTCATTCATTTTGGCTGTGGTGTATAAACCGTCGCACACAATTTTCCACTGATGCTCTAAACACTTTTCAACCATTTATAATAACGTTTGGTACTATTTTAAACATTTTGGAACCATTTTATAAACATTTCTTACGATTTTTAAATATTTATAAATTACGCGAATGTTGTACATTGAGTTCTACAGGTGTGGAAATGTTTCATGTAACATCTGCTAGGAGACTCTCACATCGCAGTTACCAACATTTGAAAATAATTCGAAACCATATTTAGTGTACGTAACATTAGTTTATAGTTTGTTAAATAATATGCATGTAAATTGTTTTGTTAGGTTAGGAAATAAGAAGTTAGTTTACGTCCATTTTTTTTTTGGAAATAAACTGTTTTGTTAGGTTAGGAAATGGGAAGTTACTTTACGTCCATTTTTTTAGCGTTTGGGAATTTATCCCCAAAGTTGGTAATGCCAACTTTAGAGCCATCTACCGGAAGCTACATTAACCATTATAGCAACTCCTGCAACTCGCACATGCGCACTGCGATTCGACGGTTTATACACCTTATCCTTCATTTTATTTTGTTAGGTTCTGGTGGGACAAATTAGTGTACACGTGATTAAATAATGTGCATGTAATTTATTTTCTTAGGTTAGAAAGGGGGGAATTTGGTGTACATCCATTTCTAATAAACATTTGGGAATTTTTTCAAAGGTTGGTCATACTAGTTTCACACATATGAAGGTTATTTATACATTTGTGCATGTGCACTATGATTGTGTAGAAATTAGAACATTTTTTTGGGGATTCTCCACTTTAATTTACCTAATATATTTTCAAAGTCCTATAGAACAACAGTGCGCATGCATCTGAGTTTATAGAGCCAGCGATAACCCACCATCAAACCACATATTGAATATTATCGTTATTTCAATTATTATAATTTGTTTTTGTATTATGTATTTAGACACATTTAAAATGTAACGAACCTAAAAGCTAACTAAATAACACTTAACCTAATTCAATTACTCTAACCTAGGGTGGACCCCATGAAACGCCTTTTTTTTTTTCATTCCTTAATAATCGCAACCATCGATAACTCACTGGTTCCAACTATATAATATACTCTCTGGAGAAAATAGCAAGTCACCATCACAATATATGTATTTGAATAAATACCTAAAAATTCTAAAATAATGTTATAAAAATTGTTTTAAATATTTTAAAATATTTAAAAATGTTACTAAATACAGAAGAAGAATTATAATTCACGATAATAAACTGAAAAATCAAGGGTAAATCATTCTAAAGAATAACCAAATTCTTGGGTAAGGTAAACTAAACTTCAATATTTAATTTTAGGAAGTGATATTTTGAGGTTATTTTAATTATATTATTTTTTTTTAGTCTGATCATCTTACCTCAATATTAATGTTGATTTGTTCTTGAACATGTTTCAAAACAATTCTAACTGGACAAGCTGACGATAAAACAGAATTGTTTTGAAACATGTTCAAGAACAAATCAACATTAATATTGAGGTAAGATGATCAGACTAAAAAAATAATATAATTAAACTAAACTTTTTCTGAAAATTCATTTTTTATGTTGTAATGTTTCAGATTTCAATGCAGGATGGTCTTCCGCAGAAGATATGTTATGAATGTCTGTCTCGCATTGAGTTGTTTCACAGCTATAAGCAGTCTTGTCTTGAATCACAGCACACTCTCAAGCATTGGAACTCCTTTTGTGAAGGAGGATCTTTGCCACTGGTGAGTTTATCAAAAGCTCAGAGATTGTACCAAAATGACTATTTACCATAATTTTAAATGTAGAATGTGATTAGTGGCTCAAGGAATGTATAGTAAATTATCTAAAAATGGGGTATAAATATTATTGATTGTAGAGAGTAGCTTTGAAACAGAATTGCCAACTCGAGGGAATTTCATTGACTATTTAACTCATGTCCCAATGTGGTAGTCAATGACCAATCATGATTCAATGAATTTTGTTTTACAACCAATGACAGTTGTGTTTCACTTCACTCTTTATCGATTTCTCTTTATCAGCTTTACTTTTTTTTCTGAATAGCCCAGAGCATTATTTTTCTCAAATACATTGAATATAGCAAATAATGAACAGGTTCCTTGATCTTACTGAGTTGTTTACTAAAAAAATAAATAACCTATAATGTTGATTATAATATATAGTTTGATGTGTTTCATTATTTCTCCACTAGGGTGCATTCTTACAATATTGCGATCCTGTTTGGCAATAAATAATATGATCAAGATGCAGTGATGAACAAACAAAACAAAACCTAACATTTTTAATTTGTTTTCAAACATCACCATTTAAATAAAGATTTGTGAGTAAACAGCTTGATTTTATTCGTTAAATAGTCCTAACAAATGCCACTCTTGATTTCCAAATCCTCTAGATAAATTGGAAATCACTCGTGGCGTCACTTATGATAAATTTCCAGAATTTGCAGTTCTGCTCTTGATGCTGCTTTAGATCTTAAATCCATCAGTTGTGAACTATTGAACAAATATTTTTTAAATAAGTTAAATATATGAATTGTGATACATTGATAATGTCACGAATTCAGTGACGAAACTCGAGTCTGCATAAAAATCAAGAAATATGAGGCGAGACAAAAAACAACTCAAATTTAAATATTTTTTAAATCAAAATTATGGTGGGAAGTAACAATGTGAGGACAAATTTATTTTTTGAAAAGAAAAATGAATGTTGAACTGGGAATCAAACCTTGAACCTCTGACTCTGTACATCGATATGGAGTCCTTCACACCATTCAAGACACGATACAAACATTAACTTTCTTTTTACATAATAATTCTCTTATGTCCAAAGACACATATATGTAGAAAGGAGTGATAACATTTGTATCACACCTTGATTGTGTAATGGACTGCATACCAACATTTAGAGTTAGTGTCTGGGGTTCGATTCCAGGGTCTGACATTAATTTTTCTTTTCAAAAAATAAATTTCTCCAAGACTGGAACATGTTAAACTAAATATATCGAAACACTGTGAGGTAATTTACAATTTATAAATTGAGCCAGATAAATGTTTTTTCATCTCCTTATGAAATTGAGTGTTTTCTCAGGACCGGCTTTGACTCAGTTTATAAGATATTGTTATATTTGAAATGAAACCCAACTAATAATCTATGCTAAGAAAAAAGGACAAATTGGTATAAGGTTGGTGTGAATTAAATTGGTTCGCTTTTTAATTTAATGCTGATCATAGATAAATGTAAAGTAAAACTCGAATTACTAAAATGAGATAGCCATTTTGAAAATGAATGTAGATGTATAGCCAAATAATTTGTGTGCATTGTGCACAAGCGGGTGTGGTTTAGTGATGTTAAGATCAACAGACAGGGATAGATAGGAAGAGGAGTACCTTGGATGGGGACATGGGCAAGTACAACTCCCTTGAGATGATGGTTGCTTCGGGAAGAGGAGGGGAAGAAAGAGGGAGACTCTAGATCTGGAGGGAACATATGATGTAAAATAGGTGTGTCTCAGCATTTTCTAGCTACTGTACCAGGGACGATTTATATGACTTTACCTCAGCAGTTGGTTACTCAGGGTGGAATGTTGGCCTGTTGAGTACAAACGCTGACATGTCGGCGATTCTCTTCCCTAAGATGTTACTATTCATACAGTATTTATTTAACAAATAGTACAAACACAACAAGTAAAGGAAATACAGCATGGACCTAATTTCAGTTGCTTGTGAAAATGTAATGATGATGTAACAAAACAGTTGATTGATTAACTTATGTAGGGCCAGCGTGAAATAGAAACATTGGGAAAAAGTTTAGTTTACCTTACGCATGAATTTTTCTAAGGTTATAGAATCATAGTGCACATGCATGAATGCTTAAAGAAACTTCCACTAGATGGCAGACATATGTGTAAAACCGGTATGACCAACCTTTGTGATAAATAACTTATTCTCATTGGGGCATGCCATAGCTTAGTTGGTTAAGACAATACGCTACAAACCAGAAGATTGAGGTTTCGAGCCCTGATGGGGTCAGGTGTTTTAAACTGACCCAAACCTTCTGGCAGAATTATGGTCCTGGGCTTGACTCAACCTCTAACAGAAATGAGTACCAGATGCTTGTCCTGGGGGTAAAGGCAGCTGTCATGCAGGATTGACACCAAGTACCAATTCTCTACAAGAAGTGGGAGCCTTAACCTCCTACTACTCCAAGGGTTTCCTGTAGTCTGTAATGAGATAACTTTTTAAAAAATCAATTGAATCGTGAATTCTTCTTAAATCATATATCTGTGTTATTTGACACAGAACCACGTTATCGAGAGTCATCACTCCCACCCTCAGCTGTTGTCATGACTGAGTGATGACCTCGATACCGCGGTTCTGTGTTAAATAACATAGATATATGATGCAAGAAGAATTCACGACTCAATTGATTTTTATTAAAAAAACCTCATAATGTAAAATTCCCAACATTAATATATGAGATCACTTTTTACTTAATACTTCTTTCCTTGACCTACTGGCTGGCTTCTTGCCTCACATCCATATATGTTAAACATAGAGGTGGACGATTATCCAGCCAGAATAGGGGTGACATGTGGCTTATTTTTCTACCTGGAGCTGCTACTTATTGTAGCTACTTAATTCCTCATGATGCTGGGGTGGGCACCGATTCCATCCAAAATTCCATGAGAAAATTTGTACTCTCTTCGGGACTCTGACCAGAGCAAGTCCTGTAGCTCTGCACCAAGGCATCATGCCTTTAAACCACTGGGACTTAATAAACTATTATTTAACTTTAATTTCTGGTGATGCCACAGCTCATCGGACACTAAACTTGAAGAAATGGAGGGATGTTTTTTTAGTGGAGATGAGTGTAGCAAGTACTTATAATGTTAATGGACTCATTTCTTCATAACACTCTATACTCGTTCGATAAGCATTTCTCTAATTTGTTACCAGTGTCTGGAATTGTATAGTGGCTCTGCAGTTGATTTTATTCAAATGTATTGATTAAATATAGAATTTCTAGAATACATTTATTTATTGATAAGTTTAAGTTTAATACATCTAATTTTATTTTTATTTAAACTTTAACTGTAAATATTTTATTAGTATTTAAATTATGGGTGAGTCAATTTTTTTTTTATCTCATGCTGCATTATATTTCTTAAATTTCCCTGTTTCAATAGTGTCACTCAACATTCTCCAGCCTGCATTCCTTCCATGTCCAATGAGCTGTGATACCAATAATGCTATTGTATTTGGAAACTAGAGAATTAATTTGAATTTCAGGATGTTGACATTTTTAGTGGTCGAAGTACATCAACAAATGAAATGAGTGAAGGTGACCTACTGAATGCTATTATGGCAAAGAGAGTCAGCACAGAAAACATGATGACTCAGCAAATCAAATCCACTGGATCTCCTCCATCAAGACCACCATCACGCTTAGGTTTGCCAGTGATTAATACAACCAGCATTGCCACACCACCAAGAAGAATAAGCATGGATACTGCACTTGCACAAGAGATATTTCAGATATCACCAGATAGTAGAAAAAGCAATTTCCCTGTAAGTGGAATATTGACAAAGCAAAATAGTGACTCTGAGCAAAATTTGCATCCAGCTGCTAGCCTAAGAGTGACTCTGAAGCAGGTTAATCCAACATGCAACACGGAATCATCAAAGGAAGTCACTGAGAAATCTGAAGTCGAGGCAAAAAATAGTGTTCAAGTCAAAAACAGATCTAGTAGTTTTACCAGTTCTCGTACAAGATCTCAGATGCCTGAGAAAGAAATAGCTTTAAGATCTCGGGAAATTTCACAGCTGCCAAAAAGATCCATTGAATCAAAAACAGAATCAGAAGGAAAAAGACAGATGCCAGTTCGAAATCAAAACATAGCTAAAAAAAATACAGAAAAAAAGGTGACACTTTCACAAAACAGAAGTGAAAGCCCTCATCCAGCAACCAGATCACATACTCCTTTAAGAGAAATAAAGTCTTCTCCAGAGAAAAACATTTGCTCTTGTGCAGAAAAAAACCTATCCCTATGAAACCCACAATCTTATTAAAAGGACAGAATTCAAAATCACAGTCACCTGACAAATCAAAAAGTTCAGAAAAAATTGTTACAAAATCACCTCCAATGTTGCCCACTATAAAAATTGTTAACATTCAATCACTAGCAGCAAAATCATTTGATTCACAAGGTCATGCACTAGAGAATGGTTTGACTAAACCAAAAATTAGATCAACTGTGTCTACTCCAGTCAAATCAGTAACTTGTACAAAAACTCAGATTTCAGAAACAGCTGTAAAATATTTTGCTCCAACAATTTCAGAAGTTGTAAAACAGAGAAAACGGTCAAATTCAGTATCGTCAGCAGGTAACTCATCTGCCAAGAAATCAAGAAAAGTTAATTTATCACCAGCAGTCGATACAAATAAGGAAAATAGTGTTACCAATCTTAAAGCTTGCATGTCGGACAAAGCAGACGAAATTTTGAATACATCAAAAGATAAAAATGGAAGTGATGCTACAAACATGGAGAAGGATGATGATTCTACACAAGCACTGCTGAGGCTACTGGAGTCTGATGATGTTGAAGATAATGATTTCTCTCAGTCGGATGGTGAGAATGTATCAAGTGATAATTCAGGAGCAGGGTCACCTGCTTCAAAGAATCCATTGAATCCCTATGTGAAGGTAGAAAAACTAGCTGGTGAAAAAGATTCTTCAAGTACTGAAACTAAAGATGAAGTGAATGCTGTCAATGCGACCACTACAAGAGTACGTCGTCGAAGACAACAATCAAATCAGTATCGGTAAGTTTAATTTACAATAAATTACAATAGAAAGTAACATTATGAGGTTCTTCTCAATAAATAAGGTGAGTCTGTTACATCTTCTTCTTGTTAATAAGGCGCTACAGCTTGGAGAATGCTTTGACCTTCTCAACGAATTCTTTCCACACTTTTCTATCCTGGACATATTTGTTCCAATTTTTTATCTTCATCAATTTTATATCATTTACAACATCTTCTCATCTTTTTTTTTTTTTTGGGCCGTCCAATATATTTAGGAGTTATTTCTCTGAGATTTCAAAATTCATAATCCCAGTGTTCTTCCCCGAGAAAATTCTTATTCCCAATCCTGGGGGAAAATATTGTTGTCTAATGTGCTGCATCAAACACTGAAATCATTAGCAGTCTTGCTTTCCAATACTTTGAGGACTTAGAATCTTCATGTTTGACAGCGATATAGTTGTTAAGATGACCTTCATCCATTAAAAAAATATTTGGTTTACAACTTCTTCAGTCAGCCAAAAGCTTGAGTGGGAGTCGACATCCAGAACCGACAACATAAAGACAAGCTGACAATGATATGGACAGCATATTAAAACATGTCAAATGAAAAACAAACATTTATGAGGTAAGATGTACCAGATTCACCTTGTTTTTTTTTAATTTACAAATTTATATTCTACGAGGGTGGATTGATAGTTTAAGTTTAGTAGGTAAAAAAACACACACACACCCAAATGAACTCATCTTTCAGCTACTTTTCTTCATAGTGCCAACTTTCTCAACACATTTTAAAATACAATAGGAAGTAACATTAAGAGGTTTACTTATTTTAGGAATTCTCACTATAAGGTATATTCATTAAGGTAGAATATATTAAATTAAAAGATTCTTACCTCTCCTCACATTATTCTGTTAAGTAGATCGCGATTTCAGGCCTATAGCAGGCCCATCTTCAGTACACTGTTGTTGACCGGTGTTATGTCGCTCGGAAGACATAACACCGGTCAACAACAGTTGTACTGAAGATGGGCCTGCTATAGGCCTGAAATCGCGATCTACTTAACAGAATAATGTGAGGAGAGGTAAGAATCTTTTAATTTAATATTGAATTGAACCTCACAGTGATAATTCCTATATAATAAAAGGTTAAGGTAGAATATTTTTATCACTCACCTCATATTGTTCAATATGTTCAATAGAACAATATGAGGTGAGTGATAAAAATAGAGGTTTGTTTAATAATTAAAACATTTTGTCTGTAATCGCTGACGATGGGGCTAAGAAGCTCTGTAACATATGTTCGACAAAAAACTCTAAGAGGTAAGAATGAACAGACAAGATGTTTTAATTATTTCTCAACACATTTCTTCCATCATTGTATCAATTTCAATGTATCCTATTTATAGAAGTCTGGCTCAGGTATAGCCATCTCTGATCAACTGATTGCACTTCTGCATCTGTCTCAAAGCAATGTCTATATGAGCTATCATATGCCATCGTACCATCTGTGAACATTTGATCGTAGAACAAGTGACTGCTAGCATCATGTTGTCCAACATGATAGCACACATTCCCGCTAGAGCCAATTGCCAATATGTTAACTAACATACAAGGGAATTCTATCCCAGGAGTCCACCTACATTAGTTGCCAAGTTAGGGTGAGAATTGGGCGAGTTAGTGTACGCCAGATTAGTTTAGTGTTCACTTGTTTGATAGCAGGTTTTGCGATAAGTTGACTACACTGTCTGAGCAATGACTAATACTTTACATTGTAAATATGGTGATTTTAGGTTACTTTGAGCTTAACTTTTCACTTCATTTTAAGGCTTCTCTCATTTCTTTAATTGACTATTTCTGTCAAGTAATTACTCACTTACTGCAACAATAAATTTTGTGTTTTTTTTATATATATATATATATATATATATATATATATATATATATATATATATTTGAATTTATGTAGGTAGTATAGAATTTCTGTTTCATGTTTCGGGTATGTAGTGGTATGTCCACGACTAAACCAGTGACAATTCCTTTCAGAAAGGTGTGCCCTTCTGCAGCATAATGCATTTAAGTGTCCAAGCTCGTCATCATTTGCTAACCAGCTGGAATGAATGAATCATAAAGGTTATTATGACCATCCTTGAATGTACACCTCCTGGATATGTTACTATGGTCAATACAGTCTTCCCCATAAATGCCACATGCCCTTGAGGATTTCGCATATGTTATGTCCTTCAGCCCAAAAAATCACACTACACTTAGCTGCTCTTCACATGTTGGCGACAGTAACATGCACACCATGTTTGTTGTGTAGTTTACACTTCTCTTATGTAGAACTACACATGAAAAAAAAAATTGTTTTTCTAGTGAAAACTTCAAACTATCCCTTGGTGAAATCTGAACTTCCCAACTGCAATACCTATGCAGGAAAAAATGATTCAGCATTACTTTTCAATCAAAAAGTTTAGGCTCTTCTATGAAATTTTAAATGTATTTAGTGAAAAATGTTGTATTTTTCCAATGTCACACACTGCATTTTTTTTTTTTCATTTAAGCACTTTATACATTATGTGTACTTGTATTGAACCAGTGAGGAGTCTAGGTTTGAATGTATGTTTAAATTCACTTTTTAGGAATTCATACTATAAGGTATGGAATTAACACCATAAGGTATAATTTATTAGGAGACTGGCTATTGCTTCGAGTAAAACGAGTAATATTTGTCTTACCTGGTCAGGCTACCAACACAACACAGGGTCAACTTTGAGTCGGCACAGACTTATAACCTAACCTTGAAGTCGAAGAAGAAAGTATAATATATTAGAGAAAAATGGTATTACCACACCTTCTTATTAGACAGGTTTCGGGACATTATTAGGTTCCATCCCTGGTACTTTCATAACTGTCATCCTTGGAGACGGTTCTTCAAGACATACCGTCTTACTTTTTTCTTCTTTTCAGTAGCTGCAGTATTTCTCTTATCTTCTGGCTGTCCACATTTTTCTTAAGAGAATGGCCAGTTCATTTTCATTTCCTCCTTTCTCTTTGGAGATCAAAGGATTTTTTTCGTTTCCATGGATTCTCATTGGAAATAATATTTGTCAAAAAAATGGGGAAGACCTTCCTCAGACACCTGCAGACTCCTTGTTATTTCAGCAGTTCCCATCCATGTAATAATACTGACCTAACATTAGACCTGAAAATGCAGCTTGGTCATCATTGCAATTTCTCTAGATTTCCATAGAGGATACAGTTGGATAAAAACTGCATTTATCTTATGATTTTTTTTATTTTTTTTCACTAGATGCTCTTCCATCCTGAAATGCAAGTAGAAGCAACCTAATTGTGTTGTGAATGATGGTTCATGTTACTGGGAAACAGGATAATAATATAAAAGAGAGAAAAATTTGTGATGATCTTGTAGAAGATTTCCGGGCTGTTGGCTGTGGTCTTGAGGCTTGTAGTTCCCCAATGTTTTGCCAGAGACTGCTTCCGGCATCCTAAAGGGTTGTCTTGAGACTGGCAATTTTGTCGATTACCTGCCCTATTTATACAATTGACAAAATTGCCAGTCTGAAGACAACCCTTGAGGATGCCGGACACAGTCTCTGGCAAAATGTTGGGGAACTACAAGCCTCAAGACCACGGCCAACATCTCGGAAATCTTCTACAACATCATCATAATAACTCTGGCCATGAAAGCCTAAGTCAAGAAAAATTTGTGTTTGGACAGAAATGCTTGGATAGCTCAGTGACTAGTGTACTAATACCTAAAATCAGAAATTTTGAATTTAAATCCCAGTTCAGGCAGAACATTTTTTCAAAAAATAATTTATCAATCAATCTGACAAGGAAACTTTCAACCTTTGAATGCTGATACCTACCTTGAAATTTCTCCCAGAGAAACGTTGATTTACCAAGATTGTGTCAAAAAAATCTACCACTTTTAACTGCAAGGCACTAAAATCCAGTGTCAAATCTCTCATTTGAACTATAGAGAAGTAATACAACTCCTGATTTGGTGAATTGTATAACCCTAACAACCTGTCCCTGTGCCACATCCTGCTCTTCTCAAGCAGGGACATCAATCTGTTTTTCACAGTGGGTTGTCATTGCTGGATACTGACCCTTGCAGTTAAAAGCAGCAGATAATGTTTTTGGAGAGAAATTTCAAGGTAGATTTGGTAGATTTCGGCATGCAATGGTTGAAAATTTACATTACATTTTACATTATAACAATTTCATCTTGTTAGCAATGATTAAATGAAACATCGGAGGTTTTGAATGTTTTTCAGAATGGTGAAGGTGGTTATGGAGGAGATGACAGGGAAGGAGCGCTACAAGTGTCTCAAGTGTGGCAGTCTGTTAGGTAGCAAATGCTACATCAAGGAACACATGAAGAATACATACTGGTGACAAGGACTTCAAATGTACGAAGTGTGACAAAGCTTTCCGAAACAACAATATGCTCAAGGTGAGTCATCTTGTGTCATTACTCTATAAGAGGAGTGGACACTTGTTAGGCTACAGATGTGCAACTCCATCCATCCATAGTAATTCTCTGTCCAAGGGCAGGTCTTTCACTGCAATCATAGCATTTTCATGCTATGCTTTGCAGCTTTACTAGGGAATTATAGATGTGGTAGCATTTTGATGCTATACTTTGCAGCTTTACTAGGGAATTATAGATGTGGTAGCTTCCCATTGCTTTCCACACCGGTGAAGGATGATGATTACAGTGATAAGGATGATTTTCGGGGACCGTTGGGCCCTAAGCTTCCTGACATTTGTCTTACAGGTAACGAAAAACCCCCCAAAAAAACCTCACGCAGGAGCCTGTCCCAACCGGGAATCGAACCCGGGCCTGCTGCGTGACAAGGAGCATGCTACCTTGAGACCACAGTGGTGGACATGTGCAACTCAACAAGCTTAATAAATTTTATCAAATTACAGTGGAAGTAACACTATGAAGTAATTTTCAATTTATAAATGAGTTGTTTATTTACCTTCACTCACCTCATACTTCATAACTTCATATGAGGTGAGTGAAAGAAAAAATAAACAATATTAAAAAACCTCATAGTGTTATTTCCTATCTACATAACTTTATAAATGAGTTGTATGATGTTTTTGCATCTCATCTCATAAAGTTCCGTGTTTTTATGATACTGGTTTCAAAGGCCATTTGCCTTCATCTTCAATTAAACTCCAATGTTGAAATATTATCATTGCCATATGTGTTTTCATGATACTGGTTTCAAAGCCATTTGCCTTCATCTTCAGTGAAACTCCAACTGTTGAAATTTGACTGAAGATGAAGGCAAATGGTCTTTGAAACTGGTATTGTGAAAATATGGAAGTTTATGAGGAGAGATGCAAAAACATTATCCAACTCATTTATAAAAAACTTAATAAATTTTAATTGAGTCAGTGAATCTTACCTCATATTTTGTTAGAATTCTTGAGAACATGTTTCAGTATGCCTGGATACTGTCATCAGCTCTTTCTGACTGTTGAATTATCGGTGGACAATCCTGTTATGTTGCTTCCTCTCCCTCTTTAGATAGACCTATGAACTTCCAAATCAAATCCTTTTTCTCAGGATTTTCAAAATTCATTACTTTTTCTTTGTTTGCGGGCGTAAATTTTCTTCCAAACTGTCAGTTCTCCGGATTTTTCTAACTGTTTTAATAATTTTCCATTTACTACAATTCTGTTTTTTGACCAAGCAAGATAAAACATGCAGGTTGTAAAAAGGTATATACATAGGTAAAACAAAAAGGAATTTGAACATTAGAGTGAAAAAAAAAAACACCTTAGAAATGTGAAAAATGGAGAAGTAGATTATCCCAAGACGAAAAAGGTGTATTGCCAGCAGTTCGTGCCCCATTGCAAGGCGGAATAATGCAACTGCAGTTCTTTTAGGGTAGTCTGGTGTTTCTAGAATTGTTTTTCTTCAGGCTTTATTAGCTGATCTGAAAGCTATTTCAATTAGGTGTTATGCATTGTATAGTTCTTTTATTGTAATTTTTGCAGTTGGAATGCCATTGGTTTTTGGTAGGTAAGTGTGAGCTTAGTTCCCTTCTTAGCCAAATAATCTGCTTGTTCATTTCCATATATAGAACATTGTCTAGGTATCTATTGTAGAGCTACTATTTTGTTGTGTCCTGCTAGTTTTTTCAGAAGATCTTGGCTATGTTTTATTTCTATAGAATAGGGCCGAAAGGTTTGAGTAAGTGATTGGATAGCCGCTCTGGAGTCTGAGAAGATGGCGTTATTAAATTTGTCTTGATGGACTGTAAGTTGTTGTAGTGCCACTGTAATTGCATGAACTTCTCCATCGTATGCTATTCTGTTTTGCCCTACAGGGATATAAAATGAGAAGAAAGTGCTGAAAATACCAGCTCCCACATTCGTATGACCAGTTATTTTAGTTTGGGAGATAATTTACATCCACAATAACAAAGAAAAAATCATGTATTTTGAAATTCCCAGAGAAAAGGATTTGATTTGGAAGTTCATAGGTCTACCTAAAGAGAGAAGAAGCAAAATCCAAGATCACCAACCTATAATTCAACAGTTAGGAGTTGATGATAATATCCAGAAACTGAAACATGTTCTCAAGAATTCTAACAAAATTGAAGTAAGATGCACTGACTCAATTAAAATTTATTAAAATGAACCTCAGAATGTTACTTCCATTGAAAATAAATTAATAAGTTTAAGTCCTCCATCCATTTCTGTGATGTAATGAAACATTTGTCATGTGATCAGTGTTGAATATTCATTGCTCGGCTGTTCTAAGTTGTTAGGTTGTTGAATGTATGTAAACTATTCAGCTCTGCCATCCTTCACTGTAATCATGTTGACGAAATACTTAGATCATGACAGCATTGTGCAGGGAGACATTACGTCACCACTTAGTGGTACATTGTTTTACAGCTACACATCCCTGTATTAGAGAAATAATAATAATAAAAAATAAATTTTTGGCGAGAGAATTTTTTTTCTGAACTGGCAATTAAACCCAAGACATCTGGTTTTATGCACCGGGACACTGACCATTATATTATTGAGACTTTCCTGTTTAAAGAAATTTTTCTCTCTGTTGTTTTGGAATTACAGAAAAAAAAATTGTGTCATAACAAGGAAGCCTGGATAGCGCAATGGTCAGTGCACTGGTATGTAAAACCAGAAGTCTTGGATTTTAATACCTGTTCAGGCAAAATATTTTCTATTCAAAAATATTTATCTTTTATTCTGAGTATATAAATGTGTGTATGTATGTATGTATATATATATATATATATATATATATATATATATATATATATATATATATATGTATATAATATCATTATAATGAACTTTTAAAACTCATTTATTGGCCATACCTCTCCTTTGTTAGGAGTTTCTAGACCAAGCATAATTTAGTTATGCTTATTTCCCTATAAATGTCATGGTCTGTATGTGGTCAGCATATTGACCCAATGGGACATCTAGTAGACAACTAAGGATTAAAACATTTGTCTGTTCATTCTTACCTCTTATATCTGACGATGGGGCTAAGAAGCCCTGAAACATATGTTCGACAAAAACAACTATAAGAATGAAAGAAAATGTTGTAATTATTAGACAAACCTCTTAATGTTACTTCATACTGTATTAAAAAGAAAAAGTAAGGTATTACTTGGGTGATGAAGATTGGTAAATTTTACAGAGAGACCTCTTTTTCTCAGGCTTAAGGTTCTTTTACAATCCTGAAAATTTTCAGGCTCTCTCCTGGAGGACTTGTTCCTTGAATTTTTTATTCTAAAAAATCTATCGAGCCTGGATGAGTTTGAATTCAGGCCCAGAGGCAAGGAACTTTCAAGAAACGTGATAAAATTCCAATAAAGTATCATTCGAATACAGTATTCTTTTAGAATGTTGTTTCTTTTTATTTACTAATCCCGAGCACTTGGCATTGCAGCTCTCCAATGTTGGGGTTGAAAATTTTAACTGTTAAATTAATTTTATTTAATTCAATTGTAACATTTTTTATATCGGAGTCAGGAGAGAGGAGGTGATGTAGAATTTTACAATTTTTTTGGTAGTAGAAAATCAAACTATAGAATAGGTTGATTTGTATACTTATTTGGGAAGTGTAATTTCCACTTATGGAGGAAGCCTTGAAGATGTTAGTCCAGGATTAAGAAAGTAAATTCAGCATTCATCCAGTTATATCCTATCTGGAGAAATATATCTAATCATACAAAATTAAAATTTTTTGAAGCAATGTCAAAGCTGTTTATTGTATGGATCTGAATTAGGCTATCAAGTAACACAATCATTATAAAATTACAAGTCTTTTGTAAGCAGGTGTTTAAAAAAGATTTTGAATATTCAGTGACCATTCATAATAAGTGAAGGAAATTTATAATAATAGCTTTATTATACCTGGCAGAATTATACAAAAATTACTCTTACACCTATATTACATTGTATATGTACAACACAATTATTATTTACAATATATTTTGATTTACTCTAAATTTAATGAATGGAATACAAAATGTACAAGATAGAAAAATGACAAAAAACTATTAATGACATAGAATAAATTCAGTTCTTGAGAAAAATTAATTACTTAACAACAAATAATTGTATAAGTGTGATTTAAAAGTGTGAAGTGTACGACAACCCCTGATATATTGAGGGAGGGAATCCCAGGAGCAGGCAGAGGCTACTGTGAAAGAGTAGAATAGGAGGAAGTGTTAGCAGATTGTTATTTTGTGAATTAGTGTTAACATTGTGGTTGGAAGATAACTTCTGAAATCTAGACGCCGGGAATTCAGAAGTTTGAAAAGAAATGAAAGAGTGGAATTTACATATGTCACTAAGATGGAGAGAGATTATTGAAATCTTCGGAAATATGATCATAACAGTGGATGTTGAAAATGAACAAATGCAAACATGAACACACTGCAGTCTCTGTGACAAGTCATAGTTTAGGTTATTATATATAATGTCACAATAATGAAAGTGTAGCAACACTGGATTCTGCACAAGTGTTTTATGGAAATACTAATAAAATTAATATTAAATTCCATTGAGGTAATAGTCATAAAGTAAAATGTTAAAATATATCATTTTGGCATGTGCCATTGTCCTTAACTGTGTTAAAAATGTTCTTGGTTTTACGACAGTACATTAACGTCCATAATGTCGTACAACAACAGTTAGTAGCACATAATTCTTTTGCTGATAATGGAAATCGCCTTCCGAAAGGCCTAAAGTTACTAATTTTTAAAAATCAAGAAAATTTTTAACACAGTTGAGGACGATGGCACTTGCTAAAGGTATTTATTTTAACGTTTTACTTTATGTTTTATGAAAATCAACGGAAGAAGAACAAATAAAAAAGCCTGAAATGGAGGTGCTAGGTGACACACTAAGAAAATCAAACGAGACCATAGAGAAACAAATATTGGAAAGGAACCTTCAAGCTACATGGAGAGTGGGAAGACAGAGATTCATGTAGAAAGACAATAAATGAAGAAATGCAAAGGGTTGGAAAGATGTGAAAGCCACAGTAACAAATTATGTTCAATGGTAAGCTCTCACTGATGCCCTATCCTCTACTAAGGAGTGAATGGACATACCACTACTACCAGTGCATTAACTTTGACTGCATTGCAAAATGTACCAGTATACAAGTATCAAAATTAGTAGTGTGCTGCATGATTCTAAGCAGAAATATTCCTCCAGTGGAAATATTCTGCATTATTCAACTTTTACAGCAATTGAAAGAAGACTAAGAGAAATCTGAAAGTTTGCAAGTAGGTACCATGTTTTCCATCTGGAGTTTTTCCACAATTGAACCCTTGAGTATTGAAATCGGCCATGTCCATTATGTTATATTTTGTAAAAACTTGATTTTCTTCTATATACTTGTTTAAATATATACTGGAGATTCTTTACAACATGTGATGCGAAAAATTTTTCTAACTTCCAATTGTACACCATGCACCAACATACGCGAAGCTGTTTACACTATGGAATCACAGGATGCAGCCAACATATACACAATATTTAACGAGACTAAATGCTAACCTAATGCAATTTAAGTACCCTAACCTATGAAAGACCACCCTAGAAGCTAATCTGACCTCTGAAAGAATGTAATACCCAAAAATAAATAGTAAGTTCTGAAGTATATGTGTACATATATATAAATATAAATATATATGTGTACAGTTAATTAGTTCATACTCTATGTTGGCTGCACTGGAACACAACTTTGTTTTTGCTTACAATATTCATTAAAATCAATATGGATACCACATCTTCATGTAGTTAAATATCATAGAAAAATATTAAGTTATGTAGATAGGAAATAACACTATGAGGTTTTTTAATTATGCTTATTTTTTATTTCACTCACCTCATACTTCATGAAGTATGAGGTGAGTGAAATAAAAAATAAACAATAGAAAAATATATTGAAATAATTGTTAGAAAAAGTGTAAAAATCATTGTAAATGGTGGGAAGTAATTTGAAAAATGGAACCCTAAGAATAAAATTTGACATGAGTTTATGGAGGATTTGAAAAAGTTGCATCACATGTTGTAAAGAATAGCCCATATACTCTAAGCAGAATAAATAATACAAATATTTGTATTAATAGACACTTGGTAACACTGTAAAAATACAATTATAGACATAAATATACTCTTGAGCTATCAGTAGATGTGCTCACATGTAAATGCATTAAAACTGGACATGGTCCATTTTATTACTTACAGGCTCAATTGTAGCAAGTACATACAATAAAGTGTGTTTTCTTTGCTTGTTACTTCTTTTATTATATGTGCAGTAGTGTTGTATGATGCAGAGATATTTACTGCTGTGTGTGTATGGTAGCCATTCTGAACACAGTTTATCAATTACTCTGCTTTTCTTTCCAATATTAGGTGTCAAACATGGATCCATACTCAATTCAAACAGTTGCCTTTGAGGAAGACATGTTGAGATGGTTGGAAGAAAGCCCATTCATCAGCACTCATCATGTGGTGCAAGCATTGGGCACATGTCGTGCTAACATGTGGAGTGTTGTCCATACAGCCATACCATCTGCAAGAAGTTCAGTCATTAGTGTTTGAGGACTATTCAATAAAAGTCCAGATTGTGCATTGGTATTTACAGCACTGCATACTCCAGTCACAGTTCTTGGCTTTGTTACTATTCGCCAATGAATGTGCATTCACTCTAAAATCCAAACAACATGTGTTTGTACAGGTGAAAATACATGTGCACTAATGAAACGCAGTGTAAACATATGAGTTGGGATAATTGGTGACCAGACCATTTGACTATATCAACTCCCAATCAGTCTAATATGACCAATAAACTTTATTTTTGTCAGATGTGGCTGCAAAAGACAGAGTTCCAAACCTATCAAAGGATGTGAACAAATCAGTGGTACTCAAACTTTTGCCACTTCCAAATGAATGGCATAAGTGGTCAAAGAAACAAAACAATATAAGCCTTAAATTTAAAGAATCTAGCAGAACTTGTACTGTAAGTTTCGGTTGTTATGCAAGAATCCTTAATTTCTTCATCAGGAGAATCACGCCAAACAGTGCGCTGAAGATTTCAATCATCAGGATGTATTTCAATGCACCTAACATTTTAGCTACATCTGCAGAAATAGTGACAACAAATGTTCTGAACAGCAGAATAATGGACAATAAGTCAGGCTGAATTTAAGGACCTATCATTAATATGAAATGCAATGATGAAACATTGGAAGACTCGCCGATTCCATCAAAGACTACCCTCAGTTTAATAGTTGAACTTGACTCCTTTAAAACACAATGATGTGTTAAGTAATGATTCGTAGAATCAATAATCTCGCCCACTTACTTTGATGTAAATGTATAACACCTGGGTGCCACATTGATGGAGTTGGAACTATTCCATAGCCAACAGTCATCAGACCTTACATCTCTTCATCATATTATGTGGGCACTTTGAAGACCAAGGTATGTGCTGCTTCTGTAACCTCATAGAAGGGTCTTATCACACAAATCCATGCTGCCATTAAAATACTGAGCACAGAATTGCAATTAGTTTCTGACAATGCATGCTCTATAATCAGCAGAAGTAATTTTTTTAATTCATTTTGTAATTTAGTGCACAGTGTGATTCTCTTATTTGTCTACCTGGGATCTGTGATTCACAAAGATAAATATGAATGCTATGAAATTAAAACAAGAACAAATACAGCAGACAAAACTTATGTCTCCCTGCTATCAGCTTTTAAATAAAAAGATGTACATCAAATAACCAAACTGAAGCTATAAAAAACTACTATTAGACCAATATCGTATTATGGTTATGAGAGCTGAACTCTTAATACATCACAAAAAAACATAATAAACACCTTCGAAAGAAAAATTTCAAGATAAGTTTATGGACTGATTAAGGAAGGTGGTGTATAGAGAAGTAGATATAACAGTGAGCTGTATAAAGAACTATGTATTTCCATGATGATTAAACTCAAAAGACTTGAGTGGGCAGGGCATGTCATCACATGAAGAATAGACATATCCCAAAGAAAATTCTCTATACAGGAGAATAGTGGGAAGAACGAAGAACAGATGGTTTAATGTTGTGGATGAAGATGCAAAGAAGATTCTTTGAGTGAGGAACTGGAAAAGAAAATACTGGATAGGCAGACTTGGAGGGGCTTAATGCAGGAGGCCAGGCCTGACATCAGGCTGCAGCACCATAGAAAAAGAAGTGATGCTCATGAGCTTCTTAAAATGTGAAATTCACACCCATTACCATCTAATTGCCATTAGAATTAATACAGTTGGAAATTCAGTAATAATATGGATTTATTGAAAATAAAGTGTTGCATATTTAAGTGGACTACAAACTATAGTAACATATCCAAACATGTACTACTCAATTTAGGTTCATTTTTTTCAAAACTGGATACCTGTTCTGAGATATTAAATAATATTATAATAAAGTTATTTTTACCTTTTTATAAATGAGTTGGATAAAATATTTTTACATCTCACCTCATAGAGTTTTGCGTTTTCACAATGCCGGTTTCAAAGGTCATTTTACCTTCATCTTCAGTCAAACTGCAAATTTGAGGATATGTAAAAACTTTTCGTCCAACTTATTTATAAATTGAAAATTAATTCATAGTGTTACTTCCCACTGTAATTTGGATTAAATTATGTTGTATCATTTAGACAGTTTTCTGGGCAAAATTCTAATATTTTATGTTTAAAAGTGGCATCCACACCTTCATAAATTTATAGAATGACACTTTCTTAAGGCTTTGGAAAATCAGATAATATCCAGCACAAAGAATTTATTAATATCAGATTCTGAAGAAAAAAAGTAAAAACTCATCTTGATTACATGAAACTGATATGTATAGTATTTTTAATAGATTCAACATCAGCAACAGAATCCATGTCTAAAATTTAATGGTTGGAATGTGAAAAAAAAAAACTTGGAATAGTAATTGAATAGAATGAAAAGGAGCTAAGGGAAGATCAGGAAGTGCAAAAGAGAGAAAGAGTTGTGAAAAATGCAAGCTGGAATTAGATATGAACTCTTGTAAATTCTCTCCAATCTTAATTATTTATAGCAGTACCATCTGTACATGAATACACTTAGCCTTACTGTACTGTACATATGTATAGGAATAAACTATTTTGGAGAGACCTTACCATTCATTTTCAATAAATAAGTAGACCTTACATATGATGATAATAATAATAAATTAGTACTCTCAGGCAAATAATCTGAATCGATTTTTAAACAGAAATTTCTTACCTCATAAACTGCATGTTCTTCAAAGCACAGGACCATGGTTTCTGGAGCAGTGGTTCTATCTTCAGCCACTTTTACTACTGTTAAATTTTTGTCTATCACCTTCATCTCCAAAACTAACATCTAGTGTTGATTTGATGAACTTTGAGATCAAATCTTGCTCACTGCAAATTTTAAAAACCATAAATCTGAATTTGTTCTTCTCAATATATATCTATCAAACTTTCAAATCCAAGCGTTTTGCAAAGAAATATCCCAAAGGTTTAGCTTCTTTTCAATTCTGTGTCTTTCTAGCAAAATATGAGCTGCAATTGCTGATTTTTCTCTAACACTCGAAATAAAGGAAATAAATATATAAATTATGTAGTCGATGTCTATATAAGTTATATGGAAGAATCTTAAAATGATATAATTACAATTTTAATATATATAAGCATTGTTATATTCTTACGCATGTAAAATGCAGACAGAATACTTTGGAATTTCTGTTTCTTGTAAAATTTCTTAAAGCATTGGAAAAGAAACCATTTGAAAAGTGGAGAGAAACATTTTGAATGTTTTCAAACAGTTTAGTGAAATTAACAGCAGAATTTACAGGTGAGTCAGCACAGAGCATATATTCTGCTCATAATTAAATTGCAAATAAAATACATTATTGACATGGAAAAAGTGTAAATGTATGATTAGGTAGGCCCACATTTTTTTTGTCAAATAAATGAAGTTCCTAATTATTAAGATGTGAAAGTTAAATAAATTCCTAATTATTGGTACCATATTATTATGTATTCAGTCTTATTTTCTGTAAAATATGATGCTGCTAACAGCAATGTTTCTATCGATGGCATTTCTGTATGCATTTCAGTCATGTGGTAGGTAAAAGAACCATGGTTCCCCCAATAGATGGTGTTGGGAGGATTAATACCTTATGCAAGTTTATTTACAGTACAACTGGAACTTAGCTTGGAATTAGTATGCATGTTCTTTTTATTATAGTAATATGTAATTTAATACACTCAAGAAAACCTAATTAATTTTAAACAGGAAAATTTATGTCTAAACTGTGGAAAGAGTGCTGGTGCATAAAGCTGGAGGCGTTGAGTTCAAGTCCTGGTTCCAGAAATATTGTTCTCTTTAAAAAAAGACCTTACATATGTTCTAATTCCTAAAATCTCTTAATGGGCTGCTTTCTTTTAAAATCCTTTACAAAATGCATTGAACATGCTGTATGAAGGTTATAATTTTAAACATTACCTGCAAAATCAGTTCATCCTCAGCTGGTAATATCTCTTAAAACAGCTTGTATGTCTTTTGGCACATATTCCATCACCGGCTATTGTAACTACCATTTAAATAAGGTCACTGTTTTAACAGCTGATGATGGGACATACTCCGAAAGACCTACAAGATATAAAAGAAACCTTACTTATATTATTTTCGAGCTAAGTTCCAGTTGTACTGTAAACAATCTTGCATAAGATATTACTTCACCAGCTCCATCTACTGGGTGAAGAGTGGTGCTACTTTTACTCTCCATATGACTAAATCATTTACAGAACTGTCATCGATAGAAACATTGTTTTTAGGGAACATCATATATTATGGGAAATAAGACGGAATACAAGATAAGATGATACCAATAATTAGGAAATCTCTGCATTCCTTATTTATTTATTTATGACAAAAATTATATATGGGCCTACCTAATCAGACTTTATGGTTTTTCCACAATGTCAATAGATTTATTTATTTATAATTTCATTACGAGCTAAATTTTTGGTCTATGCTGACTCACCTGTAAATTCTGTTATTTTCCTTAATGGCTAATGCAGGATATTTTCACTAAATTGTTTGTAAGTATTATAATAATTTGTTCTCTCCGCTTTTCATGTGCTTTACTTTCCAATGTTTTATTATTATACAGAAGACATGTGCTAGAATATATTTTTTATTTTCTTACACACCTTGAAGGTAAAACCATTATTTGACCAATGAAAATGCAATCCATACATATTGTTTGTTTACATTACAACTGGAACTTACCTCGGAAGAGATATAGTTTAGAACAATTGAGATCGTTTTTCAACTGGCTTATTTGTGATTATCTAGTAGAGAGGGTTTAAACTTCGAAATTTATGAGTAAATCTGTTTTAAAAGAAATGTTTTGTTTCTTTAAAATATTTAGTGGAAGTTTTTAATTTTTCATGCAAAATTATCCTATGGATAAAAAGTGGACATAATAATTAAAGAATATTGCATAGATAAATGCTCTGTTGAGTAAAATTGGAGAAATGTTACACTTAAAAAGAATTAATATTTTCAACTGCCTCACAGACTCATCTTTAATTTAATTGGATATAGATAATAATTAAGTCTTTAAAATGGCCAGTTATAATATGTCTAGTTTAATACCAATGGTAGAATAGTATTTGGTCATGTGATGTTTTTAGTGTCTGGTATTTTTTTAATATGGCAATTTACCAGTTCATAAAAGTTGTTTGTATAAGACGAACATGTTTTGATACAAGTGAAAAAGTGTGTTATATTAGGCATTCCCTGTATTGGGTAGACACCTAAGTAGCTCAAGTGGCTAGAGCGCCAGTGCGTAAAGGTGGAGATCTTGAATTCAAATTTCAATTAAACAGATATTTTTCTCTACTGAATTGATTCAAACGATTATCTTGAGTGTATTAATTTACACATTAATATCATAAATTGAATTATTTTATAAAGAAATATATGTTATTGTTTTCAGGCCCATGATGCTGTGCACAAGAAAGAAAAGAAGTTTAAATGCAGCGAGTGTGAGAGCACATTTGTACAGCGAGATCGCCTTATGCAGCATTTCAGAGTGCACACCTTACAGGAGATTGAATGCATGATATGTGGGCACAAAACCAAACATAAAACTGCATTGAGGCGTCATATGTTAATTCACACTGGAGAGAGACCTTTTGAGTGTGAATTCTGTGGAGGAAAATTTGCTGACCGCTCTACATTGGTTAATCACAGACGTATTCATACAGGAGAACGACCTTTCAGGTATGTTATTAACAATATATACTTTTTTTTTTTAATTAGTAAGTTAACCTTATACAGAGAACTTATGTATTTCACCTACCTAATAGTTTAACATGCATTATTCACAGGCATATTCATACAGGAGAATGACCTTTCAGATGTTATCTGCTTCCTCTTATTTATTATTATTATTATTATTAGTAGTAGTAGTATAACCTGACACATTGAACTTCCATATTCGACCTACATGGAATACTGGTTGAGTTATTATACAATCTTTTCTTTTTCATTATAAAATGAGTAACTTGTGAAGTATAAACAGTGTCCAACTATACTAATTCTGAGCTAAGTTCAAGTTGTACTGAACTTGCATAAGGTATTATTTGGGGAACCATAGTGCTACTTTTACCTGCCATATGACTAAATTATGTACAGAACTATCATCAATAGAAAACATTGTTCTTAGACAACCCGGTATGTTACAAGAAATAAGACTGAATACAAGATAAGATAGTACCAGTAATTAAGAACTTCATTTCTTATTTGTTTACGACAAAAAAATACATATAGGCTTATCTAAGCAGATGTTAACACTTTTTCCATGATATCAATAGATATCCTTTATTATGAGCAGAATATGTGTGTTCTATGCTGACTCACCTGTAAATTCTGCTGTTATTTTCACCACATCCTCTATGGCTATGGCTAATGTGGGATAATTCTCACTAAACTATTTGAAAACATTCACTTTTCCATTGTTTTAAGAAATTCTACAGAAAGCGACCATTTTGAAACATTAGAAATCCCAACATATTCTGGATTGTGCATGCTTAACAATAAAACAATGCTTATCTAATCTATTAAAATTGTTAATTGTATATTTTAAGATTCTTATATATAACTTATATAGATATGTTCGAGATAATACATATATTTATTGTTTTTGTTTTCAAGTGTTATAGAGAGAACTATATTTTCTTACACATTTAAAGATAAAACCATTATCCAACCAATGAAAATTCAATCATATATCTGGTTTGTTTACATTACAACTGGAACGTAGTTTGGAAGAGGTATACTAAAAGTAGTTATTATAAACTGACATAAGGAACTTCCATATTGGACCTACATAGAGTCTAGTGGTGTTATGCTGATCTTTTTTGTTGTTATAAAATGAGTGACTGGTGAACTATAAACAATGTGTAACTACAAATGGAGTATAATGCATTTTGCATTAATTTATTAAATAATATTCCTACCATAATATAATTTTTTTAACAAAGTGCAGGGAGTAGACAAAATTTGAAAAACCTACCAAATCTTTGTCAATGTGTTGTACAACCACCATTAGTTTTTAAAATAGCTGCAGTTTTTCTTGGAATTGATTCATACAAGTTATAATTATATTTTACAGACCTCTTGTACAATTCTTCATAGCAAATTTCTTCTCCAGGAGGTGGAAATCTTATCCTTGCACTAGTTTCTAATTCAAGCCACACTGCCACGATAATATTCAGACCTAGAGATTGAATTAGCATTATAGACTTCTCCTTCATGTTCCCCAAACTCATATTTGACACAATCAGCAGTGTGAGTAGGGGCATTGCCATCTTGAAATACAATTTCATTACGAGCAAAATTTATACTCATGCTGACTCACCTGTAAATTCTGTTATTTTGATTACATCATCAATGGCTAATTAAGGATATTTTTCACTAAACTGTTTGAAAACATTCAAAATAATTTGTTTCTTTCCGCATTTCAGATACTTTCCTTTCCATTGTCTTATAATTATTACATTTTGAAACAACAGCAATTCGAACATAGTTTGCATTGCACATGATTATAAATAAAATACTGCTTATTTAACATTAATTAAATTAATAATAAAACTCCATTGAGGTGTAGTTACAATATAGTAGTAGTAGTAGTAGTAGTAGTAGTCTAATGGCCATTAGCTTGAATGTGTTTAATTTGTTTTCTCGCTTCCCATTTGAGTTCTTGTAGGTGACATCTTGAGGGCCTCACAGTTAATGAGGTAGTCTTTGTCCATTGTTGAGTTATTATCTTGACACAGTATAACTTGGAGAATTGAAGATTCCAATTTTGTGTAGGTGTGCTGCCAGATAGTCAATGCATGTTAACAATCTGAATATTGGTACTGCTTCATGCCTTGGTTGTTCAGGTATTAAGTTTTTATTCTGCAATATAGTCGCCCATGATTTCTCATTACTTTGTGTTTTAAAGTGCTCCATCAATTCTTTAAGGAAGTTTTTTAATAATAATTTTTTTCAGTTGATAGGGCAGGGTTTGATTCTTTTTCTATAAATACTACAATATTAAAATTATAATATAAAATTATATGCCTTAAAGGTCCATCTCCTCAAATTCTTAGATTATTAAGACACTGCAGGCCTTTCGCCACTTCAATGAGATTGAATGACATTAGACTTGCTTCCTTTTTGCTGCTGATGGGAATAGTCCCGAAAGGTCTATATTGTTTTAATAATTTAAGAGATTGAGACAGACCTTTAAGGTATATATTTTTATCAAACAGTTAAATAGAGCTGAAGATGATTCAAAGAAGTATCAAAACTAGTCTTCAAGAAATCTACAATTATCTGGTGAAATGTTAAATCTATCTCTATTATTAATTTACATAATTTTATATTATAATTTTAATATAATGCTTATTTAATTTATTAAAATTTTAATTATATATTTTTAGATTCTCCCATATAACTTAGGTAGATTTGTGCTAGATAATATCGGGTGCACATAAAAGAATATAGTGATTTTAAAGGTGTTGAATTATACTTTAACTATGACAAAAAAAGCTCACTTTAAATGAAAGAGTAACATCTCCAATTTACATTATAAGTTCATACGTGTTCATTGTGAGCCCCATTTGTTACATGACACACATTTAACCTGTAGGCTAATTCTTGCCATACATTAATAAACATGTCTGGATTGATGGCAGCAACAGCTTCTCGAATCCTGTCTCTCAACTCGGGCAGGTTAGCAGGCAATGGAGGCACATTGACTCTGTCCTTTACAAAACCCCAAAAGAAAAAATTACATGGGATGAGGTCTGGTGATTTAGGAGGCCACTGGAGATAAGCCTTTTCATCTGGACCATTACGACAAATCCAGTAATGACAGTGTGGAATATCTTACAAAAATGCTTACATATACGTCCCTACCATTTACAATTGTTATATGCTCTAAAAACCTACTGATTATGCTGACTTTGTGCTTGAAATGTTACAGCAGCAACATTCTCCTCAGAAATTCTTGGTCGTCCCACACTTTTCCCTTTACACAGACAAATGGTCATTGCAAACTGTTTATGCCATCAATGCATGTTGTTGGCATTGGGGGGATCACAATTAAACTGCCTACGAAACGCATGTTGAACTGTCACAACTGATTTACAATTCTCAAACTGCAAAACACAATACTCTTTCTGTTGAGGAGTTGCCATCTCTGTTATTATTGTTGCCTAGAAACAAAACAGAAGAAAGCTATCCACTCACTCACACAACGAAAACTCTCTTCTTTTCTGTTTCATTTCAGTCTACACACAACTTTCTACACCTTATATTAGTGATAATATTATTACTTAAAACTACTGCATTCTTTCATGTACACACTGTGTATATTTTTATTTCAAGTGTCAGAGAGCAAACTTAATTTTCTTACATACTTAAAGGTAAACTGGAACTTAGCTCAGAATTAGTACAGTTGCATATCCAAGAATAACCACTTCATCAGCATATCCTATTGGTATACTAGCCTGATTTTATTAATGCTTTGCAATGTTTGATCAAATCATCTTCAGAGAATAGTGTATTTCACATTATTTTCCAATATAGAGGTTGGCTGTGTTGAGTTATATTAACATTGATGCTTAAAATTGTTTTCTGGGTTGATTGGCCATGAACCAGCATAGATACAACTCATTGTTTTGTCTATTGCTCCAATAGACATGCTCAGCAAACTGTGTGTGCCCTCTATGAACTACTCGGCTAATGGTTACAGTCTGTAGAAAAAAAGTTGAGTCTTATCAAAATAAAATTTTTAAAAATATGTTTAAATAACTTCATCAAACCATTTTCAAAATTAAATCCGACTTATGAGTTTTTTTTTTACCTTCATCTTTTAATTATCATTTTTTGTAGGGTTTAAATATTTTAAATAAAATTTGCCAATTTTTTAAATTTTCAGGAATTTCTTAAAATTAAATTTTTATTCTCCTTATAAAGGAATTCAATGTAATTTTAAAATTTAAAATAAAATTCTTGTTACCTCATCTCATATCTTGTGTTCTAGTTAGATGGTTTCGTAACCTTAGTGATTACATCTTCAGTAGTTACATGACCAATGTTCTGTCGTCCAGGATCACCGCTTCTTACTCCATCTGTTGGTGGACCAATGAACCTCCCAATCAAATCAACTTTCCTGAGAATTTCAAAATCCATTTATTTCTTTCTTAGTTTTTTTGAATGTGTATTTTTTTCCCCCAAACAGTGTGTCATTTTATAGCCCTATCCCCAATTTATTCAACCATGGCCATTCAGCTTTCAAGATAATTTTAAGAATCAAGACATCGGCTGTGAAAAACTTACAAATTTATGTTTAATAGTATTTTTGTCATTTTAATTTCTATAATGCATCATTATTTGTACACACAAATATTTTTTTTCATTCTGGCTTTGCAACATTTTCTGGGCTTGAATGTTTTCTGGTCTGTATCCATTTCTAAAAGGTTACATGATCTTATTGTTATTTTATTATTATTATTATTATTATTATTATTGTTCATTACAGTTTTTAGGAGGATTTATGTAATATTTTGACTAATTACATTTACCTTGAATTGGTATTAGCAACTAAATTTCTAAGCAATGAACGGTTTAATATCTACACCATAGGTTCCGTTCTCTCCAACTAAAAGGAACAGGAGCTGGTGCTACATATCAGCTATTTTCATATTACAAAATCTTGGGATTTAACACAACAAATTTTATTGGAGAAGTTGAAACTATGTATTCAACACTGAGAAACCTACTTTATAAAATGTCTTACTTCCAACAAGCAGTAATATTTTGTGATTCAAGAGCAGCTGTCACAGACAGTATGTCACTTAAATAAAATAAAATAAAATAATAGATTACATTTGAAAAGAAAAATTTATACCTGGACTGGAAGGTATCTAATTGTATATGTTAGTACTCTTGCCAACAGAGCAGGCCTCCAATCCAAATGTGAATCATTCTCTTATTTATGCAATTCCTATGTGCCAAAGGCTATGAACCATTGTTTGACATGTCATCTGGTGGCTTATTATTTAGAAGACTTTTAATGGGAAAGCCAGTAAATCTTTTTCTTTGTTTTTATTTTTGATTTAACGTTTCTCACTGATAGACATATTATATTTCTATTCTTCTTCTACTTCATGAAATTAGGAGTTTTGATCTGTTTTCACATCAAGTGGGATTTAATGAATCTTCCCATCTAGTAAATGGGCTTTACATTACTGAGAATCATTAAGTCAGTAACAAATTATATTTGAAAATTAAATTCCCATTAAGTCTTCTAAATAAGAAGCCACCAGATGGCATGTCAAGCAACAGTTCATAACATTTGGCACTCAGGAATTGTATAAATAAAAGAAAAATTAGCATTTAGATTGGAGGATTTGGTAGCTGAGTTGGCAAGACCACTAGTTTGTAGAAGTAGAGAGCATGGGTTCGAACCCCAGTCGAAACATAAATTTTTCTTTTAAAATAAAATTCTTTACACTTCACCTTATATCCTGTCTTCTATTTAGACTGGTTTCGTAACCTTAGTGGTTACATCTTCAGTAGTTACATGACTGATGTTCTGTCGTCCAGGAGCACTGCTTATTCCATCTGTTGGCAGACCGATGAAACTCCCAATTAAATCAACATTCTTGGGAATTTCAAAATTCATTAATTTTTCTTTCTTATTTTTTGAATGTGGATTTTTTTCCCCAAATAGTTAGCTCTTTAGGTTTTTCTATTTGTTGTATTAAACTCATAGTGACATTTCCTATGGTAGTTGAAATTAATATTTCTCTTCAAATATATATTGTCATTCAGTGAGAAATTTTTAATTTAAAATAACATTGAAAACAAAATTTTGGAGCAAGTGAACAGTTTTAAATATCTAGGTTTCAATTTATCATATGTTAAAATTGAAGATATTAATGACAAAATAAATAAATTTAATCTAAGTGTGGCACTATTAAAAGAACCCTTAAAAACAAGAAAAGAAACAAAAATTAAATTTTATAAAGTAATGGCTGTTCCTGTCTTGATGTATGGGTCAGAATCTTGAACGATCACTATAAGACAAGAACGAAGATTGTAAGCAGCTGAGATAAGATTTTTAAGAAATATAGCAGGATATACTCTGCTGGATAAGAAATGAAATGAAGATATAAGAAAGGAACTAAATATTTTCAAACGTACAGACTGAATAATTAAATATAGGAACAACTGGAAAGAACTTATTGATAGAATGCCAGAAGGAAGATTTCCAAAATTATTGCTAAATTATAAGCCGCACGGAAGGAGAAATGTTGGATGCCCGCACAGAAGATGTTCTGAACAATTTTAACAATTCTAGCTTTCATGAAACCGGAACGAGCCAACAGGCTTAATCCCTGGATGATGATGAACATTGAAAACAATAGATTGTTGGAAAATACTGTATATTTTAAAAGAACTTAAGAAGGTGGGTTCCAGTACACTAGGGCTTATTTGAAATTAAACTGCTGATTATCTATCAAAGAAAAGATACAGTATTGGGCAAAACCTTCATCAGATTTACCATTTCTAACAGCTAAGAGATTAATAACTTCAGAATTTTAAATTATATTGTCCAATTAGTTTAATGAAGTTTCTAGAAACAAAAGATAGGAATGTCTCAACGTACAGTTATTTAAAATCTCTTGAGTATCCAAGGAAAAGTGCTCTTGTATCTTTTAGATTGACCACAGGTCATGATTGTCTTTCAAATGTGCACTGAATTAGAATTATCTCTTCCCCACTGTGGAGTCTACAAGAAGATAGGACTGCCTTCAGCAATGTCCAGTCCTTTCATTCAGATGTACAGTATCTGAAAATATTGAAGAGCATTCCTAAGTGCAACAAACATCCATCCATATTGATTGGAAGTGATTGACTATTCAGTCTGAAAAATCATAAGATATAGGTAATTGTGAACAGCTTTTAGCAAATTCTGAAAGAATGAAGCTATTGAGGTTGTTCTCATGAAGAGATTTTGAAAATTTTTTACAGATTTTCACTGATCCTTTCTAGTTGGCACCGAAAATGACCATGACCAAAATTTATATATATGTGTGTGCCTGTGTCTTCTAATGCTCTAGCGGCTGCTATTTTTCTTCTTCTTCTTCTACGCATAAAAGCTGGCAGCTTGTTGCGTGTTCATTCACTTCAGGACCAGGGTATGGTGACGTCCTTCCATCGTAGTTGTGGTCTTCCGAAAGGCCTTTTCTGCTGAGGTGTCCAGTCACGTACTTACTTACTTACTCACTGGCACTATCGAACCCGTAGGTTCATGGCCGCACGGACATAAGCTCTCCATACATCCCTATCCTGAGCCAATGCTTTCCAATCATTCCCTGTATAATCTACTTCCCTCAAATCATAGTTAATGTTGTTCTCCCACCTCATTCTACGTACTTTCTTCACTAATTTACTGTTCACCATTCTCTCTATGTAATAGTTCCAATTTAGTCTTCTATCATTTATCCAAAGGTTTATATGCTCAATTTCACATTCTTCTCTAATAACAGAGCTGTGAATTTTCTCTCTCTTTTCTTCCATCTCGTGTTCCTTTTTCGTTTGCTAGTTTGTTCCAATTTAGCAGTCCAGCTTACTTTGTGAATGTTTCTGTGAGTAATTGAAAATTTTATATCTTGGAAGTGAATTACTAGTCCTTCTTCTTCGATGGGTATCTCTTTTAGTCTGGACCTTCTTCCATGACCTTCCAGGCATGGGAGGCCCTGTTGGTAGTTACACTACCGCCTGTGTAGCTCATGGAATCATTAGGACAAGCCCCACCACCACGTCAAGCTAGAGATACCGATGGTGGGGCTGCTATTTTTGTTTCATAAAAACTAAACTTAGAGCACATAGCAATTAATATAAAAACAGTAAAATTGAGTTCATTTACCAGTAAAATGAGATCATTAGGTATAAGATTTCATTACTTACTTACTCACTGGCACTATCAAACCCGTAGGTTCATGGCCGCGCGGACATAAGCTCTCCATCCTGAGCTAATGCTTTCCAATCATTCCCTGTATAATCTACTTCCCTCAAATCATAGTTAATGTTATTCTCCCACCTCATTCTTGGTCTACCAACCGGGCGTTTTCCCTCTGGCTTTCCTACAAGAAGCTTCCATGCAAGTCTTTCATTCCCCATATGTGCAACATGTCCTGCCCATCGCAGTCTATGAGACTTAACTGTTCTTATTATATCTGGCTTCCTATAAAGACCATGTAGTTCATTGTTATGTAGTCTTCTCCATTCACCTGTCTGTTCATCTCTCTTTGGTCCAAAAATTTTCCTAAGTACTTTATTCTCAAATACTTGTATTCTCCTTTCCTCTCTTAAAGTAAGAGTCCATGTTTCGCACCCATATTATATAACTGGTAGAATAATAGTTTTATATATTTTCAGTTTAACGTTTTTTGAAAGGAGTTGGGACATCAAGAGTCTCTGTAATGCATAATAGCACGTATTTCCAGAATTGAGCCTATGTTTAATTTCTTTGTGCATCTCATTCCTATTTGTGATTATTGTGCCTAGGTACTTGAATTCAGCCACCTGCTCAAAATTTCCCTCATTTGTCATTAGCTGTCAATTTCCGTTATATAATGAATTTCTACGTGTGACCATATATTTAGTTTTATTGATATTTACTTCCAGTCCTAATTTCTTAGTGTTATTCAATAGTGTGTGCATGTTGTCCTTTAGTATCTCCTCGCTATCAGCCAATAATACTACATCATCAGCTTTCATTTGGAATGAAAATTTAAAAAATCACTCTATCAATCACAATTTTCAATATATCACAACAAAACTCAGTATATGCTAATACAGTATAAATCAAGTAAGGTATTCTCAAAAAATCATTGAAATCTAATCATTAAATGAGGGGGGTGGGGGGGTTGCATGAAACCCAAAATTGAAAATTAATTCTAGCAACCGCCATTTTTGCTTCATCGGAATGTATTTCATATAATTTAATTAAACTATAAGATATGTTAGTTCATCATCATAGTACATTCACGAATTTAGGCCATTTGTTGGCCTGTTTCGGCCTCAAGAGAAACACCATCCAAAAGTCTTTTGAATGGATGTCCTGGTCTTCTTCTTCCTGCAGGTTGATATCTTAACATTTGTTTGGGTATTCTGTGATCTTCCATTCGATGAACATGTTGTATCCATCTTGACTTATAATCAGAAATTTTGTTTTCTAAAGATTCCATGTGTAATTCTTCTAAGATGTCTTCATTTTTTTGTGATCTAGTAGTGTGTATCCTGCAGTTCTCCGAAGATATCTCATTTCAGCAGATCTAAGTCTCTGTATATCCTTCTGTTTCAATGTCCATACTTCGCTACCATACAAAATAGTTGGAAGAGCCAGTATTTCAATTCCTTCTGGATTTTTTTGTGTTGAGACTTGAAAAACGTTCCTTAGGACAGGTTACTGGCCCGACGCTAAGTAGTCCAGTGGTAGGGCTGCTACCTGTTAGTCTCTGGACAGACATTAGGATACTGCATTTACTCAGTACCCGATGGAACGTTTATACTGCCGTGACTCGGTTCTCAGAGCCTCATTTGTGAAAACGGGTTGTACCACGAGAAGGTGAGGATGAGAATTGGTAGGAGAGGTTATACACACGTCACTACCCCTTACAACCCATATGTTAGTTTAATTCATATAATATTTTAATAGAGTGATTGAATAATTAATATGTAGATATTAATAAAATTAAAATATACATCATCTCCTCATACACTCTTCACAGCACAGGATTGTTGTTTCAGATATAGTCTTCAGCTATATTTTCAATAGATTTTAAGAACTTTGAAATTAAATCTTGCTTGCCAAGAATTTCAAAATCATGGATCTAAATTTGTTCTTCTGAATACATATCTTTTCCCAAACTACTAATTCCAAGAGCTTTGCCAAATGTTACAAAAGTTTAGTTTCTTTTTCAATTTTATAATTCCCTAGTAAACTGATATATTTAAATTGATGTCAAATTATAACAATATGTATTATGTAGGTAATGTTATTACTTGTTTAATCAAAATTACAGTGGAAAATAACACTGTTAGGTAGTTACAATTTATAAATTGAGTTGGATAAAATATGTTTTCATCTCACCTTGTAAAGTCTATATTTTCACAATACTAGCTTCAAATGTCTTTACCTTCATCATCAATCAAACTGAAGTCAGAGTTTGACTGATAGTGAAGGCAAAGACCTTTGAAACCAATATTGTGAAAACAAAACTTTATGAGGTGAGATGAAAAAGCATTTTATCTGCTTCAATTTGTAAAACTTACTGTTATAAACAAACTCCATGGTACAACAGGCCTATAAGGCCCCTGGCCCACCAGTCGGCTGCTGGCCTCACATCCAGTTGTGTTAATCACAGAGGTAGACAATCATCCAGTCAGTGTAGGGGTGATGTGTGATCAACATGTAGAGTCCACCAGTCATTATAGCTGGTTTTCTCTACCTGGAGCCGCTACTTATTGTAGCTACTTAGATGCCTCACGTTGCTGAGGAGACTTGTACCAGCGCAAGTCCTATACTCTGCATCAAAGTATCTTGCTTTAACCACTCGGCTAATGCGCAGAACAACTTACTGTTATACATGATTTATTTTTGCTGCAGTTTTGCACTTTCAAATAAGCTGGCATAAGAAATAGAGTTTTTCAAATTTAACAAAAGAACTGTGTGTTCCATAAACAAGCAAAATGGAAACATAAACTCAAACTTTGCTGAGGAATTTGCTATGTTTACACAATTCCTGTGTGATGGACATTTTCTGAATATTATTGCCTCAAACATGTTATTTCATATTCTTGTGAATGTATTGAGGAAAATGGGATCTATTCTGGATATGAACTTTTTAGAATAGTTTAAGGCATGATTGTGTCACCGAGGTGAAACAAGGATCTCTCAGTGTAATGTAGAACTGACATGCTGACGTTATACAGGTGTGAAGTGTGTGGCAAGGCTTTCAATAGAATCAGCACTCTTCATGCCCATTGGAGAAGTCACTCTGAAGATCGACCGTTCAAGTGCCATCTGTGTACGAGCAGTTTCAAGACCAAGGCACATCTTGTTAAACATCTGTCCAATGTCCACACAACCATCATGCACTCTGTTGTCGAGTTGATGGAGCAGGAGTGAACCAATGAATAATGTATAACAAAACATTTGTTGCACATACTTAATATATTTACCTGAATATAAGATTAACCCCACCCCCCATTTTGATTAAGCTTTTAAGTCTGTAGAATGCAGCCTTTTATGGCTGGTAGTTATGGTACTTGAAGATTCTGTGCTATAAGGCCGTGGTTCATAACTGATGTTTCTCCCAGACATTTCTTCCTAGACTGCAGAGGGCATCTTCAGTGGAGAGTTCTTCTAGGTGTTGTTCCCTGGTTGGAAGCTCAGCTGTGTATATACTGGCAGTACATAATGGATCACGTTTATCTTTCGCTGGACTGGGGTATATCTCCTTCTAATGCAGATTTAATCATCTCGTTGTTCTGAAGGGTTTTTACATAATAAAAATAGCATTGATCTTATGGAGCAATTCTTATTAGTAAACATATCCTTTTATATGAGGTTGATTTATTAGTTGATTCATTTGAAGTACATAATTAAGTTAATTAATTTCACCTATAACTTTACCAAGAAACAGGGTACCCAATTTATGAAAAAATACCATTAGGGAATGTATAATCATCAAACAATAATTATTTAATAAAGTGAACCTAATTATCGGAACAGTGGCTAGCAGACAAGCCACTGAATCATTCCCTTCCCACAAAATTTATTTTATCACATACATCCATGGTAAAAAAAAAACACAATATTAATATACAGAAAAGCTCCTTATTTGCTGTTCCCTTATTCACAGGTTAAAAAATTGCAACACGGTTCCTGTATTCGTGGGTAAAAATTTCTTTATTTGCGGACCCAGTCGGTATATTTGAAAGATTAGTATCCCTTATTAATGCATCCAACTTTTTTTACTGCAGGCACTGCCAAGGCAGCTTTTAAAAGGAGTGATTCAAACCAAATGGACAAATTAATGTCAAAGTGAAACAAGCCTAAAGTTCGTTGTTAAAAGCTACCGCCGCTGTAATTTGCATGCTGCTATGTCCATTGATAAATGCCGCCCTCACCATGATCGCTGTTTCATTGTTTCAACTTTTCATTCATTGCAGTAATTTTGATTGAATAATATGTGTCTCTTCTGCTTTGTTGCCAATTTATAATGTCGAGTAAAAGGAAAGAAAATTAATTCCGAAACGGAAAAAGTAGTGTTGCTGCTTAAAGTAAAAATATAAATGTTTAACCGTTTACGTGTTGGTGAGTCGTTTGCATCTATATCACACTGCTTGAATGTTAATGAATCAATTGTACGATTCATCAAGAAATCCGAAAACAAAATAAGGAATTCTATCGTTGAATTCACAGCTGAATATCAGTCTGATTTAAAATACCTTATAAAAATGACAAAACAGGGAAAAAATACTAAATTCTTTAAACCCTTGCCTAAGCCTGACGGTAATAATTAATAGAAATTGTTCAAAATCTCTCATTAATTGATTTTATTTTTATTTTATTTCGGAACCTTGGAATGTATCCCTTATATTCTCATACAAATTACCATTCCATATTCATGGTTTCTGTATTCACGGCATATCCTCTGTGAATAAAGAGCTTTTACTCTATCACATACGGCTTACTCAGTGAGAATGTTTTAAAGCTACTGGAATTTCTTTGACCACAATCCATGATATTCCAAATGTTTATATTGTTGTTTAGTAACTACATTAGAATGATCACAATTTAGATTTTAGTAGAATTAAAGACAATTGTGTGCCGTAAACATAACGTATGTGGTTCTGTACTTTGCTAGAAGAAGAAAAAGGAGGTAATCACCATCTCTGTCACTCGGTCTATGGTGTCAAGTGGCAACAATGTTCCCATAAGAGCAATACTATTTTCTAGACATGAAAAACCCTAAGAACCCGGTATTTATACTTGTGATAGTCCCCAAATGGCTGGACAAAGTCGAAGCTGATTGGATACCCATTGTCAATGTAGAATCCAATGAGCTTTGAGTTCGTCCAGCCGTTCGGGGACCAACACTATTATAAATAACAGGTTTCAGTAGTCTGCTGCTTGTACGCAGCTGAACTTCCTATCAGACACCACCACCTAGAAGAACTTGTCACTGAAGATGCCCTCTGTAGTCTTGGGAGAAACATTAGTCATGGACTCTGGCCTTAGAGCCTGGAATCTTCAAGTACCAAGCTTTTTATGTCGTTCAGTGAATAATGCACAAATTTTAGTTCTTGATTGCCTTTCATTGGAAACAAACGAAACTTGCAGAACATATCTTCAATCCTTCCTTTATAATGTCACTAAGCTTCGTTGTTTTCTGACAGTTGGCTACAATGTACTTTCATTTTAAAATGGCAGCTGCTCATGAAACATGTACAAAGCAAAAAATAGTATTTTATTTCTTTCTGCTGAGCAGGAGACTATTTCAAACATTATCAGACGTTTTCTAAATGTTATGGGGATTTCAGGCAACATCGTATTTTATGGGAAATAATACTGAATGCAAGGTAAAATGGTGCCAATAATTAGGAACTTCCTCCATTTCTTATTTATGGCAGAAAATTATATACGCACCTACCTAATCAGACATTTAAACTTTAATCAGACATTTAAACTTTTTTCCATGATGTTGATAGAATTACTTTATTTACCAGCACAATTGTATTATGACCACAATTTCATGCTCCATGCTGACTCACCTGTAAATTCTCCTGTTATTTTTACCAAATCCTCAATGGCTAATATGGGATATTTTGCACTAAACTGAAAACATTCAAAATAATTTCTTTCTCTTCACTTTTAAAATTCTTTTCTTTTTAATGTTTTAAGAAATACTATAGAAGTGGCAATTTTGAAACAAATGATATTCCAACGAATTCTGCATTGTGCATGCATAAGAATAAAACAATGTTTGTAGTTATATATTTTAAGATTCTCCCTTATAACTTACATAGATATGTAGCTAGATAACCTTCGTCTTCTTCTGCTTCATGAAATTAGGCCTTTTGACCTGTTTTCACATCAAGTGGGATTTAATGAATCCTCCCATCTAGTAAATGGGCGTCCAACATTTCTATGTCCTATTGGTTTGTACTTTATTAACAGCTGAGGGATTCTATCTGTAGGCATTCTCTTGACATGTTCATACCAGTTGTTTCTCATGTTGTCAATTCTATTTGTTAAATTAAAAATATTTAAGTCCTTCCTATTATCCTCACTTCTTTTCTTGTCCAAAATTGTCACACCCGCTACTGAACATAGGAACTTCATTTCTGCAGTTTCTATTTTCCTTCTGTCTGAACGGTTAAGAGTCCAATTTTCATTTGCATATGTTAAGACAGGCACTGCCATAATTTTGTAAAATTTTATTTGTGTGCTCCTCAAAGTTTTATTTTTCAGTGTCCGTCTTATAGTGCCACACATTCTGTAAAATCTATTTAATTTAATATTAATATCTTCCTTCTGGCAGTATGATACGTTGCATCCTAAATAATTAAAATAGATAATGTATATTTTAATTATTTTTATTTATTTTTATTTACATGCTTAAAAGTAAAACCATTATTCGACCAATGAAAATGCAATCGTACATCTAGTTTGTTTACATTACAACTAGAACTTTGCTCAGAATAGTATAGTCAGCAAATTTAAGACAAATCATGATTTTTTATTTCAGATTTTGAAAAAAAAAAGTCTTACATTCAGGTAAATTTAATATAGTATAATAAATAAGCATAACATGTAAACTTAACTATACTCCTTTTAAATATAAAATAGATAAGATATAATTTTGTTTCATTTAAGGATATTTTTACAATGTAGCTTTTTCCCTTAAACCAAATATAATTTTATTCTTCTTTTTCTATAGATTGTGAACAATTAAACACAATTCCTCCATACTTTCTATCCTTTGTCAACAATTTCCAGCTCTTGTACCTCATCTTCCTTGCATCCCCTTCAACTCCATCCAACCAACAAGTCTTTGGTCGGTCAACATCATCTCTGCCCACCAATATTTTCAAAAATTGTCCTCTTGGGTCTAATTATGTAACAAATTCACTGACACTGTCATATCCATAGATTCTTGGCTGTGCTCTCCATATGTCCCTATCCTGAACTGTTTTCCAGTCATCCTCTATATAATGTAAATTGAAGTAAAGTGATCCTACTACAAGTCTTTGGGGTAATAGGAGGTTAAGACTCCTACTTTTTCTGGACAATCGGCACTTTATGTCAGCCGGGTTGTCAGCCCTGCTTGATGGCTGCCTTTACCCCAAACAAGTGTCTTGGTATGCATTTCCATTAGAGACTGCATTGACCTCAGGTCTAGGTGAAAATTTTTCTCTTCAAATATAAATGAAACATAACCAAACATTTCTCACTTGTTTTCAAACATTGTCGTTTACATTAAATATATAAATGTTTTAAAATAACTATATTTAAATAATCATTTGTAAGTAAAGAGCTTAATTTTATTCGTTAAATAGTCCTAACAAATACCACTCTTGATTTCCAAATCCTCTAGATAAATTGGAAACTACTCGTTGCATTATTTATGACAACAGTCTCGGTAAGTATTCCTTTGGAATTCGGTAAAAAAGTATGAAAAAACCTTTGAAAGATCCTTTAAATTTTTTAGACTAAAGAATGACAAACATACAGGTGAAAGAAGCAACAGTGAGCTACGAGATCACAAATTATTTAAGAAAAATTGTACCACCTCACTTCATATTCTTTTATTTAGACCAGTTTTGGGATCTAATTAGGTTCCATCCTCAATACTTTCACGGCCATTGTTATGTTGTCTTGAAGAATTGCCTTGAAAGTAGTGAGGATGGAACTTAATTAGGTCCTGAATCTGATCTAATAAGGAGGAATACGAAGAAGAGATGAAAGCCAAATAACAGTAAATGAGATGCGATTTATGCGCTGAACAGCAGGCTACACAAAGTGGGACCATAAAAGAAGTGAGGAAATTATGGAAGAGTTGGATGTAGAACCCATTCTTCACCATATACAAAACTACCAGAAAAACTGGAAAGCCCATCTTCAACGAATGCCGTCTCATAGAATTCCAAAAGCCATACTTCGCTACTGCCCCCAAGGCAAAAGATCGCTTGGACGTCCAAAAAAGCGCTGGATGGAAAATTCACCCCATATCCCATGCACTCGAACTGAAAACCAGAGCATTGTGATGTGGATTTTATCCCAAACCATGAGCTCTTTAGGTTTTTCTATTTGTTTTATTAATTCAGCTTTTTTTTTTTTTTTCAATTTAATGCTTTTTTCTGACCATTAAAAAAAATCTGCATTAAAAAACGAGAAGGAAAAATTCGTTAATTTTTAAATTCCGTGGAAGTTGATTAGGTAGTTCTTCGGTCTATCTACAGATGGAGTAAGAAGCAGTGCTTCAAGATGACAGAACAATGGTAGTGAAATTGCTAAAGATGGAACCGATAGGGTTTTGAAAGCAAATTTTTCTCTTATATACGTTGTAATTCCTTCATGCCAAATGCTTTGAAACCTTTGCTTCTATCTTTTCAAATGGCAGCTTCTTAGTTAAGAAGACATTTATCGGGAATTTAACACTACTTTATAAAGCCAGTAGGGCTTCATTTCATGTTTCATTTGTTCATCACTGCATCTTGATCATACTGTTTATTGCCAAATAGGATTACAATATTGTAAGAATGTACCCTAGTGGAGAAAGAATTAATCACATGAATCTGTATATTATAACCAATATTATACGTTATTAATTTTTTTTTTTTCGGAACGACTCAGTAAAATCAGTATTTAAAAACACAATTATTAATTGTCAAATGTGTAGGTCGAAGGAATCTGTTTATTATTTGCTATACCAACGTATTTGTTGGAGAGTCAGTCACTGCAAAATAATGCTCTAAGCAGTTCAGAATATTAAAAAGGAGGAGCTTTCTTTAATACGATAAACGGAAGTAGATAAATATCGTGGTGAAACAGAACTGTAATTGGTTGTAAAACAAAATTCATTGAAACGTGATTGGCCATTGACTCCCATTTGGGGCATGAGAAATAGTCATGAAAAGTAATTTAAAACAGTATTACAAGCATGATGCTGTTAAAATTAACAACATTAAATTAAAATGCCCCAACTTATTCTTTCAAATGCTACCAGCCTTAGCCATTTAGGATACAAGTTTTGAAATTATAACTATGTATTTGATTATATCTATTAATGGAACACAGCGAGAATTGGAGTGTTTCCACCGAAGTCTCAGGTAACAGATTGTAGAACTATATTACTGTAAAATTTATGGATGTATAGCTTAGCAGAGTATGTTCTAAATACAGAGTGTCCCATTCAAACCTCCCACATTTTAATTAATCATAACTAACAAAGTATGCAGAATTATGAAATGAAGCCAGTATTAAACAAAACAGAAACTCAAAGAATTTTCATTGCCACACACAAAAACACCTCTATCCTGCTCTAATTTCTTCAATCTTTTCTTCTGAAACATGTGTACGATCACCTCCTAATTCTTTTTTTAACACTTCCATATGCCAGAAACTTCTCAAGTCATGCCTTAATGGTCTTGCCATCAGGTGCATTTTCTCCATATTCTCTCTGGTAATTTCTTTGCACTGTAATTATTGACTTCATCTCTGCATACCAGAAAACAGTTTGTGCTCGTTGCTGAAGAGTCGCCATTTTGTTCTATGTCAATATAGTCCAACATGTGACAGATGAATTAACTGCAACAATGAAAACACAAATTCTGTGATTTTGTCTTTCTTTTAATACCAATCTCATTTCATAATTCCGCATACTTTGAGAGTTAGGAATAATTAAAATGTGGGAGGTATGAATGGGACATGGTGTATTTTTTTCAGTTGGTAGATTGGACGTACAGGTGAGTCAATTCAGTTGAACTCATGCAGATATGTATAAGTTTACAAACAGGAACGAGGTGCAGAAGGAAATAGTCTCAATTCTGGAAATGCATGCTACCGTATTGACCAGAATACAAGCCGCACCCTTAATTTTAGGAGGAAATGAGAAAAATTAAAAAAAGGAAGATTGAGTACAGAGAAATTTATCTGTCACATATCCAGTTATAAAACTATTTACACTCTTTAAACACATTTTTCTTCAGTTGTAATGTGGGTAAATCACCCAGTACAACTAATCAGAATCTTCTCCAATATCACTGCTCATCTAAACTAATTTTTTTGCCAGCTTTTCTACTTGTTAAAGCTTTTTTTTTCTCTCTCTCTTCATTTTCACTCATTGCTGAAGAATAAATTTACCGTAGTACATACATACTACCGTAACTGTTTTAATCTGTCCGATCATACAAAAGAGTATGATTACTGTAATATGAAGACTGTACATTGTTGCATCGTATACCATATTACTAGTAATTCCATACACGAGTTCGCGGCATTGATACTCTATTTCAAAATTATAAAATTAGCAATATGTGCTAAATTTTAAGTTTCTATTACATGTGAAAATTTATCAGCTGTGCAAATAAGCCACATCTTTAATTTTCATGTACAACATTTGAAAAATAAATGTGGCTTATGTGTGTGTGTGTATATATATACAGTATATATATATATATATATATATATATATATAATATATATATATATATAGTATTATGCATTACAGGGACTCTTGTCATCCCAACTTCTCTCAAAAAACGTTAAACTGAAAATATGTAAAACTGTTACCCTTCCAGTTATATTATATGGATGTGAAACATGGACTCTTACTTTAAGGTAGGAGAAAAGATTAAAAGCATTTGAAAATAAAGTTCTTAGGAAAATTTTTGAACCAAAGAGAAATGAACAGACTGAGTAATAGAGAAGACTACATAAGAATCAGCTACATGATCTTTATGGAAAACCAGATATAATAACAGTTAAGTCTCATAGACTGCATTAGGCAGGAATGAAAGAGGAACAGGAAAACCAGAAGGAAAGGATCCAATAGGTAGGCCAAAAATGCAGTGGGAGAATAACATTAACCATGATTTGAGGAAGTAGATTATACAGGTGATGATCTGAAAACATTAGCCTAGGATAGGCTATAGGTTCTATATTGCCATTGAATTAGTTAGTTATTGGCAGTGCATCATGATATATTGGTTTAATATTTTTATTTGTGTGAAATTATTCAGTATCCAAAATTAACTTATAGTTAGGTCTATACAAAATTTTGTTTTTCCTGCAGTCCAATACATTTAAATAACTGGTTAATAAACATTAGTGTTTTGCCAATTTAGAGGTTAACAAAAGAAACATTTATTCTGTAAACAAGCAAAATTGGATCATAAATTTGACTTCCTGAGAAATGTTCTTAGTTTATGTTGTTCCTGGTTGAGACTTTATAGGAGAGAAGGGATGGTGTTTTTCTCAGGCACCTTCTTTTAGGTGATATTTTCTGGCTGTGTCTGAGCAGTAGACTGCTGGAACCTGGTATTTGTACTCATCCTGGTCCCGATTGGCTGGACAACGTTGATGCTGATTGAATAGTCATCAATTTAGAATATGATTGATTCGTTTGTTCTGTATTTAACTTTTATAGGAATTAATCACTATGAGGTTTAATTTATGGTAAAATTAAATGTTTCTTACCTCTCCTCATATAAATTTTCTAAGTAGATCGCAATTTCGAGATCATAATGGTCTCATCTTCAGTACTTTTTTGGCGACTGATGTTATGTCGATCGGAAGAAACTCTTCTTCTTCCCTCTGTTGGTGGACCGATGAACCTCTGGATCAGGTCAAAATTTGCAGGAATTTCGAAGTTCATAAGTTTTCCTTTGTTTTTCTGAATGTAGATCTTTTCCCAAAAGCCAGTCTAATTAAACAAATAGACAAACAAAAGGAACTCATGGTTTGGGAAATGATCCACATTCAGAAAAACAAAGGAAAACTTATGAACTTCGAAATTCCTGCAAATTTTGACCTGATTCCAGAGGTTCATCAGTCCACAACAGACAGAGGAGAAGAAGAAGAGTTTCTTCCGATCGACATAACATCAGTCGCCAAAAAAGTACTGAAGATGAGACCATTATGGTCTCGAAATCGCGATTTACTTAGAAGATTTATATGAGGAGAGGTAAGAAACATTTGTTTCTGTATCTTCATTATTAAGTAGACTTATATGCCTGTTATTATTTAATGTGTGATACCAATTTTAGCCAGTTTTATACTTTCATCTTTTCTATTGAAATTCTCTTTGTGTTGGTAAATTTCTGTCTTTCTGTATAATCTGGGGAAATAATAGAATCATATTTGAAGAGAAAAATTATACGCTCAGACCGGGACTTGAACCCGGGCCCTTGGTTCTCTAGACCAAGTGCTCTACCAACTGAGCTACCTGAGCAAGTACCGATCTAAACGCAAATCTTTCTCTATATACATTGTAATTCCCATCCACCAAATGCTGTGAAGCCATGCTTCTATCTTGCAAATGGCGGCTCCTTTATTAAGAAGACATATTTGGGAATTATACATTACAGCCAGTACGGCTTTTTCCAAGTTTTTATTATTGATTTCGTACATCTCAATGATGGATAAATCATATTTGAAGAGAAAAATTATACGCTCAGACCGGGACTTGAACCCGGGACCCTTGGTTCTCTAGACCAAGTGCTCTACCAACTGAGCTACCTGAGCAAGTACCGATCTAAACGCAAATCTTTCTCTATATACATTGTAATTCCCATCCACCAAATGCTGTGAAGCCATGCTTCTATCTTGCAAATGGCGGCTCCTTTATTAAGAAGACATATTTGGGAATTATACATTACAGCCAGTACGGCTTTTTCCAAGTTTTTATTATTGATTTCGTACATCTCAATGATGGATAAATCATATTTGAAGAGAAAAATTATACGCTCAGACCGGGACTTGAACCCGGGACCCTTGGTTCTCTAGACCAAGTGCTCTACCAACTGAGCTACCTGAGCAAGTACCGATCTAAACGCAAATCTTTCTCTATATACATTGTAATTCCCATCCACCAAATGCTGTGAAGCCATGCTTCTATCTTGCAAATGGCGGCTCAAATATGATTTATCCATCATTGAGATGTACGAAATCAATAATAAAAACTTGGAAAAAGCCGTACTGGCTGTAATGTATAATTCCCAAATATGTCTTCTTAATAAAGGAGCCGCCATTTGCAAGATAGAAGCATGGCTTCACAGCATTTGGTGGATGGGAATTACAATGTATATAGAGAAAGATTTGCGTTTAGATCGGTACTTGCTCAGGTAGCTCAGTTGGTAGAGCACTTGGTCTAGAGAACCAAGGGTCCCGGGTTCAAGTCCCGGTCTGAGCGTATAATTTTTCTCTTCAAATATGATTTATCCATCATTGAGATGTACGAAATCAATAATAAAAACTTGGAAAAAGCCGTACTGGCTGTAATGTATAATTCCCAAATATGTCTTCTTAATAAAGGAGCCGCCATTTGCAAGATAGAAGCATGGCTTCACAGCATTTGGTGGATGGGAATTACAATGTATATAGAGAAAGATTTGCGTTTAGATCGGTACTTGCTCAGGTAGCTCAGTTGGTAGAGCACTTGGTCTAGAGAACCAAGGGTCCCGGGTTCAAGTCCCGGTCTGAGCGTATAATTTTTCTCTTCAAATATGATTTATCCATCATTGAGATGTACGAAATCAATAATAAAAAAAAAAAAAAATAATAGAATGTTGTGGCTAATTTGGGGACCAGCACAAGTATAAAAACTGGGTTCCAGCAGTCTGCCACATATGCAGCCAAGCTTCTAACCAGGTAACATCACCTAGAACAGCGGTTCCCAACCTTTTTTGACTTGCAAAACCCTTCCACAACGATCTGAGTTGAATGAACCACTGACTTAAATATACATACAGTAGACATGCATAAAATTTAATTCCAAGCAAAAGGTTTAATAATATTAAATTAACTTAACCTTTAATGGTTAAATATTAATTTATTGTTGAAATGATGTGATATATTCCTGATGTTACACATATGTAACAAGGGGTATTACAGAGATAATTTAATTTTAAAATATAATAATAATAAGGTTCGCGAACCTCGGTTGGAAAATGCCACTGGTGATGCCCTTCGTAGCTGAGAGAGAAACATCTGGGAAAAACACCAGTTAGGACCATGGCCTTATAATCAAAAAATCTTCTAACAGTATGATTTCTGACCAAGAAAGCCTGCATTCTACAATTATTAATTATTTATATTATTTTTAGTCTGATCATCTTATCTCAATATTAATGTTGATTTGTTCTTGGACATGTTTCAAAACAATTCTGCTTTATCGTCAGCTTGTCCAGACTAAAAATAATATAATTAATATACTCGCAAAATATCACTTCCTAAAATTAAATATTTATTAATTATTTATTTCTTTCTTAATGTTTTCACATAGATTGAATGAAGATATTATAACAATTTGTAATAAAATAAGTAAAAATGTAATGGTGGTATTATGTTGCAGTTGTAAAGAGTGCGGCAAGACGTTTGCTAGGATTGTGCACCTGCAAGCTCACTTGAGAAGTCACTCGAATGAGCGTCCGTTTCCCTGCCACCTGTGTCCGAGCAGCTTCAAGACCAAGGCACATCTCGTCAAACATTTGTCCAGCATCCACAAGGAGCTGATGGAGTCTGTAGTCACCTATATCAAGGACGAGTTTTCTAACATTTTTAAAGAATGAAATAACTGTAGTTAAGTAATGGATCTTTGAACTTCTGATTGCTACATGTGGAAGGGTAGATTATTGTCAGCTTGTTAAGAGTTTTTCATTCAGACATGGTGATATTGCACTATGAACAGTAAACAGCAACACGAATTATGTTTGTTATTATTCATTTAATATTTCTCATTTAAGAATAAATTATATTTGAAGAGAAAAATATACGCTCAGACTGGGGTATAAACCCAGGACCTTTTGCCTTCTATGCAAATGCTTTACCGACTGAGCTACCTGAGCACTCCAATCTAAATGCAAATTTTTCTCTTATATACACTGTTCATTTCCGAGCAACAAATGCTACAAACCGTTGTTTGATCGTGCAAATGGAGGTTTTTTTTTATTAAGAAGACCTCTATTTGAGAATTTTACATTACATTATAAAGCCAGTATGGCTTCTCTCAATGTTTTTATTATTCATTTCATACATATCAATGCTGGATAAATTATATTTGAAGAGAAAAATGGACTCCTCAACTGTTAAAACATTGTGTTCCTTTCGGGACAAGACCCATCTTCAGCAGAAGGTTGTTCACTACTATCCAGCAGGATAGGACTTGTCTCGTTTGGCCTACAATGTGTTAATTATTTTAACAATTGAGGCTGCAAAACAGGGTTCAAATCCTGATTCAGGAGTATATTTTCTCTTCAAATAAATTTTGTCATTCAGTGAGAAGTGGTAAATTTAATATCTAAGACCGAAAAATAAGCTTCACTGGCTATAAATGTGGTGTGATTCCTATTAAAGTCTTGTTAAAGAATCCACTAGAGGTGTAGCGGAATGAAAAGTTCATACCTCAGTGCGCAGGTATTCATATAATAAAGGAGAGAAATAGTATGCTTTTGAATTGGAATGCCTGATTGCTTAGTGGATAGAGCACTGGTGTACATAACCAGAGACATCAGATTCAAATCCTGATTCAGGTGTGCATTTTTCTCTTGAAATACAATTTTATATAATAATGTATAAGTTTTGTACCTTATCTTGTGAAACAAAAAGTGCAATTCCAAACTGATTTTTACTTGTAGTTAATAATTTAATAATGTATTACACCATACTTTAGTGGAATAGACACCACTTATAACTTTCAGAAGTACTAAGATCCATTAATACAATTGAAAATATAGGGTAGATTGCTCAAATATCCCTATTTTAAATTGTATGTGACAGGTAAAAGGTTGAAGATCGAAACTTACAACAAAGTTTATATGAAAGGATAACTCAACAAGTTTCGAATCCTGCTGGTAGATGGTGCAAAGATATGGTTTTCATTCTTAGAGTTATCGTTTATGAAAATGGCGACATCGCAGATGAAAGTACAAACTGTTGTGTGGTATGTGGAGTTTTAAATCAATTGTTACAGTTCAAAGAGAGTTTTGGCAAGTCTTTAACCATGATGTTCGAACTGCTAAAAGCATGAAGAATGTAAGGTACAATACATTTTAGCTACTGGAACTGTGTTAAAGAAGCATGGTGGTTGTTGCAGAATATCTGATGAAATGGTTGCAAATGTTAAAGCATCATATGAGTGAAGCCTTCGGAAGTCATTAAGAAGAGATTTGCGGGAACTTCAAATACCAAAATCAACATTGCAATGAATTGTCCACAAACGTCTCAGACTTTACAGATACAAAATGAAGTTAATGCATAATCTGCAGTTGATTGTCAAGCCCCAATGAGTGGAATTCACCAATATGATGCTGGACCGTATTGACGCTGATCCAGATTTCATGCCAAAGAGTTTCTTCTTGAACAAAGCCTCTTTCCATGTGTCAGGCAAGGTAAACCGGCATAATGTGCAGATCTGGGGATCAAAGAAAAAAGTCATTGGACCATTTTACTTCGCTGAGAAAACTGTCTGTGGTATCACATATCTTGACATGCTGGAGCAATTCTTCCTTTCACAAATTAACAACTTCAGCCTAACATTATTTTCCAACAAGATGGCTCTCCTCCACACAGGTTCAATGAAGTTTGTATGACGGTGGACAACATTTTCTTGGCCGTTGGATTAGTAGGGGACTGATTACATGGCCCCGAGATCTGCCGATTTAACACTGCTAGATTTAATTCTCTGGGACTACATCAAAGATAAAGTTTACGCCACCCTAGTCAGAGACCTTCGTGATTTTCAAGACCGCATCATAGAGGCTATTGAAAGCATTTCAAAAGACATGCTCCAACATGATAAAATCAAATGTTTCCTACATCTCTTCATATAAATCTTCTAAGTAGATCGTGATTTGGAGACCATAATGGTCTCATCTTTAGTACAATCTTGGCGACTGATGTTATGTCGATCGGAAGAAACACTTCTTCGGGATTTATCAAATTAAATGTGAAGAATGTGAGAAATTCTACATAGGAAAAACTAAAAGAAATTTGAAAACTAGAGTGAAAGAACATCTCAGGAATGTCAAGAAAGGGGAAGTAGAAAAATCTGCAGTGGCTGCCCATGCATGGTCTGAAAAACATCTTATCGAGAAAGAAGCTAAATTATTAAAACAAATAGAAAAACCTAAAGAACTTACTAATTGGGAAAAGATCTACATTCAAAAGAGCGAAAATAAGAAATTAATGAACTTTGAAATTCCCGGTGAGAATGACCTGGTTTCGAGGTTTTTCAGTCAGCCAATGGAAGGAAGAGAAGGACAGCTCTTCAAGACGACAGAACAACGGTCGTGACGATACTGAGGATGGAACAGAAACTATGTTCCGAAACTAGTTTATAATCAAATAAGAAGAACAATATGAGGTGAGTGATAAAAATATTCTACCTTAACTTCTTCTTCCCTTTCCTCCAATCGACATAACATCAGTCGCCAAGATTGTACTGAAGATGAGACCGTTATGGTCTCAAAATTGTGATCTACTTAGAAGATTTATATGAGGAGAGGTAGGAAACGTTTGATTTTATTATAAATTAAGCCTCATAGTGATTAATTCCTGTAAAAGTTAAATGCTCGTACTTGGCAAGAAATTGTGATTGCTGGAACTCACATAGAGATGTGGTGATATGCATATCAGAACTTGTTGAGTTATCTTTTCACATAACCATTGTTGTAAGTTTCTCTCTTCATTCATTTACCCATCATATACAAATTGAGCGATGCACCTGTATTGTGAGTGAAAGCAGTAACTAGCTAAGGTATTCTTTCCACTTTTTATTTTCTTTTCTTTTATAATCAAGATATATGTACAAAATAAAAAAAGAGAGATACATATGAATTATCCTGACGATATAATTGTAAAATATATTTTCATCCTGAGGTGTTTATAATTTTTTTTGTAATCAAATGTTTTTACAAAGAAAAAGAGATACATATGGTTTTTCCTGAGAACATAATTGTACAATATGAACTGATCCTGAGGTGTTTATAATATTTTTTGCATGATCCCAGTTAAATCATCGCATTTTGTTTTACTCAAGTTGGTTGAAAGTATTTTTATTCAGTACATGTAAGTGCAATATTACTGTTATTGTATTATTTAATGATGCTTTTTAACAGTTAAGGTCATTAGTGTCACAATTCAATTCTGTACACTCAAGTGGTAGTAATAGTAGTTCCTGTCATTCCTCTTGGAAGCATAGAGCCTTTGTGAAAGCATGCCATGGACTCTGTTTTTTTGCGAAATTCCTGACTTCATTCCAGCTTTTTCCTTGTTCAATTTCTATTGTTACAGTGCTGCACCATGTAATTTTTTTATCTTCCTCTTTTCCTAGCCAATCCCTGTGCTTTCCATTCCAGTGCTCTCTTTGGCAGACTGTCTAGTTCTCTTCTGAAAGTGTATCCAGTCCATTTCCATTTGTGATATTAAATCTCCTTCTAGATCTCATCCTGTGATGTTACCTCCACAATTCCTTTTTTGATATGGTTTTTGACCACCAGATTCTCAAAATAAATCTTAGGCATTGATTTATATGTTCTTGTAATTTTCTATAGAATGTGATTATGCCCTTTCCAGTCTCACATCCATATAGCAATATGCTTTTCACATTGCTGTTAAATAGTCTTAATGTAGTTCAATTTGAGATTTGTTTAGATCTCCATATGGGTGACAATTGTGAGATCCTTTGATTTTCTAATTCTAGCCTTAATATCTTCCTCTGATCCTTCTTTTCTTTTATATACTTCCTAAATACTAGAATTTGGCTACCTTCTCTTTCTGTACCAATGTGCTGCAATCACATTTCAGCTGCATTATTTACTCTCATTATTTTGGTTTTTTGTTTATTCAGACACAAGTCCAGCTGTGCTTGCTGCCTTCTCCAGATCTCTTAAATTGTTTTCAATGCCAGAGAATCTGTGTGCCAATAAACAAACATTGTTGGCATCTGTACACTAAGTAAAGTAAAAGTAAAGTGATCCCACAACAGGCCTCAGGAGGCCCTTGGGGTAGTAGGAGGTTAAGGCTCCCACTTTTTCTAGACAATCGGCACTTTATGTCAGCCGGGTTGTAAGATGGAAGAAATTTTGAAGTTTGATAAAATCATCTTCTTTTCTGCATAGTTATATGCTAGGCTTACAGCTTGATTCACTTCAGAAACCAAGAATCTTTTTGTTCATCGAACCTTTCATGTTATATATTATTTTTAGTTTTATAATTTATAAATACAGTAATGTCCCTCTTTTACACTTTTCAAGGGTCTGGAGGGAAAGTAGTGTAAATTAGGGAAAAGTGTAAATTAATAAGAGAGGAAGAGCTAAAAAATGTTGACCTCCATATTCTGCAACCATTCTAGAAGATGCAAAAAAAAAAACATTGAATGGGATAATATACAATATTGCCTAAATAATGTTAATGTGTGTTTTGAACTGTTGTGAACATAAAATGACTGTTTTACTTTCTCCATTTCAAAAATCAATTGTCTGAGCCAGCTTTGTTGGCTCAGTGAACATTCTCTGCTCTTTATCGATTGCACAGAAGCAAGATAATTGATCAAATAAATATCTTTGATTATGAATGAATGGTAGTTGGCGCAAAGAATATGTGCATCAATATTGTCATCCCTTCCATATTGAATTACAATACTAATGACCTGAGATGTAAAGAGTGTTGTGAAATAAAAATACAGGTGTTATTTCTGTTGGATTAAAAAAGGAGTGAGGATACAAGGACTGAATTACAAGTCTTTAATTTAACAGCTAAAATCTAGAGATTGATATACAAGGTTTGGAACTTTAATGGTGGCGACACTGCCATGCGATGGAATGTAATGATGTCGCTGATAGCACGTGTCAGTTACATGCCTACCTTATCTCAGAACATATGGATTCTCCCTTCCCACAACAAAGTATTTCTGTTCACTTTTGGAACACAACCTGCAATCAGCTTTGAGAAAGAAGCAGTGACACTTTTTGCAAAAAAACCACTCATCATCTTGCACAACAATGCTCGGTCACATTCAGCGTCAGTGTAAGCTGATGGGGCTTAAAGAGTGCAGGGCACCAGCCGCCAGAGATTCCCCAGATCCTGATCCCTTGTGGCTTTAGAATTGGGAGTCCTAGGATGAAGGACGGAACCACTTTGTGGCATTTGCTTCACAAAATTATTCTGAAGATTCATGCAGGCAGTAAGCCGCTCCATTTGAACTATCTACATGACAGGTGCTGCTAAAGGTATCCTACCAACTTCACACATCGCTGGTGACTACATTGAAGGACAGTAACATGTTTCTTTTCTGTATCAATTGTAAATAAAATAGTTGCCACTATTTAAAGGTCCAATCCTTGTATTTAATAAATAACGCTATAAAAGGATTTATTTGAAGTAATAAATTAATCAAATTTTACAGCTCGCCGGAGGGCAAATGTTTTAATATCACTCAGGACCTTTTATGGTCAAAGGAGCTCTCTTGTAATTATCAATTGGGCAATTGACTGGGTTGATTTGATGGTTGGTAAGTCCTGCGCAGCTAATTATCGTGCGCTGCGTTTAGTGGTGTCGAGGCCAATGAAGCTTCCAAAGGTCAAATCAACTTGTCTCGGTGATGTGGTTATGACAGGAGATATTTCGATTACAAAAATATGAAGTTAGGGTGTAAATTCTGATTCGTTTAATTATTATCAACTCTATATACATTGGAAAATACATATCATTGGCCAGCAATCGAAACCTCATAACCCATTCATAACTCCATTCCAGAATAAAATCTGGATGTAATTCATTATTTGATAAGCAAAGGCATCATCTGCATGCTTTTAAAGTCTTGTAACTCCAAGATGATTTTGCTGTCATCTGTTAGATGATTACAAAAACCATGTATTTCCTCCGGTGGTATCTCAAAAGGCCCAAAGAAAGGCTGCATCCTCTGGCAATGGAGAAATAGCAGGGGTTCAGGTCTGCTCTAATCTCAGACCCAGAACCCACATCTCCGATGTAACATTTTTCAGAAACTAATTTAAAAATATAAACGATTTTGACATAAAAATCAACTTGTTATAAGGTTTCTTCTTTCACCTGATTTTTTTTTTTCAATTATGGAATTATGAGGTTTTTGATTGCCAGCAAACATTATACTATAGTCTGTCTGTGGAATGTGTAGAGAAATTTGCCAGCTTTCCAATTAGATATCTTTCTCACTTGAAGCTCAAGAACAAAATGAGTAATGTCACATGTGTTCTCCTTCCTGCACTTCCTTGCACGGTCTCATTGGCCATGCATTTTTGCCCACCACCTGTGTAGATGGCTTATTTCAAACAGCTTCTCTACAGATTCTATGGACAGACTATAAGTGACAGAATTCCAATTTGCAGGAATAAGAATCAATATTTGACCACATCTCAGTTGAAAAGACAGACATAACTTTTGGGAAGTGGAACGGACCCCGTGGCTTATACTATGAAATATATGATGATAAAATCAAATTTTTCTGGATGAATTATATACCAACATGGTTGGTCATGAATTTATCATTAATTTTAATCTCACTCATAGCATTATTAAGATTATAGTCAGAATGTTTGCAGATGCACTAATAGCATATTGTCACAGTAAGCATGTATTACTTGTCCAAGTTATGTCTGCACAACTAGAGGAGAAGTGTGTTAGCAACTAGTGTTGCCAAACTACTACTCTACAGAAGGGAGAATCCCTAAACATGTGTGAAAAATCATTACTTGATTGTCAAATTAGTCATTTAATTGACAACTGCTGAAGGTTTCAGATCATTTAAAATCACATCACCTCTCTATTACCAGCCTTACAATGCAACATAGCGAGGTGGGAATTGGCAACATGTAATGGAGGAAGGCAAAAGAGGGACAGCTTATTCCCCAATATTAATATGGTTGCCAGATATTCATTTGGTCAATGACTACTGTAGACGTCGGGATTATTTAAAAAGCACAGTATTTGCCAGTGCTCCCCTCCCAGTCATATAACACGACACAGGGGACAGGAAGTGGCAACATAGTAAGAGAAGGAAGAGAATCTTCAGCATATTTTCCATGTGTAGATTTAACTTGGAGGAGTAATATTAATATTTTTAGGAAGAAAAACTTCTGAGATTAATTTAATATCATTAAAAGGATTCAAAATCCACACCTCACCTCATATTTTGTTGATTATTGGACTGGTTTCGGAAGTTAAACTGCTTCCATTCTCAACTAGCATCTGACTGTTGAATAAATACTTGGTGATCTTGTAAGTTAATTCTAGTTCCCTCTTTTGATTGATCGATGAACTTCCAAACCAAATCTTTTTTCTGGGAACATCAAAATGTATACCTTTATGCTTATATTTTTGGATGTATAAATCCAAAGTACTTGCAATCTGAAAGAAGATCTATCTACATCCAGAAATATATTAGCTACAATGGCATAACAGCCCGGTGTGTGGGTCTTAGCCTCTCCTTTGTTAGGAGCAGGAGTTATTAAATCAAGTTAATTTAGTTAACACTCATTTTTCTACAGATGTCATGAATGGAATGCACTCAACATACCGATCCAATGCAACATCTATAGTAAATTGCATTAATGAAGGTGGTCGTGTTTATGTGAGTTCTGCACATCTATGTCATAATGGTTTCAGAGAGCCTGCAACTATTGTATGTTAAACAAGGCAGAATTTGTATTTGTGTGATGCGCTGGACCCGGCTTTGTTTATGAAGAGAGCTACAGTAGGTAAGCTATTACTAGGATGATGAAGATTGGTAAATTTTGCTTAGAGGCCTCTTTATTCAGGCTGAAGGTTCTTTTATGAGCCTGAAAACCTTCAGATTTGGGACCCTGGAGGACTTGTTCCTTAGATTTTTCCATCATAAAAAATTAATCGACCCCGGCCAGGTTTGAACATACTTCGCACAGGATCAGAAGCAAGGAACGTAACCACCAGTCCACCGCAGCCAACCCAAAAATATATTAAAATTATGTATTTTGAAGTTTCCAGAGATAATGGAAACAATTTAACATCTGAAACTGGTCCTCAAGAATAAACAAAATGTGAGGTGTGAATTTTGACTCCTTTTAATAAAATGAATCGTGTAATTTAATAATTTCCATTGTGAACTGAAGTTTCATTATATGTCTAGTTGTAAACATTATAATTACATAATGTGTTTAATTTGACAATCTTCTATTCTTCGCAGCTCTATAGTCCAAAATGAACCTTGGCTTCTTTCATAACAGCCCTCCATTATCCTCTGTTCTTAACTTTGATTTTCCATACTTAATATTAAATTTATCTCATCTCACAGAATGACAAATTAAAAGAGAATGTGATTGGTTGTGTACATCTGAGCTATTAGGCTTCCAATTTATTCATAGATTTTTCCCTTTACTAATACAATAAATTAATATTAAACATCAAATTTAACTTTTTTTAAGTAAATTTTATCACCTCATCTTATTCTTCTTCTTAGACTAGTTTCGAAATCTCCTTCAGTTCCATCCTCAGTATTTCAAACTGTATGTTGTCTTGAAGAGCTGCCTCTTGCTCTCTCTGTTGGTAGATTGAAAAACCTCAAAATAAAATCATTTTCCATGAGAATTTCAAAGTTAATTAATTTCTCCTTTTCATTTTTTTTTTATGTAAATTTTTTCCTAAACTGTAAGTTATTTTGGTTTTTCTATTTTCTTTTATTAATTTACCCTTTCTTTCAATTTGATGTTTTTTTGACCATACATGGACTGCTACTGCAGATTTTTCTACTTCCCTATTCTTGACATTCCTAAGATGTTCTTCAGTCTACCAACAGAGCTGCTAGAGGCAGCTCTTCAAGACAACATAGCAATGGTCATGAAAATACTAAGGATAGAACTGAAGTAGATTTCAACACAAGTCTAAGAAGAACAAGAATATGAGGTAAGGTGATACAATTTTACTTAAATAATACATTATAGTGTTAATTCCTAAAAAAGTTAATCAAATTTAACTTTTACTGGCTGTAGAGTTCATTCCTATATGCAAAATACCAGTACATAGATGTAAGTGCAAGAATATAAATATGCATGGTAACTTTTCTTCCTTCGTCCGGGTGCGGCTTATATTCATGACAAACTTTTTTTTCCCATTGAATTTTAAGAGAACAGAGAATGGCTATATCTGGGGACATTATTTTTAATCCATATGTGATTTATCCTCCTGCATCCCGAGGAAAAGTTTAACAAGATATATACTCATTTTTGTTAAATTAATATTAAGAAGCAACATTCAGACTTAACAGGCCATGACTACCTGGCAGCACACCTCCATAAAATTGGAATCTTCAACTCCCCAAATTGTATCCTGTGCCAAGACAGTAACACTACCATGAACAAAGATCATCTTGCTAGCTGTGAGGCTCTGAAGATGTCACCTACAAGAACTCTGGCAGGACTCTATTGGGAAGCAAGAAAGCAAATGGAACACATCCAAGCTAATGGGCAATATACTACTACTACATTAAGAAGCTAAAGCTGTTACTATGATTGAAATATGTATATTAAAGTACACAACTAAATTATTGTAATCAAATGGTAAAGAGAAAAATTTATGCCTGAACCAGGAATCGAACCCTGAACCATCAGCTTTCCGTGCTGATGCTCTTAACCATTATTAACCTGAATTAGCTCAATGGTTAAGAGCATCAGCACAGAAAGCTGAAGGTTCGATTCCTGGTTCAGGCATAAAAAATTTTCTCTTTACCATTTGAACTCATTTTTGTGCTTAAGAGGTTTCTAGGCAGCCAAAAAGAGAAAAGAAAAAAAATAAGGGAGGGGACCTTTTATGGGGGTCCTGAATTGATATCTTGTCAATTATAATTTTATTTTCATGTTTAATCGGTTCATAGGGGTCAAAATAACAAATTTGAATTTTTAGCAGGGTTTAGGGAGTTTTATGCAAAGTATCACATATGGAATTTCTTCAGGAGAGCAGCAAGATGTTCAAAATTGGAAAAAAAAAATAAATAAATAAGAAAGTCATACAAGAAAAAATTAATAATGAATATTTAATATTAGTTTAATATATGTAGGAAATAACGCTATGAGGTTTGTTTTAATTATTATTGAGCTGGATGGATATTTCAAGAAATATGAGATGAGTCGAAATATCCAACTCAATAATAATTTAATAGTCGATTGTCTAAGATTTAAGTAACTAAATTGGTATGGGTATGTATGATGAATGCAAGAAGAAATGTTACCCAGAAAAACTTTGGAATGGTGTCCACCTGGAAGAAGAAAAAAAGAAAGACTTTGAAACTCATGGATCCAAGAAATAAGAACTGGAATGAGAACAAGAGGACTGGAGGACATGGAGTGGATGGATAGAGACGAATGAAGAAAGAAAATAAAATTTTAGGCACAGAAAGATGTGTAATCACTGAAAATATGTATATAAATAAAAAATAATATATGGTACCTTCAGTCTCAACTAAGTTTTAGTTCTTTAATTTATGCTTCTTCTTCTTCTTCATCATGGTTTAGGCTTATTTACTAGCCTGTTCCGGCTCCAAATTGCTGCTGTTTCCATCTTTTCTTTGGTCTTCCCAAACTTCTTCTTCCTCGTGGTGAATAGCTGTATGCTGCTTTTGGTATTCTATTCTCAGTCATCCTTGTCAAGTGTTCCTTCCAGTTTGTTCTGTATTTCATTATTGTTGTGTTTAATTCCTCTACTTTTAGTTGTTGTCTTATTTCTGTGTTATGATTTTTTGTCTGTTCTTTGATATCCTGTTATTGGTCTGAGGAATCTCATTTCAGCAGCTTGTATTCTGGCAGATTGTTGTGTTGTCACTGTCCATGTTTCGGATCCATAAGTAATAATAGGCACTGCCATTGGCTTGTATAATTTCATTATAGAGTCTTTCCTGGCTTTATTTTACAAAGTTCTTTTTAGTGTACCTGTTATATAATTAAACTTATTTAGTTTGTTATTTATATCTGTTCTCCGCTGTGTATGATATTTTTGCAATCTAGGAAGTTATATCTTACTAATTGTTCTATTGGTTTATTTTCTAATATTATCTTTGTCTGAACTGGATGAGCGCCCTTGAAGGCCATTGTTTTTTATTTTTGTGAGGATATTTCCACGTTGTATTTTTTTGATATTTAATTTAATTTATATAGCATTCTTTGTGGTTTGTCTTCTGTTTTTGCTATTAAAATCTGGTCATCTGCAAAAGCTACTGTTTTCATTACTATATTTCCTAAGTTAATTCCCCCAGTCGTCATTTGCTACCATGATCTTATCATGTCGTCGAAATAAATGTTAAAAAGAGTGGTTGATAGTCGACAACCTTGTCTAACTCCTCCTGTTTAATTTATGCTGCCATCTAAAGTCTAGTTGAAAAGAAGAAAAAAAAATTGAGCTTGAAGCTCTGAAGGTATCGAATATGAAACCGCACATCATAGTGAGTAGGAGTTTTTTCCCGGAAGTAAGAAAGAATTAAAAGTTAATGTATCAAATATATTGTGGTATGCAGGAGCATATCAAAGCATGATTCAGTGTAACTGGTTCATCTTGATATTTGAGAATCATTGAAACAAGCTGAGGTGATTGTATTAAAGAGAGGAATGGAGTTCGGTGTCCCCCTAGGAATTACATGACCTTGTCGCTGGTGGGGGTCCTTGTGTATCACATTGATTCTTTGGGCTCTACCAGTGGTAGCTTAGCTACTGGGTAGGGTCTCCCAAGCTGGAAAGGCCAAATGTGAGTGGTCAGACAAAGAAGCACTCCAGAAGAGGACTTCAATGGTGGATGAGGAACAAGATTCCCAATGGCGGAGAATGCGGAAGAGAGGTCCTACATGCTGCCTTGTAGGATAAAGTTGGATCTTCAAAGGCTAGGGGAAGAAAACCCTGATTACAAATTAACCAGTCCTCCATGTAGGATATTTGGTGGGTGGCTGGTGTCCCCCCGTGCAAAAAACCTTTCACTAATGAATCTAATGTAAGGCCTCGGAATGGATGGTCTAAATGGAAACGAACTGAACAATTTAAAATGGATCACGAATATGGCTCATGAAATCTTTATACACTCTAACATGACACCACTAGCAAGCAATTATTAATATTTTTAAAAATAAATAATTAATTTAATAACTCCAAATACCTCAAGGCTACCTTCATCAAAATATATTTTTTATTTAACCCTGATACTCAAGGTACAAAATAAGATAAACTTTAAAATAAATAGATATTATCCTTCACTAAACAGAGGCCCTATGGAGGAGATGTTTGGGAAGCGGCCAGTAGGAAAACCTAAGAAAAGATGGGGAGACTCAGTGAAGGAAGATTGTTATCAAATCCTGAACTGGCAATAGAGAAGATTGGAGGTCTTGCATCAAGAAGGCCTGGGCCTGCTATGGGCTGTAGCGCTATTGGAAGAAGAAAAAGAAGAAGGTGGGGTATAGTATATCAGGTGACGAAGAGAGGTTATGTCCATTTGATGAGATGGAGCATATCCGTGAGCTGATTCATGTGTAGCACTCCCATCATCCATCCCACTGCTACCAACTGCTGTGATCTATGTTGTGGGAGCTCATCCAGCCACTCAGTGTCTCCAACCACCACATATTCTCTGCAACTGAAACAAATTGTTTCATGTAGATAAGGTGAATCTAGAACATCTTACCTCATAAATATTTGTATTTCATTTGACATGTTTAGATATACTATCCATAACATCATCATCTTGTCTAGTCTGGACAACTTTCCCTATGTATGTCTCATCACTAGAGACCGGATGTTAGGGAAAATGCCTACAGTTATTTATTATAGATATTGTAAAAGTGACTTCATATAAGTTCATACCAACAACCCTAGAGTTATATTTAATTAATGTTGGGAAGTAAACATTATGAGGTATAATCATTAAAAATCATCGGAGAACATATTGTTTAAATAACTCACCTCATAGGATTCATGCTTCCATGATATCGCGATTTCAAACATAATCATGTTCATCGTCAGCCATAACTCCGACTGTTGAAATTCTTCGGCCGTCAACTATTCTATTGTCGCTATAACTAGAATAGTTGACGGCCGAAGAATTTCAACAGTCGGAGTTATGGCTGACGATGAACATGATTATGTTTGAAATCGCGATATCATGGAGGCATGAATCCTATGAGGCGTCAGCCATAACTCCGACTGTTGAAATTCTTCGGCCGTCAACTATTCTATTGTCGCTATAACTAGAATAGTTGACGGCCGAAGAATTTCAACAGTCGGAGTTATGGCTGACGATGAACATGATTATGTTTGAAATCGCGATATCATGGAAGCATGAATCCTATGAGGTGAGTTATTTAAACAATATGTTCTCCGATGATTTTTAACCCTAGAGTTGTTTTCCATGAAGTTAATTTTGCCTATAAATGCCTATTTCAGCTTACAATGCCTATTTGCCATTTTTTCTCGAAATTAACTTAGTATTTCAATGAAATTAATTGAAATGTACAAACTTCATGACACATATCTATTATTTTTTACGTTGATAACCTTGAATTCAGTCTGTAATCCTTGTTCACAGACAGGTGCTTCAAAGACGAAGTTGTGCGACAAGTGTATGTGGCTTTTTTTTTCCCCCCCTTTAGAACAGTTGTTTCACGATGCCTAAAGAACGGACAACAGTAAAAGACAAACTGACCAATTTTGTAAAAGAATTTGGTGCGGAAATATTCTCAAGTGACATTGTTTTGCAATGTGTGTAAAATTTCAGTGAATTGCGCGAAGAAGTGCCATGTTTTGCAGCACGTACACACTGTAACTGCAAAACGTAAGTATGCTCTTTGTAAAAAGGCAAAACAAGTTTCAAAATCATCTCGATATCTCCGTATGCTATTGATAGCATATGTTTATATTTTTTATGCAAGGCTGTAAAATTTTATGTTGCAGTCCATTTTTGTAAGAGCCTATTTTGATTTTTTTAGTGCCTATATTAATGATTTTTAGTGCCTTTTTGCCTGCCTATTTTGAACTTTTAAGTGCCTAACATCCAGACTCTACTCATCGCAATCAGCACATTTTATCTGGTATATTTCTTGATTTTTTTTTTTTTCCACCATCAATCTTTTCATTTTTGTTATCCCGAAACATGTTCAGAAAAACACGAGTTGTGAGGTAAGATGACTCCAGCTTCACTTTATTATTAATAAATAGTGAGAACTTACAATGGTATAGGGTAAGTGCCTATAACTTTTCCGCTGTGAAGATCAATAACAGCCAATCTAGAATTCTTCTGACAGCTCTCCCACAGTGTTGCCAACATGTACCTAGAACCGCAGGCAAGCAGAACAAGGTCTCTGCAGTCAAGAGCGAAGCTTCTAATCTCTGTGAGTGTATCCAGGCACATGATGACAACAGAGCAGTTCCGGACAAACAGTACATTGTTGTCTTGCACTACCAACTTCCGCATTGAAACTTTCTTGTCTATTGGAATGTTAAGTTGGCGCACCTGCATGGAGGTTATGTCATCTCCATGCCATGAACATAGCCGGACACCAGCGTGGTCTGTGATCAGCAGAGATGGGGATGTGCTGCCTACCAGAGTGACTTGTGACACCCAACCAGATGCGGGGAGAACAAGCAAATATCTCCTGAACCAAGTCTCCATAGCCTCACTGTCCTGCAACATTCAGATCTCCTGAGTATTAGACCTCAGTCCAGAGCTGTATTCCAACATCAATTTCTTATGGTGAAATTAAATGTTTCTTACCTCTCATATAAATCTTCTAAATAGATCACGATTTCGAGACTATAACTCTCTCATCTTCAGTACTTTCTTAGCTACTGATGTTCTGTCGATCGGAAGAAACTCTTCTTCTTCCCTCTGTTGGTGGACCGATGAACCTCTGGATCAGGTCAAAATTTGCAGGAATTTTGAAGTTCATAAGTTTTCCTTTGTTTTTCTGAATGTGGATCTTTTCCCAAACCATGAGTTTCTTTTTTGTCTATTTGTTTAATTAGACTGGCTTTTGATTCAATTAAATGTTAATAGACAAACAAAAGGAACTCATGGTTTGGGAAAAAATCCACATTCAGAAAAACAAAGGAAAACTTATGAACTTCGAAATTCCTGCAAATTTTGACCTGATCCAGAGGTTCATCGGTCCACCAACAGAGGGAAGAAGAAGAGTTTCTTCCGATCGACATAACAACAGTAGCCAAGAAAGTACTGAAGATGAGACAGTTATAGTCTCGAAATCGCGATCTACTTAGAAGATTTATATGAGGAGAGGTAAGAAACATTTATTTTCACCAGAAATTAAACCTCATAGTGATTAATTCCTATAAAAGTTAAATCAACTTCTTATCAATGTTTTTTATTTTAAACTAGTTAAGCCCAGCTACTCTTCATTGTGGCTCAATCTGATATGAAATGAATGGAAAGTAATAAAAATATTCTATAGAGTTTTTCATGTCTAGAAAATAGCATTGTTCTTATGGAGCAATTGTTTTCTAGTAAACGTGTCTTTTTATCTGAGATTGATTTATTAGTTAATTCGTTTTAAATAAATAATTAAGTTAAATAGTTTCACTCTTAACTTTGCTAAGAAGTGGTGCCAGATTTATGAAAAAATGTCAATATGGAACGTATAATTAACACACAATTATTTTAATATAATAAATTTGGGAATTTGAACATTATGAAGTTTCCTTAATAAGAATCAAATGAATTGTGAATTATTCTTACCTCATAAATCTATGGCAGCTTGGATAATTACCGGCAAAAGAAAAAATTGACTCGTGAAAACAGCTGATGATGAAGAAGATGTGTCTCCGATACTGCGGTGTTGTGTTAAAAAAACATAGATATTTGAGGTAAGAATAATTCACGATTCATTTGATTCTTACACAATTGTTTAATAAAGTTAAGGGGGTGAACTCAATTACCAGAACAGCGGATGAAGATAGATGATGAATGAAGATAGATTGCCGTTTAGGAATTTGGAGTGGATTCCAAATTGGAGGAAAAGAAGAAGAAGACATGGATAGAGGGAATTATGAATTTGATGAAGGACAGTTAACTGCAGGATGAAGAATAGAGATGAATGGAGAAAGATAATCAGAACTTGATATTGGGCACAGGAAGATGTACACATTTAAAACCTGTTGGGGCATGCCGTAGCGTAGTGATTAAGGCACTGCGCTACAAGTCAGAAGGTCGAGGGTTCAAGTCCTGGTGGAGGTCAGGATTTTTAAATTGACCAAAACCTTCTGGCAGCACTATGACCCTGAGGTCGACTCAGCCTCTAATGGAAATGAGTACCAGATGCTTGTTCTGGGGGTAAGGCGGCCGTCACGCAGGGCTGACAACTCAGCTGACATCAAGTGCCGATTGTCTAGAGAAAGTGGGAGCCTTAACCTCCTACTACCCCAAGGGCCTCCCGAGGCCTGTAGTGGGACTACTTTACTTACTTAAATAAAAAATATTAAAATAAATTCTTTACACCTCACCTCATATCCAGTCTTTAATTAAATCGGTTTCAAAACCTAGGCAGCTTCATCATCAGTAATTTCATGACTGATGCTCTGTCATTCAGGAGAACAGGCAGCAGTTCTCCTTGGTCTTGAAATTACTGATGATGAAGCTACCTAGGTTTTGAAAATTGTTTATTAGAAGACTGTCCCACGCTGTAGCTGAATGGTTAAGTCAAGAAGCCTTGGCACAGAGGTACAGGACTTGTGCTGGTTCGAGTCCCCATGGGGGAAGAAATTTTCTCATGGAATTTCGGCCAGTACGGGACCGGTGCCCATCCAGCATCGTGGGGCATTTGGGTACCTACAATAAGTAGCAACTCCAGGTTGAGAAGACCAGCTATGATGGCTGGGGGACCTGACATGCTATCCATATGTCACCCCTACACTGGCTAGATGATAGTCTACCTCTGTGATTAACACAAGTGGATGTGAGGCCAGCAGCCGGATGGTAGACCAAGGACCTTCTAGGCCTCTCGCGCTTGGAGTTTTATTAGAAGACTGGATATGAAGTGAGGTGTAAAGAATTTTATTTTTAAATCTTAAATTATTTGCTATGATAGTTTAAATTTTGTTGGAAAAAAAGTTATTATTTACCTATCTCTAGAACCTGAGCACAGCAAGTCAGTCTCCGGGGAGACACTGAGACATACAACATTGTCCAAGTGACTGGCATACACTTGCAGCTGATTGGCTTGAACTTGAGGCTCACTTTTATCAAGAAGCCAGGAAGTGATGAGACCATCGTAATGCCCCACTGCGAGCACACGACCATCCTGTGACAGCCCGAGGCGGAACACTTCGTAAGGCAATTTGAAAATCAATACCAGCTTCAAGTCTGATTCCCGCCATATCCTGATGTCCTTGGAGATTCCTGCACCATAACAATAGCTTTATTTTAAACTTACAAGAGAACTGTCAACCACTGCATGCCGAAACCTACCTTGAAATTTCTTCCAGAGAAGCGTTGTGATGTACCAAGGCCGTGTCCAAAACATCTGCAATTTTTAACTGCAAGGCTCTAAAATCCAGTGCCAAAACTCTCATTTAAACTATAGGAAAGTAATACATTTGATAGATTAGATAATCCTCACTACCTGCCACCTGCACTGCATCCTGCCCTCTCCACATTGCTCTTACCAATGCAGGGAGTCCATCTGCTCCATTACAGTGGGTTAACATGGCTGGATTCTGGCTTCACTTTCTGTACCTTGCAGTAAAGGGTAGAGAATGACTGGGGCAGATCTGAGGATGAGCTCTCAGACTCTACAAAAGGCTCCAAATAGTCAGCACAAAATATAGCCTCTCCCTACCAAACCCTTCCATCTACCTTCACGTGGTGGGACGATTTTACTGAAGATGGAGGGTGAATGGCGAGTTTCTGGCGCCATAAAACCAGATGCTCGGGGCAGACAGAGCTCTGTAGCCTTGTAAGGCAGTCTGTCTAGGAGAAAGACAACTCCTAAATTAAACTCTGGTCCTCCAGGTTGGGGGTTTTGCGATTGGGCTGGTAACTCACCCAAGTAAAAAAAATATCACTCAGAAGTCTCAAGTGCGAATACGAAACCCGGACAGATTCAGTGGATACAGTTAGAACTATGGCTGTTCCTGTTCTTTTATATGGATCTGAATCTTGGGTAAGAGCACAAATACCAATGGAAAGAACATTTGGACAGAATGGACAATACAAGATTACCCAAAAAGATCAACACCTACAAACCACATGGAAAAAGATCTTTGGGACGGCCAAGGAAACGATGGACTTGAGACCGGAACAGGTTTCATTGACCTAATCCTGGAAAGGAAGAAGAAGAAGAAGAAAGTAATACATTTGATAGATTAGATAATCCTCACTACCTGCCACATGCACTACATCCTGCCTCTCTCCACACTGCTCTTACGAATGCAGGGAATCCATCTGTTCCATTACAGTGGGTTAACATTGCTGGATTCTGGCTTCACTTTCTGTGCCTTGCAGTTAAAAACAGTAGATAATTCTTTGGACCCGGCCTTGTATATCACAACGCTTCTCTGGGAGAAATTTCAAGGTAGGTTTCAGCATGCAATTGTTGGTAGGAATTAAAACTATGATGTATTAATAATTAAATATTAAAGATATAACCTCACCTCATATTTTGTCTTCTTTTTAGACCGGTTTTGGAATAATTATTCCATCTTCACTGTTTTCACAACCGTGGTTGTGTCATGGTGATGCACTGCTCCTTTCTCCATCTGTTGATAGACCGATGAACCTCCAAATCAAACCACATTCCCCAGGAATTTCAAAGTTCATTAATTTCTCCTTTTTTTTTATGTAGATTTTCCCCCAAACTGTCAGTTCTTTAGGCATTTCTGTTTGTTTTATTCAAAATAAAGAAAGACTAAATGAATAAACAAATAGAAAACCCTAAATTGTATCTTATAAGGGGGGCATGCCGTAGCGTAGTGGTTAAGGCACTGTGCTACAAGCCACAATGTTGAGGTTTTGAGTCCCGGTGGGGTCAGGATTTTTAAACTGATCCAAACCTTCTGGCGGCACTCAGCCTCTAATTGAAATGAGTACCAGACATTTGTTCTGGGGGTAAAGGCAGCCATCATGCAGGGCTGACATCAAGTGCTGATTGTCCAGAAAAGTGGGAGCCTTAACCTCCTGCTACCCCAAGGGCCTCCTGAGGCCTGTAGTGGGATCACTTTACTTTACTTTATCCTATAAGATTCACCACCTAATTAATACCTTAGTTCAATGAATGAATGAATCATTTCTTATCTTAGCTCATAGTTTGTCTCCTTAAACACAGGAACTGCGGTTTTCAAGAGGAACATCCCTCCCATTTTCAACCGATATTATGACTTTTAAGTTTGACCTCTTTTTTTCAGATGCCATTTTGTTGAGGTTATGTTTCCAAATAGTCGTAATAAACTTCCCAATGACCTGAGTCGTCTTATTTAACTATGAATACCTTAGTAGCCTACTAGATGTTTCAATGAGGCTTATGTGCTAACCACATGTCACTCGTTGACATCTGTAGGGAAATAATTGTAACTAAATTAGGCTGATTAAGATGCTCCTTTTGGCATAGAAAGTGGGGATAGCTGGGACATACACTTTGCTGACCTCCAGACAGTGACCCCATCAGGAAGGCATTGGATTGGAATCCACAGGGTGCAGTGGAATTGGGAAACCAAGATAACATGGAAATAAACTGTTCTCACAGAAGCTAAAAATATGTGGAAGATTTGGGATGAAATTAAGGAGTTGTCCAAGAATAGAGTCCTCATCATCATCTTAAGGCACAACAACTTCAAAAGTGAAAGTTTTGGCCTTCTCAACAATCCTCTTCCATGTCAATCTGTCTCTTGCCATATTCAAACTAGTCGCTTTCATTTTCCTTAGATCATCACAATTCTCAGAATTGGTTAGCTTGGACATTTGATAAGAATGTATGATCAGAGACTGGTCAAAAAAACTCTACAAATGGAAACCTATAGGAGGAAGAGCTGTTGGAAAACTGAAGATCAGATGTGAGGATGACACAATGATGTTTCCTTAAATTGTTATTTGACCAGTGAAAATGCAGTCATACATCTGCTTTATTTACATTACAACTGGAACTTGGCTCAGAAGTGGTATAATGTCCTTGAGAACCACAACTCTTGCACAATACCTGCAAACAGATATCCATGACTGAAGGCAACGTCCCTCACTTCACAGCAATGGAAACATTTAGGTGCAAAGTTCTTATGTTGGAATGCAGAGCCGTTCTTGACATCATGAAGGAGGCGATGACATGAGAGGTATTGTTCCTTCCAGTCAACAGCGAGACAACCAAATCCATTCCTCCTGCACTTTGCTTTCCACACCACTTGCAAACTGGCAATTATCCTAGCAACACAAAATATTTATAAGTTAAGGACATCTTATTGTAATCAAATGGTAAAGAGAAAAATTTATGCCTGAACTGGGAATCGAACCCCGAACCTTCAGCTTTCCGTGCTGATGCTCTATCCATTGAGCTAATTCAGGCTTCCCTCCCATCCAAGCATAAATCCTTCCTTTACCTTACTGTCTTGGTCCCACATTCAAATGCAATGAATCATCATTCACAAATGCACAATGAATGGCTTCTACCTGAAGAAGACATGAAGGGACTCCACATAGCTATAGCATTATTTATTAATTAATATTAAGAAGCTAAATTTGTTACTATGATTGAAATAAGTAAATTAATGTACACAACTAAATTATTGTAATCAAATGCTTGGATGGGAAGGATGCCTGAATTAGCTCAATGGATAGAGCATCAGCACGGAAAGCTGAAGGTTCGGGGTTCGATTCCCGGTTCAGGCATAAATTTTTCTCTTTACCATTTGATTACAATAATTTAGTTGTGTACATTAATTTACTTATTTCAATCACAGTAACAGCTTTAGCTTCTTAATATTAATTTAATAAGGGCATCTTCTTTCTTAATATAAGCTCAGATATTGATAATTTACCTGGTGGTTGCCCTATGAAAAAAAAAAGTATACAAGGCTAGATTGGAACGTAATGCACAATAATTCTTTTTTGTTGGTATTGCAGTTGGGATGTTCAAACTATATCTCGCTGAATTTTCAAGTTTTCGTTACAGATACAATTTTTTTCTTGTGCATCTCTAGGGAGAGAAGCATGAACTATCTAAAAAAAGATGGTGTGCATGTTACTAAAAGTTAATGTATAAAATTAGTACCTGAGATCTCAGTTTCCTCAACATTGAATTCTGTCAAATATTCAGGAGGCCTTTAGAAACATATGTTTCATCTTCTGCTTCTGGAATGCTAGTAACTGTTGCTGGTCAGGATTTTGTATTATAAAAGTGTGCATAAAAGCAGGGATTTCTAGAGTTGAGCCTATGTTAAATTTCTTTCTGCATCTCATTCCTGTTTGTAATTATTGAACCAAGGTTTAACTTCAAAATTTCCCTCATTTGTTTAAGTGTTCATCCCCATTTAATAATATATTTCTATGTGTGAATATATATTTAGTTTTATTGATACTTCCAGCCCCAATTTCTTAGAGTTATTTAGTAGAATGTGTGTGTGTTGAATTTCAGTTTTTCCTCACTATTGCCTAATAATACTACATCATTGCCATGTACCAACAGTTATAAAGTCAAATATTAAAAATCAACAAATATCTTGGTAGATTCCATCGTCCTCAACTAGGTTAAAATATTTAAAACTATAGGCCTTTTAGAAACTGGCTTCCAGAGTCAGCAGCATACACCATTCTGCTGAAGATGGAAGCTGATTTCTGAAAGACCTACAGTTTCAAAAATTTGAACCTAGTTGAGGACAATGGCACCTACCAAGTTATTTATTTATTTTATATTTTACTTTATGATTATTCACCTCAACAGAATTTTATTAATGTTGACCAACAGTTGATTAATACTCTAAAGTATCCTCTAAAGATTTGATCGCATGCTGTCACAAAATGGAATAGCAGAGGAGAAAGTGCTTTAACTCATAGCACAGCAGATTTACAATGTATGTAATGAATAAAATGAACCTGTTCCACTGAGTACTGACACATGATGCTTTCAAGAGAGATGTACCATCCAGCAGATTGCATATCCGCTCCTGAAGTTCTGTTGGCAGATGTTCCAGCATCACTGTAACAGACACACATCATTTATATCAAATGAATTGAATTAGTTCTTTGAACCTTATCTCATATTACCTCGTGCACATATCTCCTTCACATGAGAGCAATTTAGGAAAACTTTGACTAAATTAGTAAGAGTCAAAAGTGTATGATTTCTTTCAGTGGAGCAGCCAGCTATCTTCCAATGTCAATTCTCATCACATCATCTGTTATCAATTTTTTGTGGCATGCCGTAGTGTATATGATTAAGGCAATACACTACAAGCCAATAGGTCACTGGTTCAAGTCCCAATCTTGATGTGTTTGAGATTTTTTAACTTGCCCTTTAAGAGGGTTTATACAGTGAGAATCATGATAAAATGTTGAATTTTTTTTATTGGCTCAAACAACAGAGTATAAAATTCTGCATCCTATTTCAAATTTTCATTTAAAAATTCTAAAATTTAGTGATGATATGTTTTTTTGTAAGATTGTGCATGTATGTAAGTACAAGCATGTTAAAATTTTAGGCTGGCTTTCCTTAAAATACAATTTTTCAATATAAAAATCACAATATCTCGAGAATCGTTTGCAGGATTTCAATAAAATTTTGCACACAAGTCTGTTACACTGAGCAACAAAAAAAAAACTTTTTTTTGTCTCAGAAAGAAAAATATGTGATTCTGATAATATTTTTTCTCCTGAATCCAAATATGGTATCAATTTTTCTCCATCACGAGAGACAGGAATTTATAATTTCAAACATTTTAATATTTTCTACATTCGTAACTATACAATATTCGAACATTCGGACTCACCTAGAAAGTAAGAAATGACAATTTTTTGCTATATTTCCCTCTTGATGGTCCAACAATAATTGGCCAGCATATTAGGATTCCATTTGCCTTGCTATCTCTTTTCCATAGTAGTCAAGACCGCTGACCACTAGCCCATGAGGCTGGTCTCAAAAGAAAGGTTAAATTATTAAAACAAATAGAAAGCCCAAAAAACTCTCGGTTTGGGAAAATAATCTACATTCAAAAAAATGGAAATGAGAAATTAATGAACTCTGAAATTCCCAGGGAAAATTATTTAATTTCGAGGTTCTTCAGTCTATGAACAAAGGGAGTATGATGCTCTTCAAAACAACAAAACAATGGTCGTGAAAATACTGAGGATGGAACTGAAGAAGAAAGTTCCAAAACTGGTATAAGAAGAAGAAGAATATGAGGTGAGGTGATAAAATTTTACTTAAAAAAAAATATTACCACCACTAGTCCATCACAGTTGATAAGTTACTTCAAATACTGAATCATATTTTTCCTAGATATCTCTTTTGAGTAAGTCACACTTAAAGAATAGTATGGCAATATAAGATCTTATATGAGAACAAAAACAGGTGTTTATTTTTTTAGTGATGTTTTCTGTCACGCTTATATTACAAACTAGTATCACTGCTCTATACAGCATGTCAACTCTTCTGCATCATAATTAGATATAATATTTAATAATATTGATTTTGTTATTAAAAAAATTTATTTCAGTTATTGATATAATTTATAAATGTCATGCACTAATTTATACACCAGTACCAGACTATTATTATTTAAAATCAATTAATTGCATATACCTATTTGAATTAAGATCTTGATATGAAACACAGCTGTTATTGAAGTTTGTAACTTACTTTACTTAAACTTGTGTTGCTTCCAAGTTCTATTTTCAGATTGCAAAAAAAGAAAATTACTTCATTCATACTATCCTATCTAAAAACATTTTCCAAATAATAGGAATTGCAAAAATAAATTTAATTGCCCAATATGAAAAGACCCCAACTCAATTTTTTTTTTCCATTTTTGCAAATTCCATAGCAGTGATGATATTGAGGTTGTTCTCACAAAAATATTTAGTAACATTTTTTTTACAGATCTTTACCAATCATATCCAGTAAACATAAAAAATGTCCATGACCAAAATTTATATATCTGTCCATAGTAATTCTGCCCGAAGGCACGTCCTTCACTGCAATCATAGCATTTTCATGCTATGCTTTGCAGCTTTACTAAGGAATTGTAGGTGTGGTAGCTTCCCGTTGCTTTCTACACCGGTGAAAGATGATGATGATAATAAGGATGATGATGGCCATATGATTTCAGGGACCGTTTTGGGCCTTAAAGTTTTCCTGACATTTGTCTTACAGGTGAGGAAAAAACCCGATAAAAACCTCGCCCAGAAAAACTGCCCTGACCGGGGATCAAACCCAGGCTGCTGCATGACAAGGCAGCATGCTACCTCGAGACCACAGCGTTGGACAATTTATATATATATATATATATATAAAGTCCACTGCTGTGGTCTCAAGGTAGCATGCTGCCTTGTTATGCAGTGGGTCTGAATTCAAGTCTCGATTGGAATAAGTTTCCTGGGTGAGGTTTTTTTTTGGGGGTTTTTCCTTACTTATAAGACAAATATCAAGAAACTTTAAGACCCAAACTGTTTCCAAACATAATATGGCCATCATAATCATCATCATTTATATTCACCTTAGATTAAGTTTAGGATTAAGGACTCTCCTGGTGCACCACTATCATCTTCATCATCATCATCTCTTGTCATCATTGGGACAACATTACCCCAATTCCAGGTGCCCCAACCTCAGAAATGGATTACAATTATGCCCATGCCAGGAGAGGATACCACAATTGTCAAATTAACAACCTGGGGTATTGAATAAAAAAAATCTATATATAAATCCAAGGGACTAGTCCCGAGCCATGAGTCCCGAGCCTGAAGATTTTCAGACTTATAAAAGAACACAAGCTGAATAAAAAGGTCTCTGGGCAAAATTTAATAGACTTTCATCCATCCAAATAATAACTTAATTGCCTACTAGATGTCTCATTGAGGTGATGTCATGAGTCCCGAGCCTGAAGATTTTCAGACTTATAAAAGAACACAAGCCGAATAAAAAGGTCTCTAGGCAAAATTTAATAGACTTTCATCCATCCAAATAATAACTTAATTGCCTACTAGATGTCTCATTGAGGTGATGTGCTAACCACATGTCACTTGTTGACATCTGTAGGTAAATAAGCATAACTAAATTAGCTTGCTTAAGAAACTCCTGCTAGGGAGAACCCATGCCCCTACACAGGATGTATGGGGTATATATATATATATATATATATATATATAATGTCCATTAATGATCTAGTGAACACAATTTTAATTTTATCAGAACCAAACTTGGCATATAGCAATTAATTAAATAAGTAAGGTTGAGTTTTTAACCAACAAAATTGAACTATTCGGTATAGGAGTTGAAAAAATCAAAATTTAAAAATCGCTCTAACATTTGCAATTTTTTTGATGTTACATAACAAACCTCAGTAAATGGTAGCATATACCTTCTTGATAAAACTATAATGTGAATATTAATGTAAAATTATCTTGTATTAAGGACAAAATTCACATACCTACAAAAGAAACATTTGAAATCTCTCAATATAATTCACTAGAACTTCTGGATTTATTTTCACCAATATTAAAAAAAATTGTATTATTCATTAGGGGTTTATCATTTAGATGTGTTTTTATAGATTGGACACGTTTGCGCTTTCTTATCAATTTACTCCACAAACATAATATTATTTCCCACTGTATTATTTGTACATATGTAGAAATATGTATTGGTACTCAAAACAGCATTTGGATCAATGTTTATTATCATTGCTATTATAAAACTTGACTGAACTGCACTTCTACTAGCGCTTGGTTTTTCAGTTATATTGTTGTAAACTATTCAATATTTTAAACTTTTTCAAACAATTTATATAACATTATTAGACAATTTTGAAGTATTTATTTAAATATGTAAATCACAATATTATGACACTGTTAGACAATATTGTGATGCTAACTGCTATTTTCTCCACAGAGTATATTACTTAGTCAATGATTTTTCTATCAACTTGAATATTTTCATTGACATTCTCGTGAATCATAAAAAAAGAAACTCTGACAGTTTTCTTTATCAATAACAAATTGTATACACACAAGATAATTGAACATTAGAGACTCATTCTTCCCCTCCCACTAATAATGAGTGGTGTATATTTCAGTCGATGTTTACAAGAAGAGCAAGTCTTACTATAGATATCACTGAAATCACGTGGTTAGTGTGATACAATCTCTCAACATTGAATTTAGCTCTCTTAGCCAAATTTCGTTATTTTTTATCAAATGAGTGATAGGGAAATTGCATTTTAGGCACTACGGTTTCTGTTAGATAACCGGAAATTAATTCCGGGCTCATTGGGATATTAATTGGACTTATCATTACATTCTGGAATCATCCATTTTTTTAAAACATTTTCAAATTTTACCGCTCTTATCTTTTTTCGAAATACCAACCTCAGAATATAATTTTGCCGGCATTTTGGATGGTGCTGCCCTCTGTTAATAAATTGCTTGTAGGAGTTCGCTTGACGGATTTGTGCACGTGAAGAATTTTGTCATCAAAAAGGAAAGTTTTACGTTTTTAAGCCAACTCCTATTTAAGGTAAGCTCGCAGATATAATTATTGAAATATTGCAGTTAACAGTTACGTGTAGAGATCCTAAATTAATAGTGATGATAAAATTTTGTTCCCCATAATGGCCTCATTTTTCATGGTTTCGTGTACTTTCTTTCATTAATTTTTATAAAATTAATATGTATGATTTAAATCTTAATGTGGTATATTTTTCCTGACGATTTTATAAAAAGAAAAGTTTTTCCGCATTATTCATTATTGTGCATTTATTTTTCTAGAACAATGAAGATGCAAAAAATGTCACAGTTGCATTAGAGAGCGATTATAATTAGCCCTTGGTAACAAGGTAACCAAAAAGCATTACTTCGTTATGGATTAAAGTTTGGAATGTTAAGAATTAAATTCATCCCACTTATGAAAGATGATTCAAAATCATTAATTCAGGATTATTTTACTGATATAAATGTAGCTTTCATTTGACTGTAAAATTTGACAAAATATCAAATTTTGATTTGTCACCTAAGAACTAACCTCGGCTCAAATTTAGTATTTATCGCTCACGATTTTCCATACAACCTAACCTCCTTAACATATATTGTGTCTGGAAAATTTAACATGAAAGTAAATATGACAATTTTTTTATAAAAATGGAAGCATGCGTATTTATATTAAATTATTTGTGGATATTTTACAGCCAATAAAAATGCCGTCAGATGCCAAGAAGAAGCAACAGCAAAAGAAAAAGGAAGCTGCAAAGGCAAGACAAGCAGGTCGTAAGGCACCTGGTAACAATAAGGTTGAAAATGGTTCTGGAGAAAAGGAGCAAAGTCCAGCTCCAGAAATGAATGGAAGTGGAGAAAATGGAGTGGAAATCAGTGCAGAAGGTAGGCTGTTCGGTTGAACCATAGTTTAAGACTCGCTATGGTATACAATATAACATTTATATATAGTGAGTTTCTCTAGACTTGCAGCCACTAGCGTGGACACTGCGTGGGGCAGCACAAGTTGTTGACTCAATGCTTGCAGTCATTTTTCCTGTTATCGGCCACAGGTCGCGTGAAACTCACCATATTTATATAACATTGTTCCATTGTTTACTTTTTTGTTTGGGCCACTATTCACTTTTTCGTTTGTATTAACATTTCCTACTATTTTAACATTTTGTAATGATTCTTAAACTTTTTTTTAACAATTCTCAAATATTTATCTGTGTGTGCAAAATTTCTGAATGATCTCTTCAAAGTTATACAGAATCTTAGCACGCATGTACAAAGCTTCATCAACATCTGGCAGTTCTTTCTGGTGTTATCAACCTTCACAATAAGAAATTCCACTACTACTTTTTTATTTTGATGGTTAATTGGTGTATACCAAATTAGTTTATAGTTTATATTGAATAATATGTGATTTAATTATGTTTATTTCCCTAAAGATATAATGCAGTCAAACATACTGATCCAATGAGACATCTAGTAAGCGAAGGAGGTTGGTAAATTTTGCTAGATGCCTCTTTATTCAGGCTAAGGTTCTTTTACGAGCCTGAAAATCTTCAGACTCAGGACCCACGGCTTAAAGTCCCTCCCGGAAAACTTTCTCCTTGGGTTTTCCGTATCTGTTAAGAGCTTAAAATTAATAATTTTCAATTAGTTTTACTTATCAAATGGAGTCAAATTGCACAATGTGGCAACTGGAGCATAATTCTGCATTAACTAGGCTCTGAAATACTTTCCAACATGTGACATGAACATTTTTTACAAGTCCTAACTATTCATCATGCACACATGCCACCAGACACTTAGGCTCGAATCTATGAACGCATTAGACTGTAAAAGTCGTTTTCTGCCTGTATTCTGCTGATCCAAATACGTTTTTGCGTACTCAAAAATCTGTTCATGCGATAATAATTGTTGAAATTCCTAAGCTACCTGGCGAGGTGACTTAGCAGAGAAACGAATCGTGAGCAACCCGATGGTAACCGATGTAGTTTGAAACCTTGCTGCGTACCTTGCTGCTTTATCCGAGATGTTGGACCTTGAAGATTTTGATTATGTTTTCGGTACACGAGGAGAAGAGGAATTTGATAGATTCTACCAAAGAATTCAACTGGTAGAGCAGGAGAATCGGCGTAATATTGCGCGATGCAGACGTTGTTGTATATAGTATTATTTGCGGGATGCAAGCGTAAATGCATTCCTCTAGCAGACGAAAATAACGGAAGTGGTTTTATTGCTGAGAATTCTGGGTAATTTCTTGCCAATATTACGAAAACGACTTTCATGCATGACCAGTTAGTGGTTAGCTAATTCGATCTTTGCACTTGCTCACGGAAAGTCAGCTCACCAGTGATTGGAAGTAATTTGAGTAGAGACTAATGTTCGAGTCTCGGTCTAGGCGAATTTTTTCTCTTCAAATATAATTTATCTTTCAGTGAGAAATGTTAAATCAATAATAAAAACATCATTAGAAGCCTTACTAGCTTTATAAAGTAATGTTAAATTCCCAATAAATGTCTTCTTAACTAAGAAGCTGCCATTTGCAAAGATAGAAGCAATGGTTTCAAAAGCATTTGGCAATAGGGAATTACAACGTATATAAGAGAAAAATTTGCGTCTAGATCGTAACTCTCCTCGGTAGCCCAGTTGGTAGAGTACTTGGCCCGGAAAGCCAAAGGTCCCGGGTTTGAGTCTCGGTCTAGGCGAAAATTTTTCTCTTCAAATATAATTTAGAGACTAATGTACTTGCATGCGGCCCTTAGTGATTACAGTATGGAATCACGGGATACAGCCAACATATACAGAATGTTGGAACACATGTCAGCCACTGGAGAAATATCCCAAGCATCTATGCATCATAATATTCCCAATATTTAAGTCAAGCTTGAAAAGCTAACCAAAGTACAAATACTCACTCTTACCTGATTTATCCTTGGTAGGAATTTGATCACATTTATAAAAATAGATCAGCAGACCTTTTCCAGGAAAAAGATGAAAGATATTTGAGAAGTTTATCCAATAGTTTAATTAGCTATTATGTGGTTTTGTGTTAATAGTGCATTTGGAGTAATAGTTAATTAGGGCTGAGGTATATAAACCGTCCCACACAATTTTCCATCAAATATTCTTATGCCACTGATGCACTAAACACTTTTCAATCATTTATAATAACATTTGGTACTATTTTAAACATTTTGGAACCATTTTATAAACATTTCTTACAATTAAGGTAGAATATACCTCATAGTGAGAATTCCTAAAATAAGTAATTTCTTACAATTTTTAAATATTTCTAAATTACGCGAATATTGGACATCGAGTTCTACAGGCATAGAAATGCTTCATGTAACATCCGCTAGGTGACTCTCACATTGCAGTTACCAACATTTGAAAATAATTCCAAACCATATTTAGTGTTAGTGTACGTAAAATTAATTTATAGTTTATTAAATAATAGCATTTGGGAATTTATTCCCAAAGTTGGTTATGCCGACTTCAGAGCCATCTACCGGAAGCTAATTAACCATTACAGCAACTTGCGCATGCGCATTGCGATTCTGTAGAACTTGGAAGAATTCATGTGTGACGGTTTCCACATCTTATCCGTTAATTAGTACGTAGTAAATAAATTAATTTGGTCTGCCATCATTGGTCCTTTGTATTTTCATAATAGTAGCCTATGTAGTAATTTATAAAATCTATGTTGGCTGCATTGTAATAAGTTTAAGTTTGAAAGTATATTACTTTTTTAAGACTTCACACTATGAGGTATTGTTTATTTAGGTAAACTTTCATCACTCATATATTCAATTTATTATTGTAATAATGATGTAACTCAATTTATTAATGAAAATAAATCTCATAGTGTCACTTCCTTTAAATATTAATGCATGTTGGATATGTTGGCTGCATTGGAACACAGAATATTGGTGAAATCAATATGGCTGCCCCACATTACAATATGTATCTAGTTGATTATTGTAAAGCAATATGTTCCAAATAATCATTAGAAAGCATGTAAAAAGCATTTTAAATGAGGTAATGGCGCAAAAAGTGAACATCTGAATTTCGATTCAATTTTGGTTTTAAAATGAACTTGGGAACATCAATGATGAAAACATAAAAAAAAAATTGCGGACCGTCCAGAAACAAACCAGAAAAACAACATATTTAAGTATTATACAATACACATTTCAGTAGTTTAATACAGATTATCCCAAATTTGATATAATTTTTGTTTTAAAATGAAGCTTAGGGTCACCAAAGGTGAAAACACGAAGATAAAAAAATTGCGAGCATCAATAAATAAACCAATAAAATAACATTTTTATAAGCACTTTACAATCATATCCCATTACTTACAACACATTACATCTAATTCCTTGTAACGATATAAATATTGAACAATGTTCTTTTTTCTTAGCTGATGAATACATAAGGCCCAATAAAAGTGACACGGTGAATTTGGAAAGATACAGGAAATACAATTTTTTTTTAATTATAGAGATGTGGCAAGATTAATTTTCGGTAAAGTGCAATACAGTGTCTTAACTGATTTTGTCAGTTTAGATGAAGAAAAGTTAGTATAAAAATCTCCTGGCGCAACAGGTCTAGAAGACCCTTAGCCTCCCATCCGGATGCTGGGCTCACATCCACATGTGTCAATCACATAGGTAGATGATCATCCAGCCAGTGTAAGGGGTGACATGTGGTCAGCATGTTGAGTCCTCCAGCCATTATAGCTTGTTTTCTCAACCTGGAGCTGCTACTTATTGCAGCTACCCAAATGCCTCATGATGCTGGGTGCACACCAGTTCCATACTGGCCAAAATATCATGAGAAAATTTCCACCTCCATGGAGATTCGAACTGGCGCAAGTCCCATAGCTCTGCGCCAAGGCTTTCTGTCTTAACCAGTTGGCTACGGCAATCTTGAAACTTGGATGTCCACTTTTTGTGCCATACCTTTTAAATGGTAGTAAACAACTTTAAAAATGAAACTGTAAGAATGAAATTTGATAGCAGTTTATTAAGGTATTTAATAAGTCATGTCACGTGTTGGAAAGTTGAACCATCTATCTCTTTGTGTCTTTGAAGTAAAAACCCCTGATTTAGTAACTGCTTGTTGTTTGCATCAACTTGTCTCACATGTAGTGTCCGTGTGTTTAACAGAGGCATTGTGCAGGAAGCTGGAGGCTGATGCCAAGTTGAACGCTGAGGCTCGTGCGTGTACAGGAAGTCTTGCTGTTCATCCTCGCAGTCGTGATACAAGATTGACAACCTATCCATCTCATTCCACGGCCATGAGCTGCTGCAAGACACAACTATAGAGTTGAACTGTGGCCGACGCTATGGTCTGCTCGGACTCAATGGTTCCGGTATGTGGTTATATGATATTTGTTAAAGAGGTTTATAGTAAGAATATACACTTCATCTCATGTTTTGTTTTCTCACTTGAACATGTTTCAGGTGTGTTGTATTATGAAAAAAAAACTAATTTTTAAATTTAATATAAATTCTCTACACCTCACTTCATATCCTGTCTTCTAATCAGACCAGTTTTGAAACCTAGGTGGTTTCATCCCCAGTAATTTCATGATCAATGTTGTGTCGTCCAGGAGCTCTGCTTCTTACTCCATCTGTTGGTGGACTGATGTACTCCCAATCAAATCACTTCCCTAGGAATTTCAAAATCCATTAATTTCTCTTTCTTATTTAATTAAATAAAATAAAACATACCGTTTTATTTGATTTTCATATTTATTAAGATATAATTTAGTTACTGCTGTTTCGGTACACTGTACCTTCTTCAGACATGTTAATTTAATGAATTGTGTTATTATAGTACATAGCAAACTTTCTTGTTTTTTTTTTTCCCCCTCAAACCGTGAGCTCTTTTGGTTTTTCTCTTTGTTTTATTAAACTAGCCTTTCTTTCAATCAGCTACTGCTGATTTTCCTACTTCATTTCATACATTTGTAAGATGTTCCTTCATCCTGGTTTTCAAGTTTTAAAAACCAGAGTGAAAGAACATTTCAGAAATGTCAAAAATGGGGAAGTAGAAAAATCTGCAGTAGCTGGCCACACATGGTCAGAAAAACATCAAATCGAAAGAAAGGCTAAATTAATTTAAACAAATAGAAAAACCTAAAGAATTCACAGTTTGGAAAAAATATACATAAAAAATGAAAAGGAGAAATTAAGAATTTGGAAATTCCCAAGGAAAGCGATTTGATTTTGAGGTTCTTCAATCTACCAACAGAGGGAGCAGGAGGCAGCTCTTCAAGACAACATAACGGTCGTGAAACTATTGAGGATGGAACCTAATTAGGTCCTGAAACTGATCTAATAAGAGGAAGGATATGAGGTGAGGTGATACAATTTACTTTAATAAATCATATTACAAAATTTATTGAGGAATTGGCATTCTATTCTATGTATTTGGCTTAATTAAGGTTGCTGATCTCTCTTATAAACATGTGTAAGTGCAGTATAGAGTTTGTTTGTTTGAATATGATTGTGTGATTTGTTTAGGCAAGTCGACGTTGCTGTCAGTTCTTGGCAACAGAGAAGTTCCAATTCCTAACCATATTGACATCTTCCACCTGACTCGGGAGATGCCAGCATCTGATAAGACAGCCCTGCAATGTGTAATGGAGGTGGATGAGGAGAGAGTGCGGCTTGAAAAACTTGCTGAAGAACTTGTGGCATCTGAAGACGAAGGTAGGCATGTCTCCCATGTTGAATACTAGTATTATGTGGATGCAAAATATGGTCTCTTATTTAAGAGAGGAGATAGTATTATAAACATTTCAGAATAAAGAGCTTGAGAAAATTTTTGGACGAAAGAGAGAAGTACAGACAGGTGAATGCAGAAACTAATTTAAGTCATCTAAATGATAAAATAAGGTGAATCTGAATTATCTTGCCTCATAAATTGTTGTTCTATTTGATCATGTTTCGATATTTGTAAATTAATGAGTTGTTTTTAACATCTTACCTCATATTTTATGTTTCTTCAAACACGGGAACTAGTTTTCGAGAGAAGGATCTCTCTCATTTTCAACCGACATTATGACTACCGGATTTTCGTTGGAATCTCCATCAATAATGTTGCCATCTGGTGTTGATTTGATGAACTTTGAGATGACAATGTTATTGATGGAGATTCCGACGAAAATCCAGTAGTCATAATGTCGATTGAAAATGAGAGAAATGAGATCATCAGTCGCCAAGATTGTACTGAAGATGAGACCCTTATGGTCTCAAAATCGCAAGTCTACTTAGAAGATTTATATGAGGAGAGGTAAGAAACATTTAATTTCACCATAAATTGAACCTCATAGTGATTAATTCCTATAAAAGTTAAATTCTGTTTGGTGCTAATTTGATGCTGAATTTCCCAAAAAAAATTTGGAATTTATTGTCTGCCCATGGGTGATATGTAAATTTCTTGTATCTCCTTTCCTTTGGCTTTTCTATGCGAAGAGTGCTTTCATTTTTCAATTTCTGTTTTTTGTACTTATAAATTTTTTTGTGTATAATTTTTTCCTCAAAACCATTTTCTTTTGCTACCTCAATTATGTGTTCTTTTTCTATTTCAAAAATTTCATCGTTCATAGGTATATTTACCAATCTATGTACTAGGCTGTTGAAGACTGCCATTTTGTGTGAATTATGGTTGAAACCTGTTGATTTGATGTAGTTATCTGTGTGTGTTTCTTTCCTATAAATGCTGAATTCTATTTCCTTTTTTTTTCTTCATTTCTGTGTAATTTTAGATCTAAAAATGGTAATTGTTTGTTCACCTCTATTTCAAATGTGAATTTTATTGTTTTCTTCTGCAAATTGAAAAGTTTTAAAGCATCTTCTATTTAACTTTTATAGGAATTAATCACTATGAGGTTTAATTTATGGTGAAATTAAATGTTTCTTACCTCTCCTCCCTCCCTCCTTCATTTAGTATTATAGAAAAATAAAACTTATACGCCAGCTCATGTATGTTTTGTGACTTGTAGTTTAAGATACATGAAGCATTTGTCATGCATTGCAGAGTCTCAGGAACAGTTGATGGATGTGTACGAACGTTTGGATGACATCAGCGCAGACACAGCTGAAGCGAGGGCTGCCTGGATTTTACATGGTTTGGGCTTCACAAAGGAAATGCAAGCCAAGAAAACCAAGGATTTCTCAGGTGATTTGACATTATTATAATAATCTTTTCTAATCTATCACCATTAATATTAAAGTGAAATTGAAAAAGTGTAATTGTACATGTGCAGGTGGTTGGCGCATGAGGATTGCCCTGGCTCGAGCTCTGTATGTCACTCCACATCTGCTGTTGCTTGATGAACCCACAAACCACTTGGATCTGGATGCCTGCGTGTGGCTTGAAGAGGAACTCAAGACGTAAGTTCAATCTTTCTTTTTTGATGTTTTATTTTAATTAACACTTGGATAGATTTTTCAGAAATACTTTATAACATGTGACGTAACGTTTCTCTTATTATTATTAATGAGTTGGTTATTTATTATTGTTCTGAGTCCTCTTGTGCTCCATGTGTATTTATTTATATCTTGTTTTTGACAATATCAAAGAAAAAACTAAAATAATGGCATTTTGGGGAAGTGAACATGTAAGATCAAAAATCATAATAGACAACAAACCTCTGGAACAAGTAACAAATTTTAATTATACAGGTTGTAATTTTACTATAAACACAAAAACTGAAAGAGACGTAAATGTGAAACTGTCAAGATTTCAAATGATATGTGGAACTATACATAAAACTTTAAAGAACAAAACAGGAAGAGATACTAGATTGAAGTTTTATAAAACATTGGCAGTTCCTCCGTTACTTTCTGGGAGTGAAACTTGGGTAATGACCAAAAAATTACAAAGTAGAATACAAAGCGTAGAAATGAACTTCCTTAGAAGACCAAAAGGCTGCACAAGGATGGATCGATTAAAGAATGAAGATATAAGAACAGATTATATTTTAAAATACAATAGGGAGAAACATTAAGAGGTTTAATAAATGAGTTGGAGAAAATGTTTTAACATCTCACCTCACAAAGTTGCGTGTCTTCACGATACCGGTTTCAAAAGTATAGTATTACTTCCATCTTCAGTCAAATTCCAACTGTTGAAATTTCGTTGTTAACATCATCTTCTGAACTGTCATCTGGTGTAGATTTTATGAACTTGGAGATTAAATTGTTCTCGTCGGGGATATCGAAATTCATTGCTTTATATTTATTCTTCTGAATGTATATCTTTTCCCTAATTGTTAATTCTAAAGGTTTCTCCAAATGTTTCAAAAGTTTAGTGTCTTTTTCGATTTTATGATTTTCTAGCAAACTATGAGCTGCAATTGCCGATTTTTCAATTTCACCATTTTTAGTATTTCTAAGGTGTTCTTTTGTACGAATTTCTAAATTCCTTTTAGTTTTTCCTATATATACTTTATTGCAGTCATTGCAATTGATTTCGTAAATTCCAGATTTTTTACTATCTGGGACATTAACTTTCTTATTGGTTACTAGTAGATTATCCAGGCTAAATTTGTTAATCGGTGCTAATGTAATATCAAATTTGTTAAATATTTTTTTTTAATTAGTAGCAGCACACACCGGGTATTAACTAGTTTATAATAAAAACCAAAAGAAGCTCGATGAATTTTTAGTGGTGTGAAAATTCTGAATGTCTTCCTCTGGAAGGGGGGGGGGGAAATGCATGGATCCTGTGTATGCACATTTACAGCATGTAAAAGAACCTTAAACCTGAAATAAAAGGCCTCTGTTTAAAATTTGTCAGCATTTTCACTTCCAGATTTGAAGTGTGATGTTAATGACAACCAATACAGCAGGACATGATTTGTGATGCTTGTTTCAGATACAAACGAATTCTGGTGATAATCTCGCACTCACAGGACTTTCTTAACGGCGTTTGTACCAACATCATCCATCTCGACAAGAAACGGCTCAAGTATTACACTGTAAGTATGTTTATTTTTAACACTAAATACCATTTTTTAAAGAAAAATTATATTTGAGTATTTATTATTGGTTTCGTACATCTCAATGATGGATAAATCATATTTGAAGAGAAAAATTATACGCTCAGACCGGGACTTGAACCCGGGACCCTTGGTTCTCTAGACCAAGTGCTCTACCAACTGAGCTACCTGAGCAAGTACCGATCCAAACGCAAATCTTTCTCTATATACATTGTAATTCCCATCCACCAAATGCTGTGAAGCCATGCTTCTATCTTGCAAATGGCGGCTCCTTTATTAAGAAGACATATTTGGGAATTATACATTACAGCCAGTACGGCTTTTTCCAAGTTTTTATTATTGGTTTCGTACATCTCAATGATGGATAAATCATATTTGAAGAGAAAAATTATACGCTCAGACCGGGACTTGAACCCGGGACCCTTGGTTCTCTAGACCAAGTGCTCTACCAACTGAGCTACCTGAGCAAGTACCGATCCAAACGCAAATCTTTCTCTATATACATTGTAATTCCCATCCACCAAATGCTGTGAAGCCATGCTTCTATCTTGCAAATGGCGGCTCCTTTATTAAGAAGACATATTTGGGAATTATACATTACAGCCAGTACGGCTTTTTCCAAGTTTTTATTATTGGTTTCGTACATCTCAATGATGGATAAATCATATTTGAAGAGAAAAATTATACGCTCAGACCGGGACTTGAACCCGGGACCCTTGGTTCTCTAGACCAAGTGCTCTACCAACTGAGCTACCTGAGCAAGTACCAATCCAAACGCAAATCTTTCTCTATATACATTGTAATTCCCATCCACCAAATGCTGTGAAGCCATGCTTCTATCTTGCAAATGGCGGCTCCTTTATTAAGAAGACATATTTGGGAATTATACATTACAGCCAGTACGGCTGAGATGTACGAAATCAATAATAAAAACTTGGAAAAAGCCGTACTGGCTGTAATGTATAATTCCCAAATATGTCTTCTTAATAAAGGAGCCGCCACTTGCAAGATAGAAGCATGGCTTCACAGCATTTGGTGGATGGGAATTACAATGTATATAGAGAAAGATTTGCGTTTGGATCGGTACTTGCTCAGGTAGCTCAGTTGGTAGAGCACTTGGTCTAGAGAACCAAGGGTCCCGGGTTCAAGTCCCGGTCTGAGCGTATATATTTTTCTCTTCAAATATGATTTAACCATCATTGAGATGTACGAAACCAATAATAAAAACTTGGAAAAAGCCGTACTGGCTGTAATGTATAATTCCCAAATATGTCTTCTTAATAAAGGAGCCGCCATTTGCAAGATAGAAGCATGGCTTCACAGCATTTGGTGGATGGGAATTACAATGTATATAGAGAAAGATTTGCGTTTGGATCGGTACTTGCTCAGGTAGCTCAGTTGGTAGAGCACTTGGTCTAGAGAACCAAGGGTCCCGGGTTCAAGTCCTGGTCTGAGCGTATAATTTTTCTCTTCAAATATGATTTATCCATCATTGAGATGTACGAAACCAATAATAAAAACTTGGAAAAAGCCGTACTGGCTGTAATGTATAATTCCCAAATATGTCTTCTTAATAAAGGAGCCGCCATTTGCAAGATAGAAGCATGGCTTCACAGCATTTGGTGGATGGGAATTACAATGTATATAGAGAAAGATTTGCGTTTGGATCGGTACTTGCTCAGGTAGCTCAGTTGGTAGAGCACTTGGTCTAGAGAACCAAGGGTCCCGGGTTCAAGTCCCGGTCTGAGCGTATAATTTTTCTCTTCAAATATATTTGAGTAGTTTATTTTGACTCACCTCACATTTCTTTATTTTTATGCAGACTAGTTTCGTCGCTTCTGTGCGACATTCTCGATGCATTACAATGTTGTAATTCTTATTTATTTAGAAGTAATAATTTAAAAAAATGAGACCTGTTTTCATTATTGCATTTTTTTTGTTGCAGGGTAATTACGAAGCCTTTGTACGAACTCGACTTGAGCTGTTGGAGAATCAGATGAAACAATACAACTGGGAGCAGGATCAGATCGCTCACATGAAGGTGTGTACTTAGCGTCATCGTCTTCAGATGTTTGTATTTAATGTGTGGGTTGTTTTCCTCTTTCTGGAATTATAACCTTTCACACTGTAGCTGAATGGTTTGAGATGTGGTACCTTGGCACACATCTATGGAACTTACGCTGGTTTGAGTCCCCATGGGGGAAAACATTTTCTCATGGAATTTAGGCCAGTATGGGACCAGTGCTTACCCAATATCATGAGGAGTTTGGGTAGCTACGATAAGTAGCAGCTCCAGATTGAGGAAACCAGCTTTAACGGCTAGAGTACCTGACATGCTTACTACTCATTGCCCTACACTGGCTGGATGATCTTATACCTCTGTGATTATCACAAGTGGATGTAAGCAAGCAGCTGGCTGGAAGACCAAGGGAGTTGATTTTTTTTAAGTCATAAACTATGGATGATCAACTTAAATAATTAAAATATTTGGAGTCTGTATATCCTTAACTCTTATGGTTGTTTTTGTTGAACATATGTTTCAAGGCTTCTGAGCCCCATCGTCAGCAATTACAGACTGATTTTTCTAAAAAAATCAAATTTTAAAAAATCAGTTTGTAATCACTGACGATGGGGCTCAGAAGTCCAACAAAAACAACCATAAGAGGTAAGAATATACAGATCAAATATCTCAGTTATTAAAGAAACCTCTTAATATTACTTCTTATTGCATTTTTAAAAAATTCAAGTAAAATTTTCATTCCAGTAGGAATAGCAATAATTATGCAGTGAACAAAATGCAATTATGTTGCAAATGCACTAGAATTCGACATAATATTTTGCAGTTTTTGAAGTCTATTTTTTAACCTTAAATCTATTTTAATAGTAATAATGGTTTATTTTACCTGATGAAATTACAACCATAAGATGTTCTCTTCCACTTCACAAGGGTTAAATTATCCAGATTGACAATTATGAAGTATCTGCAACTTAATTGAAACAGTTTGTCTATTCATTCTTATCTCTTATAGCTGTTTTGTCGAACATATGTTTCAAGGCTTCTTAGCCCCATCATCAGCAATTAACTGTAATCGCTGACGATGGGGCTAAGAAGCCTTAAAACATATGTTCGACAAAAACAACTATAAGAGGTAAGAATGAATATACAAACTTAATTATTAAACAACAAACATCTTAATGTTACTTCCTATTGTATTTTAAAATATCTACAACTTGATTAACCCATTTGCCTCACAAGACGGATGTACACTCGTCGGCTGTTAAATGGCCTTCAACTCAGAAGACGAGGTACACTCGCTTAACTCTGCTGTTATATCTGTCTATAGTAATTCTGCCCGAGGGTAAGTCTTTCACTGCATTCACAGCATTTTCATGCTATGCTTTGCAGCCTTACTAAGGAATTGTAGGTGTGGTAACTTTCCGTTGCTTTTCACACGGGTGAAGTATGATGATGATGATGATGATGGCTGGATGATTTTCGGGGACTGTTGGGCCCTAAGCTTCCTGACATTTGTCTGACAGGTGAGGAAAATCCCTGAAAAAAAAACCACCCAGGAGTCTGTCCTGACCAGGAATCGGACCCAGGCCCGCTGCATGACAAGGTAGCACGCTACCTCGAGACCACAGCAGTGAACTGTTGTTATATATTTTGCAATATTTTGTACATCCCTTGACAGGATAATCTTTTGTTAACATTTATGAATAGTAGAGGAATGTGTTTTGAACTTCATCTTTTTGTGATCTCAAATACCATTATCTTTTGTTCATTTTGAATGTCTGAAAATAGACAACATTATTTATGGTGACTTCAATGCTGTTTCTAGGGATATGCATTGAGCATTTAAACCTGAAGCAAATGGGTTAATATTAAGTAATAGACATAAGCTACACAATATATAGATGACAAGGAAAGAAAAAAAAAATATTATGACACAGTTGTAATAGCAGCATTTGAATTTCATGGGTGGTAGGGAGAGTAGTGGTCTCGTATTGGTGGAAGTAGATTCGTGAGTTGACTTGCAAGTTGAAACACCTATGCAGAATATTCGATGCATCTAGCCTTCCATTTACGTATCTACCTTCCGCGCTTAGAAGCTTTGATTCCTCAAGCTTCCAAACTAGAAAACTCTCAACGGCAAGTTGCAAAAGTTCCTACCCTGGGCTATAAATACATTACCAGGATTGGAAGACAGTCAGTTGTTCAAAGTTAAAATTGGGAGTCATAATGGCGGTTGAAAATGAATGCATATTAGAACTCCACTTGCCTTGGTATTTGTTTTCCATTGTGGAAATTTGCTGATGATAATGCTCATCGCTGACAGTCTCAAGAATTTCCGGGAAGAAGTCTTAAGTGAGAGTCCAAGAAGTGAATTTTTAAATACCGGTACATGTTGCTTTATTAGAATCCAGATCAGCCACTAGGCCATGATAATTTTCTGCTTTATGGTTTCCAAGAAAACTGCAACATACATTTTTGAAAGACTGCCAGGCTGCTTTTTCAAGTGGATTTAACAGTCCTCAGAATGTTCATCAGCCATTAATGATCATATTTGTGGACCTATAAAAATTCCTTCAGAAAGTTTATCCATAACTTTGACGAAATTTTTCATTACTCCTAATTTAATATGCAATGGAGGTAAATATATTTTTTCAGGATTCACTAAAGGGACATGTGACAGATTTTTCTGGCCAGCGATAAGAGATTCACGTTTAGACCATTATTTTTTAACGTAGTGAGACTGACACATCACAATGCCAGATTAACCGGTCTGAGCATGTCAAAACATGAATGAACCTGAGCAGTCTTGCCTTTTGATGCTTCAGCAGGACATGACTCGTATATATAATTTCCTTGAATACAGCTTGAATAAAATCAGTAAATATAGAGTAAAGGTTCCTATGAAAGGTCAAAGAGAATGCTAAAATAAGATTTTAAAAAGTAGCTGTCACAAAAAAACTGTGCCTGATGGAAAAATTCTGACTACATTTCTGATTTCAGTATGAAAAAATGCACTAGATTCAGTAATCAGATTTCTTGTGAAGAAAACCTTGTCGACCAGTGTATTTAAAGGAAGTGACACTATGAGATTTATTTTAATCAATAATTGAGTTAGAATTTAACACCTCACCTCATAATTGTGTTTAACTTAGATGGAACTGAAGATGATACTCCGTAAGTATTGAAATATGTCTGAGAAATCTGCAGTTATGAGGTGAGGTGTTAAATTTTAACTCAATTATTAATTAACCTATAACTCGATTAAATTATTGGCTTGGTAATGAAAGCGTAAAATATAAAAGAATAATAAATAATGAATCGTAAAATCTTTTCTGATACTCCGTGATATTCAAGTGCGGGATGCCTCCTGAAACTGCAATCCCGTGCTTCAAGATCACGGAGTATGAGGTGAGATTTCACTACTTACTATTTATTCACTTGAAACCTCAATATTATTCCCCATAATTAATATATTATATAATAAAAATTACCTAGAACATGGTTATATACTGTATTGTCAAAGGAAATATTTAGTGAGTTTTTTAAAAAACTTTTGAGTTGGGCAGTCCTTTATATAAGAGGGGAGAGAATTCCAGAGTCGGATAGCTGAAACATTTTTAGAGCTAGTTTTAGCTAAATTACAAAAAAAATGTTTAATTTCAGAACTACATAGCTGTGGTTTGGTCACGGTTCAGCAAAGCTTGCAAGACAGGCTCAGAGCAAGGAGAAGACTTTGGCAAAGATGGTGGCACAGGGTTTAACGGAGAAAGTGACAAATGACAAAACTGTTCACTTCTACTTCCCCAGCTGTGGCACAATACCACCTCCTGTCATCATGGTGCAGGTAAAACTTTATTTTGTTATCTACAGAAAATAAATAGTTAGAGGTACCCAATATCTTATTTTAAAAAGTCAATTTTTTCTTCCTTTTGCTTAAAAAATCCAGAAAGATCTAGTCTTTTAATTAAGATGAAATTTTGTCGAGTCTCGGTCTAGGTGAAAAATTTTTCTTTTCAAATATAATTTATCCTTCAGTGAGAAGTGTTAAATCAATAATAAAAACGTCAATAGAAGTCCTACTGGCTTTATAAAGTAGTGTTAAATTCCCAATAAATATCTTTTTAATTAAGAAGCCGCCATTTGCAAAGATAGAAGCAAAGTTTTCAAAGCATTTGGCGCGAGGGAATTACAACGTATACAGGGTGATTACAAATGATTGGAGCGATTTCATGATTTTATGGTAGCTGTAGTATTCGACATATTTTCACGAACTTTTACAGATACATAGAGCAACTTCCCAGGTTTTTTTTGAGATGTTACAGGTGCTCCATATGCTCCCCCTTGGTGATTCTGCAGATATCAAGTCTGTAATCAAGTTCGTCCCATACTCGACGTAACATGTCCCTATTAATTTGTTCAAAGGCATTGATTATGCGAGCTCGCAGTTCTGGTAAGTCTACTGGTAAAGGAGGCACAAACACTGAATCTTTCACATACCCCCAAACAAAAAATCGCACGGCGTCAAATCGGGGGAGCGTGGAGGCCATGACAACAATTTCTGATCATTCTCTCCACTGCGACCGATCCATTCTCTCCACTGCGACCGATCCATCGGTTTGCAATCTCATGTTTAAAAATTCACGAACATCGTGATGGAAGTGTGGTGGAGCACCATCCTGCTGGTAGATGAAGGTCTCACTGTCGGTCGTCAGCTGCGGCATGAGCCAATTTTCCAGCATGTCCAGGTACACGTGTCCTGTAACGTTCTGCTCGCAGAAGAAAAAAGGGCCATAAACTTTGAACTGAGAAACCGCACAGAACACACTAACTTTTGGGGAGTCGCGAATGTGCTGCACAATAACGCGGGGATTTTCTGTGCCCCAGATTCGCACATTGTGTTTGTTCACTTTGCCATTCACAAAGAATGTTGCTTCGTCACTGAAGACAAGTTTCTCACAAAAACCATCCTCATCCATAAACTGCTGCATTTGTGTACAAAATTCAAACCGACTCACTTTGTCAATGGGCGTAAGGGCTTGTAGAAATTGCAAGTGGTAAGGTTTATGCTTCAATCTTTTCCGCAAGATCTTCCAAACGGTCGGTTGTGGAATGTTCAGCTCTCTGCTCGCTTTTCGTGTTGATTTCTGTGGGCTACGTGTGAAACTCATCCGCACACTCTCAACCTTTTCTTCACTCACTGAAGGACGACCCGTTGATTTCCTTTTACAGAGGCATCCTGTAGCTTTAAATTGCGCATACCATCGCCGAATGGAGTTGGCACTCGGTGCATCTTTCTCGAACTTCGTTCTGAAGTGTCGTTGCACAGTTATCACAGATTGAGTTGAATGAAATTCAAGCACAGCATATGCTTTCTCCTCGCCTGTCGCCATGTTTGATAACTGCTGCGCTCTCTCGGTTTAAAGCTGAAACACGGCTGCGAGAGAGAAAACAAAAAAAAAACCTTATGAGTTTTTATACATAACTTTAAAGTTCTGTGAAGATATGTCAAATAAGATCGCTACAATAAAATCATGAAATCGCTCCAATCATTTGTAATCACCGTGTATAAGGGAAAAATTTGCATCTAGATCGCAACTCGCCTCGGTAGCTGAGTTGGTAGAGCATTTTGCCCGGCAAGCCAAAGGTCCCGGGTTCGAGTATCGGTCTAGGCGAAAAATTTTCTCTTCAAATACCCAATATCTTATTTTAAAAAGTCAATTTTTTTTCCTCCCCTTTTGCTTAAAAAATCCAGGAAGATCTAGTGTTTTAATTAAGATGAAATTTCGTCACTCACCTTCTTATTTTATTATAAACTAATTTCGGAACTTTGTTTCCATTCCATCTTCAGTATCTTCATTTCTTTTATGAGTTGACTCAAAATAACTGAGTCTAATAATACAGGTTTAACATTCAATGCCAATTCAGGCGTTAATTTTTATTTCCAAAATAATAATTGTCCATCATTATGAACGTTAAAATTTAAATTGACGTGTCAAAATAAAAATATGCATTCATCCTACACTCCTCTTTGTACATAATACAAGAATACATCATCTATGTAAAGTAGTCTGCCAAAGTGATGCATAAATTTAAAATAGACCACATTAATGCCATCTATCTGCCCAGCATGGAACCCGAAGCACGTAAAGTGCAGTGGGTGGCATATAATTTGATTATTAATATTTGAGTTTGATGATGTTTTCAGAATGTGAGTTTCCGATATACAGGCACAACTCCATGGATATACAAGAACCTTGAGTTTGGTATCGATTTGGACACTAGGATAGCACTTGTGGGTCGAATGGTGCAGGCAAGAGTACGCTGCTGAAGTTGCTATGTGGAGAACTGATCCCCACAGAGGGTATGATTCGTAAGAACTCACATCTGCGATTTGCACGTTACCATCAGCATCTGCATGAACTTCTAGATCTGGACCTCTCACCCCTCGAGTACATGTTGCAGTCTTTCCCAGAAGTCAAGGAGAAAGAAGAGATGCGCAAAATCATTGGACGCTATGGACTCACTGGACGACAGCAGGTATAAGAAAGTGCATAGATCAAATCCCAGTCATAACACCCGTGGGATATTTGCCCCTCACTTTTTTCTCCTAGACATTTCACTTAGACACTTTTGACTTATAAATATCAAAAATCATCCAGTTATTAAGGTTTTTTTTAATTATGGCATTATGAGGTTTTGGTAGCCAGCTAACAATATGTTAAGAAATAAAGTGTAATTAACAAATATTTCAACTTACGACTGCTAGAACTGGAATCCAGAAGAGGGGTACAGTGTTGCCACTCATACAAGGAGTAATATTGGGGAGAACACTATACTAATTCTGATACAAGTTCCAATTGTACTATAATACTCCGTCAATGAATGAATGGAGAAAATATTTTTTTGTTCTCACCTCATAAAGTTGCATGTTTTCATGTTACTGGTTCTAAAAATAAATTTTAACACCATCTTATTATCTGCCATCTGGTGTCGATTTTATGAACTTGAAGATTAAATTATTTTCGTTGGGAATTTCAAAATTAACGGAAAAATTTCGACAGTTGAAGTTTAACTGAGGATGGAAGTAAAATTTACTTTTGAAACCAGTATCGTGAAAACACGTAACTTTATGAGGTGAGATATAAAAAACATTTTCTCCAACTCATTCAGAAATTGTAAATATGTCATAGTGTTACCTCTCACTTTAATTTTTATTATATAGACATATTCCAGATAATACATATTTTTGTTTATTTTTTATCATTTCACTCACCTCATACTTCATAATTTATAGCAGACCCAGGGTTTCTTCACGTAATTCGTGACATTGTCAATGCTGCGTCAAGTTGTGAACATGACGCAGCATTGACAATGTCACGAATTACGTGAAGAAACCCTGGGTCTGCTATAAATTATGAAGTATGAGGTGAGTGAAATGATAAAAAATAAACAATATTAAAGAACCTCATAGTGTTATTTCCTATCTACATAACTTAATACATATTTTTATTACTTCTATTTTCTTTATCTATGTTAGAGAGTAAACTATATTTTCTTACACACTTAAAGGTATAATCATTATTCGACCAATGAAAATGCAGTCACACATCTGGTTTTTTCATTACAACTAGAACTTCTGGTGAAATTAAATGTTTCTTACCTCTCCTCATATAAATTTTCTAAGTAGATCGCAATTTCGAGCCTACAATGGTCTCAAAATGGCGATCTACTTAGAAAATTTATGTGAGGAGAGGTAAGAAACATTTAATTTCACCATAAATTAAACCTCATAGTGATTAATTCCGTGCGTGTAGGCAAACAGTTTTCAGACACTTTTGAAATCCAGAATGGGTTGAAGCAAGGAGATGCACTATCTTCTTTACTATTTAATTTTGTACTAGAGCATGCAATTAAATCTTTAGAGAATGAGGAAGGCTTACAACTCAATGGTATTAATAAGCTGTTAGTTTATGCTGATGATGTGGTACTGCTGGCCGATAGCGAGGAGATACTAAAGGCCAACACGCACACACTATTGAGTAACACTAAGAAATTAGGACTGGAAATAAATATCAGTAAACTAAATATATGGTCACACGTAGAAATTCAGTATATAATGGAAGTGGACAGCTAATGACAAATGAGGGAAATTTTGAGGAAGTGGCTGAATTCAAATACCTAGGAACAATAATCACAAATAGGAATGAGATGCAAAAAGAAATTAAACATAGGCTCAATTCTGGAAATGCATGCTATTATGCATTGCAGAGACTTTTGATGTCCCAACTCCTTTCAAAAAACGTTAAGCTGAAAATATATAAAACTATTCTACCAGTTATATTATATGGATGCGAAACCTGGACTCTTACTTTAAGGGAGGAAAAGAGATTACGAGTATTTGAGAATAAAGTTCTTAGGAAAATTTTTGGATCAAAGAGAGATGAACAGACAGGTGAATGGAGAAGACTACATAACAATGAACTACATGGTCTTTATAGGAAGCCAGATATAATAAGAACAGTTAAGTCTCGTAGACTGCGATGGGCAGGACATGTTGCGCGTATGGGGAATGAAAGACGTGCATGGAAACTTCTTGTAGGAAAGCCAGAGGGAAAACGCCCAGTTGGTAGACCAAGAATGAGGTGGGAGAACAACATTAACTATGATTTGAGGGAAGTAGATTATACAGGGAATGATTGGAAAGCATTAGCTCAGAATAGGGATGTATGGAGAGCTTATGTCCGCACGGCCATGAACCTTCGGGTTCGATAGTGCCAGTGAGTTAGTTAGTTAGTGATTAATTCCTATAAAAGTTAAATAAACTAGAACTTCATTCAGAAGAGTAATAGAACATTTCTTAGAATTAATTGAAGTTCCTTCTCGACATCAGAACTGCTCTGAGACTCAATGTACCGTCCACATTTCTCAGCCGGGCTTGGGACCAGCCATGGCACAGTTCTGTTATTTTAATGGGAACATGAAAACTTGAAATTGACATAATACGATATTTGCAGGTATGTCCAATCAGACAGCTGAGTGATGGTCAGCGTTGTCGCGTTGTGTTTGCATATCTGGCATCGCAGGCCCCCCACCTTCTGCTGCTGGACGAACCTACCAACCACTTGGATATGGAAACTATAGATGCTCTCGCTGATGCCATCAATGAATTTGATGGAGGCATGGTACTGGTCAGCCACGACTTCAGACTCATCAGTCAGGTAACAACTATTTCATCATTAGCACTATTGAACCTCGGGTTCTCTTAGAATCCTCTTCCAGATTTCTCTATCTTTGGCAATCAGATCCATCCATCCAATGGCTTTTGAGCTTTGGCCTCCCTTAACTTCTGCCTCCAATCATTTCTATTTTGCCCGGCAAGTCTCCAGTTGCAACACTTAAGTAGATTTGCAGCATCTTCTGTAATACCATCCTCCCATCATTTTTTCAGTCTTCTAACTCGTCTGTTCACCATAAAACTTGCTGTAAGCACTTTTTTTGGTGCTTGGTCTGTTGAGAGCCTTTGTACATGGCCAGCCCATTCTAATTTCTTTAATTTAATAAAAGTGATAAGGTCAGGTTCATTGTAGTGAGTGGAGAACATATTTTTAACGACTCACCTCATATAATTTCAAATAAAATTATATGAGGTGAGTCGTTAAAAATATGTTCTCCACTCACTATTGATGATATAACCTCATAATGTATACATCCCAATATTAATTTAAATATAACAGGTTCATTGTATTTGTCATACAATTCCTGTTGTATCGTATTCTCCACTGACCATTAATATTTATCACTCCAAATATTTTCCTGAGTTTAGGACTACCTTTGATCTTTTAATGATGCTCTATGTCTCACTACTATAAGTAAAACTGTCCTTATTAAAACTTTATATAGCCTTATTTTAGTAGCTTAGTGTATGTTATTACTAGAGACCGGATGTTAGGGAAAATGCCTATAGTTATTTATTATAGATATTGTAAAAGTGACTTCATATAAGTTTATACCTACGATCTTAGAGTTGTTTTCCATGAAGTTCATTTGCTTATAAATGCCTATTCCAGCTTTACAATGCCTATAAATGCCTATTTGACTTTTTTTTTCTCAAAATTGACTTATTATTTCAATGAAATCAATTGAAATGGACAGACTTCAAGACGCATATCATTGCATAGAAATTTTCAAGTGTTCTTTTTATAAATTCTCTCTTAGAATATTTTAGGATAACAGTGGCAAAAAGACAATAACCTAGCAAATGGATGGTTTTCACCACAATGCACTCCCATTAGGCGAAATAACAAGTACCGGCTATTTTTTTTAACGTAAGGCTGTAAAAATTTACATTGTATTCCATTTTTATAAGAGCCTAATTAAAATTTTTAGTGCCTATATTCATGATTTTTAGTGCCTTTTGCCTGCTTATTTAAAATTTTTTAAGTGCCTAACATCCGGACTCTAGTTATTACTCTTCATTATTTTATGAAGTGAGTAATAAGCCTGGCAATAACAAAGAAATAGCAGTATACAACGCTATAAATTAATTTTAGAAAGAAAAATTAAACTATATCCAATTTTGGAAAGTGTTAATTTAAAATATAACATCAAAAAGCACTATAAATCTGAATTGATATTTTAAAAACTTTGTTTTGCCAAAGTAGTATGGGGTCGAATTTCAGATGGTGTGTAGGTTGATTTTCAGATAGTGTTGCAATCATATCTAAGCCAGCTTCTTTGGCTGAATGAACATGCTGTGCTCTTTATCGATTGTACATAAACCAGCTTCATTGACTCAGTGAACTTGCTCTGCTGTTTATCGATTGTATAAAAGTGAGATAATTGTTCAAATAAATAGAATATATTTAATTAATGTTGGGAGGGTCCTCATCTAGGGGATATGTGGATGGCGACCACAAGGTGCCCAAGCTGAGCAAAACATTTCTTCCACTTACTTGTGTTTTGCACTCTTTTAACTTTACTATCTAACCTCTCTTGGTTAACTCTTGTTTTTTTTCGACTCCGATGCTATTAGGGCATCCGAGGGCTAGGGAGTCTTTCCTTTCTTCCATTTCTTCTTTCCTTTATTTTCATTTCTTCTCCAGAAAAGCCTGACCAGAGGCTATAAGATGGCAGCCCCATCACTGGTCTTGCCTTCCTTTGGCCAGCAACCAATCGAAGGGACTATTATTATGCTTTCAAGTCTTATACGAGAATTTCCGGGGAGGGAAAATTTTCTATAGGATCGTAACAGGCCTTGGCCTATACTTGGAAGGAAGAAGAAGAAGAAGTAAACATATGAGGTATAATCATTAAAATTCATCGGAGAACATATTGTTTAAACAACTCACCTCATAGGATTCATGCTTCCATGATATCGCGATTTCAAACATGACTATGTTTGAAATCGCGATATCATGGAAGCATGAATCCTATGAGGTGAGTTGTTTAAACAATATGTTCTCCGATGAATTTTAATAATAGAATATCTTTGATCATGAGTGAATGCTAGTTAGCGCAAAGAGTACGAGCGTCAACATACATCTCTTTGGTGAGAATTGTTGTCATGATCAGTTCAATTATCTTCACATCTCCATCTTTGATTTTTTTCCCTGAAGATTGACTTGATGTGATGTAAATAGCAGGAAAATAAAATTGCAAACATGTAAACAGGATTTTAATATTGTGAATACAATGAAAGCTCCTTATTCGCGGCTAAAAATTTCTTTATTCCTGGATCCAGTCGGTATATTAGAAGGATTAGTATCCTTTATTAATGCATCGGCAACTTGTTTTACTGCAGGAACATGTCAAGATGGCTTTTACAAGGAGCGATTTAAACCAAATTAATATCAAAGTAAAATAAGCCTTATTCTCACTAAGCCTAAAGTTGTTGTTAAAAGCCACTGCCGCCGTAATTCACTGCCACTGTGTCAGTTGATAAATGCCACCCTAACCATGATCGGTGTTTTATTGTTTCAACTTGTCATTCGTTGCAATAATTTTTATTGAATAACATGTGTCCTTTCTGCTTTGTTCCATTCATAATGTCGAGTAAAAGGGGGGAAAAAATATGTACCGAAGGAGAAAAAAGTAGTGTTGCCTCTTAAAGTAAAAATATAAATGTTTGACCGTTTATGTGTTGATGAGTTGTTTGCATCTATATCACGCTGTTTTTTTTTTTCAGTGTTAATGAATGAACTATACGATTCATCAAGGTATCCGAAGACAAAATAAGGAATTTTATCATTGAATTCACAGCTAAATTCAATCTGAATTGAAAGACCTTATAAAAGTGGCAAAACTGGAAAAAATTACTAACTTCTTTAAGCCCTTGCCTAAACCTGACAGTAATAATTAATAGAAATTGATCAAAATCTCTCATTAATTGATTTTATTTTGATTTTTATTTGTTTTGGAACCTTGGAACATATCCCCTATATACCCATACAAATTACCATTCCATATTCGCAGCATTTTTGCAGAACATATCTCCCTGCAAATAAGGAGCTTTTTGCTGTATAAGAAAACTGAAGGGACCTTTAAAGAATGTTGTAAAAGGTGGGATAACATAAAATGTGAGAATGTAAAAGCGAGGTATACAATATAGATGTCGAATGGAAAGTGCTGCATATTTGGGTTGTACATACACATAAAATGTGATATGTGTTGCAGGTGGCAGAGGAGATCTGGGTGTGTGAGAAAGGCAAAGTGACTAAGTGGCAAGGCGACATCCTGACGTACAAGGAACATCTGAAGGAGAAGATCGTCAAGGACAATGCAGCCAGCAAGAAACAATTTAAGTAATGTAAATAGTGAGATAAATTTATTGTACTAAATTATGAATGCAAATATGTATGAATGCAGCACTAGAATCTATTGAAATTGAAGGAATGATTGTGACGGATACCTGTAGGGTTCATGGCTAGCAACAAGAATTTTTCATTAAATTATTGTAACAAAGGAAATAAAGTTGTATTCAATGACTTGGACAGAGAAATTTGTTTAACTTTTGAGTCTGTGTTTAAAAAAAATGTATAAAACTGATAATCATTGTAAAATTGTATGTTTTAATCCATCATAACACATTTGTTTCCTTATCTGATAATACATTAACTATTCTTTGGGCTTATGACAGTTCCAAGGTTAAGGTAATCCCTCTACAGCCTTGGGAGGCCTATGGGGTAGTAGGAGGTTTAAGACAAATGGTATGGGATATCACTCCTAAGTGACATTGCTTTTATCCCCCGAATATACGCCTTGTATTAACAAATATCAATTAAAACTGCAAAAGCAAAATTTAGACTTGTCAAACATGACTATTTAGCAACATACTTAAATAATATTGTTTAGTTGTTTCTTGACTCATCTCATACTTCTTAACTCCCAAGCAGACTCGAGTTTCTTCACAACGTAACACAGCACTGAGAATGTCACAAATGAAGTGAAGAAACTCGAGTCTGCTTGGGAGTTAAGAAGTATGAGATGAGTCAAGAAACAACTAAACAATATTAAAATAAACTTCATAGTGTTATTTCCAACCTATATAACTTAATATTAAATAAAATAGGAATTTATACAACCCAAATAAAGTTCCCATTAATATTTAAAGGATGTGGTACTATGAGGTTTATTTTAATTACTAAATTGAGTTAGATTTAACTACTCGCCTCATAATTGTAGATTTCTTGATGACTAGTTTCGATACATCTTATTATTTTCAATTTCATCCAGATGCTGTACTAATTCTGATCTAAGTTCCAATTGTACTGTAAACAAAGTGTATGTATGACAGCATTTTCATTCATTGAATAACAGTTTTACCTGCACAATGCAGAATATGTTGGAATTTCAATTGTTTAAAAGTGGCTGCTTCCGTAAAATTCTAAAATATCATTGAATGTTTTCAAACAGTTTTGTGAAAAATATCCCACATTAATCATTCAGGTTGTGATGAAAAGAAAAACAACAAAATTTACAGGTGAGTCAGCATGGAGCATAAATTTTGCTCATAATGAAATTGTAAATAAAGGATATCTATTGACGCCAGGAAAAAGAATACAGGTCTGATCAGGTATTCCCATATACATATATTTTCTTTGTGATAAATAAATGGAGAAAGTTCCTCATTATAGGTACCATCTTATCTTATATTTAATCTTTTTCCTGTAAAATATGTTACCTAAGAATAGTGTTTATTTTTTTGACATTTCTGTACACAATTCAATTATATGGCAGGTAAAAGTAGCACTATTCTTTCCCCAATAGACAGAGTTGGCAGAGTAATACTTTCTGCAAGTTTATTTGTTTATGCAATTGAAACTTAGCTTGGAATTAGTATACAAAGAAAAATAAATGACTGAATAAATCTTCAAACTTGCCAAGTGTTCCCTGTTTTATCCGTCGTATAAAAATACTGGAGTGCATGAGAGTTATGGCTAGATAACAATATCATACTTTAGCTGAAAGGAAGAATGCAACAGGAAGGAATGTGCATATATAGGAAACATCCGATATTGTACTAACTCGCCTTATATCAGTCATCAAGGAGGCATATGTTGGTTCCAAACACACTCGATACACATCTAATATAGGTCACTACAGACGTACTGTAATATGGCCTATCTACTACCCAAGTGTCTCACCTTTCAGTTGCATTCTTTTCATCGGCCAACAGCAAGTCTTGCACTCATTTCCATTAGTGGCTGAGTTGACCCTAGAGCCATGATTCTGCCAGAAGATTTGGACCAGTTAAAAAATCCTGGCATCAACAGGATTTGGACTTGTAACTAACAGTACTACAGAGTGCCCCCTTCTGACAATTAGCATTTGAGAATTGCTGTCTGTGTTGTCGCAACAGTGGATTAAATCTTGGCAATGGCTAATCATTGTGTGACCACTGCTCACTCTCCTGCCCACAAAACTGAAACATCCCTTAAAATTATAATGATATTGTGAAAAGAAAAATTGTCTGAACTATGAATCGAGACATGGTACAAACATCAACAATTCTTTTCAAACATTTTGAAATGTTGCAATTCTTCAAAATTCTCTCACGTGGTTTTTTCATTGTTTTCATAAAACTTATGATGGAATTATCATTATGAGGCTTTAAAATTAATACAATTACAATAGTCATACATTGTCTCACCTCCATGTTATTCACAGCACATCATAAAATTGAAAAAAAAAAAACTAAATTTTCGAAACATTGGGCAAAGCCCTTGGAATTAATAGTTTGGGAAAATATATACATTCAGAAGAACAAATTTGATACATGAATTTTGAAATTCCCAGCGAGCAAGATTTAATTTCAGAGTTCATCAAATCAACACTAGATGGCAGTTTTGAAGATAATAGTGCAGGTGATAATTCAACAGTTGAAGAGATGGCTGCAGATAGGAACAACTGTTCCTGAAATCGCAGTTCTGTGCTGTGAAGAACACAGTGTATGAATTGAGATGATGTATGACTCATTTAATTTTATTAATTTGTCATTGTTTTAGTTTATATTTTTATTGTAAATATTAACATTCAGTTAATTAATGAGTGTCTCTGTTAAGTTAATTATTTTGTCTATTTTTATAAGAATTTCGTGGCCAAAAATAATTCTCTTTGAGATGGAAGATAGAAATGTAGTAAAAAGGCTATGGAATAGTATTCCCAAGGAATGCCCAGATGAAGAGGAAGACCCAAAATTACTTTGCAAAACACCGTGAGAAGGGAGACTGATCAATTAGAGAAATATTTCAATTATATTTGAAGAGAAAAATATAAAGTATACCTTTTCTCTTCAAATTTAATTTATCCATCATTAAGATGTATGAAATGAATAATAAAAACATTGAAGTATTTCAGTGTTTTTATTTAAATTAACACTTTCCAGTCCTGGATAGAGTTTTATTTAGGAAAGAAAAATTAACGCTTGAACTGGAACTTGAACCCTGGATTTCTGATTCAAGTCCCAGTTTGAGTTTTAATTTTTCTTTCTTAAATAAAGCTCTATCCAGGATTGGAAAATGTTAATCTAAATAAAAACATAGAAATATGAAGCTTTACCGCAAAAAGTAATGTATAAATTCTCAATAAAAATACCCAGAATAGAATGTCAGTTGGCATGCTGATAACGACATCTATTGGCTTTCAGATGAACGAGAATTGTATAAGAGGAAAGAAATCTTGATGTTCTTATTGTGGCTTGGATGGTGTAATTTGTATCATAATGATGTACACTTAGCAAAAAAAAAAGAATGAGCAGGCTCTTGATCTCGAACATTTCAACTTTTAACGTGCGATTCACACGAGTAAACTGATTGCACAGTAGAGGTACAATACATTCCTCTTTCTCGAATAAAGAGCATTTTTTTAAATGCACATCAAGCCAGCGAATGCTTAGCTAAGTGCCTTATGGCTTGCTTCGTATGCAACAGGTCACAGATTCAATTCCCGCTGAGTTTAAATTTTTACAATGCTTTCTATTTTATTCTCTCTGTCCACTCTTAAAGAAAAAACAAACTAACTATTTGGAAGTATTACTATTTATTATTATTATTATTATTATTATTATTATTATTGTTGTTGTTGTTCATCTCTGGGCTAGGCTGGACTTGACCTGTAGAAACTAAATATTTTAATTGAAAGATGAAACTTTTTCTTCACTAATATGCAATAAATAAATATAGATAGATCATCGGTTCTTTAATGTCTTTGACATTGTCCGATTCCTAATAGTCAATTTTGTCGGTCCATCCAATCTCCTGGTTGTAGATATTTTTCCTTCATGTATAAATATATTCCCTGATTCCAGGAGGTTTTAGGTCTTCCTCTGCCTCGTATTCCCTGAGGTTTGCATTCCAAAACACATTTTGATAGCCTATCTGATAATATAAAGCTATATTATTTTTTTTATTGCATTATTATTAAAACATGGTACTGCACACACATTAAATTCATACTGGTAGGTAAATAATGTTATAGAGTTTACGAAGGCAGGAATATTACTTAAAATAGTGTAAAGTAGACATAGATCACCTGGCTGGAATTAAACGTTATCTGATGTATTTTGCAGAATAATAAATTAAAAAAATCAATGTCGAGGGACATGAAGCCTGATTCTCATATATATATTTTTTTGTAATTGGTTTAATGATCCACGCTACTCGAAAGTCAAATACTAGTCGTCTAAATCCTGATTATCTTATTTAAAGAGAAAAATTATACGCTCAGACCGGGACTTGAACCCGGGACCCTTGGTTTTCTAGTCCAAGTGCTCTACCATTTGAGCTACCTGAGCAAGTACCGATCTAAACGCAAATCTTTCTCTATATACGTTGTAATTCCCGCCCACCAAATGCTTGAAGCCTTTGCTTCTATCTTTGCAAATGGCGGCTCCTATATTAAGAAGACATATTTGGGAATTATACATTACATTATAAATGCCAGTACGGCTATTTTCGATTTTTTTATTATTAATTTCATACATCTCAATGATGGATAAATCATATTTAAAGAGAAAAATTATACGCTCAGACCGGGACTTGAACCCGGGACCCTTGGTTTTCTAGTCCAAGTGCTCTACCATTTGAGCTACCTGAGCAAGTACCGATCATCTTGTTTACTTTTACACTATGCATGAGAGTTGAACTTTATTGGAAATGTCACAATTTGAGAAATATTGTATATGTCGAGCACTCGTAAATATCTAGAAACATGTCTCCTTCACTGCTCTTTAACTATTTAAGATGATTGAAACCAAATACAGCATATTTAAAACATTTAATAATGCATTACCTCGTGAACCACAGCTTTAGCTCTTCGAGCATGCAGAGTAGGTCATAAGAGAGACTCTGCATTTTGAAACCTTTTTTTTTTCCTCCAAGTGTACATAATCAGGCATCCAGGGTTCAAGTCCCAGTTCAAACATTAGTTTTTCTTGCTTATTTTAATTATAGTCCACCACTGTGGTCTCAAGGTAGCCTTGTCACGCAGCGGGCCCGGGTTCGATTCCCTGTTGGGACAGGCTCCTAGGTGAAATTTTTTTCGGGGTTTTTCCTCACCGTAAGATAAATATCAGGAACTTATTTTAGGAATTCTCACTATGAGGTATATTCATTAAGGTAGAATTTTTTATCATTCCCCTCATATTGTTCAATATGAGGTGAGTGATAAAAAAATCTACCTTAAATGTCAGGAAGCTTAGAACCCAACGGTCCCCAAAAAGCATTGGCTTATCATCATCATCCTTCACTGGTGTGAAAAGCAACTGGAAGCTACCACACCTATAATTCCTTAGTAAAGCTGCAAACATAGCATGAAAATGCTATGATTGCAGTGAATGATCTGCCTGAGGGCAGAATTACTATAGAATATAATTATAAAGTGTTGGAATGAAATTAAGGTTTCAATAAAAATTACAGTTGGAAGTAACACTATGAGGTAATTTATAATTTGTATAAATTGAAGTTCAGATGTTGGAAAGTAATATAATCTATGGGCAATCTTTCATGAAGGAGTGATAGAAATTACTACTGGTACACACACACTCAAAAGTTAAGCAAGTTACTTGTGATTTGATCTGAACAAATTACACTACATTCAACAGAATATTTTTCTGTAAATTGATTTTTTTTTTTTTTTCCCCTCTTGTAAAGATTTTGTGTGTCTTTTGTTCATTTAACGTTCAGTTACAAAACAAAAGAGAATAGAATTTGTGTAATATCTCCAAAGGATAATTTATTGTATAAGATTATGTTTGAATGGGTGAAAACCATAATGGTATAAGTGACATTTTTGTGAAAATTGAGTTATGTGTTGTTATTGGGTCTACTTTTGATTGGCAGAGATATACAAGTATTATGCTCTCAACTACTACTCTCTGAGGAGGATAAAAAAAGGAAGATATTAAGGCTAGAATTGGAAAATCAAAAGCTGTATTCTCACAATCTTCACCCATTTGGAGATCTAAACACATCTCTACTAGAACTAAATTAGCAATTTGAAACGTATATTGCTGGTTCGAGTCTCCATGGGGGGAAGAAATTTTCTCATGGTATTTTGGCCAGTATGGGACCGGTGCCCACCCAGCATCATGAGGCAATTGGGTAGCTACAATAAGTAGCGGCTCCAGGTTGAGGAACCAGCTATAACGGCTGGGGGACTCGACATGCTAACCACATGTCACCCCTACACTGGTTGTTGATCATCTACCTCTGCGATTGACACATATGGATGTGAAGGGCCAGCAGCCGGCTGGTAAAAGGGCAACCGCTGAAAAATGGAAAGACCCTCAATCGGAATCGGAGTCCCGCGCCGTAGCCGAGCGGTTAAGGTAGGAAGCCTTGGTGCAGAGCTACAGGACTTGCGCTGGTTCGAGTCACCATGGGGAAAGAGATTTTCTCATGGTATTTTGGCCAGTATGGGACCGGTGCCCACCCAGCATCGTGAGGCAATTGGGTAGCTACAATAAGTAGCGGCTCCAGGTTGAGGAACCAGCTATAACGGCTGGAGGACTCAACATGCTAACCACATGTCACCCCTACACTGGCTGTTGATCATCTACCTCTGTGATTGACACATGTGGATGTGAAAGGCCAGCAGCCGGCTGGTAAAAGGGCAACCGCTGAAAAGTGGAAAGACCCTCAATCGGAATATTGCTATATGGGTATGAGACTTGGAAAGACACAATCACATTATGTAGAAAATTGCAAGTACATATATAGAGAGATGCTTGAGATTTACTTTGAGAATCTGGTGGCCAAAAACCATATCAAACAAAACATTGTGGAGGATAGCATCACAGAATGAGATCTGGGAGGAGAATAATTATTGCAAATGGAAATGGGTGGTCACACTCTCAAAAGAGAACTAGACAGTGTGCCAAAGAGAGTAGTGGAATTGAATCCACAGGAATTGCCTACAAAAAGAAGAAGACCAAAAATTAGATAGTGTGCGGCACTTTAACAACTGAAATTGAACAACAAGGGAAAATTCATAGTTAAATATGGGAAATAACATTATGAGGTTCTTAACTCAAATATTAATGAGTAATTTATTTACATTTTACCTCATATTTTGTTTTTTTTTAAACACGGGAACTGCAGTTTTCAAAAGGACACATCCCTTTCATTTTCAACTGACATTATGACTACTGGATTTAATTGGAATCTCCATCTATAACGTTGCCAACTGGTGTTGATTGTGATGAACTGAACATTGCCATCTGTTGTTGATTTGATGAACTTCGGGATCAGTCCCATTCATCAGGAATTTCAAAATTCATGGATTTAAATTTGTTCTTCTGAATATATATTTTCTCCCAAACTGTCAATTCTAAAGGTTTTTCCAAATGTTTTATAAGTTTGGCCTCTTTTTCAATTTTATGACTCTCCAACAAACTATGTGCTGCAATAGCTGATTTTTCAATTTTACCATTTTTAATATTTCTAAAATGGTGAAATTGAAAATTCAGCTATTGCAGCACATAGTTTGTTGGAGAGTCAATAAAATTGAAAAAGAGGCCAAACTTATAAAACATTTGGAAAAACCTTTAGAATTGACAGTTTGGGAGAAAATATATATTCAGAAGAACAAATTTAAATCCATGAATTTTGAAATTCCTGATGAATGGGACCTGATCATGAAGTTCATCAAATCAACACCAGATGACAACATTATAGTTCGAGATCCCAACAAAAATCCAGTAGTCATAATGTCGGTTGAAAATGAAAGGGATGTGTCCTTTTGAAAACTGCAGTTCCCATGTTTAAAACCACATAAAATATGAGGTAAGATGTAAAAAAATGACTCATTAATTTATGAACAAGGGAAAGTTGGAATGAAGTCAGGAACTTGGCAAAAAAAACCGAGTCCAATGATGCGCTTTTACAAAGGCCCTATGCTTCCATGAGGGATGACAGGAATTACTACTACTTATTGTAAAATACAGTAGGAAGTAATATTAAGAGATTTGTTTAAGACATTTTGCCTGTACATTCTTACTTCTTATGGTTGTTTTTGTCGAACATATGTTTCAAGGCTTCTGAGCCCCATCGTCAGCGATTACAGACTTTTTCCTACTATTTATATCACATTGTATCGATCTTCAGCATTAAAGATTGAAAGTATTTGATTTATTTGGTAGATTGTATTGTTTTTGTACAATCGATATAGAGTAGAGTAAGTTCATTATGCCAACAAAGTTGGCTTTGAGTTGACAAATATTTCTGAAATTCAACCTGTGTACTACTAGGGCAAAACAAAATTTGTTTTAATCTCTCGATAAAGACCCATAGTGCTACTTGCTGCACCTCTCATTGTTATTTATTTCTAAAATGGAGAGAGATTAAAGCCTGACCAGAGGCTATAAGATGGCAGCCCCATCACTGGTCTTGCCTTCCTTTGGCCAGCAACCAATCGAAGGGACTATTATTATGCTTTCAAGTCTTATACGAGAAATATTCAAATCGGATCCCCAAAACTGTTTTATATATCAGAGGACGAAGATCACTGGGCCATCCTATGAAACGCTGGAGGGAAAATTTTCTATAGGATCGTAACAGGCCTTGACCTAATACTTGGAAGGAAGAAAGAAGAAGAAAATGGAGAAAGTAAAAGAGAAGAAAGTAATTTTATGTTTACAGCAGTTCAAAATACGCATTACACTGAATTATTATAGGAAATATCACTATGAGATTGAATTTAAAATGAAATTCTTTAACCTCATCTCATCCTATCTTCTAAATAAATAAATAACAGGATTTGGTGCGAGTGTGTAAAGAATTTTATTTTAAATTTTAAAAAAATAATTTTTTTAACAAATATTGTATATTATCCCAGTCAGTGGTTTTTATTTTGCATGTTCAAGGATAGTTGAAGAATATGTGGGGAATTTACACCACTTTCCCCTTTGGTCCTTTGAAAAGTGTAAAAGAGGGGTAATACTGTATATCATTATGGTTTCCACCCATTCATTTAATTCCCATACATTCATTTTTTTTTCAGTGTTTTTATTTTCAATTTGTCATTTACATTAAAGGACAAATTAATACTTAAGATATATATTTTTTATTTAATTTCTCACATAGCATAATGCACATCCACATAAGTATGGAATGAACTTAAAGGGAAGGAATATTTTAATTCAATTCTGAAAGTTAAGTATCTTAATGTTTCCTCAAACTATGAGAACCTGCTGAACTGATTTTAATAACTTCGCAAGGTGATACTTAAATAATTTTGTCTTCGAAGCAGGTTAAAATATATTGAGATGGTGACAGTTCTACAAATGATGCTTGTGAACTCAGATGTAGATATTTTTCAGTTTGTATTGCTAATATTACATTTTCATTTTTATCATGACTAGAGATAAGTCAAAGTGAATTTATTATTTTCAATGTTTTCATTAAATTTATTGCTTATATTAAAGGACAAATTAACATTTTAAGAGAGAAAAAATGTAGCTTAAACTGGGATTTGAACCCAGGATCTCTGGATCTCCATTCCAGTGCTACATCCATTAAGTTATCTAGGCTCTTGATTTAGATAGAAATTTTTCTCTTTCATATATAATCCTGTATGTTTGAAGTCAAGAACCTTCATTCTACACAAATTCTAGCAGCTTTATTATTCAAGAAGAATTTTTGGTGGGGTTTTAATATTATTTGTATAGCTAGTATAGCTTCATTTTCAATTATATTATTTTTGGTCTGGACATCTTACCTCAATATTAATGTTGATTTGTTCTTGGACATGTTTCAAAACAATTCTCTGTTTTATCTTCAGCTTTCCCAGTCTGGGAAAGCTGAAGATAAAACAGAGAATTGTTTTGAAACATGTCCAAGAACAAATCAACATTAATATTGAGGTAAGATGTCCAGACCAAAAATAATATAATTAAAATAACCTCAAAATATAACTTCCTAAAATTAAATATTCATTTTCAATGTTTTTATTATTCTTTTAATGTTACTTTTTTAACTAGTAAAGTATATATTTCCAATGTATTTATTTAAATTTGCCACTTGTATTAAAGGACAAATTTAAATTAAAACATCAAAAGTATGTGCTTTACTAGGTAAAAAAGTAATTTTTATTAAAAAATCTGGAATTTATCAAATTAGTTGCAAAGATAGCAATAAAGTAAACTTAAAGCGCAACAGGCCTTTGGCCTACCATCCCGCTGCTAGCCTCACATCCAAATGTGTTAATCACAGAGGTAGATGATCATCTAGCCAGTGTACGGGTGACATGTGGTCAGCATGTCGGGTCTCCCAGCCATTAGAGCTGGTCTTCTCAAACTGGAGTCACTGGTGGGCACCGGTCCCATACTGGCCAAAATTCCATGAGAAAATTTCTTCTCCCATGGGGACTCGAATCAGCGCAAGTCCCATAGTTCTGTGCCAAGGCTTCTTGCCTTAACCACTCGGTTATGGCTCGGGACAATAAAGTATATATAGGAAGAAGAAAAGGAAATTGGACACCGACACAAAAGAAAACTTGAAAAAATATTAAAAATGGTGAAATTGAGAAATCGATAATTTCAGCTTATAGTTTGCTAGAGAATCATAAAAATTGAAAAAGAAACTAAGGTTTTGAAACCTATGGCGAAGTGCTTGGAATCGACAGTTCATGAAAAGATGTACATTCAGAAGAACAAATTTAGGTCCATGAATTAAAAAATTCCTAGTGAGCAAGATTTAATCTCAAAGTTCATCAAATCGACATTAAATGGCAGTTTAGAAGATGATGATTTGAGCAAAAATTCAACGGTCGGAAATATGGCTGAAGTGGAGGTGCAAAAGGTCCTGGGTTCATGCCCCAGTCAGAGTGTTTAAATGTTTTTCTTCAAATTTGATAGGGATGACTGTTCCAAAAACCGCGGTCATGTGCTGTGAAGAACATGGAGTGTATGTGGTGAGATAATTTACAACTTATTTTAACTTTATTAAAAAAGTAATGTTAAAAGAATAATAAAAACATTTAATTTATTATATTATGTAGTTACTTTTCTCAGTTGCAAACAAAATAGTTTGCATTTAGTATTATTCTAGTTTTGGGACAATTACTTATTGCAGAATGAAATATAATTTAAGAATATTTTTGGTTGTGCTCAGTTTAGCTGACAGAATTTATGAATGAGTTGGAGAAAATGTTTTTATATATCATCTCATAAAGTTGTGTATTTTCACGATACCGGTTTCAAAAGTACAATTTTCTTCCATCTTCAGTGAAACTCCAACTCACTCTCACTTGATTTTGATTAAATTGAAATTGAATGTTAATTTATTTTGATTGGATAAACTTGAATATAATAAAATTTTACTAAAATGTTTATCATTATAAGTTTTAGCTTCCATTATAATGCAGTTGTACCAACATTTCAGAAGAAATTAGTGTTAAATTATAAAATTTTTTTGTACCTTGTATACTAGCATCATCCTCAACTATAGTGTTTCTATATTTGAAGAGAAAAATTTTCGCCTAGACCGAGACTTGAACCCGGGACCCTTGGCTTTTCGGGCCAAGTGCTCTTCCAACTGAGCTACCGAGGCGAGTTGCAATCTAGATGCAAATTTTTCTCTTATATATGTTGTAATTCCCTCGTGCCAAATGCTTGAAACATTTAGCACGAGGGAATTACAACGTATATAAGAGAAAAACTTGCATCTAGATCGCAACTCGCCTCGTAGCTCAGTTGGTAGAGCACTTGGCCCGAAAAGCCAAGAGTCCCGGATTCAAGTCTCGGTCTAGGCGAAAATTTTTCTCTTCAAATATAATTTATCTTTCAGTGAGAAGTGTTAAATTAATAATAAAAATGTCAATATAATGTTTCTATTTAAAATTTTCGTTGATTTCACTCTAGGCCTTTCGAAACATGTTTCATCTTCTGGAGTTGTTGTAGTAGTATTGAATTATCTGTATATGTCTAGTAGAGGGTTTTGTTCATTAGGCATATTTTCGTTGAGAATGTTTGTATTCTTGGCCTTCTTGATAAGTTTGATTTCTTCTAAAATGTTAATTTTTTGTCTGTTGTTCTCTCTGTGTATAATTGACATTGTATTCGATGTTTTTATTATTAATTTCATACATCTCAATGATGGATAAATCCTATTTGAAGAGAAAAATTATATACGCTCAGACCGGGACTTGGTTCAAGTCCCGGTCTGAGCGTATAATTTTTCTCTTCAAATATGATTTATCCACCATTGAGATGTATGAAATTAATAATAAAAACATTGAAAAAAGCCGTACTGGCATTTATAATGTAATGTATAATTCCCAAATATGTCTTCTTAATATAGGAGCCACCATTTGCAAAGATAGAAGCAAAGGCTTCAAAGCATTTGGGTGGGCGGGAATTACAACGTATATAGAGAAAAATTTGCATTTAGATCGGTACTTGCTCAGGTAGCTCAGATGGTAGAGCACTTGGACTAGAAAACCAAGGGTCCCGGGTTCAAGTCCCAGTCTGAGCGTATAATTTTTCTCTTCAAATATGACATTGTATTATTGATATCATTAAAACTGTGGCCGCTTTCTGAAATGTGATTAGCGAAATTTGATTTGCCTTCTCCTTTAATAAAACATTTCAGAAAGCAGTCACAGTTTTAACAATATCAATAATACAATGTCAATTGTACACAGAGAGAAAACAGACACAAAATTAACATTTTAGAAGAAATCAAGGGGGCCAAGAATACAAACATTCTCAACGAAAATATGCCTAATGAACAAATCCTCTACAAGACATTTACAGATAATTCAATACTACTAGAACAACTCCAGAAGATGAAGCATGCTTCGAAAGGCCTAGAGTGAAATCAACGAAAATTTTAAATAGAAACATTATAGTTGAGGACGACGGTAGTGTACAAGGTACAAAAACATTTATAATTTAACATTGTTATAACCTCAACGGTATAAAAAACAATTTTGGACTTAAAAAGTATAGATTAGTGTTACTGAGAAAAGAGTATCATTTAACATTGAAGACGGCACAGTCTCTGTGGCTATGATCTGAGAGTTGATTTCTTTCTCGACATTTCATCTGCAACTGAATAGTATTCCTCATCCTTCCTTGTTTCAATGTCTCTGGAATTCCCTGTCCTGTTGTATGGATGGTTCAAATAGACCAAGTCCAATAACTCTTATTTGAAGAGAAAAATATATAAGATTTAAATTAAACCTCACAGTGATTTTTTTCCTATAAAAGTTCAAGAAAAATATATGTCTGAATCGGAATTCAAACACCAATTCTCTAATAAGAATCAAATTAATTGTGAAAACATCTGAAGGGAATGATATGTTTCCCGATACTGCAGTTCTATGAGGTAAGAAGAATTCACGATTCATTTGATTCTTATTAAGAAAACCTCATAATGTAAAAATTCCCAAATTTATTATATGAAACCAATGTTCTAAACCTCTGAGCTACCAGACTCCCGATTCAAATGCATGTTATTTCTCTCTTTACATAAAAATTTCTGGAGCAGAGGCTATGCACTTTTTGTTCTACATGCCGTCAAATGGGTTCTTTAACAAGAAGACTTTATTAAGAGAGAAGTGATAAATTTAATAAGGGAGATTGCCAATAATTGTGTTGGGCCTATTTAACTAAAGTTAAAATCTGGGTGAGGTTTTTCGGAGTTTTTCCTCACTTGTAAGACAAATGTCAGGATACTTTAAGGCGCAAACGGTTCTCAAACATTATCTGGTTATCATTATCATCAATAATATTCATCTCGTTAGTTTAAGTTTAGGATTAAGGCCTCCCATGGCACCCCAACCTCAGAAGTGGGTTACAATATGCCAATGTCAGGTGAGAATAGCAGAAATGTCGAAATGACAAATTGATGGCATTAAAAAAAAGTTTCACCATTTTTATCTCCATAGCACGACAGGTCTAGAATTCCCTTGGTCTATCCCCGGCTGCTGGTCTCATATCCACATGTATTTTTCACAGAAGCAGATGACCATATAGTCAGCATGTTTGGTACCTCAGCTGTTATAATTGGTTTTCTCAACCTACAAAAACTGCTAATTGTAGCTACCTAAATTATTGACGGTTTTATTATTAATTTAACACTTCTCATCGAAGGATAAATTATATTTGAAGAGAAAAATTTTCGCCTAGACCGAGACTCGAACCCGGGACCCTTGGCTTTCCGGGCCAAGTGCTCTACCAACTGAGCTACCAAGGCGAGTTGCGATCTAGATGCAAATTTTTCTCTTATATACGTTGTAATTCGGGGGCACGCCGTAGCGTAGTGGTTAAGGCACTGAGCTACAAGCCGGAGGGTCGAGGGTTCAAGTCCCGTTGGGGTCAGGATTTTTAAACTGACCCAAACCCTCTTGGCGGCACTATGGCTCTGGGGTCGTCTCAGCCTCTAACTGAAATGAGTACCAGATGCTTGTTCTGGGGTAAAGGCGGCCGTCACGCAGGGTTGACATAAAGTGCCGATTGTCTAGAAAAAGTGGGAGCCTTAGCCTCCTACTACCCCAAGGGCCTCCTGAGGCCTGTTGTGGGATCACTTTACTTTTTTTTACGTTGTAATTCCCTCGCGCCAAATGCTTGAAACCGTAGCTTCTATCTTTGCAAATGGTGGCTTCTTGGTTAAGAAGACATTTATTGGGAATTTAACACTACTTTATAGCCAGTAGGGCTTCTATTGATGATTTTATTATTGATTTAACACTTCTCATCGAAGGATAAATTATATCTGGCTCCTGATTGATGTTTGTCAGGAACTTATGTTTTGTGAATCCAGCCAAACTACACCTTGTTTTCCAAAGGTAACTTGATGGAATTGGTCTACTTGTACTCTGACCCATGTGTATCAAGGGCTGCCCAACTTAAAAACAGTTTAAAAGTATTAAAATTTTTTGCCTAGACCGAGACTGGAACCTGGGACTTTTGGCTTTCCGGGCCAAATGCTTTACCAACTGAGCTACCGAGGTGAGTTGCGATCTAAACGCAAATTTTTCTCTTATATACATTGTAATTCCCTCTCGCCAAATGCTTTGAAACCTTTTGCTTCTATCTTTGCAAATGGCAGCTTCTTAGTTAGAAGACATTTATTGGGAATTTAACACTACTTTATAAAGCCAGTAGGGCTTCAATTGATGTTTTTTATTATTAATTTAACACTTCTCACTGAAGGATAAATTATATTTGAAGAGAAAAAATGTTCGCTAAGACCGAGACTCGAACCCGGGATCTTTGGCTTTCCGGGCCAAATGCTCTACCAACTGAGCTACCGAGGCAAGTTAAAAAAAAATCTCTTCAAATATAATTTATCCTTCAGTGAGAAATGTTAAATTAATAATAAAAACATCAATAGAAGCCCTACTGGCTTTATAAAGTAGTGTTAAATTCCCAATAAATGTCTTCTTAACTAAGAAGCTGCCATTTGCAAAGATAGAAGCAAAAGGTATGTAGATAGGAAATAACACTATAAGGTTTATTTTAATTTTGTTTAGTTGAACGTGAACAGCATTGAAAATGTCACAAATACAGTGACGAAATCTAGATATGCAAGGGAGTAGTTAAGAAGTATGAGGTGAGTCAAGAAACTACTAAACAAAATTAAAATAGAAGCAAAAGGTTTCAAATCATTTGGCACAAGGGAATTACAATGTATATAAGAGAAAAATTTGCATCTAGATCGCAACTTGCTCCTCGGTAACTCAGTTGGTAGAGCATTTGGCCTGGAAAGCCAAAGGTCCCGGGTTTGAGTCTCGGTCTAGGCGAAAATTTTTTTCTTCAAATATAATTTATCCTTCAGTGAGAAGTGTTAAATTAATAATAAAAACCTTATTAAAAGTGTATTAAATAGTTTTTAAAATTTTATTGTCCCACCTTCTATTTAATAGAATACAGAAAAATTTGTATTTGAATTAGGAGGTCTGGATAGCATTATCATCTTGAATTTAATTCCTGGTTCAGACAGAAAAATTCTCTCTTCAAACAATGATTTATCATTTATGAGTGTAAACTTACATATACAGGGTGTAAGTGATTTAAGTGCCATTATTTTAACTGATGATTATTCATGTCATAAAGATAAAAAAAAGGCCCTCTCATATTTTTTTTATAATTGCAATATTTAACTAATTATTAAAGTTTACAATTTTGGTGAATGGAGAGGAAGGTGTTTACTCTATTCAGAACTCATCTGACTTGTACGTACTATGATTTGTACTCAGCTGTTTCAACACTCCTGAACATGTTGCCACATTATTAGCAAATGTAAGCAGGCATTATTATTTAATGAAAATAGCATAATTACACAAATATTTTTTTAAAGCTAACATTAACTCCTTCATAGATTCACCTACCAATGTAATGGTTTTCATATTTTGCAGCATATCACAAATACACTCCACTCCATGGCGCGACAGGCCTATAAGGCCTTTGCCTACCAGCTGGCTGCTGGCCTCATATCCACATGTGTTAATCACAGAGGTGTATGATCATCCAGTCAGTGTAGCATATCGGGTCCCCAGCCATTATAGCTGGAGCTACCACTTATTGTAAGTAGCCTCACGATGCTGGGTGGGCACCGGTCCCATACTGGCCGAAATTCCATGTGAAAATTTCTTCCCCCATGGAGACCCGAACCAGTGCAAGTCCTTGCCTAAAACACTCGGCTACGGCACAGGATATATTGCAAATAAAACACAAACATAATTTTTTTTAGATTGTCAAGTTTTCACCCTGTCACCCTGTCATATGGGCATTTTTTTTATTCTGTGGACTATTCTCGATACCTGTTAAAAGGACGGCACTTATACCCCTTACAGTCTTTATAACATACTAGTGCATTTAATAAGTAATGTCAGCACTGTTGTAAATCAGTGATCCTAGTGGTAACCATTGTAATCTTGTAGTATGTTATTGAGCAGTCTTATTGTATAAACCTGTAATATTGAAAGTCTCAAAATAGCAATATTTTGTGAATACAGTCACTGTTTCTCACATTTAGTAATATTGATCTAAAAAGATGTTTAGTAGAATTTGTTTAGAAGGTGGAATTGGGAAATAATCGAACATTCACCAAATTCACCAGACAGGAACTCTTGTGACTAGAACTTATTCTCAAAGATCAAATAACCTCTATGAGGCATTCAATTTCAATCAAGAGTTGATATCCAGAAAGTTCTAGATCAATCTTATGAGAGATATATCCAGAAATGGTGCTGCAGATGGAGTGTGTCATATTCTCAGGATTTGGCAATGTATAGTTGGCTTGACAGGAAACTATAAATTAATTTTGTAACGTCAAAAGTAACCTAAATAATTTTTTTTGCAATATTATAGCAGTGTTGCCATTACTTATTGAATGCCCTAATATTTTGATCAGGTTGTTTATTCAGTTGACAAATAGCATTACAATAACAGTTGTGTTTTAAACCTTATCCGCTCTTAGAGTGATCCTAACATAAACAAATGCCAATTGTATCCTGCCATTCATGCCCAATTACTGTCACATTGACAGGGAGTATATGTGAAGTATATAAGACATGTGATCATTGAATGGAGTAGATTACAAGAAAGCTAGTGAGATTTTTCACTGAATTTGTGAAATACCTTTAAAATAATATTTAATTTTAGGAAGTGATATTTTGAGGTTATTTTAATTATATTATTTTCAATCTGATCATCTTACCTCAATATTAATGTTGATTTGTTCTTGGACATGTTTCAAAACAATTCTGTTTTATCATCAGCTTGTCCAGACTGGTTTGATTTATGTTGCACACCCTGGATGTCGATGTCAAAAGTTTGCCAGACTTGTGTTTTAAAAATGTAGATAGTGACAGAAGACTCAACACGTTCAGTCATTTTGTTGCATCAGAATCAACTGAAGCATGACTCAAATGCATCATTCATATGCAATAAACTATTTTAAGTTGTAATTATTGATTAGGTATATTTTAGAATATTTTCTATTTTTTGAATATTATTATTTTTATTCACGAAGAATAAAAGTATATTCAGAAGGCATATTTTTAATTTAATGAAGGGAACTACTTTTTCACATACTTGCTACTTCTACACCATAAGTTGGTGTCCATAACCAATGAAAAGTGAGCAGATCACATGGTTTTGTTTTGATGAGGATCACTTTAAGAGTGAATAGTCTTTAGAGAGAAGTGCTTCTAATAGTAAGATCATCAGTTTTCTTGTCATAAAATGTTCCATTTTGGGTTTAGATGAAAAGCCATTGTTAAAATAATGTAAATGTCTGTTTTGTACAGATGTTCTCAGTTATATGAAATAAATTCAGAAATCTATGTGAGTGACTGAAGGCACATTGTGATAGGTTGGGTTGTATTATATAATTAACTTAATGAGATTTCTTGCTGTGCAGGAAGTCTGTGTGTCATGTAAGACTAAACATTTTTTTCTATAAAAATGTGACATTACACCAGGACGTCGAGATGAGATTAAAAAGTGTTTATTACTTATACATGACATCATGTGATTTCATTCCATTCATCATCATCACTCCTTTCCAAAGTACTCTCAGTTTTCATCTATACTCTATCCAAGCTAACTTCCAGTTGTAATAAAAGCAAACTTGCATTAGGTATTACTTCACTGACTCCATATATTGAGGAACACTGGTGTTACTTTTATCTGCCATATGGCTGAATTGTGTATGGAAGATGATTTGCAATGCTCAGTACATAATTTAAATTTGATAGCCCAGAAATATTCAATGGAAATATCTACCAATAAAACTAAAATAATGGCTCTTTGTGGAAAATCCCCAATACCAAGCAAAATTTGTTTAAATAACAAAATTTTAGAGAAAGTTAACGAGTTTACTTATTTATAAACTCTTTTTTGTTGAAAATTTGGATTTATCAGAGAAAATTGTGAAATTCAACAAATCAATGAGAATCATTAATAGAGTTTTAAAACCTTCATTAGTGCAAAAATCAACTCGTACTCGTCTTTATCAAATAATGGCTCGACCAGTCATATGTTATGGGAGTGAAACGTGGACTATAAGGATGAGAGATGAAAGCAGACTAACAGCTTGTGAGATGAAATTTATGCGCCGAACAGCTGGCTACACCAAATGAGATCGAAAGAAAAATGTAGAAATCCTTCAAGAACTTAATGAATCACCAATACTGGACTACATCTCCAGATATCAGCTAAACTGGAAGGAACATGTCTCAAGAATGGCTAGATCCAGGATCCCCAAGGCAATAATGAACTACTGTCCAAATGGGAAACGGTCACTTGGTCGACGTAAGAAAAGATGGCACAAAAACCGCTTTCTCAGGCCGTAACAGTTCTTCTAGGATTAATACCTGGCAGGATGATGATGCAAAAGGGGTTCTTTTGATTATTTCCCATTGGTCAAACAATTACAGGACAATACTACACTAACCTCCTGGACCAACTATAGCAGAAGATATGCACAAAAAGGCCAGGTTTAGCAAGGAAAGAAGTTTTATTCCATCAGGATAAAGCTTGACCTCCATTAAATTTCCATCTCTTTCCTAAGCTGAAAATCTTCCTTGGTGGATGGAGATTCTCTTTAAATGAAGACCTGATAGCCAAGGGTATCCCCACAATACAAGAAGGTAAAATGATATAATGCAGAAGCACCATATGCAGAATATTCATGTGTGGTCATTAATACTGTAATTAGAACGTGCTTAAAAATAATTTTCTGTCTTACTGAGGTAAAAATTAACTATTGATACTTTAAAAATCATTCCGTTTCTGCATTATGAAGGTTTCTGGCTTATACAGGACAATTTTACATATAAAATCGTACTGTTCTGGAGATTTTTTTCGATCTCCACAGGTTTTCTTCTTATAAAGGTTCTGGCTAAGACAGGTTTTGCTGTATATATATCCAGTTGCCATTCTTTTTATCTAACTTGATTGATTTTTTTTTTCAAAGCCCCAAGTTGTCATTTTGACATTTCTGGTGTTCTCTCCTGGCAATGGTTTAATTGTAACCCACTTCTAAGGTTGGGGCACCTGGAAGGCGGGGTTATGGCTACTGCTATGATATGATGAGTGATGTGCCAGAAGAATCCTTAATCTTAAACTTAATCTAAAGCAAATATGAATGATAATTATGATGGCCTTAAAGTTTCCTGACATTTGTCTTATAAATGAGGAAAAACCTCATCCAGGAAACTTGCCCCGACTGGAATCGAACCCAGGCCTGCTGCATGACAAGACAGCAAACTACCTCAAGACCACAGCAGTGGACTTTAAAGTCTACATAATGTTAACTATATTCAGCATTTTGTACCAACCCTTTCAGCAGCAATGCTACTGCCGGCATATCTCTCAGGACCATTTAAGAACCCAAGCCACTCCTCTACAACAAGGTAAAGATCCCATAGAGGGGTTAATGTTGTTCTATAAATTTATTCTACTGGACATTTGCCCTCTGCTTTTCATACAGAAAGTTTCCATGCCTTTTTCTCACTTCTCATTCATCGCGTATGTTCTGGCAATTGTAGTCTATGATACTAACACATCTGGTTTCCCATAAAGATTGTGTAGCTCACTGTTATCTAGTCTCCGCTATTCACCTGTTTGCTTCTCTTTTTTAGTCCAAAAAGTTTTCAAAGTGTTTTTATTCTGAAATGAAGACTTGACATGTGAAAGGAAGTAAGTGCCAAATTTGTCAAAAATCAAATTTTACATGGATAATGCTCTCTTACACGAAGATATTTCTGGATTGTTTGTTACTTTATCATTGATAGTATAAATATATTAACCTCAACATTCCTATAAAAAATCAGTGAATTTTAAGAGAAAAAATATATCACCATAAGAAAATAAGTCCACCGCTGTGGTCTCGAGGTAGCGGGCCCAGGTTCGATCCCTGGTCGGGGCAATTTTTTCTGGGCGAGGTTTTTCCTCACCTGTAAGACATGTCAGGAAAACTTTAAGGCCCAAACGGTCCCCGAAATCATATGGCCATCATCCTTACCATTATCATTATCATCATCATCCTTCACCGGTGTGGAAAGCAACGGGAAGCTACCACACCTACGCAGTTCCCTAGTAAAGCTGCAAGCATAGCATGAAAATGCTATGATTGCAGTGAAGAACCTGCCTTCGGGCAGAATTACTATGGATGGATGGATGGATGGAAGAAAATAAAGCTTGGACAAAGAAATAACATAGTATTTTATTAAAACATAAATTTTGATTCTTTATAATAAATATGTAATATTACATATTTTGACTATTTTTACTATATACTTGGAGATTAATATTACATAAATATTTGAACTCTTATTATCAGGTCCTCAAAATCGTGTGCATCTTACAATCATATGCAAATGATGAACTTTTAGGTTATGATGTCTTTGTCATCGGCCATTTGTTTCTATAACACCGAACATTCAACTAGCATGTCAGTTTACATGTTTTTCAGTGTTAAAGATAACTTTTGTTCTTAAACTCGCATCATTACAAGCAGCCTAAATAGACACTTAATGTTACATTCAATGCTTTTATTATTAATTTAATACTTCTCATTCAAGGACAAATTATATTTGAAGAGAGTAACACTAAGAAATTAGGACTGGAAGTAAATATCAGTAAAACTAAATATATGGTCACACGTAGAAATTCAGTATATAATGGAAATGGACAGCTAATGACAAATGAGGGAAATTTTGAGGAAGTGGCTGAATTCAAATACCTAGGAACAATAATCACAAATAGGAATGAGATGCACAAAGAAATTAAACATAGGCTCAATTCTGGAAATGCATGCTATTATGCATTGCAGAGACTTTTGATGTCCCAACTCGTTTCAAAAAACGTTAAGCTGAAAATATATAAAACTATTATTCTACCAGTTATATTATATGGGTGCGAAACATGGACTCTTACTTTAAGGGAGGAAAGGAGATTACGAGTATTTGAGAATAAAGTTCTTAGGAAAATTTTTGGACCAAAGAGAGATGAACAGACAGGTGAATGGAGAAGACTACATAACAATGAACTACATGGTCTTTATAGGAAGCCAGATATAATAAGAACAGTTAAGTCTCGTAGACTGCGATGGGCAGGACATGTTGCACGTATGGGAATGAAAGACATGCATGGAAACTTCTTGTAGGAAAGCCAGAAGGAAAACGCCCAGTTGGTAGACCAAGAATGAGGTGGGAGAACAACATTAACTATGATTTGAGGGAAGTAGATTATACAGGGAATGATTGGAAAGCATTAGCTCAAGATAGGGATGTATGGAGAGCTTATGTCTGTGCGGCCATGAACCTATGGGTTCGATAGTGCCAGTGAGTAAGTAAGTAAGAGAGAAATATATGCTAAGACTGGGGGTTGAACCCAGGACCTTTGGCATTTTATGCCAGTGCTCTGCCAACTGAGTTGCCTGAGCAACCTGGGCACAAATTTTTCTCTTATACTTCAGAGATGATAATAATCTATGTTCATTCGCCAGTAGCCCAGAAAAAAGATATAAGTGCAGAGAATACACTAGTCATTCATACTAATGCTTTAAAGATGAAACGTATAAAGTCTTTTTTTGTATCGCAATAAGTTTTTTTTTCCTTCCTCCTAAAAAATATACTCTTTTGCACTTATATTTTTTTCTGTGTCTGTACATCATTATAGAAAACCAGAGAGAATAGTATTAATCTGGAGGTAATCAGGATAAGGATGCATGGAGAGCTTAATTCTGCATAAACCTGTGGGTTTGATACTTCCAGTTATATTAATTTACACTTTAACATCATAATTGTTAATTTTTTTTATTTCTCAATAATAAAATACATATGGAAGACATGTTTCATATACGCTGCCATAAAAAGAGTATTTTAAGTACATGAGTAATACATATATGTCACAAGGCACCATCTGGAATATAACTACATTATACGTATACATATAAATTATTTATGTCTAATATACAAATACAAAATATAACTTCAATATATTGCTTTTATGTTATCCTCGAGATAAAAAATATATATTATAATATAGGAAGATTATAGAGAAAAACGTACAGGTGGTATGGAGGAAGACATATAGAGCAGGCAAATGGAGTTTTCATGCAACTCTACCCCATTTTGAAAAATGGAAATAAATCAAAAAGTTTGCATCGTTAATACAAATGTTAAGTCCTTCCTAATTAAATTATTTTTAGTCTCTTCATCTTACCTCAATATTATATTATTTATCATTACATTTATGTAACCAGTCTGGGCAATGAGCTGACGATGATTATACGATAATCAAAACATGTTTAAGAACAAATCAACATTAATATTGAGGTAAGATGAACAGACTAAAAATAATTTAATTAAAATAACCTCAAAATATCACTTCCTAAAATAAAATATTAAGTCCTTCCTACTGTATGGAAGTAATATCTCAATTCAAAGCCATGGATCTGCTATAAATTTTATAAACTAATGCACTATACCGGGAGCACACCGTAGCGTAGTGGTTAAGGCACTGCGCTACAAGCCGGAAGGTCGAGGGTTCGAGTCCCAGTGGGGTCAGGATTTTTAAACTAACCCAAACCTTCTGGCGGCACTATGGCCCTGGGGTCGACTCAGCCTCTAACTGAAATGAGTAACAGACACTTGTTCTGGGGTAAAGGCAGCCGTCATGCAGGGCTGACATCAAGTGCCGATTGTCAAGAAAAAGTGGGAGCCTTAACCTCCCACTACTTCTGAGGCCTGTATTGGGATAAAAAAATGCACTATACCAAGGAAATATTTATAAGAAGTTGCAAAAAACGTTTATATATAGATCTCTGAGAACAATTTTTAATATCAGGTGGCCAGAGGTAATAACAAATGAAGATCTATGAATCTTCAACCTCAAATAAAAAGAGATAAAATGGAGATGGAAAGACGCATGTTGAGTCAACCATGGGTGTGGTAGAGAGAGAAGTCTTGGCCTGGAATCCACAGGGAACAAGGAAAAGAGGTTGATCTAGGAGAATATGATTGAAAACCATAGAGGAGGAAGTGTAGGAGTATAGAAAAACTTTATTAAATATATGTAGGAAATAACACTATGAGGTTTCTTTTAATTATTAATGACTTGTATATTTTGACTTACCTCATATTTCTTGATTTTTATGCAAAAATCAAGAAATATGAGGTGAGTCAAAATATACAACTCATTAATAATGAAATAGAAAAACTTTGTTCTAAAACAAAGTTCCAGAATCAGAAACCATAAGAGAATGCTAAACAATAAGAATTAAATGAATCGTGATTTCTTCTTACCTCATACTTCTATGTTTTTTTAAACACAGCACTGCAGTATTAGCGACCATCGTCACCATCCTCAGCTGTTTTCACGACTGTCAATTTTTTCTTTTGCCAGTAATTATCCAAACTGCCATCTAATTACCGGCAAAAGAGAAAATTGACAGTCGTGAAAACAGCTGAGGATTATGATGATGGTCGCTGATACTGCAGTGCTGTGTTTAAAAAAACATAGAAGTATGAGGTAAGAACAAATCACGATTCATTTAATTCTTATGAATAAACCACATAATGTTAAAAATTCCCAAATTTATTATATAAACATGCTAAACAATATTGAAATTTCTACAAAACTGGAAGTGGGTAGGCTTCCAATGAGTTCCATCTCACATTGAAATAGCTGACACTCTCCAAGAAAAGAACTGAAATAAAAATTTCAATGAGCCACACCTGAAACATAAGACTGACGACCTCAAGAAGGTATGGATAAAAAATATATATAAAAATATAGTAATATTATAGAGAAAAACATACAGGTGGTATGGAAGAAACTGATATTATATTTAGATGAAATATTAAAATGATAATTAATAGTGAAATGGTTGTGGTAATGAGATTCCAATCCAGCATATGCCTGACATACATTTATATGGAAAAATATAAACAACAACACTGTTCAGCATCAGGATTTGAACTATTAACCGGGGTCCCAACTGCTACCCTCTAAGCCAACTATTTTTAATTGAATGTCATGTTTTACTAGAACACGCTGAAAATTAATTTTTTGACTTGAAGAATTTTTCCTGTACACAGTCATACAGTATCACATGAAAGTTCTGCATTGAAATTCTAAAGTCAGAAATATATCTCTCTATAGCATTTGTCTTTGTTTCAAATTTTAATTCTATATCTTGTGCATCAAGAAAGGTGGGTGAAAAAAAAGTTACAAAGAAATTACTGGTCTGCTGGCTAAGAAAAAACTCTCTATAAAAGGAATAAGTACCAGGAAAATAAAAACAAACATTCGGTATTTATTAAGTCGGCCGTGGTGGACTAGTGGTTATGCTCCTTGCCTCTGGTCCCGAGGGTCGCGGGTTCAAACCCGGCCGGGGTCGATGGATTTTTTAGGATGGAAAAATCCAAGGAGCAAGTCCTCCGGGAGGGACTTTAAGCCGTGGGTCCCGAGTCTGAAGATTTTCAGGCTCGTAAAAAATACTTAAGCCTGGATGAAAAGGTCTCTAAGCAAAATTTACCGAATTTTCCCGTCCTAGTACTACCTTGGTTTCCTAGATGTCAGTATGAGGCGGAACGCTGACCACGGACCACTCAAAAATTACATCTGTATGAAAACAAGTGTAACTAAATTAGTATGGTTCAAATTCTTCCCTGTAGGGGAGAGCGCCTAAATCTCTGTAAAGGGAAAATATAGGCTTAGAATACAAAAAAAAAAACTAACATTACCCCAAATCTGATGATCCAAATGGACAAACCTCTAAATCAACCCCTGAAAGGACAAATCCCAAAAACAAATTTGGTTAAGTTAGATTAGGTTTAGGCTGGATTTAAGTCAGGTTTAGGCTGGTTTTGGTTAGATTTAGGTTGGGTTTAACCCTTTATGTGCCATGAGCTGATTAGATCGGCTCTGATGTTTCTGTCCATTACGCCAGGCAACATACTAAAACTACTTGCACAGCCGATCACATCGGCAGGTGCAATTTAAATCTCTGACACAAGAGATTTTATCAGTGGCATGCAGAGGGTTAAGTTAGATTTAGGCTGGGTTTGGTTAGGTTTAGGGTATGTTAAGTTATCCTTGCAAGAAAGGATAAAATGATGGGATTTAAATATCCCTAACACAAAGAATACCTCACCAGACTGTACTACCTTCAACACATAGGTTAAAATTTTTTACTCTAACAATGTAAATAAATTGTATTTAAAATGTTCAGGTTTTTTTTTGTCATTTGTTGTTTGGGAGAGAGAAAATTTAGGGAAATTGGTTTTGGAGAAATTGATTCTGCCCGGGAATTCTCACCTCATGTTAACCTTTGCCTACAGATGACTTTTCTGTTTATATTAATTTCTACATTAGCTTATTTCACAGTGTAAATCCCAACATAATGTCTTCTTGATTTAGAAGAAACACAATTGTATTGAAAATAAAGTTTCACTGCTTCTGAAGCAATTATTAAATAAATCAAATTATTAATCATATTTTTTTTATTTTTATGCAGACCAGGTTTCGTCGCTTTTGCACGACATTGTCGATGCATTCCAACTAAAGAATTTTAGTTTAATGATTAAAAGGAACCTCATAGTGTTATTTCCTACATTATCAAAAAAAAAAATGAATCAAATTTTACACCTCCCCTTGTATATTTTGTATGTATCCAAGACCAGTTTCGAAGAGTCTACTCTTCATTGTCAACTGTCATCTGATGTAAGGTGTAAAACTGATTCATTTAATGATTATGTTAAAATTAATGTTAGGAAGTAAAAAAAAAATCAATGATTGTTAATTTGTTACTTCCTAAAAATATTGAGACTTTTTCTCTTCAGTTATGTTGACTATTGTCTACAGATAGCTTGTCAGTGTATATTAATTTCCATATTATGATCTTGGCACATATTTTCATTTTCTCACCTGGACATGTTTCAGTGAAGCATCATCATCTTTCTCAACCTTAAGTTTTAGGTGGGTCTAGTTGAAAATAGAAATGATGTCTCATATTATCATCATCATCAATGCAAATATTAGGCCATGTAGCCTGTTATGGTCTAAAAGAGGAATTTTCCATCCAGCACTTTTTTGGACACCCCAGTGATCTTTTGCCTTGAGGGTATTAATGAAGCACAGCTTTTGGAATTCTGTGATCCCTTGTTTGTTATCATACTTCAAGAATGGTGACAGATGATACATGGTTTTATTCAGATTGATAGAAACCTAAAAATGGACTCCCCGCTTTTTGCAGATGATTTGATATTTAACAGATCCAACATAAATAGATTTACAGCTTTCTATACACAATTTTAATATAATTGCAAAAAAGGTACAATATGGAAATCAATACAAAGAAAACTAAAGTGATGGCCTTTTGCGAGAAATACCCTATACCTAGCAAAATTGTTTTGATGAAATTTTAGAACAAGTAAACAAATTTAATTGTTTCGGTTATAATTTAACATTTCAAGATGAAGCTGATGCAGCAAGGAAAATCACAAAAACAACGGGGATAATTAATAATTAAATTAATATTTTTTATTACCTCGCCTCATATCCTTTTTCTTCTAGACTGCAGTTTTGGAGCTATATCTCCATCATCAGAGTCTAGAAGAAAAAGGATATGAGGTGAGGTAATAAATATATTAATTTAATTCTTAAATTAAACCTCATAGTGTTTTTTCCCTGTGAAAGTTAAATAAAGGGAATATTTAATAGTATTATGAAATCATATTTTACCTTCTAGATAAAAGAAGAAGTGAAGATATTAGAAATGAGCTAGATATTTTTAAACTTTTAGATAAAATAAAAGAATCTAGAAAAAACTGGAAAAAATATGTTCAAAGAATGGAAGATGAACGCTTACTAAAAATTATACTTATTACAAACCAATAAGAGACAGGAATGTTGATAGACCGAAAAAGAGATGGATTCAACTTTTTGAATGAGAATCTATGAGACCAGAACAAACCGCATGGGATTAATCTGTGATTTTATTTAGGTAAAATTTAAATGGAAATGTAAAGTTCCGAAACTAGTTTACATTAAAAAAGAAGGAAAATATGAGGTGAGTGATTAAATTTTACCTAAATGAATATACCTCATAGTGTGAATTCCTAAAATTAGTAATTCATCCGTGATTGTTGTTGTTGATGATGATGATGAAACCATCTTTAGTACATAAGAACACAAGATTGCTGAAACATGTAAAAGTGAGAAAACAAAATATGAGACAAGGTGTATATTTACAATTCATATTAAAAAAAATTCTCGTAGTGATGAGAATATGTGTTGTGCCTAAGTGTAGAATCACAAAGTGGAATGTATTGGAACAGAAAATAAATTCGAGACTTAAAATAATGCCATCAGGGATTAATGATATTCTTATAACTGGTGGCATTTCGAGACCAATGCTAATCTTAGAGTGAAGTATTGGGAGGAGCCTGACACATGGCATTCTGAATTCTGCATGATGCCTCCTGTGCTAGAGCTGCTTCACGCAACACCTGCAAATAAAACACTTTATTTTATTTTAGGAAGTAATATTGTTGTCATTGTTGTTTTTTAATGGCAAGATTTGACGCTTAAGTCATTTTCTCTCTGGCTTCCCAGTACAAGCGAACAAGGTCCTTAGAGTGTTGTGCAGTTGGATTTAAAGCTGGACAGACTAAAAGGTCCGAGTCTTTGCATATGACACATCTGTCTGATTGGAAAACCTGTATTCTGTGGAGATGGTGAGCAAGGCAGTCGTGTCCTGACATCAGTTTGAATTTCGCTACTACTTCCTTGCGGTCTTTATATTTTACTTCTGTATATAGCTCATCAATTTTTTCCCATGATTTCCCTCTGGCTGTGGCCAATGTTTTCTTTCAGGTTTTCCATTTGGAATGCTTTCTTGATTTCTTCAATCTTTTTTTAGAAGTAATATTTTGAGGTTCTTTTTATGAATTTTTTGAGTCTATATATATCTTACCTCAATTCAATGTTGATTGTTTCTCGAACATGTTTTAATATATTCTTCTATATCATCATCAGCCATAATAGAATATATCGAAACATGTTCGAGAAACAAATCAACATTAAATTGAGGTAAGATATATATATATATATATATATATAGACTCAAAAAACTTGATAAACAAAATACTTATTAATAATCTAGTCTGGGCAAGCTATAGAGGATTACATCAAAACATGTTCAAACAGAACTCAACATTAATTTGAGGTAAGATGTTCCCATTCTCATAAAAATTTGATTAAAAAGAACCACAAAATGTTACTTCCTAAAATAAACCATTAGATACAACTCATTAATAAATTACAATATGTAGTAACATTATGAGGTTCTTCTTAATAAATGGTTGGTTGGTATCTATGTTGAGCCCTTGGAAATTAAATCATTCGCTCTCTTGCACTCCAATACTTGCAGGAAGACTGGTCTCTTCTACTCCTCTTAATAAATAAGGTGTGTCTAATTCATCTTACCTCATAAAATGTAGTGTTATTTTTTAACATGATGATGATGATGATGATGATGATGATGTGCTGGCATATTGAAACATTCATAAATTCCAAAAAAATTAAAAGAAAATTTAACATAAGATTGGCTCCGATGAATAAATACAGCCTAAATAAGATAATTAAAACCAACAAAAATGAAAAAAATTGAAGAAGAAAAAAATCAGGAATATATTTGATCAAACACAAGGATTGTGACAAAATCTACATAGGAAAAACAAAAAGGAATTTAAAAACAAGATTGAAAGAACATCTTAGAAATGTCAAAAAGGGTGAAGTGGACAAATCAGCAGTAGTGGCCCATGTTTGGTCTGAAAAACATTTAATTTATACAAAAGCCAGCCTAATCAAACACACAGACAAACAGAAAGAACTCACGGTTTCGGAAAAACTCCACATCCAAAAAAACAAGAAAGAAAAACTCATGAATTTCGAAACACCCACAAATTTGTATTTGATCCAGAGGTTCATCAGTCTACCAATAGAAGGAAGAAGAAAACTGCCAAGAAAAGACATAACACCGATCGAGGAGAGGCTACTGATGATGGAGATATAGCTCCAAAACTGCAGTCTAGAAGAATAAAGGATATGAGGTGAGGTATTAAAAATATTAATTTAATTCATAAATTAATTATGGGAAATAACATTATGAGGTTTTCAAGTTAGTAACTAATGAATTTGCACCACGCTATGCTAGCATTTTTGCAACCACTCACGTGTTCGTGCGGGATCATACCAACCATTTTATAATTACCTTGAGTTTGAAAGTATAGAGTGCATAAATCAACATTCCTTTGCCCGGGCCCATAGAAGGCAAAGATTAATCCACCTTTCCTTAGTAAATTATTAAACATATAGTACTGTACGCTAAACAGTATTATAATCGTGGAATCTAGAAGGGAAAGGAGATTAAATTGGCTTGAGAAAGCTTTGGAATTTATATCAATACCTAACATGACTAGCTACGCAATTAGTAAACATAAGTTAACTAAAAATAATTTAACTTTAGTGAGAGTCATAAGTCAGATATAGTGAATACAAATAATATAACAAAAGATAGTCTTCTTGACCATAGAAAAATAAGTTAAGAAAGAAATAATAACATTAATTGGTCATCCAAACCAAATATCAATAACGATAATAATAATCATACATACGTACATACATGCACACAAATCAGTCCAGCCAAGGGCTAGGGTACATGGTCCTGGTGGCCCTACCCTGGCTTATGGGACTGATTAAACCCAACAGCTCCTTCGAGCTTCTATAAACTTGACTCTGACGAACTAAAATAGATGATGACACTGATATTCATGTGCACAGCTTATTTGAAGACTTCACTACCAAGGGGAAGATGCGCAGTAACACGCGGCGCCTAAAGAAGGAAGGGGAGGTACGTAGGAGAGGGGACAATGAAGATAGGAATTTGGCACTGTTCAATAAGACCACTGAAGAAGGAAGACACGATGACATAGTAGTTGCGTAGTTTTACATACCGAAAAGGTGATTTCAGTACAAATTATTGAGTCGTATCTCACTTCATACTCTATGATCTTCTGGGAGGGATGCCTCCACAAACTGCAGTTCCATGCTTGAAGATAATGGAGTATGAGGCGAGATACGGCTCAATAATTTATTAGTTATTATATTGAAAAGCCAAAAAGAATGTTTTATGAGGTAAGATGGATCAGTTATTTATTGAAGAAAAATTGTATCACCTCACCTTACATCCATCTTCTTATCAGACTGGTTTTGGGACCTTTATTCGGTTCCATCCTCAATACTTTCACGGCTGTTATTATGTTGTCTTGAAGAGCCACCTCCTGTTCCCTCTGTTGGTAAACTGAAAAACTTCAAAATCAAATCACTTTCCACAGGAATTTCAAAATTCATTAATTCCCGGGAAGTTGATTTGATTGGGAGGTTCATTCATCGGTCTACCAACAGATGGAGTAAGAAGCAGTGCTCCTGGATGACAGAACATCAGTCATTTAACTACTGAATATGTAACCACTAAGGTTATAAAACCAGTCTAATTATATGACAGGGTATAATTTTTAATTAAACCTCATAATATTTCCTGTAATAGTACAAACCATAACTAAATTTTAAAAAAACTCCAAGTGCGACAGGCCTAGAAGCTCTTGGCCTACCAGCCGGCTGCTCACCTCACATCCACATATATTAATCACAGAGGTAGACAATCATCGAGCCAGTGTAGGGGTGGCATGTGGTCAGCATGTTGGGTCCCCCAGTCGTTATAGCTGGTCTTCTCAACCTGGAGTCACTACTTATTGTAGCTACCCAAATGCCTCATGGTGCTGGGTGCGCACCGGTCCCATACTGGTCGAAATTCCATGAGAAAATTTCTTCCCCTATGGGGACTCAAACGAGCACAAGTCCTGTAACTCTGCACCAAGGCTTCTTCCTTTAACCACTCGGTTATGGCATGGGATATAACTAAATTAACTTGGTCTCATAACTCCTAACAAAGGAGAGGTTAAGGCCCAACATGGGCTGTTATGACATTATAGATAAGGGATTGTTACCAAGAGATGAGGTTCCATGTCGCTAAGTCCTTGGTCAATCCAATCCAGTCGCCGTGTTGAACGCCCCACACTGCAGCCGTAGCGAGTCACCATCCCGAGATGTGCCACAGCAAGAGCTAGTGCAGCTGTGCGGGCCTCTAGCAGTCTTGCATCCAGTGGAGGATACATGCTGCGTACCACATCATCCACCCGTGGCGAGATGCGACGAGCAACCTTCACACACATTAAACACAAACTACAGTTTAAAATAAAATTCTTTGACCAGCCTCATGGGCTAGTGGTCAGCGTTCTTGACTACTGTTCATGAGGTCCCGAGTTTGATTCCTGGTCAAACCATAGGAATTTTTCCTTAAAGGGAATTATTCCTATGGTTGCCCATGGTCTGGAATTTAGGTTAAGTTTAGGTTAAGAACTCTCCTGGCGCTTCATTATCATTTATCACCCATCATACCATCGGGGTAACGCAACTCTGCCTTCTAGGTGCCCCAACCTAAGAAATGGATTACAATTCTGCCAATGCCAGGGGAGAAAGCCAGAAATGTCATAAAAGACAACCTGGTAGCATTAGACAAAATAAATAAATAAATAAAATAAGATTCTTTCCACCTCACCTCACATCCTGTCTTCTAATTAGACCGGCTTCATAACCGGTTACACTTTTAATAGTTACAAGACCGATGTTCTGTCATCCAGGAGCACTGCTTTTTATTCCATCTGTTGGTGAACCAATGAACCTTTCAATCAAATCAACTTCCCCAGGAATTTCAAGTTAAAAAAAAATGTTTAAAAAGTTTAACAAAATATTGGCACCAAGAAATGAATATAGCCTTAATAGGATAATTAAAATCAATAAAAATGACAAAATTGAAGAAGAAAACAAATCAGGAATATTCCAGATTAAATGCAGAGATTGTGATAATATTTACATAGGGAAAACAAAAAGTAATTTGAAAAACAAAGTGAGGGAACACCTTAGGAATGTCGAAAAATCAACAGTAGTCACTCATGCTTGGTCAGAAAAACATTAAATTGAAATGGTTTAATAAAACAAGTAGAAAAACCTAAGGAGCTCACTGTTTGCAGAAAAATCCACATTAAAAAAACTACGAATGAAAAATTAAATTAAAGCAGTAAATGAAAATCTCAAGACCTGGTCTCAAAATATGGGAAACCAAATTAGAAGAGAGTAATTTTCTAACAAAATCTTGTGTATCTGATACACACATACTCAAACACAAACTTGCAAACTGGTCTCACCTCCACAATCTCATGTCCTGTCTTGCTGTGGTTCAGAGGTCCCATAGCCAGTGCTGCCAACCTCTCAGTTAGCATGTGGCACACTTTAAGTACAGCGAGACAGTGTGGTACCAGTCCGGTAGCATCTCCTATCCACTGCTCGTCAGCTAGGATCTGCTCAATATCAGGATGTAGACACACCTCCCCCAGTTCCAACTCTGGTCGATCTGCTTCAATCAGGTGTACGTCTGGCCTGTTAAATCAAACACATCATTTCAAAAATGTACTACTTAATAAGTGAGATTTTAACTTGCTCTAATATAATGACAATCGCAACAAACTTTTTTTACTTCCTAGTTTGATAAATTATTTATTTGGCACACTTAAAAGAACACTGGGAAAGAAAGTAAGAAAAGAAACACATTTAAAATTTTATAAAGTATTGGTTGTGCCTGCAATATTGTCTGGCTCGGAAATATGGACTCTGTACAAACAGACAATTAAAATAATAAAACTAAAGTGTACTGATGTAGTTTGTAACCTGTGGTATATTGTAACATACATTTACAGCCATTTGTGCTACAATGCCCTTAATTCTAAAGAATACTAACCTCATGTCACTACATTCTTGTTTGTAAAATTTCCACCTCCTTTTTGACGACGACAGATAACAATAAGTACAACCAAAGCACCTACAAATACAGCAGCCAATATACCTATTGCTGCTGCAACTACTGTCTCCATGGTTTCCATTGTTATTCCTGTAGAAGCCAATGGCAGGGAAGATGTATCATCCCTAAAATTAAAAGAATTTTCATATAACAAACATGTTATTGCCAGATGTAAAAGGTAATAAAATTTAATCAAGTATTTAAGGCTGGATTTACCCTTTCAGAGGGGAGTTACTAAACATCTAGAACTCGTCAGGCAAACTTCTTCATAAGAGTGGTTACATATTTCAATCCATGTGATATTCTCTGAAAAAAATATTAAATCTGTCAGTAAGGATTAATATAGAAGTACAAAAAGGGGTGGATCTTTAACCTCCAGACAATTTGATGGCCTTTTGATTTAATAATGAATATAGTTATATATTTACAAAATCACGCAGAACATATATTTTAGGCCTAAAGTAAAAAGTGCAAATAAAAAGTGTAAACGAAATTCGGAAGTAACCAACATTTAGCATTTATTAAACTTACCTTGAAAACTTGTTGATTCTGTATTTCAAAATCTTATCACCAGAGTGTGCGTATATTTTTGACATACAAAATGGAGGCTGGATGTAGTTCGAGTGGTAATGAAGAGAATAAGATTGAAAATGAAGAAAATACGAACAAAGAAGTTATTCCAGGTTTTCAGACACTTGATGCATTTAGACAGGTAATTAATGGATTTTAATATGTTTGAGATTTTATGTAATAAATACTTCATTTCATTATCCAACAGGAGCACATGGGTTATCATAACCTAAACATTGTTTTCTCATATTTTAGGCTGCTTTTAAAAAACTTATGCAAGGAACTAGAAATTCTAACAATCTCCCAACGGGGAAAAATTGGGATTACTATACAAGTTTCCCAGTCTTCAAGAAAATTATGGATGCTGAAGGAAAAAGAGTATTGGAATTGTAAGTAATGTAAATGTTCATCATAAAGTTTTGGGCACATTCTTCAATCTTAATTATCATAAAATTTATCGTACAATTTGAGAATATAGGTTATAGTGTAATAACTGTAATTTATTGTTAAAGTAGGATTAACTAACTAACTCATTCACTGGGTGTATATTATTTGATTATTACCTAGAACAAGTTTCTTAAATAACATTTCAGTTCAGTTATTTTGGTTATGTTTGTTGAGTAGTTTCTGGGTTGACGGGGAAAAAGCATCCCTTCATTCATGTTTATTAAACACGAAAGTAGACTCTTCTGGAGTACATGACAGTCTATGAATCTTGACCCAAAATTGGACCATGGCCATTTAGCCTGGAAGACCAACCAAACTGGAATCAAGATGCTGACTATGAAAGTCTACAATTTTATAGAAATGTTTGAGTTAGTGGGTAGGATGATAAGGAGTGATTATGTAGTTATTGACGGTTGTCAAAGTTGAATACATTGCTATGATCCACAATAGTTACCAAATCCTGAACTGTCAGAAATTCCAAAGATCTGTTCATTCCAATGCATTTAGCTACTATATTTCTATGTAATTGAACTGCTTATTGGTAATATACCATTATTTATATGTCTATGTGACCCATTTTGACGCAGTTGTCTAATCTGGTCGAGTTTTGTTATTGTAATCGGCTCAACAGTATATTATTATCGCCTCACTATGATGGTTGTCCGTTTATATAAAAGCGGGTGCCGCGCGACCATGCTTGACAATGATTAACATGAGGAATTATTATAGTCGCGGTAATCGGCATCTTTGTATTTAATTATATATAACAGCTGTGGGGAAATAAAGCGAGCTGCTGGACAACCATCATAGTGAGGTGATAATATCTTTCACTTCATTTTCCATAGTATATTCTTGTAATAATGTTACTCTATGTACTTCTTCTGCCTGTACTAATATTTTACACTATTTTATATGTTTTTCAAGAATACATATAACATTCTTTTATAACTTTTACGTATTTATTTACGAGAAACATTGTAACATTACGATATTTATAGACAATATTGTGATATTCGGTAGTTATTTTCCCTTCTCTTCCATTGTTGCCAACATCAACAAATCAATTACATCATTTTTGTTAGGTTAGTGTTAGTATACACTTCAGTAAATAATATGGGATAATCTTTCTATTAAGCGCAGTAAGAATTTTTTCTAAGTCCCCAGGCAGACACCATGCACATGCGCTAACAAATGTGAAGCGGTTTACTCTATGGAATATTGCAATGCAGCCAACATTATACATGCTATTTAATGAACCTAAAAGTTAACCTAACACAATTTAAGTACTCTAACCTGTGAAAGACCAACCTAAAAGCTAACCTAATGCAATTTAAGCACTTTAATCTGTGAAAGAACGCAACGCCCAAAAATAAATGGTAAGTTCTCAAATTCTGAAGTACAAACCCTATGTTGGCTGCACTGTTGTTGTATAGAATATTCATAAAAATCAATATGGCTGCCACATTTTCATGTTACGTATATAGTTTATATATCTTAGAAAAATATGTTCAAATAATTGTTAGGAAAAACTTAAAATTTGTTGCAAAAGGTGGGAAATAATTTGAAAATAAAACCTTGTTTGGTGCATGCACGTGGTGTCTGCCTTAGACTTAGAAAAAATTCACACTGCGCTTAATGGAAACATGAGTCATAATATGCATGTAATTTATTTTGTTAGGTTAGGAAGGGAGAAGTTAGTGTACATCCATTTCTAATAAACATTTGGGAATTTATTTAGAAGGTTGATCATACTGCACATGCTGTCATCTAGCGACAGTTCTGTAAACTTTCTGTAGGACTTCAAAGATATGTGGTTCCACCTTAGTGACAGCTGTATAAAGTCATGTGCATGCACACTTTTATTCTGTAAAACTTTTTTTTGGGTAAGGTGAGTACTGTTTTTCCATTGTAATCTTTCTATTCTATTACAGAATATCAATGTTACTACTTCACCAAGGCATGAAGGGGAACATTGTAAGAAGAGAGTTTGAGGAGAAGTTTGACTTGATTATAGATGCTAATGATTCAATATTGGAAAGAGTGGTAAGTGCAAAACACAGACTTGCCAGGAGTCCCTTATTATTAGGGCTCGGAAGTTGAGGAAATATCCCTTTTTTTTTTATGTCTGAAGATGATGGCCCAACATAATTTATATATATTTAGTGTCATTGTAGGCCAGAAAATGGTGGGTTTTATGCATCCTTTCTTGGCATTTTTTTGGTTTATTGGTCCTTTTTTTAGATCTTAACGGATATTTTGCAACTTTTCCTTCCTTTGATTACGTTTATACCATTTGTATAATTCAAGAATCTGCAGAGTTTAGTCTCATTTCCAAAGTCTTTTAAAACACTATCTAGTTTTACTTTTTAAAGCCTTTTCACATTCCAAAAGGAAATATTGAATCCTCACAAAATATCACATTATTTTTAACCACCAACCTACTGACCATCCTGTGCCATAGCCGAGTGATTAAGGCAGGAAGCCTTGGCACAGAGCTACAGAGCTTGCGCTGATTCGATCGAGTCTCCATGGGGGAAGAAATTTTCTCATGGTATTTCGGCCGGTATGGGACCGGTGCCCACCTAGCACCTAGCATTTGGGTAGCTACAATAAGTAGCGGTTCCAGGTTGAGAAAGCCAGCTATAACGGCTGGGGGACTCGACATGCTGACCACATGTCACCCCTACATGGCTACATGATCATCTACCTTTGTGATTGACACGTGTGGATGTGAGGCTGGCTGGTAGGCTAAGGGCCTTCTAGGCCTGTCGCGCCATAGAAAAATAACCTACTGACCGCCTGAACTATTGTATTTCTACTTCAAATTTTCTTAAAAGTTGCCACTTTGTGACAATTACCTCAAGCAGAAGGTTAAGGCAGCGAGTTTGTCTTTATCCACTCTTAGTAACTGCAAAACATTTTACATCCTTTTTGCCAGTTTTTTAGGTCTTTTTAAAGCCCTACTCATTATATAGGATTTCCCATATTGAAGACTTGAATACTCATGATCATTTTTGGTGTCAAGTGTGTGGGATCAATAAAGATTTGGAAAAAAAAATCTTTTAAAATATTTTCATGAGAATAATTTCAAAAGATACATATCTTCGAAATTCGCTAAAAAGTTTAATGCTGTGGTGGCAAAAATCTGCATAAATGCTAATAAATATGAGTCATTTAACATCTTATCTCATATTTTTTTTAGAATTCTTGAGAACATATTTCAGTATACCTGAATACTGTCATCAGCTCTTTGTTTTTTTTTTTTTACTCCAAGCACGACAGGCCTAGAAGGCCCTTGGCCTACCAGCCGGCTGCTGGCCTCATGTCCACATGTGTTAATCACAGAGGTAGATGATCATTTTACCAGTGTAGGGGTGACATTTGGTCAGCATGTCTGGTCCTCCAGCCGTTATAGCTGATCTATTCAACCTGACTGTTGAAATATTGGTTGGTGATCCTGTATGTTGTTTCCTATTCCCTCTAGGTAGACCTATGAACTTCCAAATCAAATTCTTTTCCCCAGGAATTTCAAAATTTGTTACCTTTTCTTTGTTCATGTAATTTTTTTCCCATACTGTCAGTTCTTTGGATTTTTCTAACTTTTTAAAAATAATTTTGCATTTACTTTGATTCTATATTTTTCTGACCAGATATAAGCAGCTACTGCAGATTTTTCCTACTTCTCCATTTTTCACATTTCTAAGGTGTTCTTTCATTCTAATGTTCAAATTTCATTTTGTTTTACCTCCTCTGTATATCTTTCACAATCTGCACATTTTCTCTGGTAAATTCCTGATTTTTTTAAATAAATGTTGTTAATACTATACCTATTTCGAGCTAAGTTCCAGTTGTACTGTAAACAAAGTTGCATAAGGTATTACTTCACAGACACTGTTTATTGGGGGAACCATGGTGCTACTTTTACCTGCCATATAACTCAATTGTGTAGGGAACTGTCATCGATAGAAATATGGTTGATATCTAATGTCGAGCACTTGATAATGAAATCATTCGTTCTCTTGCACTCCAATATTTAGCAGAAAGGCTGGTCTCTTCTACAAAAGCTGGACAACGGAGGAGATGGTTTCTTTCCATATCTTCATTTAAATTGCAAAAAGGGCATTTAGGTGAATCTGTTATGCCAATTCTGTGTAGGTGTTTATTCAAGCAGTCATGTCCCGTTAGCAGTCTGAATGTTGCTACTGCGGATTTTCTTTGTAATTTTGTAATGTCTAAACTTGTAGATTTTTTCCATTCCTTTCCAGATGTTTTGGTGGTGTATTCTTCTCTAAGTTTATTGATGTATTTATTTGAGATATTTCTTTGATAGAGTGAAAGGAAAACTGGAGCAGAATTGGGTTTGAAACAATTTTGCTACCCTTCTTGGCTAGAAAATCGGCTATTTCATTGCCTGTCACTCCACAATGGGCCGGAATCCATTGAAGTACAACTTTTTTTTTGTAGACGGGATAACTGTTTTATCATTTTGTGACATTCGATAATTTTGATGCTTTTGGGTGTTGTGTCTCGTGTTATAGCAAGAATGGCTGCTTTGGAGTCACATAGAATTACAACTTTTGTAAATTTTTGGATGTGATATAAAAGATTTTGTAAACTTAAGAAAATTGCTAGAATTTCGCCATCAAAGTTTGTTGAATTTGTGTTTAGTTTACGATAAAAGGAAAAAAGTGGACATACTGCACCAGCACCAGAAATATTGTTCTTATTCAACATTGTACTTTGCAAGTAATAAGTAATATAGGCCTACAAGGTAGATGATACCAATAATTAGGAACTTCCATTTCTTATTTATTTATGACAAAAAATTATGTATGTGCCTAATCAGATGTTTACACTTTTTTCATGATGTTGATAGATATCCTCTGTTTACAATTTCATTATGAGCGGAATTTATGCTCCAAGCTGAATCACCTGTAAATTTTGCTGTTATTTAAACCACATCCTCAATGGCTAATGTAGAATATTTTTCAACAAACTGTTTGAAAACATTCAAAATAATTTATTTCTCTCTGCTTTTTGAATACTTTCCTTTCCAATGTTTTATAATTATGTATACAGAAGTGGCTATTTTGAAATAAATTAAATTCCAACGTATTCTCCATTGCGCATGCATAAGAATAAAAGAATGCTTATTCAATCTATTAAAATTGTAATTATATATTTTAAGATATAAATTATTAGTCACAGAAATAGACTTTTTAAGAAGATTGGCAAAAATATCAAAATTAGACAAAATAAAAAAATAATGCAATAAGAGAAATTATGAATGTAAAATAGGATATTGTACAAGGGATTGAAGAAATCCAACTAAGATGGTATGGGCATATAATGAGAAGAAGGGACACAGAAATAAACAAAGAAATATTGAAATGGATACCTCCTGGAAAAGGGAAATGTGGTAGACCAAAGCCAACATGGGTAAAGAGAATTCAAGACAACATGAAGAAGAGAAATATGACAAAAGCAGACACACAAGACTGGGAGTGTGGAAGAAAAAAAAGTATATTTTGGTTGAGGATCCTTATGTATATAACAGAAACAATCCTGAAATAAAATAAAATATATTTTAAGAATCTCCCATATAACTTATATAGACATGTGCTAGATAATATATATCTTTATTTCCTTTATTTTGAGTGTTAGAGAGAGAACTACATTTTCTTGCATCCTCAAAGGTAAAATCGTTAATCAACCAATGAAAATGCAGTCATGCATCTGGTTTATTTACATTACAACTGGAACGTAGCTTGGAAGAGGTATAATGATAATTCATAAATATGTGTAACTACGATTTAAGATTAGATTTGTTAAGTTAATGTTTTATTACAGGGATGTAATTTAGATGAAATGTCTGGAATCAAACGGAATCCAGAGCCTGTCCTAGTTGAGGCTGTGGGGTCTTGTACACGGCCTGTCAGCGGCAGTTGGAACGTTAACAGAACAGTAAGTCATTCTATTTTAAAAATTGTCGTGCTGCTATCTGATTTGATAAGTTAGTGGGTTCGTGCATTGGTTCATGGGTTTACAATATCGCTTGATCTTATCAATCACTGGCCTATTGAACCCAGAGGTTTGTGACCATATGCATCCTTATCCTGAGATAATATTTTCCAATCTTTCCTTGTATAATTCACCTCCTTCAGATCATGGTTAATGTTATTGTCTCATTTTAATCTTGGCCTACCTACTTGGCACATTCCCTCTAATTTGCTTACAACTTTCATTCCTCATTAATGTCACATGTCCTTTCTGCCATGTCATGCAGCCTGCAAAATTTAACTGTTCTTCATCATTTTAATATAAATTTATCACTTCTCACCAAATGATAATTTAAATTTGAAGAGAAAAATTTATTAATTAAATTATTTTCAGTCTGATCATCTTACCTCAATATTAATGTTGATTTGTTCTTGGGCATGTTTCAAATAATTCTATTTTATCTCGTCATTTTGTCCAGACTGAAAATAATTTAATTAAAATAACCTCAAAATATCACTTCATAAAATTAAATATTAAGAAAATACATTATTAATTATATTATTTTTGGTCTGGACATCTTACCTCAATATTAATGTTGATTTGTTCTTGGACACGTTTCAAAACAATTCTGTTTTATCGTCAGCTTTCCCAGACTGGTTTTATTTATGTTGCATTATGTTGCACCACCTGGATGTCGATGTCAGCTCCATCCTGTGGTTGGCCAAAGAACCTCCAAACAAGGTCACCCTCCATCGGAATATCAAAATTCATACTCTGTTTCTGTTCTTCTGAATATAAATTTTTCCCAAATAGTCAGCTCTTTTGTATTTTCTAACTGTTTTAATAATTTAGTGTCTGAATTTATATTATGTTTTTCAGACCAAACATGAGCAGCAACTGCAGATTTTTCAATTTCTCCATTTTTAATATTTCTTATGTGTTCTTTGGTTCTAATTTTTAGGTTTCTTTTTGTTTTCCCTATATATATCTTTTCACAACCCATGCATTCAATTTGATATATTCCTGACTTTTTATTTTTATCAGTTTTTCATTTTTGTTGGTTTTTATTAGTTTATTTAAACTGTAGTTATTTTTTGGTGCTAATTTAATATTAAACTTCTCAAATATATTTTGAAATTCACATATCACCCCTGGGTACATAATAAATTTCAAAATATATTTGAGAAGTTTAATATTAAATTAGCACCAAAAAATAACTACAGTTTAAATAAACTAATAAAAACCAACAAAAATGAAAAAAACTGATAAAATAAAAAGTCAGGAATATATCAAATTGAATGCATGGGTTGTGAAAAGATATATATAGGGAAAACAAAAAGAAACCTAAAAATTAGAACCAAAGAACACATAAGAAATATTAAAAATGGAGAAATTGAAAAATCTGCAGTTGCTGCTCATGTTTGGTCTGAAAAACATAATATAAATTCAGACACTAAATTATTAAAACAGTTAGAAAATACAAAAGAGCTGACTATTTGGGAAAAAATTTATATTCAGAAGAACAGAAACAGAGTTATGAATTTTGATATTCCGATGGAGGGTGACCTTGTTTGGAGGTTCTTTGGCCAACCACAGGATGGAGCTGACATCGACATCCAGGTGGTGCAACATAATGCAACATAAATAAAACCAGTCTGGGAAAGCTGACGATAAAACAGAATTGTTTTGAAACATGTCCAAGAACAAATCAACATTAATATTGAGGTAAGATGTCCAGACCAAAAATAATATAATTAAATAACCTCAAAATATAACTTCCTAAAATTAAATATTAAGAAAATACATGTTTAAATTAATGTTGGGAAGTAAACATTATGAGGTTATTTCATTATAGTGAGTGGAGAACATATTTTTAACAACTCACCTCATACATTTTCAAATTTCTTGATACTGACGGTTTCAGACAATATTTTGTCCCTCTTCAGTCATGACTTCCACTGATGAAATTCTCTGGTTGTTGATTTCTTTATGGACATCACCTCTTGTGCTGCCATATTTGGTTTGGATTATAAATTTAATTTCAAAATGTATAATCCCAACCAAAGATGGCAGCTCAAGAGGTGATGTCCATAGAGAAATCAATAACCAGAGAATTTCATCACTGGAAGTCATGACTGAAGAGGGACAAGATATTGTCTGAAACCATCGGTATCAAATAAATTTGAAAATGTATGAAGTGAGTCGTTAAAAATATATTCTCCACTCACTATTAAGAAAAATATATGCCTAAATCAGGATTTGAACCCGATGTCTCTGGTTTTGTACACCAATGCTCTATCATCTGAACTATTATGCATTCAATTTATTCATAGATTTTTCTCGATACTAATATGATTCTCGCGTGCCAGGTAGCAGCGAACTTTGTTTCACCAAGCAGGTTCTTAAATTTTTCTCTAATAAATTAATTTTTAATCTATAACTTTCTTTCCACAACTAACTAACTTGCTGGCACTATTGAACCCGTAGGTTCATGGCTGCATGGACATAAGCTCTCCACACATCCCTATCCAGAGTTAATGTTTTCCAGTCGTCCCCTGTATAATCTACTTTCCTCAAATCATGGCTAATGTTATTCTCCCACTTCATTCTAGGTTTACCAACTGCGTGTTTTTGCTCTGACTTTCCTACAAGAAGCTTCCATGCCCCTCTTTCATTTCCAATTTGTACCACATGTCCCACCCATTGCAGTCTTTGAGACTTAACTGTTTTTATTATATCTGTTTCCTATAAAGATCATGTAGCTCACTGTTAACGGTCTTCTCCATTCACATGTCTATTCATCTCTCTTTGATCCAAAAATGTTCCTAAGAACTTCATTCTCAAATACTCAAATGTTTCTTACCTCTCCTCATACAAGTCTTCTAAGTAGATTGCAATTTCGAGACCATAACGGTCTCATCTTCAATACTATTTTGGCGACTGATGTTATGTAAATCAGAAGAAACTCTTCTTCTTCCCTCTGTTGGTGGACCAAAATAGTACTGAAGATGAGACCGTTATGGTCTCGAAATTGTGATCTACTTAGAAGATTTGTATGAGGGGAGGTAAGAAACATTTGATTTTACCATAAATTAAACCTCATAGTGATTAATTCCTGTAAAAGTTAAACTCAAAATCTTTTCTCCTCCCTTAAAGTATGCTACATAAAAATTCCCTTTTTCCTGTATGAAGTGTTTTTAATGGTTATGTATTTGCAGCACATAGATGATTACTTTTTCTTTTTTTTTAGCAAAATCAATCAGAAACAATAGGAATGTTGTTCAACCTGTTCGTCTTCTCACTGCGAAGAACATCCAACGACCTCAGATTAAGTTCAAGGACAAGATAGATAATACATCTGCACCATTTGAGCCTCGAATCAAAGACAAACCAAACTCACTGAAACCTCTGTCAGTGATGCTGGAGATTGCTGAAGATGGCATGCAGAGGTAACATTTACTTATCTGTCAGAAATTTTGTTGTCCAGCTGTTGCTGTATCCAAGAGTTTCTGTCATCATGTTCTAGCAGCTTTGACTTGATACACAAGGTTGGATAAGATAGAAAACAAGGTCATTTATGCTATTGTTAGGGAAATGATGCCCAAACCAAATTAGAACATATCAGCAGGTTACTAACTATATGGCCATAAGTTGTAAATCAAATGTTATTGATTATTTTTTCTACATGTCTGACTTCATATGTCATTCCATCACGTTTTTTCTGGGTATTTTAACATTGTTTAGTATTACTACTTGCCCATATTAAACCTCGCGGAAAATGTACTTGGAATATTAAAATTAAATTATTTTATGTTATATTTAGTTTAACATGATCCAATCCTGCACAAATTAATTTTTTGAAAGCAAAATTAACGACTGAACTGGGAATCGAACCTCAGACCTCTAACTTTGTACGTCAGAAGTCTGGGGTTCGATTCCCGGTTCAGACATCAATTTTTCTTTTCAAAAAATTATTTATCACCTCACCTCATATCTTGTCTTCTAATTAGACCTATTTCGAAACCTTATTGGTTCCATCTTCAGCAATTTCACAACTGTTGTTCTGTCATCTTGAAGTATTGCTTCTTACTCCATGAGCTGGAGTGAAATTGCTGAAGACAGAACCGTCAAGGTTTCAAAATTGGTCTAGTTAGAAGACGGAGTATGAGGTGAGGTGATAAAATTTTTCTTAAATTTAATATATACCTTATCCCGCGCCTTAGCTGAGTGGTTAAGGCAAGATGTCTTGGTGCAGAGTTGCAGAATTTCCATAGGTTTAAGCTCCATGAGGGAAGAAATTTTCTCATGGATTTCTGGCCAGTGTGGGACAAGTGCCCACCCAGAATCGTGAGGATTTTGGATAGCTGCAATAAGTAGCAACTCCAGGTTGAGAAAACCAGTTATAATGGATGAGGGACCTGACATTCTGACTACATGTCACCTCTACTGTAGCTGGATGATCATCTACATCTTTGATTAATGCATGTGGATGTGAGGCCAGCAGCAAGATGGTAGGCCATGAGCTTCTAAGCCTGTAGCGCCATGGAGTTTAATATATACCTCATAGTGTTAATTCCTATAAAGTTCAAAAACATTTTTGCCTGAACCAGAACTTGGGCCTGAAATCTCCAGCTTTATGCACTGGTGTTCTTTAATTTAATATTGAGAAGCTAAAGCTATTACTGTGATAGAAATAAGTAAATTAATGAACACAACTAAATTATTGTAATCAATGGTAACAAGAACATTTTTTTTTAATATACGTAGAAAGTATCACTATGAGATTTCTTTTACTTTTTAATGAGTTGTATATTTTGACTCATCTCATATTTCTTGATTTTTGTGCAGATCAGTTTCGTCGCATCTGTGCGACATTCTCGTTACATTACAATTCTTGCCTTGCAGTTGTCCTTCCTGCAAGTTGATTTCTGTTCCCCCTGTTGGCTGACTGACGAACTTCCAAATCAAATTTTTTTCTTCTCTTTCACCGGGAATTTCAAGATTCATGGTTTTCTTTTTATTCCTGCAATTTTGAAATCTTTGAAATTCCTGGTGGAAGAGAAAAAAATTTGGTTGGAAGTTCATCGGCCAGCCAACAGAGAGAGCAAAAATCAACTTGCAGGAAGGACAACTGCAAGGCAACAGTTGTAATGCATCGAGAATATCGCACAGATGCGATGAAACCGGTCTGCACAAAATCCAAGAAAATGAGGTGAGTCAAAATATGCAACTCATTAACAATTAGAAAAAATTTTGCCCGAATCAGTAACACTGAGCAACAAAAAAGAAACTTTTTTTTGTCTCAGAAAGAAAAATATGTGATTCTGATAGTATTTTTTCTCCTGAATTCAAATATCGGTTTTTCTCCATCGCACAAGGTTTCTGAGAGACAAAATGGAGGTTTAATAATTTAAAAACACTTTAATATTTTCTACATTTGTAACTACCCAGATATTCAAACATTCAGACACCTCGCCTAGACAGTAAGAAATGACGATTTTACTGCCTATACTTTTGCCTGCGGAGTATTTCCTCTGAATGTCCCAAAACATAATCGGCCAGCGATATTAAGGATTCCATTTGCCTGATATCAAGTCTTTTTCATTACAGGGACTGAAAACCATTTGAGTTCGCTCATTTGGTTTTATTTTACAAGATGGACAAAGTGGACAAGAAGCACAGCATTTATTGAAAAATCAATTGTTCTATATCACGTTAATTGAAATTGAATAAAAACAAACGGTGGGTGTATGGTGAGGAATTCCGAATACAGATTTGAAAATACAATAAACCTGGGCATTAAGTACAGACTATTGGTACTCATGGAATCCAATATCATGTTTGCTAGTGTAATCGAACCCCGAACCTTCACTTCCTTTCCGTGGCTGACGGACTGACCCTATATTAGTCTAATTGCAGGCTACATTCCCATCCTTAACTACTCAAGATACTCCTGCAGGTTCCCTGACTAGCTTGTAAAGCCAGAGATCATCTTGGATTCAAGTCCTAGTTCATGCAGAAAATGTTTCTGAGGTCATGTGTACTGAACTAGGATATAGGGATTACGAGAGCCTGCGTACATTACATTTCAATATTGCGTTGTTATGAATTTCGAAAATGTTTACATGAATGTGCTGTGACAGTTTTAGTCATCCGTACGAATATGAGCTAAACAGATTCAAACCTTCGGCCGAACACTTGAAGCGAAGGAATCCTCGCTTGCCTGCACCAGTTGACAACACACCACTCATCATTGTGGAGCGAGAAGAACAGCTAGCACCTATGCTACAGGACCTTGCGAAATATCCCGAGATTGCTGTTGATTTGGAGGTTAGAATTAAACCTTGTCAAATTAGTCTTGATACCAGAATCTCTCTTATTTTATTCCATTTTTTTTTTGTTCTTTTTCTCAGTTTTGTAATTATTTTGCTCTCTCACCTCAAACATGTTTTGGACATTTCCTTTATTTTCAACCAAAAATTGACCTCAGAAATGCAAAAAAATATAGAAATAGGAAATTAATAAAAGAGAGAAATAAAACTGCAGTTCCCATGCTTGAAGTACATGAAGTATGAGGTGAGAGATGACTCATTTTATTAAGAGAATTAATATTCATTTGAAACCGAAGCCTGGTAGCTTAGCAGTCAGAGTACTGGTGTACATAACCAGAAATATCGGGTTCAGATCCCAATTCAGACATATATTTTTCTCTTCAAATAAATATAAAAAATATGTAGTGAATGTAAAGCAATTTAATTTTATGCATGTGTTTTTATAGCACCATGGATACCGCAGTTTCCAAGGCATTACATGTCTGATGCAGATCTCGACTCGAGATACAGATTATATTATCGATACACTAGAGCTGCGAGACAAACTGCATTGCCTCAACGACATCTTCACCAAACCCAGCATTATCAAGGTAATTAATCTACTTTTATTTTTAATTAAAATTACAGTGGGAGCAAACACTATGAGGTATTTACATTAATAAACGAGTTGGAGAAAATGTTTTAACATCTCACCTCACAAAGTTGTGTGTCTTCATGATACCAGTTTAAAAAATATAGTATTACTTCCATCTTCAGTCAAATTCCAACTGTCGAAATTTCGTCGTTAACATCATCTTTTGAACTGCCATCTAGTGTAGATTTTATGAATTTGGAGATTAAATTATTCTTGTCAGGGATATCAAAATTCATTGCTTTATATTTATTCTTCTGAATGTATATCTTTTTCCAAATTGTTAATTCCAAAGGTTTCTCCAAATGTTTAAAAAATGTAGTGTCTTTTCCGATTTTTAATGATTTTCTTGCAAACTATGTGCTGCAATTGCCGATTTTTCAATTTCACCATTTTTAATATTTCTAAGGTGTTCTTTTGTACGAATTTCTAAATTCCTTTTAGTTTTTCCTATATATACTTTATTGCAGTCATCGCAACTGATTTCGTAAATTCCAGATTTTTTACTATATGGGACATTAACTTTCTTATTGGTTACTAGTAGATTATCCAGGCTAAATTTGTTAATCAGTGCTAATGTAATATCAAATTTGTTAAATTTTTTTTTTTAATTTTCTGTGTGTTTCAGGATGGTAAGTAATTTTCTTGAAATGTTTATTTTCTTTTGAATCAGGTTGTAGGGTGGTGTATTCTTTAAGTCTTTTTTGTTGTTGGAATCTCTTTAACTTATTTATTATTATCTCCTTTCCAAAACCATTTGACATAGCAATGTTTAAAATGTGATTGCATTCCTTCTTAAAATTTTCTTCATTAATTTATGAATTAAGAACCCCATAATGTTATTTCCCATATTTAACTATGAACTTGTCGCCATGACTATTGGTAGTGCAATGTTCAGATTATGAAGGATCTCTTTTCCACAATTCAGTTTTTCAATTAAGCATTCAAATGTGATTGGTTAACCAACCTGGCCCATGAGTGCTATTGGTTGACTTACATCCAAGTTATCCAATCACTTCAAAGTAATGTTGCAGTTGCTCTTTCAAACTCCTTCAAATTCTTAACTGATTCTAGAAACTTTCCAGAACCAAATAGCATTCTTAACAATAACTTATATTCATTTATATAATAAATTAATGAGTCATTTTAACATCTTACCTCATATTTCATGTTTTTCAAACACGATAACTATAGTTTTCAAATTATCTTGTCATTCATTTTCAACCGCCATTATGACTACCGGATATTCGTTGGAATCTCCCTCTATAACGTTGCCATCTGGTGTTGATTTGACGAACTTCGAGATATCGTTGCCATCTGGTGTTGATTCGATGAACTTCGAGATGAGGTCACGTTCATCCGGAATGTCGAAATTCATAGATTTAAATTTGTTCTTCTGTATAAATATTTTCTCCCAAACTGTCAAATCCAAAGATTTTTCCAAATGTTTTAGAAGTTTAGCTTCTTTTTCAATTCTATGACCTTCCAACAAACTATGTGCTGCATTTATATATTTTGAATTTCTCCATATTCATACTTATGACAATTTAACTGATTTTTCCTTAAATATAAAAAAAAATATTGTATATATATATATATATATTGTCCACCGCTGTGGTCTCAAGGTAGCATTCTGCCTTGTCAGGCAGCGGGCCCAGGTTCGATTCCCAGTCGGGACAGGCTCCTGGGTGAGGTTTTTTTTTGGGGGTTTTTCCTCACCTATAAGACAAATGTCAGGAAGCTTAGGGCCCAACGGTCCCCAAAAATCATCCAGCCATCATCATCCTTCACCGATGTGGAAAGCAACGGGAAGCTACCACACCTATAATTCCCTAGTAAAGCTGCAAAGCATAGCATGAAAATGCTATGATTGCAGTGAAAGACCTACCCTCGGGCAGAATTACTATGGATGGATATATATATATATATATTAAAATAAAGTAACCCCTATTATTATTAAATACAGGTAAATATCCGGCTTTAATAGATAGAAGAATAATACAGAATATTTAATTTTAGGAAGTTATATTTTGAGGTTATTTTAATTATATTATTTTTGGTCTGGACATCTTACCTCAATATTAATGTTGATTTGTTCTTGGACATGTTTCAAAACAATTGGAAAGCTGACGATAAAACAGAATTGTTTTGAAACATGTCCAAGAACAAATCAACATTAATATTGAGGTAAGATGTCCAGACCAAAAATAATATAAATATTACAGAATATTTAATTGGTGTTTGCAGGTGTTCCACGGAGCAGATCATGATGTCGAGTGGTTGCAGAGAGATTTGTGCCTGTACGTTGTTAATATGTTTGACACACATCAGGCTGCCAAAGCTCTGAACTTTGCACACCTGTCACTAGCGTTCCTTCTCAAGCACTACTGCAATGTGATAGCATACAAACACTTCCAGCTTGCAGACTGGAGGATTAGACCACTGCCACAGGAGCTGATAATGTATGCCAGAGACGACACACATTACCTGCTGTATATATACGACATGATGCATACAGCTCTACTTGACGCAGCCAACGGCCAAGACAACTTGCTGCAGTCTGTGTTCCAGCTCAGTACTCACATCTGTAAGACGGTAAGACTTACTAATAATGTGTAGCATAGTTGGTTAAGACAACACACTACAAACTGGAAAGTCATGAGTTCATATACCAATGTGATCAGGAATTTTAAATTGGCAGCACTATGGTCTTGGCACAACCGCATACAAACCAAAAAAGTTGAAAAACCAAAATTAAGATGGGAGGATGATGTCTTGCAAGATATTAGAATAAGTAAAATTAGAAATTGGAAGAATTTAGCAGCAAATAGAGAAGTCTGGAAGGACATTTTGAGGAAGGCTAGGGCCCAGAATGGGCTGTCATGCCACATGATGAGCACTATGGTCCTGAGATCAACTCAGTCTCTGACAGAAATGAGGGCTCAACTTCGGAATAGGTTACTCTATTAAGTTATGTAGGTAGGAAATAACACTACGAGGTTTATTTAAATTTTGTTTAGTTGTTTCTTGACTCACCTCATACTTCTTAACTCCCTTGCATATGTAGATTTCGTCACTGTATTTGTGACATTCTCAATGCTGTTCATGTTCACAACTGACGTCCAATGGTCTCCTCTCCTGCAGACAGTGACGAAATCTAGATATGCAAGGGAGTTAAGAAGTATGAGGTGAGTCAAGAAACAACTAAACAAAGGTTACTCTATGTTTTATTATTAATTTAATACTTCTCACTGAAGAACAAATTATATTTGAAGAGAAAAATATATACTCAGACTGGAGTTTGAACCCAGTACCTTTTGATTTTCTATGCCAGTGCTCTACCAACTGAGCTCCTAATCACTCCATTCTAAACGCAAATTTTTATCTTATACATTATTAATTCTCGAGTGCCAAATGCTACGAACAACGGGGTTTGAATCCAGGACCTTTGGCTTTCTATGCCAATGCTCTACCAACTGAGCTACCTGAGCTCTCCAATCTTCTTCTTCTTCTTCCTTCCAAGTATTAGGCCAAGGCCTGTTACGATCCTATAGAAAATTTTCTCTCCAGCGTAAATAGTTTGATCCTTCCGGAAAATTCTCATATAAGATTTGAAAGCATAATAATAGTCCCTTCGATTGGTTGCTGGCCAAAGGAAGGCAAGACCAGTGATGGGGCTGCCATCTTATAGCCACTGGTCAGGCTTTTCTGGAGAAGAAAAGAAAATAAGAAATGGAAGAAAGGAAATACTCCCTAGCCCTCGGATGCCCTAATAGCGTCGGGGTCGAAAAAACAAGAGTTAACCAAGGGAGGTTAGATAGTAAAGTTAAAAGAGTGCAAAACACAAGTAAGTGGAAGAAATGTTTTGCTCAGCTTGGGCACCTTGTGGTCGCCATCCACATATCCTCTAGATGAGGACCCCTGAGGATATCACTCCAATCTAAATGCTAAATGCAAATTTTTCTCTTATACATTGTTAATTCCCTAGCACCAAATGCTACAAACAACAGTATATCTAGATACAACGGTAGATGCATTACATCTTTCCACTGCTAGTTATTGGTTTCTTCCTACATGTTATGGTGGAACACTCCTCTCGCTCTCTGATAGCTCCATGGTAGATTATCATAATTAATAATAAATAAGGTGAATCTGATGCATTTTACCTCGTAAATATTTGTGTTTAATTTGACATGTTTTGATATGCTGTCCATATCATGGTCAGATTGTCCAGACTGTTGAATTTTATGTTGTCTCTGGATGTCGACTCCCATTCCATCTTTTGGTTGACCAAAGAACTTGTAAATCAAATCTATTACCCTGGGAATTTCAAAATTCATAATCCTCTTTTTATTCTTCTGGATAACAAAAATGAAAAGCATGATGAGGGAAAAAATCAGGAATATACCAGATAAAATGTTCTGATTGTGATAAGATATACATAGAGAAAACAAAGAGAAATTTGACCATTAGAATGAAAGAACACATTAGAAATGTAAAAAATGGAGAAGTAGAAAAATCCTGCAGTGGCTGCTCACATTTGGTCGGAAAAGCATAAAATTGATATAAACACAAAATTATTAAAATATTAAAACAGCTTGAAAACACAAAAGAATACATCCCCACAAATATTAATTCTTGATTATAGAGATGGAATCATTTATTAAACGCTCCAATTTGGGAGAAGATATACATCCAGAAGAACAAAAACAGGATTATGAATTTTGAAATTCCTGGGACATTATTGACATATTAGGTAAACAAGGACCCCTCAGAGGTCCTCATCTAGGGGATATGTGGATGGTGACCACAAGGTGCCCAAGCTGTGCAAAACATTTCTTCCACTTACTTGTGTTTTGCACTCTTTTAACTTTACTATCTAACCTCTCTTGGTTAACTCTTGTTTTTTCGATCCCAACGCTATTAGGGCATCCGAGGGCTAGGGAGTCCTTCCTTTTTTCCATTTTGTCTTTCCTTTATTTTCTTTTCTTCTCCAGAAAAGCCTGACCAGAGGCTATAAGATGGCAGCCCCATCACTGGTCTTGCCTTCCTTTGGCCAGCAACCAATCGAAGGGACTATTATTATGCTTTCAAGTCTTATACGAGAATTTCCCATAAGGGAAAATTTTCTATAGGATTGTAACAGGCCTTGGCCTAATACTTGGAAAGAAGAAGAAGAAGAAATTCCTGGGAAAAACGATTTGATTTCAACCAAAATATGGAGTGGGAGCCGACATCCAGGGCCAATAACATAAAATTCAACAGTCTAGAAAAGCTGATGATGGTGTGCATGGCTTATCAAAACATGTTGCAAATAGAACACAACAATTTATAAGGAAAGACAACTCTAGATTCAATTTATTTATTAAGAAGAACCTCATAATGTTACTTCCTTTTGTAATTTATTTATAATAATTAATGTTTGTTAATATTGTACAGAAATATGAGAAGCCAATTCTGACAGATGACAGTCACATGGTGATGTATCGCCGCAACAAGAAACTTTTTGACAACCGCCAGCTGTTTGCTCTGAAGGAACTGTACCGATGGAGAGACAAGATTGCCAGGGAGGAAGACGAGAGTATAGGGTAACTCACTCCATTTATAACTGTGAAACAATTGAATTCATTTTGTCAAATTTTATAATTTAAAATCTTCATTATTTTTCTTCATCTTATCATGTTCTTTTTGTTTGAAAGTCTCTTTGGGTGAGTATGCTGACCACATGTCACTGATGATTTCTTTAGGGAAATAAGTGTAACTATAAATAGATTTTTACGATTCAACTCATAATTGTAATTTCTTGAAGACTATAGTTTTGATATGCTACATTATCAATTCCATCTAACAGTTGAATTGGTGGTTGGTGATCCTGCAGGTTGATTTCTGCGCCCTCTGTTGGCTGACTGATGAATTTCCAAATTAAATCTTTTTCTTTAATATAATAAATTTGGGAATTTTTAACATTATGAGGTTTTATTGATAAGAATCAAATGAATCATGAATTCTTCTTACCTCATACATCTATGTTTTTTTAAAACACAACATTGCAGTATCGGCGACCATTGTCAGCTGTTTTCACAATTCATTTGATTCTTATAAATCTTTTTCCTGGGAATTTCAAAATTCATGATTTTCCTTTTTTTTTATGTGAATTTTCTGCCAAACTGTGACTTCCTTAGATTTATCTGTTTCAATAACTTGACCTTTGTTTTTCTGACCGTGCATGTGCAGCTATTGCAGAATTTTCCATTTCCCCATTTTTAACATTTCTAAGGTATTGGGGAAATAGAAAAATCTGCTGTAGCTGCACATACATGGTGGAGAAAAGCACAGAATTGAAACAAAGGCCAAGTCACTGAAACAGATAAATCTAAGGAACTCACAATTTTGAAAAAAATCACATCCACAAAAATAAAAAGAAAATCATGAAATTTGAAATATCCTGGGAAAAAATATTTAATTTGGAAACTCATCAGTCAGCCAACATAGGGAGTATAAATCAACCTACATGATCACCAACCACCAATTTGACAATTAGATGGAATTGGTAATGATATGTAGAATATCAAAACTATAGTCTTCAAGAAATCTACAATTATGAGGTGAGTTGTAAAAATCTAACTATCTATTAATTAAGATAAACTTCGTAGTGTTATTTCCTTTAAATATTAAGAAGTGTAACTATACTAATTCAATGAATGAGTAATTTCTTATCTTACCTCATAGTTTAACTATGAGTAACTAAAATGTTTGGTCAAGAAATTTCTAACAAAGAAACACCTAAGGCTAGACTCAAAGGGCTGTGAAACCAAAGAGAGAAAACAAAAACAAAATAAATTTGCATTTTCACCAAAATGTATAGGGAATTTTATATTCACTGTGTATAACATAAATAATTTTAACATTCAATCAAAATTACAGTGGGAAATAACACTATCAGGTAATTTTCAATCTATAATTAAGTAGGAATAAAATGTTTTTACATCTCATCTTACAAAGTTCTGAGTTTTCGCGATATCAGTTTCAAAGTTCTTTGCCTTCATCTTCAGTCAAACTCCCCAATTGTTAAAATTTTGCCATTACCATCTTTTGCTTGCTGGTAACTTCAAAAAGTAAACTAAACTTTTGAAACATTTAGAGATGCCTTTGGAATTAACAGTTTGGGAAAAGATATATGTTCAGAAAAACAAATAGAGATCCATGAATTTTAAAGTTCCCAGTGAGCAAAATTTAATCTGCAGTTCATAAAATCAGCACCAAATGGCAGTTTGGAAGATGGTGGTAACGGCAAAATTTTCAACAATCGGAGTTTGACTGATAATGAAGGCAAAAGCCTTTGAAACTGGTTTCATGAAAACACAGAGCTTTATGAGATGAGATGAAAAGACGTTCTATCCAACTCAATTATAGATTTAGCATTATTTAATAATTGATGTTTTTCGTGTAAGGTATGTGCTGCCAAACCACATGATGCTGCAGATAGCAGAAACATTGCCGAGGGAGATGCAGGGTATACTGGCTTGTTGCAATCCCATCCCACCGCTGGTGCGGCAAAAACTTATTACCTCTGCATTACATTGTACTGCAGGCACGAGAACAACCCCTTGTTCAGGTAAGACAGCGTTCCAGTATTTCATTTTCATCTTTAGATTATTGAGCTTTATAACCATGATTGTAGTACACTCAGGTCATAGCATGTCCGACTATTATACTTGTCATACAACTTAGTTCTCCTGCACAGGTAACCCCTTCAGCCAAACATGCTTAAGTAATAAATTTAAGGTCTAGAATGGTGTAATGGGCTGCACACTAGTCTGGAGAACTAGAGGTCCACGGTTCGATTCCTGGTTCGGACATTAATTTTTCTTTTCACAATATCATCATAATATTATAATATGATCCATTATAGGAACTGTGTTAAAATAACAGTATTGGAAAATATGAAAATCAAATAAAACTAAGTTTTATTAAAATTCATCGGAGAACATATTGTTTAAACAACTCACCTCATAGGATTCATGCTTCCATGAAATCGCGATATCATGGAAGCATGAATCCTATGAGGTGAGTTGTTTAAACAATATGTTCTCCGATGAATTTTAATGATTATACCTCATAATGTTTACTTCCCAACATTAATTAAATATAAAACTAAGTTTTATTTTTATTTAATTAATAAGTATTGGAAAATGTTAAATAACATCGTTTACTGCTTATAAAAGTAGTGATGTAAAAATTCTCAAATATAGATACTTCTAAATGAAGCTGGCCATTGGCGATGGTGGTGTCACCTACCTGACAGCGGATGAAACGAGAATTATAGATTTGTATATGTGGAAAGAATTGTTAATGTTTGTGCCAGGTCTAGAATGGTGTAGTGGGCTGCACACTAGTTTGGAGAACTAGAGGTCCACGTTTCGATTCCTGGTTCAGATATTAATTTTCATTTTCATAATATCATTATAATATTAATTGAGTCAGTAACATCTTCATATAATAATGTTGGGAATTTTTACATTATGAGGTTGTCTTAATAAAAATCAAATGGATCGTTAATTCTTCTTACTTCATACATCTATGTTATTTAACACAGAACTGCAGTATCGGGAATCATCATTCCCAACATCAGCTGTTGTTATGACTCAGCTGATATGGGAATGATGATTCCCAATACTGCAGTTCTGTGTTAAATAACATAGATGTATGAGGTAAGAAGAAATCTCGATTCATTTGATTTTTATCAGTAACATCTTACCTCATATTATGAGTTAGATATGTACTACTCACTTCGTGTTTGTAGCTTTTTGAAGACTGAAGTTTCAATGCCTTAGGCATCATGTCAATTCTTTCTAACTGTCGAAACGGCAGTGATGATTCTGTAGGCTGATTTCTGCTCCCTCTGTTGACTGACCGATGAACTTCCAAATCAAATTTTTATCTCTGGGATTTCAAAGTTCATTATTTTATTTCTATTTTTGTGTACATAAATTTTCTCTGAAATTGTGAGTTCTTTAGATTTATCTGTTTCAATAATTTGGTATTTGTTTTGATTCTGTTTTTTTTAATATAATAATTTTGGGAATTTTTAACATTATGGGGTTCTCAATTAAATTATTGTAAATCAATGGTAAAGAGAAAAATTTCTGCCTGAACCGGAATCGAACCCCGGACCTTTAGCTTTCCGTGCTAATGCTCTGACCACTGAGCTAATCCAGGCTCCATTCCCATCCAAGCAGAAATCCTTCCTTTACCTTCTATCATAGTAATAGCTTTAGCTTCTCAATATTAATTTAATAAATAATGCTATAGCTGTGTGGAATCCCTTCATGTCTTCTTCAGGTAGAAGCCATTCATTGTGTATTTGTGAATGATTATTCATTGCAATTGAATGTGGGACCAGTAGAATAAGGTTAAGGAAGGATTTCTGCTTGGATGGGAATGGAGCCTGGATTAGCTCAGTGGTCAGAGCATTAGCACGGATAGCTAAAGGTTCGGGGTTCGATTCCTGGTTCAGGCAGAAATTTTTCTCTTTACCATTGATTTACAATAATTTAATTGTGTTCATTAATTTATTTATTTCTATCATAGTAATAGCTTTAGCTTCTCAATATTAATATGAGGTTCTATTGATAAGAATCAAATGAATCGTGAATTCTTCTTACCTCATACTTCTATGTTTTTTTAAACACAGCACCGCAGTATCGGCGACCATTGTCACTATCATCAGCTGTTTTCACGATTGTCAATTTTTTCTTTTGCCGGTAATTATCCAAACTGCCATCTGGTGTTATTTTGAAGGAGTCATTTTTTAAACTGCCATCTGTTGTATTTTTTAAAAATTTTGTAATCAAACTTGGTTCGTCCAGAATCTCGAAATTCATGGTTCTAGTATGGTAAGATATATATTCAAAAAAACCATACTAGAACCATGAACTTCGAGATTCCGGACGAACCAAGCTTGATTACAAAGTTCTTCAAAAATATAACAGATGGCACTTTAGAAAATGACTCCTTCAAAAGAACGCCAGATGGCAGTTTGGATAATTACCAGCAAAAGAAAAAAATTGACAGTCGTGAAAACAGATGACAATGGTCGCCAATACTGCGGTGCTGTGTTTAAAAAAAACATAGAAGTATGAGTAAGAAGAATTCACAACTCATTTGATTCTTATTGATTCTGTTTCTTTGCTTGCTGGTAACTTCAGAAACTAAACTAAACTTTTGAAACATTTAGAGAAGCCTTTGGAATTAAAAGTTTGGGAAAAGATACACATTCAGAAAAACAAATACAGATCCATGAATTTTGAAGTTTTCAGAATAGAATCCCTGCGTGTCCTTTATGTTGAAGAAAGCATGTATGTGATCCAAAGTTTAAAATTCTCTGCCGATAGGTTGTGTCCCAAAGAAGTGTTAAACATGTACAAAGAACCTTCGAAGAAAAACTTGTAACTAACAAGTGAACTGTCAACCATTACATGCCGAAACCTACCTTGAAATTTCATCCAGAGAAGTGTTGTGATGTACAAGGGCTGTGTTCAAAAAATTATCTGACTTTTTAACTGAAAGGCACTGAAATCAAATGCCAAATCTCTCATTTAACTATAGGGAAGTAATACAACTGCTGAATTGGTAGATTGAATAATCCATACTACCTGCCATCTGCACTGCATTCCACCTCACTTCATTGTCATTGCTGGATTCTAGCTTTGATTTCTGTGCCTTTCTATTAATAATGGTAACTAACTAACTCGCTGGAACTATCGAACCCATAGGTTCATGGCCACGCAGACATAAACTCTCCATCCTGAGCCACCCCAGTTGAACCCATGTCCGCATTTCTTGATGGTTGTATTTTTACGGCGAAAGATCGTCACTCTTTTGACCAAGGTACTTTTTTCGTCTGGCTTATCACTTTCGACGAGTCTGGCATGGGTAACCCTATCAGTAGCAATGCTACCACTGACATAGCTCTCGGGATCATTTAAGCATGCAAGCCACTCCACCATGAAAAGGTAAAGATACCATGGAGGGTCTATTAATAATGGTAGATTTTTTTTTTTGGACACGGCATTGGTACATCTCAATACTCCTCTGGGAAAAAATTCAAGGCAGATTTCAGCATGCAATGGTTGACAGTTCACAGTTCCCTCATTAGAAAAGGAACATAAGAAACAGTAGTTTATAAATGTTGTGTTGTATTGCAGCCAATCTTGGAAGAGGAGTCTCAGGTTCGACCTACGACGGAATGGAAAGTAAACTTGGATGGACCCTTGCATTGTCCTCACGACTTGGCACACAACCAAGACTTCAGGGACGACCTTCCCACTCTCATGGGTGGCACTTTAAAAATCAGTGATGCACCACAAGTACTTGCCAGTCAGCCTTCTGTTACACTGTTTGAGGTAATTTATTAAGTATATTTTATTATTGTTTATTTTTTATTATTTCATGTTTAGCTATATCTGTTCAACAGGGATCTGTGGTCAAACTGTTTTAAATACAATTCAATGCAGGAACTACATAAACTAAGCAAATTCCTCAGCCATTTTGTACATAAAGTCCAATTTTGCTGTTTACCTGAATGTCTTTTTTTAATAATTAAATTATATATATATATATATATATATATATATATATATCAAACTTCTTGAATTCTGATACCTAGGAACAATAATCACAAATAAGAATGAGATGCACAAAGAAATTAAACATAGGCTCAATGAAATGCATGTTATTATGCAATACAAGGACTCTTGTCGTCACAATTCCTTTAAAAAAATGTTAAATTGAAAATATATAAAACTGTTATTCTACCAGTTATATTATGTGGATGCGAAACATGGACTCTTACTTTAAGGGAGGAATGGAGATTACGAGTATTTGAGAATAAAGTTTTTTCGAACTTTTTTGGACCAAAAGAAGATGAACAGACAGGTGAATGGAGAAGACCACATAACAGTGAACTACGTAGTCTTTACAGGAAACCAGATATAATAAGAACAGTTAAGTCTCTTAGACTGCGGTGGGCAGGACATGTGGCACGAATGGAGAATGAAAGATGTGCATGGAAGCTTCTTGTAGGAAAACCAGAGGGAAAACACCTAGTTGATAGACCAAGAATGAGGTGGGAGAATATCATTAACCATGATTTGAGGGAAGTAGATTATACAGGGATTGATTGGAGAACATTAGCTCAGGATAGGGATGTATGGAGAGGTTATGTCTGTGCAGACATGAACCTATGGGTTTGATAGTGCCAGTGTGTTAGTTAGTTAGTTAGTTAGTTATACCAAATTTCTTTCTGAGAAAACAAAAATTGCACCTTATTTAAGTAAAATTTTATCATATTTGAAGAGAAAAATTATATGCTCAAACTGGGGTTTGAACCCAAGATTTTTAACTTTCTAGGTTAATGCTCTACCACTGAGCTACCTGAGAAATTCCAATCTAAATTATGAAGAGATGGGAGAAGGTGAAACCCGGTAGCCAGGCTTAATGTCCCCATCTAACGGACGAATTTTATCAACAGTACCACATGCCCTCTCAACATATGTACTGCAGAGGGATTTCCAACACAGTGCACAATCTAGCAATTAAAAATTGATCACCATCACTTCTCCTGTCCTGAGACTGGAAATTTTGCAATTCAATTCATTTATGGTGAAATCAAATGTTTTTACCTCTCCTCATACAAATCTTCTAAGTTGATCGCGATTTCGAGACCATAACGGTCTCATCTTCAGTATTATTTTGGTGGCTGATGTTATGTCGATCGGAAGAAACTCTTCTTCGTCTTGAAATCGCGATCTACTTAGAAGATTTGTATGAGGAGAGGTAAGAAACATTTGATTTTACCATAAATTAAACCTCATAGTGAATAATTCCTGTAAAAGTTAAATATACGTGACGACTCAAGTCTACATAGGAAACAAGATGGCCAACCGCAACATGAAGAGTTTCTCCTGATCGACATAACATCAGTCGCCAAAATAGTACTGAAGATGAGACTGTTATGGTCTTGAAATCGCAATCTACTTAGAAGATTTGTATGAGGAGAGGTAAACATTTGATTTTACCATAAATTAAACCTCATAGTGATTAATTCCTGTAAAAGTTAAGTAAAAAATTAATTAATGTTTTTATTATTAATTTAACACTTCTCACTGAAGGATAAATTATATTTGAAGAGAAAAATTTTTGCCTAGACTGAGACTCGAACCCGGGTCTAGGCGAAAATGTTTCTCTTCAAATATAATTTATCCTTCAGTGAGAAGTGTTAAATTAATAATAAAAACGTCAATAGAAGCCCTACTGGCTTTATAAAGTAGTGTTAAATTCCCAATTAATGTCTTCTTAACTAAGAGGCCGCCATATGCAAAGATTGAAGCAACGGTTTGAAAGCATTTGGCGCAAGGAAATTACAACGTATAAAGAGAAAAATTTGCATCTAGATCGCAACTCGCCTCGGTAGCTCAGTTGGTAGAGCATTTGTCCTGGAAAGCCAAGGTCCCGGGTTCGAGTCTCGGTCTAGGCGAAAATTTTTCTCTTCAAATATAAAAAATCAATTAATTTAATTAATTTAAGAATTAAAAATATTCAACCCTGCTTGTTATTGAACCTGGACTCCTAGTCAGGAAGCAGACAAGCTACCACCTGAGCCAGCACATTGGACTTTTCAATAACATATACCATGATTTGTTGCAACAAAAAAAAAGATTATAATTTGCAGCTGCTAAAGCAACATTATGAAACTATGGCAAGAAATCATCCTAGTATGATTACACAGTAGTAAGTTATGTAGATAGGAAATAACACTATGAAGTTTTTTAATATTATTGGACGTCAGTTGTGAATGTGACACAGCATTGAGAATGTCGCAAATGATGTGACGAAACCCGGGTCTAAGAGGAGTTATGAAGTATGAGATGAGTGAAAGAAAAAATAAACAATACATAGTAGTAGTTATAATAGATATTTAACTTTCACAGGGAAAGAACACTATGGGGTTTACTTTAAGAATTAAATTAATGTTTTTATTACCTCACCTCATATCCTTTTTCTTCTATGCTGCAGTTTTGGAGCTTATCTCCATCATCAGTAGCCTCTGGTCGACCGGTGTTATGTCGTTTCTTGGCGGTTGGAATACAAATCGGGAATATATCAGATCAAATGTAAGGATTGCGACAAAACCCATATAGGAAAAACGAAAAGAAATTTAAAAACCCGATTGAAAGAACATCTTTGAAGTGTAAAAAAGGGTGAAGTGGACAAGTCAGCTGTAGCAGCCCATGCTTGGTCTGAAAAGCATTTAATCGATACAGAAACTAGTCTAATCAAATACACAGATAAACAAAAAGAACTCACAGTCTGGGAAAAAATCCACATCCAAAAAAACAAGAAAGATAAACTCATGAATTTCAAAACTCCCGCAAATTTTGACCTGATCCAGAGGTTCAATGGGGGCACGCCGTAGCATAGTGGTTAAGGCACTGAGCTACAAGCCGGAGGGTCGAGGGTTCAAGTCCCGTTGGGGTCAGGATTTTTAAACTGACCCAAACCCTCTGGCGGCACTATGGCCCTGGGGTCGACTCAGCCTCTAACTGAAATGAGTACCAGACGCTTGTTCTGGGGTAAAGGCGGCCGTCACGCAGGGCTGACAACCCGGCTGACAAAGTGCCGATTGTCTAGAAAAAGTGGGAGCCTTAACCTCCTACTACCCCAAGGGCCTCCTGAGGCCTGTTGTGGGATCACTTTACCTTTGATCCAGAGGTTCAACGGTTCACCGATAGAAGTAAGAAGAAAACCGCCAAGAAACGACATAACACCGGTCGACCAGAGGCTACTGATGATGGAGATAAGCTCCGAAACTGCAGTATAGAAGAAAAAGGATATGAGGTGAAGTAATAAAAACATTAGTTATAATAGAGTCTGCTGTGCTGGCTCGGATGGTAGAATGTCTGCTTCCTGACTGGCAAGGCTTGGGTTTGATACCCAACAGGATTAAAAATGTTAATTGTTAAATTAATTTAATTTCAAAATTTTCAGTCTCAGGTCTAGGAGAGGTGGTGGTGTGGAATTTTAAATCTCTAGAGTGTGCACCAGATTCCTGCGTTAAATTGCAAACCTCTCTGCAGTACATATGTTGAGAAGTTGTATGGTACTATTGATATCAATTTATCCATCACATGAGGCCCAGTTGGTGCTTTTTGATAGGAATAAGCTATGTGCCAGCACCAGGTTTCACCTTGTCTCTTCTCTTCATTATCATGCCTCATACAACACACTTTACACTACTAACTAACTCACTGGCACTATCGAACCCGTAGGTTCATGGCCATGCAGACATAAGCTCTCCATACATCCCTATCCTGAGCCAATGTTTTCCAGTCATCTCCCATATAATCTACTTCCCTTAAATCATAGTGAATGTTATCCTCCCACCTCATTCTTCGTCTACCAACTGATCATTTTCCCTCTGGTTTTCCTACAAGAAGCTTCCAAGCAAGTCTTTCATTCCCCATATGTGCCACATGTCCTGCCCACCGCAGTCTACGAGACTTAACTGTTCTTATCACATCTGGCTTCCTATAAAGACCATGTAATTCACTCTTATGCAGTCTTCTCCATTCATCTGTCTGTTCATCTCTCCTTGGTCCAAAAATCTTCCTAAGAACTTTATTCTCAAATACTCGTAATCCTCCCTTAAAGTAAGAGTCCACGTTTTGCATCCATATAATATAACTGGTAGAATAATAGTTTTATATATTTTCAGTTTAACGTTTTTTGAAAGGAGTTGGGAAGTCAAGAGCCTCTGTAATGCATAATAACACGCATTTCCAGAATTGAGCCACTTTACACTACACAAACATAAACTACACTCCTTTCTGTACGCAATACAAGATTACATCATTTATGTAAAGTAGTCTGCCAAAGTGGTGCATAAATTGAAAATAGACCATATTAACACCATCTATCAGCCCAGCGCAGAATCCAAAGCATGTAAAGTGCAATGGATGGCATTAGAACACACACATAGTGTTAGTCTATAATACTTGAATTTTATATTTTTTGTTTTTCAGACTGAGAGCGATGAGGCACAGGACGAACACACGAGTCTAGTGACATTTGTGTGTCCTTACGAGCGCTACAAGAAAGTAAAGCCATATATTCAAGCACAGGAGGCTAATAACAAAGACAGTTCTCGAGACCACACAGCTTCCTGCAGATGATAATGAAGTCAGAATAGAGAGAGTATGTATAACTAATAATTAATATTGTATACTAATTCCAAGTTAAGTTCCAGTTGTACTGTAAACAAACTTGCATAAGATATTACTCCATCTGTAGAATATAGGCTTTCTCGGCTGATAGTCATAGCGTTAGAAGATTCGGGCTGTAAGGCTATGGTCCACAACTGTTGTTTCTCCCTCGACATAAAAATTGCAGACTGAGGGAAATAGAAAAATCAAAAAAGAATTTTTATGGTAAATGGACATCGGATTCTGTATGGCAATTTTCAGGTTTTAGCTATAAGATCTTATTATTTTATTTGAAGAGAAAAATATACACATGAATCAGGATTTAAACCCGATACGTTTAAGTTATGTAGAAACAACTAAACAATATTAAATTAAATCTCATAGTGTTATTTCCTACCTACATAACTTAATAAAGTTGGCTATCAAGTCATAGGAAAACAAGAATAACGTAAACAACTGAAACAAGATGGCGGCCTCAAAAATACAACATTTCAACAAACTTTATTAAGTTATGTAGATAGGAAATAACACTATGAGGTTTTTTAATATTGTTTATTTTTTATTTCACTCACCTCATACTTCATAACTCCTAGCATATCCAGGGTTTCGTCACATCCTTTGTGACATTCTCAATGCTGTGTCACAAAGGATGTGACGAAACCCTGGGTATGCTAGGAGTTATGAAGTATGAGGTGAGTGAAATAAAAAATAAACAATTTCAACAAACATTCGAAAACTAAAATAGAAATTAAAAGATACTTGAAATTGAAAGAACTTAGAAAAATACCCGATGAGAAGGAGAGGGGATTGATTTGGAAGTTCGTCGGTCAGCCATCAGATGGCGCGGAGGTCAGTCTGCAGGATAGAAGGCCGTTGGACATCAGTTGTGAACGTAATACAGCATTGAGAATGTCACAAATGAAGTGAAGAAACTCGAGTCTGCATGGGAGTTAAGAAGTATGAGGTGAATGAAGAAAAATACCGATATGTTTTTTTCTTTACACCAGATATGAAATCACCACAAATATTGCTCGGAGCCTTCTTATTTCAGGCTTGAGATTTTTTATGTTATTTGTAGAAGATTATGGTAATGCACAGATTAATTATATCTTCTTCTTCTTCATCCAACCACGTCTTGGGCCTATAGGCCTGTTACGAACTCACTGATGAATTTTCTATCCAGCGTTTCCCTGGACGGCCCAGAGATCTCTTCCCTGTTGGACAATAACGAAGCATGGCCTTGGGAACTCTTACTGAACTCGTTTGTCACAAATGATTCATCCAGTTGTTCTGGTCATATTAATTATATAGATTCTAGGGACCAAGTATTGGTGGTATAACCATAACATCACATGTAGAGTAAATGCTGCATGTATGGAAACCCCCATCACTTTACCCCTTCGGGCTAGCAACCTGTTAAAAAAAGCAACAAAGGACAGGCTAAGGCCCAACATTGGATTGTATTGCCATTATAGATTATAATGATGTGTGTGTTTTTTACAGTTAAGGGAACATTTCTTTGAAGTGAGCGCAAAGGTGGAGGAGCAGCGTCAGAATAAGAGGAAAATAGAAGAACAAGTTAAACAAGAGCAGAGTATAGCTGAACCAAAACCAGCAGAACCTGAAGATAAAATTAGTTTGCAATCTCTTAGACAAAAGGTCAGTGAAACATCTCCAGACAACCACAACTTATTCTTAACAATAACTAAATTCTATGGCACTAGAAACCTAGAAGGTTCTTGCCCAACCAGCCAGTACTGGGGTCTTCTTGCCATTAAAGATTTATTTTCATCCCTAAGCTATCCAAATTTTTCACAGTGCTTCATGGGCACAGTCCCTTCTTCTTCTTCATCTAGTCCCCATTCCAGGGGTCAAATTTTGGACAAAAACCTCTATCTGTCTCAATCCATTCTTCTTAACTTATTCTTCCCATTCATCATGTTTGGAGCCAGAGCCCATTGCAGGCCTTGACCACCCCAACTATGCATCTTCATCCATTTCTATCTTCTGCCTTCCTTCTCCATCCGTGGACTCCTATAACCTCCCAACCTGTACCATGCTGTCTGGTAAGAGGTCTTCCAATTTTTCTTATTCCCTCTATTTTTGAGAATGTGACTCTATGGGCAATGTCTGTTTCTTCCAGTCAATGTAAATGGCCCAGCCATCTCATTTATTATTCTGACTATGTCAGTATCACCATATAAATTATATAATTCATGATTATATCTATAGCAGCATTTGCCACTTTCATTTATCGGTCCATAGATTTTCTTTAGAATCTTTGTTTCAAATACCTCTAATTTATTTTCATCATTTTTAGTTAATAGCCAAGTTTCACTTCCATACAGGATAACAAGCCTCAGGAGAATTGTATACTTATTTTTTTTTTATTCCATAATATCTATTTCCCAGTAATAGTCTATAATTAATGTCAGTATTTATTTTATAATCTCGTGTTATTACTGATCCCAAATATTTATATTCCTCTACTTTCTCAAATGTATATTTATAAATCTTCAAATATTTTATAGTTGTATCTTAATATCTGGAACTCCATATTCTTCCCATTCGGTTATATTTAGTTTAACATATTCCATTCCTGGACAAATTTATTTTTTGAAAAGAAAAATTAATAATTGAACCCTGGACCTCTGACTCTGTACGTCAGCGAATAGTCCATTACACCATTCAAAATAATTTGAATAGAAGTCGTCTGATGCCATTGTTAATAGCACGAGCTATCTGCCCTTGGACGTAAAAGAATTGTTTAACTGGAAAAAAAATTTAGCATTTGTATCGGGTCGTAAATGGTGTAATGGAATGCATACTTGACATACAGTCAGAGATGTGGGGTTTGATTCCCAGGTCAAGGGTTGATTTTTCTTATCAAAAAATAATTTTTTCCAGGACTGGAATATGTTAAACTAAATATAACATCAAAATAAATTAATTCAATTGAAAGCTAGTCCTCTTATTAAACCACTAGTGTTCTAATATACTGTTATGTATATTTAAATTAATATTGTGAAGTAAACGCAGGACATGTTGCGCATATTTATGAAAGACATGCATGGAAGCTTCTTGTAGGAAAGCCAGAGGGAAAGCGCCCAGTTGGTAGACCAAGAATGAGATGGGAGAACAACATTAGCTATGATTTGAGGGAAGTAGATTATACAGGGAATGATTGGAAAGCATTAGCTCAAGATAGGGATGTATGGAGAGCTTGTGTGTCTGTGCGGTCATGAACCTACGGGTTCGATAGTGCCAGTGAGTGAGTAAGTAAGTAAGTAAACATTATAAGGTTATATCATTAACAGTGAGTGGAGAACATATTTTTAACGACTCACCTCATATAATTTCAAATTTCTTTGTTACGAACTGCTGGTTTTCTTATGGCTTAAAGGACCTTCAGGACTTGGAAATTTTGGTAGCATGAGGTTCTAGCCGAGCGTTAGTATGTGGAAGTATTAGTTATAAAGCCATACGTGTTTTTGAACATAAACAAATGGATTCTTAATTTTAACTATTTTATTTCTAGAGAATAATGATAAATAACTAAACTAAGCTTATATTAAGAAAACCTACATTCGAACTTCCTGGGGTTTGAGAGGGAGGGAGATGTCGGATTTATAAATCTACCCTAATCTACATTTTAAAATTCTACTATCCCTTTGAAATACAGTATTAAAATATTTAAAGTAATTGATTCCCTTTCCAAAAGTCCTAGATACATATTAAGAAAAATGGTAGCTTGACTCACCTATCACTTGCTCTTGCTTTCACAGACAGACAAGAGTCCCTTACTTTTCCAGGGTTAAATACTGAGCTTTGACCTACAACTCCCCTAACTGTAGTAACATTCCATAGCCCTAACTGTAGAGATTTTACAGTTAACTTGGTTCTGAAATATAATGTCTAAAGCTTATTTCAACAACATTCCACTTGAATAATTAAAATAATCTATAAAATAATTAAATATCTATATAAAATACTCTATGTATTCATAACATTCTTTGATACCGGAGGTTTCAGACAATATCATGACTGAACAGGGACATGATATTGTCTGAAACCGCCGGTATCAAAGAAATTTGAAATTATATGAGGCGAGTCGTTAAATATGTTCTCCACTCACTATTAATACTGTTATGTGTTTATGATTTCTTGCAGAAAAGAAAGCGTAAGGGTAAAAATAATGTACAAAGCACTGAAAATAGCATTCAGACTCCAGACAGTAAACGGGTAAAATTTGAGGATGATTTCACTCTTAAGAAGAGCAAGAAGAAGAAAAAGAAGAATAATCCACCAGGGGAAGGATTTCAACCATTTGATTATAACAAAATAAATTACAGCAGATTCCAAGGAGGTAGCAACACTGGTCAGGCAAACAATAAAGTGCAAGAGAAATTCAAACCAAAAGTAAGTACCGCATTAATCAATATTTAATATAAATATTGTTTGTATATAATTTATCTTTCATTGAGAAATGTTAAATTAATAATAAAAACAAATTTTGTGTTTCAATGTTTTTATTATAAATTTAACATTTCTCGACGATTTTATTATTGATTTAACACTTCTCACTGAAGGATAAATTATATTTGAAGAGAAAAATTCTTGCCTAGACTGAGATTCGAACCTGGGACCCTTGGCTTTCCGGGCCAGTCTCGGTCTAGGCGAGAATTTTTCTCTTCAAATATAAAAAAATAAAATAAAATTTAACATTTCTCATTGAAGGTCAAATTATTGAAGAGGAAAGAATATCAAAAGAAGCTGTACTGGCTTTATAAAGTAATGTTAAATTCCCATTAAAATTCTTAAATAAAAAGCCGCCATTTGTATCAAGCAACGGTTCGCAAGCCTTTGGCACTCTTGGAAATTGATATGTATAAGAGAAAAATTTGCATTTAGATTGGAAGCCTTTGATAGCTTAGTGGCAGAGCATTAACATATAAAGCTAAAGGTCTGGGTTCGAACCCTGGTCTAGGCATATATTTTTCTATGCTTTTATTATTCATTTCATACATCTCACTGATGGATAAATCATATTTGAAGAGAAAAATTATACGCTCAGACCAGGGCTTTAACCCAGGACCTTTGGTTTTCTAGACCAAGTGCTCTAAGGACTGAGCAACCAGAGCAAGTTCCGATCTAAATGCAAATTTTTCTCTATATACATTGTAATTCCCACACACCAAATGCTATGAAACCTTTGCTTCTATCTTTGCAAATGGCGGCTTCTTTATTAACCAATTGGCTTACACAGATGGCTCCCAGCCGGCTGATCAAGTGAAGCCCATTCTTACACAGATGGCTGTGAGCCGGTTGAGCAGCTGTAGCTTCTTCTTAGTGTTTCTTTAGTTTTGTCAATAGATGGCATGACATGTTATATACTGTTGGAAAGCTGAGAGAACGATCTAATCAATGGTGAACAACATATTCGATTTCTCTCGATATATCGCGAGTTATAAGCCATTGTTTTTTCGGTTATGCCAATTTTCTTACATTTTTTTTTTCAAATGCCCCAGGTTTGTCTTTCGACATTCCTGGTTTCTTTCCTGGCATGGCATACTTGTAACCCACTTCTGAGGTTGGGGCACCTGGAAGGCGGGGTTATGTTGCCTCGATGATATGATAGGTGATGATCATGATAATGGTGCGCCAGGAGAGTCCCTAATCCTAAGCTTAATCTAAGATGAATATGAATGATGATGATTGCGATGGCCATATGATTTTGGAGACCATTTGGGCCTTAAAGTTTTCCTGACATTTGTCTTACAGGTGAGGAAAAACACCGATAAAAACCTCATCCAGAAAACAATTTTCTTAAAATTAAATTGTAAATATGGGTGCAACTATGGAGGAAATATTAATAAGGCAATGGGTTAAGGAGACATATATATGTGGGAATTATACACTACATTATAAAGCCAGTACGGCTTCTTTCGATGTTTTTATTATTCATTTCATACATCTCAATGATATATCATATCATATAATCGTATAAATGTTCACTTCAAATATGATATACTTTCACTTCAAATATAATTTTTGTGTGTTCAAACTTAGTGGTCTATATCATTGTGGCTTAATGCAGAGTTTTGTTTTGTAGGGCAAGAAAGCGAAACGATCTGGGAAGAAGAGCATGACGTTTAACACAGGGAAGTGGTAGCTCACATGATGGTGTACAGTAAGAATTTATATATATTGCCCTATTAAGCCAAAAAGATGTATCTCAAAATCTTTAATTTGTTAAATTTCATTCCAAACCAATTTACTTACTTTTCACAATATTTTGCTTCTTCCACAACCCCATCTATCCACCTAGCTTCAGGCTTTCCAACATTTCTTCTTCCATATGGTTGATTCACCACTGTCCTTTTTAAAAATATGGTCTGTATTCCAAATTTTCCAATTGTATATTCCAAGGCTATATTCTTGGTGTTTTTACAGAAAAATTTCAAAACTTTGAAAACTGCAAAAATTCAACTTATAAGGTGTGCCCACAATTTCTAAAGTAAAAAAAAATGCAGTATACATACTGTTGGAAAACCCATCTATAATTCCGGAACTACCGTGAAAATCTGCGTTTGCTGTACTGAGGCTTACTACAGGACATGACTGCTTTGGAAAAAAATCTTTATATAATTGGTATATTATTGTCTCCTGAGTGTATATTGTGTTCTCAGGGTGTGGAAATGGACAGAGAACATTTAACAAATTGTGTAGCTCTTCAAAATTATCAACATCTGACATCCAAGTATTGGGAAGCAAGAAGGAGAATAACTTTATTGTTAACTCCAGAGCATTAACTGCATACATACATACATACATATTTTGTTATGATATGTAGTATTTTAAATAATAAGAATTCACAATCATTTGAGTCTTATTAGGAAAATCTCATAATGTAAAAATTCCCAACTTTATTATATTATTTTAATTTAAAAAGTTGACAGTCGTGAAAACAGCTTATGATGGAGAAGATGTTTCTCTGATACTGTGGTGCTGTGTTTAAAAAAACATAGATATATGAGGTAAGAAGAATTCACGATTAATTTGAATCTTATTTATTATATTAATTGTAAATAACTAACAGTAGCAGTACTTATGTCAGGATATTAAACAGCTTAGGAAACATTCATCATCATATTAGGCATAACAACCCGGTCGATTTACGGCCTCCCTAAGAATTCTCCTCCAGACCTATTTCCAGCAACTGTCCACTAATTTCAAATATTATGTCTTCAGGAATCTTCCAAAACTCCATTTATCCACCTAGATTCAGGCCTTCCAACATTTCTTCTTCCATCTGGTTGATTCATCATTATCTTTTAAAAAAAGATATGATCTATGTTCCAAATTTTCCAGTTGAATTTTCCAAGGCTATAGTCTTGATGTTTCTACAAAAAAAAATCAAAACTTTGAAAACTGCAAAAATTCAATCTACATGGTGTGCCCACGATTTCTGAAGTAAGAAATGCAGCATACATCTCAAATTTTCGGACTGTATATTCCAAGGCTGTATAGAGTATTGGCGGTTTTGCAAAAAAATGTTTAAGCCTTCCATCATTTCTTCTTCCATCTGGCTGATCCACCATTATCTTTATAACAGAAGTCAGATAGCGTTGTTGGTAGTGACGGCTACCGGCCTTCTGATGAAATAGAATTATATAAGTGGAAATAATTGTTGACATTCGTATCGGAGTTCGGATGGTGTAATCGGTATCATACTGACGTGCAGAATCAGAGACCGGGGTTTGAATCCCAGTCCGACCATTAATTTTTCTTTCTAAAATAAAATTATGTCCAATTCTGGAATATGTTAATTTAAAATATAACATCAAAAAAAGAAGCTTTACCGCTTAAAAGTAATGTATAAATTCTCAATAAAAATACTTCAAATAGAAGTCATCAGGTGGTGTTGTTGGTAGCGATGGCTACCAGCCTTCTGATGAAAGAGAATTATATATGTGGAAAGAATTGTTGACGTTCGTATCGGAGTTCGGATGGTGTGATCAGTATCATACTGATGCACAAAGTCAGATATCCGGAGTTTGAGTCCCGGTCCGAGCGTTAATTTTTCTTTCTAAAATAAAATGTCTCACTATTATCTATTCTCTGGATACGTCCTCCCATCTTCTTCTTCTTCTTCTTCTTAAACTTAATTTGTAGGATTTTCATCCTGTTTATTTCCAAAATCACTCCTCGGAGGAAGACATATTGGATGTGCATTCACTGTCTATCCATCTCTTGGCTGGTCTTCCTCTTGTTCTTCTCCTGTCCATTGGTCTATCTTCTTTAGCTCTTTTTGCAAGCTGGTTTTCTTCCATTCTTTCTATATGACCCTTCCAATATTTTCGTCTATAATAAATTTGGTTATGTCTTGAATGTGGCATTTGTCCCTAATTTCTGTATTGTGTATTTTATCAAATAATGTTTTCCCCTGAATAGTTCTTAAGATTTTCATTTCGCATGTGCTTATTATTTGATTAGTTTTTGTTGTATCAGCCCTAGTTTCTGCTCCTTATTCGATAACTGGTCGAACTATTGTTTTGTATATGCGGGTTTTGCTTTCTATTGACATATGTTTGTTGCGCCAAATTAAATCTTTTATATACCCTGATATTTTTGCTGCTTTGTCAGCTTGTTTCTTTACTTCTTTTATTAAATTTTTAGCATTTATTATTAATACACCTAAATGATTAAATTCTGACACTTGTTCTATATTTTAATATCTGCAACAATGTCTGGTGATTTATACAAGTGTTACGGTTCCTCATTTTATTGTATTTGACATTTTCCTTTTTTCCCATGTATTTTTCTCAGAATTTTCTTTTCAAAAATTTCAAGCAGAACAATGGTATTTTCAGTCAAGACCCAAGTTTCCAACTTCAGGAACCAGTGACACTTCTAATTTGGTTACGATTTTAATAAAATGTTATTATAATTTATTAGCTTTTTTTTTTCATGGCTTTATGTACACATATAACTACAGTTAAAAATTTTAAATAAAATTCTTTCCACCTCACCTCATATCCTGTCTTATAATTAAACCGGTTTTGTAACCTTAGTGGTTACATCTTCAGATTTACATGACCAATGTTTTGTCATCCAGGAGCACTGCTTCTTCTCCATCTGTTGGTGGACTGATGAACCTCCCAATCAAATCAACTTTAATGAATTTATATGATAAATTTGGGAATTTTTAACATTATGAGGTTTTATTAATAAGAATTAAATGAATCGTGAATTCTTCTTACCTCATACTTCTATGTTTTTTTTAAACACAGCACTGCAGTATCAACGACCGTTGTCACCATCCTCAGCTGTTTTCACGATTGCCAATTTTTTCTTTTGCTGGTAATTATCCAAACTGCCATCTGGTGTTCTTTTGAAGGAATTGTTTTCTAAACTGCCATCTGTTATATTTTTTAAGAACTTTGTAATCAAGTTCATGGTTCTAGTATGGTTTTTTGAATATATATATTTTCCCAAACCTTTAGATTTGACAGTTTGGGAAAAGATATATATTTAAAAAAACACACTAGAACCATGAACTTCGAGATTCCAGATGAACCGAGCTTGATTACAAAGTTCTTAAAAAATACAACAGATGGCAGTTTAGAAAATAATTCCTTCAAAAGAACACCAGATGGCAGTTTGGATAATTACCGGCAAAAGAAAAAATTGGCAGTCGTGAAAACAGCTGAGGATGGTAACAATGGTCGCTGATACTGCAGTGCTGTGTTTAAAAAAACATAGAAGTATGAGGTAAGAAGAATTCATGATTCGTTTAATTCTTAACTTTAATGAATTTCAAAATTCATTAATTTTTCTTCCTTAGTTTTTTTAATGTGAATTTTTTCCGGGGGAAATCAAATTGATTTGGGAGGTTCATCAGTCCACCAATAGATGGAGTAAGAAACAATGCTACTAGACAACAGAACATCAGTTGTGTAACTACTGAAGATGTAACCACTAGATTACGAAACTGGTCTATTTAGAAGACAGCATATGACACATATGCATGACTGTTTAGCTTAGTAAATAGGTAGAGTGACTACTAAACATTATTATGGTAAGAAAAACTGAAAGTTAAAAAAAATGGTTGAGGTACATCCTTTTGACTAAGGATGGTGATATGTGTATATATTTATATATATTTATCTACTGTGAACTAAGTTTTGTTTCTTTAGAACATTCCACTTTTGTTTTCTACCAAAAGTTGAAATTTTTGCTCTTTGAATACAATTTGATTTGGTCAAGATTAATTTGAAAAAATAAGTTTTAACTTCTATTCTTCTGTCAAAAATTAAAGTTTTTTGTTTCATATGTATTGAGTGATTTGACCAAAGATTAAACAAGGAAAAGTAATAGAATGTAAATATGAATTGGAAATTGTTATGAGTTAACTCGTAATAATTAAAAGAAACCTCATAGTGTTATTTCCTACAAATTTTAAATAAATGAATCCTAAACTTCAGACCTCAATCATAATCTCATCTGACATGCTTCGAAAACCTTAATTTTCATCATCAGCTAAACTTAAGACTTTTTATGAAATGAATCAGAGAAAACTTTTTACATCGGCAATTGCAGCTCATAGTTTGCTGGAGAATAACAAAATTAGAAAAGGAACTAAACTATTGAATCATTTGTAGAAACCTTTGGAATTAACAGTTTAGGAAAAGATATTACATCAGAAGAACAAATATAGATCCATGAATTATTAAGTTCTCAGCAAGCAAAATTTAATCTCAAGGTTCATAAAATCAGTACTAGATGGCAGTTTGAAAGTTGATGCATAGATCAAAGGAAGTAATCCCTGATTGATGGTAATACCAGAATTTCAACAATCAAAATTTTGGCTGAGGATAGGAGTGATGATCCTTGAAATGGTTTTGTGAGGTGAGATGTAAAACGTTTTCTCTGATTTATTATAAAAATTGTAAATACCTCATAGTGTTAAGAATTAAATTAAACCTCATAGTGTTATCTACCCATCATAATTTTTATTAAACTCAGACTGTTTGAATTGAGTCATAAACTGCCACCAGAATGCACAAAAATAACTGAAACCCATTTCACAAAAGTATGGTGTAGTACATTATTATTATTATCTTTTTTTTTTCAATACCACCAGTTTGTCATTTAGACATACCTGGTATTCTTTCCTGGCAGTGGCATATTGTTATCCACTTCTGAGGTTGGGGCGCCAAGAATGCAGGGTTACACTGCCCCAATGATATGACGAGTGATGATGGTAATGATATGCCAGGAAAGGCCTTAATTCTAAACTTAATCTAATGAGATGAATATGATAATGATGGCCAGATGATGTTCCATTTGGGCCTTAAGTTTTCTGACATTTGACTTATAGGTGAGGAAAAACCCCAAAGAAAACCTTACCCAGCAAACTTATCCCAACAGGGAATTGAATCCGGGCATGCTATTCTCGAGACCACAGCAATGGACTTATTATTTGAAAGTAAAAATTCCTGTGAAGTATAGAATGCAATAAACTGAATCTGGAATCATCTTACCTCGTAAATAGTGTCTTCTATTTGAACATGTTTCGATATTATCATCAACTTGTACAGACTGTTGAATTTTATGTTGTCGGCCCTGGATGTCGACTCCCACTTCATCTTTTGGTTGACCGAAGAACATGCTAATCAAACCTTTTTTTAAAAATTTATAATTCTATTTTTGTTTTCTGAATATAGACCTTCTCCCAAACAGTGAGTTCTTTTGTATTTTTGCCTTATTCATTAAAAAAAAACCTTATTTCCTGTTATAATGGTATGGTATGGACATATAATGAGATCGGCTGTGGTGGACTAGTGGTTATGCTCCTTGCCTCTGGTCCCGAGGGTCACGGGTTCAAACCCGGCCAGGGTCGATGGATTTTTTAGGATGGAAAAATCCAAGGAGCAAGTCCTTCGGGAGGGACTTTAAGCCTTGGGTCCGAGTCTGAAGATTTTCAGGCATGTAAAAGATCCTTAAGCCTGAATGAAAAGGCCTCTAAGCAAAATTTACCAAATTTTCCCGTCCTAGTACTACCTTGGTTTCCTAGATGTCAGTATGAGGCAGAACGCTGACCACAGACCACTCAAATGACATCTATACGAAAACAAGTGTAACTAAATTAGTATGGTTCAAATTCTTCCCTGTAGGGGAAGAGCGCCTAAATCTCTGTTAAGGAAAACATGGTCTTACAAGAAGAAGACACATAATGAGAAGAATGGACACAGAAACAATCAAAGAAGTATTGAAATGGATACCTCCTGGAAAAGGGAAATGTGGTAGACCAAAACCAACATGTATAAAGGGAATTCAAGACAACATGAAGAAAAGAAATATGACAGAAGCAGACATGCAAGACTTGGAAGTGTGGAAGAAAAAAATTGTATATTTGGTTGAGGATATCTGTGTAAATAACAGAAACAATCCTAAATTAATAAAATAAAATATATTTATAGAATTGCAACTTTTTGCTTCTTGTACAGTATTAGTAAAACAGTACAAATTATGTCATAAAATACAGTGTGGTGGAACAGCTTGCAATGCCATTCTTTGAATTATGTTCATGCAAACCTTCTTATTAATATCATAGTATTTTAGGACACATAGAAGATGTTTCCACAATATTGTCAAAATTATTTTTTCAGCTGTAACAACCATTTAAAGTCTCCTGTGTTTTCTAACAATTCTCAAATGTAAATTATGTCATAGTATAAGTGTACCGAAACAGGTTCACAGAAAAATCACCAGACAATTTGAAATTGAGTGATTTCCAATTTATCTAGAGGATTTAGAAATCAAGAGTGGCATTTGTTAGGACTATTTAACAAATAAAATTAAGCTGTTGTTCCGCGCCGTAGCCAAGCGGTTAAGGTAGGAAGCCTTGGCGCAGAGCTACGGGACTTGCGCTGGTTCGAGTCTCCATGGGGGAAGAAATTTTCTCATGGTATTTCGGCCAGTATGGAACCGGTGCCCACCCAGCATCGTGAGGCAATTGGGTAGCTACAATAAGTAGCGGCTCCAGGTTGAGGAACCAGCTATAACGGCTGGGGGACTCGACATGCTAACCACATGTCACCCCTACACTGGCTGTTGATCATCTACCTCTGTGATTGACACATATGGATGTGAAGGGCCAGCAGCCGGCTGGTAAAAGGGCAACCGCTGAAAAGTGGAAAGACCCTCAATCGGGATCGGAAATTAAGCTGTTTACTCACAAATCATTATTTAAATATAATTATTTTAAAATATTTATATATTTAATGTAAATGGTGGTGTTTGCAAACAAATGAGAAATGTTTAAGTTTAATTTGTTCATCACTGCAACTTAATCTATTATTTATTGCCAAATACGATCACAATATTGTAAGAATGCACCCTAGTGGTGAAAAATGAAACACATCAAACTGTATATTATAACCAACATTATAGGTTATTAATTATTTTTTTAGGAAACAACTCAGTAAAATCATTATTTGAAAACACAATTATTGAACACACAATTATCAAATGTGTCGTTCGAAGGAATCTGTTTATTATTTGCTATATTCAGTGTATTTTTTGGAGAGTCAGTCACTGCAGAATAATGCTCTGACCTGTTCAGAATATTAAAAAGGAGGAGCTTTATTTATTTTGGTAAACAGAATTTGATAAATAGTGAGGTGAAACACGACTGTGATTGGTTGTAAAACAAAATTCATTGAAACGTGATTGGTCATGACTCCCGTTTGGGGCATGAATTAAATAGTCAATATAAAATTACCTTGTATCAATCTCTTTTAAAGTCTGTCCTTACATATGATAGCGAATGTTAGACACTCTCTAAAAGTAATGGAGAACAACTCAGGCTTTTGAGAGGAAAGTCCTAAGGACAATATTTGGACAAGTGAATGAAAATGGAAGGTGGCAAAATCATGAATTGTATTCAATGTACAGGTTCTTACTTTCATGAATTACATTTCGTAGTCATACTGTAGTTATGGTCATGGCATTTGATAACACGTGCAAACTCTTATCAGTGATCATAGTCCAACTTAAAGAAATTCAACTGAGATATACTTCTTCTTCCTTCCAAGTATTAGGCCAAGGCCTGTTACGATCCTATAGAAAATTTTCCCTCCAGCGTTTCATAGGACGGCCCAGTGATCTTCGTCCTCTTGGTATATAATTATAAACAGCTTTGGGGATCCGATTTGAACTCATTCTTTCAAGATGGTGTTTCCAATTTAGTTGGTACTGTTTAATATATTCCAAAATTGGCGTAGTCTTCAATTCTTTTAAGATAACGGTGTTCCTTTTCCGATCCCATCTGATGTAACCCGCTGTTCTGCGCATGAATCTCATTTCACAAGCCGTTATTCTGCTTTCATGTTGTTTTTTTAGTGTCCATGCTTCACTACCATAGGTCAACACTGGTCTAGCCAAAGTGTTATATAAACGTAATCTGGTGTTATTTTGTACAAGATATACTTCATAGTTAAATGAATAAGTTCAGATAGATTTTCCAAGACTATGCTCTCGTTACTGTCCAACAGGGAATAGATCTTTAGGCTCCAAGGAAACGCTGGATACAAAATTCATAAGTGAGATTGTAACACACCTACAGGCCTAAGACTTGGTTGGATGAAGAAGAAGAAGTTAGTTAATGAATGAGTCACTTCTTATCTTATCTCATATTTTATTTTATTTATTTATGTTCACTGCTGTGGTCTAGAGGTAGCATGCTGCCTTGTCACACAGCGGGCCCAGGTTCGATTCCCGGTCGGGATAGGCTTCTGGGTGAGGTTTTTCCTCACCTGTAAGAAATGTCAGGAAGCTTAGGGCCCAACAGTCCCTGAAAATCATCCGGCCATCATCATCATCATCCTTCGCCAGTATGGAAAGCAACGGGAAGTTTCCACACCTATAATTCCCTAGTAACGCTGCAAAGCATAGCATAAAAATGCTATGATTGCAGCGACAGAGCTGCCCTCTGGCAGAATTACTATAGAATAGATAGAATATGTATTTACTTATTTTAGGAATTCTCACTATGAGGTATATTCATTAAGGTAGAATATGTTTATCACTCACCTCATATTGTTCTTCTTATTTGATTATAGACTAGTTTCGGAACATAGTTTCTGTTCCATCCTCAGTAACATCACGACCGTTGTTCTGTCGTCTTGAAGAGTTGTCCTTCTCTCCTTCCATTGGCTGACTGAAAAACCTCGAAACCAGGTCATTCTCACCGGAATTTCAAAGTTCATTAATTTCTTCTTTTCGCTCTTTTGAATGTAGATCTTTTCCCAAACAGTAAGTTCTTTTGGTTTTTCTATTTGTTTTAATAATTTTGCTTCTTTCTCGATAAGATGTTTTTCAGACCATGCATGGGCAGCCACTGCAGATTTTTCTACTTCCCCTTTCTTGACATTCCTGAGATGTTCTTTAACTCTAGTTTTCAAATTTCTTTTAGTTTTTCCTATGTAGAATTTCTCACATTCTTCACATTTAATTTGATAAATCCCTGATTTGTTTTCTTCTTTAATTTTCTCATTCTTATTAGGTCTAATCAGTCTGCTGATGCTGTAGTCATTTTTGGGTGCTAACCTTATGTTGAAATCTTTAAAAAATTTTTGAAACTTGTGTTTTAATGGATGATATGTGAATTTTCTAAATTTTACATTATCTTCTTTTACTTTTAGAAGAGTGCTTTGATTAATAAATTTTTGTCTTTTGAACTTGTTTATTTTTTTGAGTATCATTCAAAAGACAAAAATTTATTAATCAAAGCACTCTTCTTAAAAGTAAAAGAAGATAATGTAAAATTTAGAAAATTCACATATCATCCATTAAAACACAAGTTTCAAAAATTTTTTAAAGATTTCAACATAAGGTTAGCACCCAAAAATGACTACAGCATCAGCAGACTGATTAGACCTAATAAGAATGAGAAAATTAAAGAAGAAAACAAATCAGGGATTTATCAAATTAAATGTGAAGAATGTGAGAAATTCTACATAGGAAAAACTAAAAGAAATTTGAAAACTAGAGTTAAAGAACATCTCAGGAATGTCAAGAAAGGGGAAGTAGAAAAATCTGCAGTGGCTGCCCATGCATGGTCTGAAAAACATCTTATCGAGAAAGAAGCAAAATTATTAAAACAAATAGAAAAACCAAAAGAACTTACTGTTTGGGAAAAGATCTACATTCAAAAGAGCAAAAAGAAGAAATTAATGAACTTTGAAATTCCCGGTGAGAATGACCTGGTTTCGAGGTTTTTCAGTCAGCCAATGGAAGGAGAGAAGGACAACTCTTCAAGACGACAGAACAACGGTCGTGATGTTACTGAGGATGGAACAGAAACTATGTTCCGAAACTAGTCTATAATCAAATAAGAAGAACAATATGAGGTGAGTGATAAACATATTCTACCTTAAAGAATATGTATTTGTTTATTTAAACACAGGAACTGCAGTTTTCAAGAGGGACATCCCTCTCATTTTCAATCAATATTCTGACTGAATTGTAAACTGCAGTTTCCGTGTTTAAAAAAAACATAAAATATGAGGTAAGATAAGAGGTGACTCATTCATTCATTCATTGAGACATACTTTTTTGTTAATAAAACTTATTAGGTTATTGCAAGGAGATACTAAGAGCGAACATGTACATTCTAATCAGTAAAATTGAGAAATTGGGGCTGGAATTATAAACTTCATCTTCAATACTACTACTCTTAAAGTTTAGCCTTGATCTCCTGAACAGCAGCTCACCATTTTGTTCTGTCCTTTATTTTCTGTCTCCGGTTCTTCTCAAATCACTTTTCACATCATCCATCCATCTAATCTTGGGTATACCATATCTTCTCTTAAAAGTCAAGTTTTGTACCCTGTACTACCTTGAGGGTTTGAGATTTGTTACCATTTTATATTTATGTCCCAACCACTTAACTTCTCTGGCTTTAAATCTGCTATTATACCTGTGTATTTTATAAAGCTTGTTGTTCTCAGTTAGTTCTAATTTGCCAGACTCCATTATCTCTAGTTGATACATATATCTTCTTCAAAATGTTTCTTTCCCAGATGGACACATATGCCTGTTTCTGTTAAGTATCCAGCTTTCACTACCTTATACTACAGTAGGTTTTATTATTGTTTTGTAAATCTTATATTGATTTTATTAGATAATTATTTAGGAGTTTTAATTTTATTCCATAAATCTGAAATTTATCAAATTAATTGCAATAAAGTGTATATGTATATATATATATGAAAAACAAGAAGGAGTTTAGACACTCGCAAAAAAAATGGTGAAATTGAAAAATCAGCAATAGTTACTGTCCCAGACAGTATCTGGAATTTATCAAATAAGTTGTGAAGATTGCAATAAAGTTTATATAGGAAAAACAAAAAGGAATTTAGAAATTCTGACAAAAGAACATTTCAGAAATATTAAAAATTGTGAAATTGAAAAATCTGCAATTGCTGCACATAGTTTATTAGAACATCATAAAATTGGAAGAGAAGCTAAACTTTTAAAACAAGTAGCCTTTGGAATTGACAATTTGGGAGAAAATATACATTCAGAAAAATAAAGATAGATCAATGAATTTTGATATCCCTAATGAAATTACTTTGATTTCAAAGTACATAAATTCAACCATAGATGGCAGCACTGAAGATGGTGACAATAGTCAGTTGATGGCCAAAGAATTTCGTCAGTCGGAGTTATGGCTGAGGATGAACGCGACTGTGTTTGAAACCGTGGTATTATGGAAGTATGAATCCTATGAGGTGAGTTGTTTAAACAGAATGTTCTCCAATGAATTTTAATGATTATACCTCATAATGTTTACTTCCCAACATTAATTTAATATATATTTTATTGGTAGTTTCAGTTTAATACATCTAATTTTATTTTTATTTAAGTTTTAATTGTAAATATTTTATTAGTTTTTAAACTATGGATGAGTCAATGTTTTTGTAATGCATGCTACATTATAATTCCTAACTTTCCCTCCTTCAGTAGTGTTGCTTAACAACCTCCAGCCCAATGAGCTGTGGCACCCATAATAACCCTATCAGGTAAATTATCAATTTATATAAACGATTCAGATATTTTTACATCTCACCTCATAAAACATTACGATTTTCATTGGACCAGTTTTATGAAGTGAGATGTAAAAATATCCAATTAATTTATATAATCAATGATAAAGAGAAAAATTTTTGCCTGAACTGGGAATTGAACCCTGAATCTTTAGCATGGAAAGCTGAAGGTTCGGGGTTCAATTCCCGGTTCAGACAAAAAAATTTCTCTTTACCATTGATGACAATAGTTTAGTTGTGTACATTAATTTACTTATAAAAGCTTTAGCTTCTTAATAATGATTTATATAAACTTAGGAACAGTAATTACAAACAGGAATGAGATGCAGAAAGAAATTAAACATAGACACACTACTGGAATTACATGTTATTACATTTACAGGGACTGCTCTCATTCTAACTTCTCTCTTAAAAACCTTACATAAAAATTGTATTCTTCCAGTTATATATGAAAAACATGGACTCTTATTTTGAGGGAAGAGAATAGATTACAAGTATTTGAGAATAAAGTTGTTAGGAAAATTTTGGGACCAAAGGGAGACTGACAGGTTAATGGAGAACACGGAAGCTTGATTAGCACAATGGTTAGTGGACTGGTGTATAAAACCAGAAATCTTGGTTGCAATTCTCAGTTCAGACAAAAATTTCTCTCTTCAAAAATGAATTACAATTTCATATTTAACTTTTATAGGAAGAAATTACTATGAGTTTTAATTTAAGTTGAATTAAATGCTTCAACCTCTCCTCATATCCAGTCTTCTAAGTAGACCGCAGTTTCATCTTCAATTCCATAGTTTACTATTTTCTGTCCAGCCTAAGAAACACACTTCAGGAAAATAAATGGGTGGGTAATCCACGAAGCACATGACTGCTGCAGTTGTGTAATTCGTTCATGAACAAAGCAGAAGCAAAAGAAATAGATCATATACTCGATTAATATAATTACATATTTAAAGTTATTTATGTTAACTATAGTTGATCAGAATACAGTATGTACCTACATAAGAATTAAATGAATCGTGATTTCTTTTTACCTCATACTTCTATGTTTTTTTAAACACAGCACTGCAGTATCGGCAACCCATTGTCACCATCGTCAGCTGTTTTCATGACTGTCAATTTTTTCTTTTACCAGTAATTATCCAAACTGCCATCTGGTCTTCTTTTGAAGGAATTATTTTCTAAACTGCCATCTGGTGTGCTTTTGAATGAATAATTTTCTAAACTACCATCTGTTGTATTTTTGAAGAACTTTGAAATCAAGCTCAGTTTGTCTGGAATCTCGAGGTTCATGGTTCTAGTATGGTTTTTTTGAATATATATTTTTTTCCCAAACTGTTAAATCTGAAGGTTTTATATTAAAAAAAACCTACTAGAACCATGAACTTCGAGATTCCAGACGAACTGAGCTTGATTTCAAAGTTCTTAAAAAATACAACAGATGGCAGTTTAGAAAATGATTCATTCAAAAGAACACCAGATGGCAGTTTAGAAAATAATTCCTTCAAAAGAACACCAGATGGCAGTTTGGATAATTACCGGCAAAAGAAAAAATTGACAATCATGAAAACAGCTGATGATGGTAACAGTGGGTCGCCGATACTGCAGTGCTGTGTTTAAAAAAACATAAAAGTATGAGGTGAGAAGAAATCACGATTCATTTAATTCTTATGAATTGAACCTCATAATGTTAAAAATTCCCAAATTTAATATATAAATGTACCTACATATTTCTTTCAAAGGTCGGAGACTAACTAAAAATTCGCATTTGTTTGAAACTGAACAATTCTTGAGAGGAAGTTGAATGTCAGTTACAAATATGACGGCTGTCGGGTAGTTTATGTTAACTCAGTGATAAAATGTGTGATCAAAATTATTAGAATTGTTCAAGAGTGATGAAAAACGATGTTACATGTATTTTGTAAGTTTATGGAGCATAACCCTGGCACTGTAGGAACGATATAGTGCATTAATTTATCAGCTTGTAACAGCTGACAGAGTTTGCCTGCACTCTTACACATGCTGCGCGGAGTAATACATTTGGAAGTTAAAATGACAAAATGTGCTTCTTACATTGGACAGATAATAGAATTTTTTCTTCTTACAATATCCTTTTGTCATTGATACACAGATGGCCCCCTATTGATAGGTATCTTAACCATCCTAATTTAGTTACACTTATTTTCCTACAGATGTCAATGAGTGGTATGTGGTCAGCATTCTGACCTGAGACATCTGGTAGGGAATTAAGTTATTACTAGGATGGATTAAATCTCAGTTAATTTTGCACAAAGGCATTTTTATTCAGGCTTGTGATTCTTGTAAAAATCTGAAAATCTTCAGACTTGGGACCCACAGCTTAAGTCCCTCCCGGAGAACTTGCCCCTTGGATTTTTCCATCCTGAAAAAAAAAACCATAGATCCTGGCTGGACTTGAACCTGCGACTCTCAGAACTAGAGGCAAAGAATATAACCACTAGACTACTATGGCCAATATTACTTTTAACTATAGTTTGTTTGCATTTCGATGGAAGGAAAGATCCACCACTATTTTCATACCATACAACCTCCTACTTCCAAGACAAAGTTTGTGATATAGGGACATTTAAAAACTAATGCACTGTAGATTCAGATCATGAGGGGTTCAGAGCAAAAGTAGACTAAGTCCAAAAATCCTAGTTATATGGGAATTGGGTTAAAAATATCAATAATTCTTCAAAGTAATGGTAAATCAAGTATTGTATTTGTTCTTTTTCACTGTAAGAAATACTATTTAATTCTTCATCTGCAATTAAATACATTACTTTAACTTTTATACCAGTTTTTCTCGAAAGAAAAAATATGAACTTGGTACCCTTTTACTCTTAAACCCTCATGTTTATTGTTATATCAGTGCACATGACCAGCCTCATGGCTAGTGGTCAACACTCCTGACTTCTGTTCATGAGGTCCCGGGTTCGATTCCCAGTTAAACCATAGGAATCTTTCCTTAAAGGGAATCACTCCTGTGGTTGCCCATGGTCTGGAATTTAGGTTAAGAACACTCCTGGCACTTCATTATCATCGGAGACGTAACTCTGCCTTCTAGGCACCCCAACTTCAGAAGTGGTTTACAATGAAGCCAATGCTAGGAGAGAATACCAGAAATGTCAAAATGACAACATGGGGCATGGGGGGAATATATATATATATATCAGTGCACAAATCTACAGGGTGGACCGCTCGAATGGACCTAATTTCAATTGCTTGTTACTGGCAAACGGTTGAAGATAGAAACTTAAAACAACGTTCATAGTACAGAAAAACTCACCAAGTTTCGAATCCTGTCGGTAGATGGCACAAAGATACGTTTCTCGTTCTTAGATTTGTTTGTGAAAATGGCGACTCCGCAGATGAAAGCGCAAGCTGTTTTGTGGTATGCGGAGTTTAAATCAATCATTAGAGTTCAAAGGGAGTTCCGGCATGTGTTTAACCGTGATGCTCCAACTGCTAGAAGCATAAAGAAGTGGCGTGATACATTATTAGCTACAGGATCTGTGTTGAAGAAGCATGGTGGTGGTCGCAGAGCATCCGATGAAATGGTAGCAAATGTTCAAGCCGCATTTGAGCGAAGCCCCCGGAAGTCATTAAGAAGAGCTTCGCGGGAACTTCAAATACCAAAATCGACATTACAACGGATTGTCCACAAACGCCTCAAACTGCACGCATATAAAGTGCAGTTAGTGCAAAGTCTGGAGCCGAATGACATGCCGAAACGAGTGGAATTCGCCAATACGATGCTGGACCGTCTCGGCGCTGATCCTGACTTCATGACCAAGATTTTCTTCTCGGACGAAGCCACTTTCCATTTGTCAGGCAAGGTAAACCGGCATAATGTGCGGATCTGGGGATCGGAGAATCCTCACGCTATTCAAGAGCATGTTCGTGATAGTCCGAAGATGAATGTTTGGTGCAGTTTGTCACATAATAAGGTCATTGGACCGTTTTTCTTCGCCGAGGAAACTGTTCGTGGTACCACATATCTTGACATGCTGGAGCAGTTCTTCTTTCCACAAATTGAACAACTGCAGCCTAACATCGTTTTCCAGCAAGATGGTGCTCCTCCCCACTGGTCCAATGAAGTTCGTACGACTTTGGACAACATTTTCCCTGGCCGTTGGATTGGTAGGGGAGGACCAATCGCGTGGCCCCCGAGATCTCCCGATTTAACACCACTGGATTTCTTTCTCTGGGGCTATGTCAAAGATAAAGTTTACACCACCCCAGTCAAAGACCTTCGTGATCTTCGTGAGCGCATCATAGAGGCTATTGAGAACATTCCAGAAGACATACTCCAACGTACTTGGCAAGAAATTGTTCATCGCTTTGATATCGTCACAGTGACTGCTGGGGCTCATATAGAGATGTGGTGATCTGGATATCAAAACTTGGTGAGTTTTTCTGTACTATGAACGTTGTTTTAAGTTTCTATCTTCAACCGTTTGCCAGTAACAAGCAATTGAAATTAGGTCCATTCGAGCGGTCCACCCTGTATATATATAGACCATAGCTGTATAAGAACAAGAAACAGTTGAATATGTAATTTATTAGGGCCTATAGATACAAACTGGTATGCTTCAACTACAAGTGCAGGTACCTTGACCTTGGGGTAGAGAGATCACTTGCCCTGTAACCAAGGTCACCTAAACACCACACACCCTCCTTAAACATCATTGGCTTTTCCTCTCTCCATGTTGAAACAAGTTGGTAGTATCTTTCTTTCCTTATAAAAAATAGACTATAATTTAATCAAAATTACAGTGGGAAGCAACACTATGAGGTAATTTACAATTGACGGACTTAGGGCAACAACATGATAAGCCACATATTGTTCTTTCTGAGATATAAGGATTTTAATGTTTAAAAAAATATATAAATATTACTTGGGCAGTATTGTTGTTAATACATTTTGTATCTATATGATTTTATGGATGTATCAATATATTTGCTGTCATTGTATATCTTAACAGAATGAGGCTTATGTTACTGCCCTAAGCCCTTCAATTTATAAGTTAACTTGGATAAAATGTTTTTACTTCTCATCTCATAAAGTTTTGTTTTTCACATTACCAGTTTCAAAAGCCTTTGCGTTCATCATCAAACTCCAACTATCTCACCTCATAAAGTTTTTTTTTTTTGCAAAACTGGTTTCAAAGGCCTTTGGCTTAATCAGCAATCTGAGTTTAACGGATGAAGGCAAATATCTTTGAAACCGGTATCATGAAAACACAAAACTTTATGAGGTGAGATGTAAAAACGTTTTATCCAACTGAATTTAGAAATTAACAATGTATAACAGAAAAAAATTTGCATTTAGATTGGTGTGCTCAGGTAGCTCACCTGGTAGAACATTGGCATATAAATCCAAAGGTCCTGTGTTCAAACCCCAGTCTGAGAGTATTTTTTCTTTTCAAATATGAATTATAATTTCTTTCAGTGAGAAATGTTAAATCAATAATAAAAACATCATGAATTATAATACTCTATTACAACATACTTTTCATGGAATAGGTCCAAGGAATCAGTAGCAAAGAAGATTCAAGGTAAAGATTAATACTGTTATTTTGGAAGATTGTCACTGCAAATAAATTAGTCAATATATTGTAATTATGAATTTTTATTAATGTTTAACAAAATGCTTAATACAAAAAAAACAGAAATGGCTTTTCCATTCAGATGAGGATGTTCACTCATCTGTGTCACATCTCTTTGAATTAAAATATAAAATTCCATAACTTCAACACAAAATACTAAAACAATGGAATGAATAAATGCTTTTTAATTTCATGTCCTAATGAGGTAAATCTTTGGAAAAGCACCACAATTCAACAACTCTAACAACGGCTGACAATAATGGCAATAGTTCCGTCCACTGACAATTTCAAGTGTTTTCGAGACAGAAACATAACACTTGATGTCTCATTCCTAATCTGCTCTCAGCTATTGCATTTTTTAACATTTTTTTTTATTTTACTACAAAAATCATTCGCAACATACGCAACACAGAATCACACCTAATCGCAATGACACTACTTGAGGATTCATTTGTCTGTAAATTTCATCAGTCTTTGTTATGCAATGTTATTTACATCATACCGCCCATTCCTCCCATACCACCCATGCCTCCCATACCGCCCATTCCACCCATACCACCGCCGGTTCCTATTACATCTTCCTTTGGAATATCTGTTACTACTGCCTCAGCTGTCGTAAGTAAAGATGCAACACCGGCTGCATCAGTCAATGCTGTTCTTACCACCTGAAACATTCAAATTTATTTCACATTTCTTCAGTAAAATAATAGAATAAATAAGAACCTCATAATAAATAATAGTTTTAAAAAACTAAAACAACACGCTTTATTAGAAAACCAAACTAAAAAAATGAAAAATAATTTTAATTTCCAACATGCTTGGGATAAATAATTTTACCATCAAAAGCATGGGGTGCTCTTTATCAATTAATATATTTGATAATAAACAGATATTGGTAAAAGTAAAGCCTCTACTAAGAAGAAAATGTAAAAATCATAAAAAGCACCCCACGCTTTTGATGGTAAAAATTATTTATCCCAAGCATGTTGGAAATTAAAATTATTTTTCGATTTTCTAATAAAGCATGTCATTTTAGTTTTTTAAAACTATTATTTATTTTTTAGTTTTAATATTTTACAAGAATAAGATAAAAATGTAAATATCTTTAAAATTCGATTCTATTGTAGTATGAGCTGAAAGTAATACTCTTCTAAAAAAAAAAACCTCCCAGCCGGTTTTGGACCAGCGACCAATGGATTACAGAAATTATATACCACTAGAGTGTACCGCTCTACCAACTGAGCTCTTACAATGATTGACTAAAAAGTCGACAAGTCTGCAACCCATTATACCAGTTTTCATTTTTTTTATTTTCTGATGATTCTGGCCAGGATTTTAGAAACAAAATATGAAATTATTATATTGTCACGGGTCCTTTACAAGTACACAAAGTTTCAAGTCGATCCAATGTTCCTAAGTGGGTGAAAATTGTGTTCAAAGATTCCATTACATAGATACAAAGACATTTCTTTTATGGTCCCACTTTGTGTAGCCTGCTGTACAGCGCATAAATCACATCTCATTTGCTGTTATTCAGCTTTCATCTCTTCTTCGTATTGTTCATGCTTCACTACCATATCTTAATACTGGTCTTGCGAGAACCTTATAAAGGCGTAATCTTGTGTTCTTCTGTACTAAAGATGGTTTCATTATAGTGTTAATTATCCCCATTGTTTTTTGTAAAATTTGTGATTTTCTTCGATATATCAGCTTCATCTTGAAATGTTAAATTATAACCCAAATAATTAAATTTTATTTATATTTGAAGAGAAAATTTTTTTTTCACCTAGACCGAGACTCGAACCCGGGATCCTTGGCTTTCCGGGCCAATTAAATTTGTTTACTCGTTCTAAAATTTCATCATCCAAAGCAATTTTGCTAGGTATAGGGTATTTCCCACAAAAGGCCATCAGTTTAGTTTTCTTTGTATTGATTTCCATGTTGTACCTTTTTGCAATTATATTAAAATTGTGTATAGAATACTGTAAATCTGTTTCTGTTGGAGCTATTAATACCAAATCATCTGCAAAAAGCAAGGAGTCTATTTTATCGTTCGGCCATAATGTGAAGTTGAGGTTGGGAAGTGAATATTTGAGGTGTTAAGAGTGTATGTAGGCAACTTTTATACTGAGGGGATAAAAAAGAGGTATGCCCCACCGCTTTCATACCTGAATGTATTATTAATTTTTAAATTTACAACTTACCTTTGTAGGATCTATGATACCTCTCTCGATCATATTGACATATTCATTATTTAATGCATCGTATCCAACTTCACTGTCTAGTTCTTCAACTTTAGCTACCACAACTGAAGCATCTACACCTGCGTTCTTTGCAATTGTCATACAAGGCATTCGTAGCGCCTTCTTTACAATTTCCACACCTGCAAATATTCAATAGGACATGTCTGTAATATTAATAAAAATAACATCTTTATTTTGCTTGTTACAATTAATGCCTTACGGCCTTGTTTACCACTCTACCAGATTAATTTTACAATGAGTCTATAACCAAGTTGCAATAAATATAAATTATTACACTATTACTGAACTATTATAGGAAATATCACAATGGGATTTAATTTAAGATTTACAATAAAATTCTTTACGTATCACCTCATATCGTCTTCTAATTAAACTGCCTAGGTTTTGAAACCAGTTTAATTAGAAGACTGGATATAAGGTGAGGTGTAATGAATTTTATTTTTAATCTTATTTCATAGTATGTTTGTCAGCGATGGTTATGTTCCGTGTCTCTAGTCCTTAGGGTAGTGAGTTAAACCCAGCCATGGTATAAGAATTTTTTAGGATGGAAAAATCCAAGAAACACGTTCTCCAGGAGGACTTTAAACTGTGCGTTCCAATTCTCTTAAAATAACCTCAAGTCTGGTGAAAAAAAAAGAGGCCTCTAAGCAAAATTTACCAACCTTTGCCATCCACATAGTACCATAGTTGTCTACTAGATTTCTCAGTGGGTCAGTATGCTAACTACATGCCTTTCATGATATCTGTAGGGAAATAAAGATTAAATTCATCTGGTTAAGAAACTTCCCACTGGGAAAGTACCCATGTCCCCATAGTGGGACAAACAGAGATCATCAATCATCACATGGGCTGACAACATAAAATTCAAAAGTCTGGATAAGCTGATGATGATGTGCATAGCATATTGAAACATGTTCAAATAGAACACAACAATTTATGATGTAAGATGACTCTGGATTCACCTTACTTATTAAGAACATCATAATGTTACTTCCTATTATAATTTATTAATGAGATGTATTCTAATTTGTAGTGTCTGTGTGTGTGCATGTGCGTGTGTGTATGCGCGCGTGCGCATGTGTGTGTGTGTGTGTGTGTGTGTGCGTGCGTATGTGTGGAGGGTAGCTGCGAATATAACGAATAGACAAACACCTTCAGCTGACAAGAAATGGCTCCTCCAGTTTGGAGGGTCGGTGTGAGCTAACAAGGTACGCTACAAAAATAAGCTTCTTCAGGAATTTAAGCTAAGTTCTTAGGAAAAGTTTTGGACCAAAGGTAGATGAACAGACAAATGAATGGAGAAAACTACATGACAGTGAACTACATGATCTTTATGAGAAACCAGTATAATAAAATGGTTGTAGACTGCAATAGGCAGTATGAAAACGAAAATTGAGATGACTTGGACATGTAAACGGACAGAATGATTTTGGAATGGAATGCTGAAGGCAGGAGAATAGGTAGCAATGGATGGATGGGATCAGGAGGAGTAATGAATAGAATGGAATTGATGGAAGATGATATGCAAGACAGAAATTTTTGGAAGGATAAAATTACTTTAGGTTTTTCTTAGTATTTAAAGGAAGTGACACTATGAAGTTTATTTAATTAATATATAGTTCGAATTTTAACCTCATATTTGTAGATTTCTTGAAGACTATAATTTTGATTTGCTATGTATCATTATGCATTACAGATACTCTTGACTTCCCAACTCCTTTCAAAAAATGTTAAACTGAAAATATATAAAACTATTATTCTACCAGTTATATTATATGGAAAATGGAGGAAAGGAGATTACGAGCATTTGAGAATAAAGTTCTTAGGAAAATTTTTGGACCAAAGAGGGATGAACAGACAGATGAATAGAGAAGACTGCATAACAGTGAATTACATGGTCTTTATAGGAAGCCAGATATAATGAGAACAGTTAAGTCTCGTAGAGTGCGATGGGCAGGACATGTAACACGGATGGGGAATGAAAGACGTGCATGGAAGCTTCTTGTAGGAAAACGCCCAGTTGGTGGACCAAGAATGAGGTGGGAGAATAACATTAACTATGATTTGAGGGAAGTAGATTATACAGGGGACGATTGGAAAACATTGGCTCAGGATAAGGATATATGGAGAGCTTATGTCCGTGCTGCCATGAACCTACAGGTTTGATAGTGCCAGTGAGTTAGTTATCATTATCAATTCCTTCTGATAATGATTTGCAGCATATCGAAACTATAGTCTTCAAGAAATATACAATTATGAGGTGACTTATTAAAATTCTAATTATTTATTTATTACTTATTTTAGGAATTCTCACTATGAGGTATATTCATTAAGGTAGAATTTTTTTATCACTCACCTCATATTGTTCTTCTCATTTGATTATAAACTAGTTTCGGAACATAGTTTCTGCTCCATCCTCAGTATCGTCACGGCCGTTGTTCTGTCGTCTTGAAGAGCTGTCCTTCGCTCCTTCATTTCGACGTTTTTCAGTCAGCCAATGTAAGGAGCAAAGGACAGCTCTTCAAGACGACAGAACAATGGTCGTGACGATACTGAGGATGGAACAGAAACTATGTTCCGAAACTAGTTTATAGTCAAATAAGAACAATATGAGGTGAGTGATAAAAAATACTACCTTAATAAATATTTATTTATTACTTTAGGGTGATATAATATTAATGATATATCAGGTTTGACAGTGCCAGTGAGGAGGTAGAATGGAGGTGAATGTGTAATTTACCAGTTTCCTGATCGTCGTTGCTAGTCTGGATGTTGTTAAGAGCAGGAATACACCTCAGTAGTGCAGTGCCTCCACCAGGTACAATTCCTTCCTCTACAGCTGCTCGTGTTGCATTCAGGGCATCATTAACACGATCTTTTTTCTCGTTCACTTCCACCTACGAACACATTATCAATCCACTTATCCCAATCTCTAAACAATCATTAACTCAAATAATAATAAATATCTTGATTTGCTGTCAGAACATTCATCGCTTCAAGGTTTGATCATGAAACTACCCGCTACAATCCCAAAGGAGAGCAGGAGATACTCAAATCCTCGGCCTTAGTGTCATCATCCAATCCCATAAGTAACTAGCTAATACCCAGCATGTGCTGTTATGTCTAAATAAATTTTATTTTATATTTTTTGTTTCAACAGCTGAACTCCTACATCTAATGGTTCTAGAGTATAATAGATAGCAACTAAACACATGCCATACCTGAAAACCTGTATGTACAAAGGTATACATCACAACGAACCAAACATGGTGGTTGCTAAAGCCAATTTTTTTATTTCAGATTTCAAGAAAACCCCCACTTTTAATGGTTAGATTTCGCTGATTTTTTTATAATGCCATTCTCGGTTTATTGTAATAGCATATACCGAGTTTCATTGTAAAACATTAAAAATTGCTACCGCTAGAGTGATTTTTAATTTTTTTTTCCAGGTGAACTCCTACCTAATGGTTTTAGAACATAATAGATAGCAGCTAAACACTCATTGTACTTGAAAACCTGTATGTACAAATTTTCATGAAGATCAGTTGAACAGTTTAGACTTCATATTTTTATAAGCTACTTACAATTTACTGAAAATATGAGTGGTTTCTAAAATGAAGTTATTTAGCATTCATAATACTAACAACAATAATAACCAGTGACTTCTCAACACACTAGTGTTCAGTAACGCCACTGATAATAAATTAATGAGCCATTTTTACATCTTACCTCATATTTCATGTTTTATTAAACACAGTAACTATAGCCACTGATAATATCTGATGACGTCAATAATCACTATTACTACAATAAAAACTACTAATTGTACAGATATATTTTTTTATGGTATATTCAAGTTCTAAAAATTAAAAAAAATTGCATTCTTTGTAATAACTCAAAACTGACAGTATTTAGTAACGCCACTGGTGATATGTGTTGTAAAATTATAATATTTATAGTGTTAAAAGAGATTGTATATTTACATTATAAACTTCGGAGTAAATTGCCAATATAAATATTCGGAGTTATGGCTGACGATGAACATGACTATGTTTGAAATCGCGATATCATGGAAGCATGAATCCTATGAGGTGAGTTGTTTAAACAATATGTTCTCCGATGAATTTTAATGATTATACCTCATAATGTTTACTTCCCAACATTAATTAAATATAAATAAATTAATTAATTAATTTATATATATATATATATATATATCCTAAATGCCACTGATGACAGACACCATGTAACACCAGAGTTAACATTTATTGCATTTAAGAGATTTGCATACTTTTTAATATTCATTACATGTAATATAAATAAAGTTTTCCAAATTAATTTTAAATTGAACACGAGAAGACACTTGTGCCATTTTTGTACTAAAGTTGAAAAAAATATGAAATTTTGATTAAAAAATATGACCAAATGAAAGAGAATGGTTGTTTTGTATAATATTTGATGGATATGTTACAAATGTTTACTCCCTGTATTTTTTATAGTAAGTAAAGTGATCCCACAACGGGTCTGGAGACCCTTGGGGGTAGTAGGAGGTTAAGGCTCCCACTTATCTAGACAATCGGCACTTTATGTCAGCTGGGTTGTCAGCCCTGTGTGACGGCTGCCTTTACCCCCAGAACAAGCGTTTGGTACTCAATTATGTTAGAGGCTGAGTCGACCCCAGGGCCATAGTGCCACCAGAGGGTTTGGGTCAGTTTAAAAATCCTGACCCCAACGGGACTTGAACCCTCGACCCTCTGGCTTCTGTATTTTTTATAATATTTTAAATTAAAGGAAGAAAAGGCTCCCCAAAAAGCTGTAGACTGCACTAGCTAGGTCCCCAGTTAAGGCATTAACAGAAAATAGTCATTGAAATAAAAAACTTAAAAAAAAATGTCATAATTATGTCAAAAACAATGTACCTCGCTTGATCCTCCCACTTTGAGCACAGCAACACCAGATGCCAGTCTTGCCAACCTCTCCTGCAATTTTTCCTTCTCGTAGTCGGACGTTGTGCTGCCTATCTGATCACGGAGCTGATCTGCTCTGCGATCTATGTCTGACTTCTTGCCTTTACCCTGAGATACACAAGTTAACATTAAGTACAAACATTATGAACACCCCTATTTATGTTACAATGTCAGCAGCATGTATACTTACCCTAAGAATTAGTGTGTCATCCTTTGTAATGACAATCTCACCAACTTGACCTAGATCGGAAGCTTGAACATCTTCAAGTTTAATGGTGGCAGCTTCGTCTCCAAATACAATTCCACCGGTTGATATTGCCATATCTTGAAGTGTTGCTTTACGGTTATCTCCAAAACCAGGAGCTTTCACAGCTGCTACCTGAAGTCCAATCTTTAACCTACAAAATTATTCCACATTCATGTAATGCCTTTTCATTTACTTGCATTATGCAATTTTTTCTCGTCAGTTTCAAAATTCGTTATTAATAAATACGGTGAATCTGGTACATCTTATCTCGTAAATATTTAATGACATGTTTTGATACGTTGTCCCCACCATCATCAGCTTATCCAGACTGTTGATTTTTACATTGTTGGCCCTAGATGTCAACTCCCACTCCATCTTCCAATTGACTGAAGAACTTGTAAATCAAAACTTTCCCCCCGGGAATTTAAAAATTCGTATTCCTATTTTCATTTTTCTGTATGTACATCTTTTCCCAAACCATGAGCTCTTTAGTGTTTCCTAACTGATTTAATAATTTAATGTTTACATCAATTTTATGTTTTTCTGACCTGCTGTGGGCAGCTACTGCAGATTTTTCTATTTCCCCACATTTTTTAGATTTCTAATAGTGTTCTTTCGTTCTAATGGTCAAGTTTCTCTTTGTTTTACCTTTTGGTATATTCCTGATTTTTTCCTTCATCAACACTTTCGTTAGTTTTGATTGGTTTATTTAAGCCGAAACAATTTTTTTTGTGCTAATTTTATATTAAATTTGTCAAAAATCTCCTGGAATTTATTGTGTATCTACGGATGATATGTGAATTTCTTGTATTTCTTTTCAAGTTGTTTTGCTATCAGAAGAGTGCTTTTATTAGTATGTACCAGATTCACCTTCTTTATTAAAATATCATGTTACTTCCTATTGTAATTTATTAATAAAATATATTATTGTTTGTAACAAAGGATGAGACCTCAAACTTACCGATTGACAACCAAAGTGCTAAGAGCTTCACCATCTACATCCTCAGCAATTATAACAAGAGGTTTACGCTGTGAGTTAGCAAGCTCCAGAGCTGGAATGATGGACTGCACACTCGAAATCTTCTTCTCACTCAGCAACAACAAACAGTCGTTGAACTCAACTTTAGCACCTGCACATTACATACCAATACTTACAAACATAATTAAATGTAAGTTTTTTATCCCCTTTGCAATAATTTGTAACCTGTAGCCCATTCTAACATGCACATGTATATATCAATGCTACAATAAGTATGAAATCTATTTATATAATAAATTTGGAAATTTTTAACATTATGAGGTTTAATTCATAAGAATTAAATGAATCGTGATTTCTTCTTACCTCATACTTCTATGTTTTTTTTAAACACAGCACTGCAGTATCAGCGACCATCATCACCATCGTCGTGAAAACAGCTGAGGATGGTCGCTGATACTGCAGTGCTGTGTTTAAAAAACATAGAAGTATGAGGTAAGAAGAAATCACGATTCATTTAATTCTTATGAAATCTATTACTTATTTTAGGAATTCTCACTATGAGGTATTTCATTAAGGTAGATTTTTTTTATCACTCACCTCATATTGTTCTTCTTATTTGACTATAAACTAGTTATGGAACAGAAACTATGTTCCGAAACTAGTTTATAGTCAAATAAGAAGAACAATATAAGGTGAGTGATAAAAAAAAATTCTACCTTAATGAAATCTATTATTACAATGCTAAAAGACGACGTCTGATTTTCAAGATGACTTTTTAGAAATTAATAATACTATGAGACATTATTTAAGAAAAATTATATCACCTAACCTCCTATCCTTATTATTAAACCAGTCTGGACAAGCTGACGATGATATGCATAGCATATCAAAACATGTTCGAATAGAACATAAAGATTTATAAGGTAAGATGTTTCCAGATTCACGTTATTTATTCATAAGTTAGTTTGTTTTGTGGAAAGGTATTTTGTTATATCTCAATCTCTTTTTATGTAATTTTTGGAAACATAGTATCGCCATTTTCATTAGAGTACAGTGTTTATTCAATTCCAGCTCTCTTTTGAAGGTAGCATCTAACCATGTTTCCTTTAATGAGTAAAAAGTAATTAATCTATGGTTTGCACCATGGACTAACATTTAAATATAGATAATGATGTAACAACCACAATGGACACATTCTTCAGGCAATATAGAAAATAACACTTTATAATGTTATTTTTCTCATTTGTTAGTACATCTGAAATTTTTTTGTATGTTTTAACAATTGACATTCCTAAGCTTCATTTTAAAACAAAAATTATCTCAAAATTCGGATGTCCATTTTTTTTGTACCTTACTTAAATCTATTTAAAAAATAATTAGAATCTAAGTAAATTTTAGAGAGATATTCTGACAAGGGAACTGTCAACCATTGCATGCCGAAATCTACTTGAAATTTTTACAGAGAAGCATTGTGAGGTACCAAGGCCATGTCCACAAAAATTATCTGCCATTTTTAACTGTAAGGCATTAAACTCCAGCACCAAATCTCATTTAAACTATAGGAAAGTAATACAACTCCTGAATTTGTTGATTGGATAATTCTCACTACCTGCCATCTGCACCACGTCCCACCTTACTTCACTCCAATCTTACTCATGCAAGGAGTCCATCTGCTCCGTACAGCGGGTTACCATTGCTGTATTCTAGTTTTGATTTGTGTGCCTTACAGTTAAAAACAGCAGATAACTTTTTGGACATTGCCTAGGTACACTGTTCTGGGAAAAATTTCAAGTAGGTTTCAGCATGTAATGGTTGACAGTTCCCTTGTAAGTGTGCAGATAAAACATTTTTGCATCTCGCAATATGATCATCCTACCCGTACCCTTTGAAGTATTAATAAAATAAGGTGATATGTAACCACGATCAAACTTCATTCCTTCAATAACTTCCAGTTCATCGTTCAAGGTCTTCCCATCCTTCACAGTGATTACTCCTTCCCGGCCAACCTGTGTAACATACAAACAATTCATTAACTAAGATCTACAGAGGGAAAAATAACGCTCATAAATAACACATTGTATTCAAACTTACTTTTTTCATTGCTTCTGAAATAAGGTCTCCAATGTTCTTATCTCCATTAGCAGATATTGTCGCAACTTGTGCAATCTCTTCTGGAGTAGTTACAGGCTTTGAAAGTGTTTTCAGTGTTTCTTTAATAGTTTCTACAGCCATCATGACACCTGAAACAGAAGTAAACATCCAATCTTCATCATCTTAAAACAAAATGTGATACAGTACTGTACTGGTAATACACAATCATCTCATACAAGTAGCCTATTGTTATGCAACTAGCACAGAAGTGAAGCATAGGGACTCAGAAATAAGGATCAATATATTAACAGCCAGATTGTAAGCCCAAATTCTTTCTTGCGCATATAGCTGAGAATATGTCGATCCTATTGCTCCATTATCATGATTTTTCTTTACCTTTGCATTAACAAATTATTAAAATGTTCTCTACTCACCTCTCCTGATTTCTATGGGATTAGCACCTTTGCTGATCTTCTCAAACCCTTCCTTTGCAATTGCTCTAGCAAGAACCGTAGCAGTAGTAGTTCCATCACCAGCCTCTTCATTTGTATTATTTGCAACATCTTGTACTAGTTTGGCTCCTATATTTTGGAATTTATCTTTCAGTTCAACCCCCTTTGCAACAGTTACTCCATCTTTTGTGATTTTTGGGCTACCCCATGATTGTTCAAGGATAACATTACGTCCCTAAAACAAATGAAAAAGATATTATAATATCAATTTATTTTTCAGCTGCAAATATACAATGCAAACTCTTTTTGGAAAAACTTCAGCTTGATTTCCGAAGTGTAGCATATCTGTTGAAAAGTATTTAGTGCATCAGCAGCATAAGAATGTTAGATGGAAAATTGTGAGTCTAATTGTAAATCTCAGCCCGATTTTTAGTATGGAAAATCAAGTGGAAATTTATGTAAAGCTGAGTCCTCTTTTTAATATACCTTTGGTCCCATTGTAACCGCTACAGCATCAGCAAGAATATCCACTCCCTGCAGCATTAAAGCTCTAACTTCTGGTCCAAATCTAACATCTTTGGCGAAAAATCTTATTTGAGACGATAAGTGGCATGCTGCTTTTGATCGCAAGACACTTGGTAACCGATGCATCTGAAACAGATTTCGGATTCTTAACCTATTCGAACCATGCGGCCAAATATGTCCATAAAATACTAGTAATCTTGGAATTATAAAATACATTAGAAATCTTATAAACAATAACTAATTGCATAAATTAGCAACAATACCATGAAAACGCCCACAAATTTCAATCTCTTATTAAATTTAATCACTAATTCATGGATTGAAGAAACTCAAATTTAAAAATTAAATATTTTTTCTTTCCGTCAAACCACAAATCTATTTATAAGTAATTGTTGAAACAAAACAGAGTATCATGATTTTTCAAATGTTTTCTTTATTACCTTCAATTTCTAATCGAAATGTAGTTACAAAACTAATAACCACGCCGAATCTTTGCGGAGCCGTGCTTACAAGGGGGCTCAGGAGTGCACATGGCCGGCAATTTTAACAGTACCCCTGCAGTAAGCATTAGATATATATTCTGAAATATATTCCCAAATATATCCACTAATCAATAGATGCCTGTCAGATAATCTTCAGAATTAGGATTTATGTTTTGTTAGGAAGCATGAAAGTATAAGTTGATTTAGTTTGTCTATTATAAATTTTATCCTTGTGACCATGAAGATTTATGCACAGTATAGAGCCTGATTTTCGAGAATGTACGATTTGGATGATGTAACATTCAATTTAATAAATTGTGAATTAAATCTTACATAGAGACAAACTAAGACACTTTTTTGTCATTCACACATTGTTCGTGTAATTTTTTGTAATTAATTTGGATTTCTTTCCCTCGTTTATGTTTAATTAATTATTTAATTGCTCAAAATCAGTGTATTGATTATAAAGACATTTAGATGTTCGGCAACATGTTATTTAGCGATACGCCCGTCATCTGCTAGCAGAACGTTAGAACTAAAACAAGGATGCATGCTGGCTTATGCAAGTAAAGGAAAAGATTCTTTATTTACATCAGTAGATAGCACTACAAAAGTAACAGAGAGCTACAAAATTTACTCCACAACAAATTCAAATATTAAATCAACGACACCTCGTGTAGTTGCCAAGCGGTTTTGGGTGTAAATTTTTCGGTGTTTTTTGGGGCTGTAAAACTTATTTGCAACAAAGGTCTGGAATTGTCTTCCACTGCATTTACAGAACTACAAATTATATAAATAAAATGGTTTGTATATCTGATTACAGTTTTTACATTTAACGTAATATAAATTTGCCGGATTAACATTAGTATTTTGTTACGAATTAGATTTTGAGATAGTTGTAACAGGAACATAATTGAATTATAACACTCTCTAGACAAGATAAGACACTTTTAGTGTAAGTTTCAGTTGAGTGTATTGTTTACATTACAGGCAACACACGTAGCAGCAACTGCAGCAAAAAGACTAATTCCGCTGTTTGACAGAGTACTTATTCAAAAAGCAGAGGCTATGACCAAAACAAAGGGAGGAATTGTAATTCCAGAGAAAGCGCAGGCCAAAGTTTTACGGGGAACTGTTGTGGCTGTTGGCCCTGGAGCTAGGAATCAGGTATTAAAAAAATGTATTATTGGTAATTATTTAATGTGCAGTCGCCAGTTATCCATAATCCTCTAGTTGTATGGTTAAAGGGCAGTGGCAGGCTTGTATGCAGTTTTAACCTTTATGATAATCTTGTTCTTTCCTCATGTCACATGACTCCTCACTATGAAGAGTTCTGGGAGAATACCATAACTTAAAAAAATAATAATTTCCATTGTAGAATTGGAAAAAGTCTGTTATTTGACAGACACAAATTCTTCTAAGTTCCACAGAATCGCAGTGCACATGCGCGAGTTGCTGTAATGGTTAATGTAGCCTCTGGTAGATGGCTCTGCAGTGGCATTTCCAACTTTGGGAATAAATTCCCAAATGCTAAAAAATTGGACGTGAACTAACTTGCCAGAAAACAATTTACATGCATATTATTTATTCCCAAATGCTAAAAAAAATGGATGTAAACCAACTTCCCATTTCCTAACCTAACAAAACAATTTACATGCGTATTATTTAATAAACTAATTTTACGTACACTAACACTGAATATGGTTTGATATCATTTCAAATGTTGGTAACACCGATTTGAGAGCCACCTAGCAGATGTTACATGATGCATTTCCGCATCTCTGGAATCAGATGCACACATTTCGCATAATTTATAAATATTTAATAATCGTAAGAAATGTTTATAAAATGGTTCCAAAATGTTTAAAGTAGTACAAAATGTGTTTTCAAGTGTTTAGTGCATCAGTGGCATAAGGATGTAAGTGTAGAATTGTGTCCGCAAAAAAAGTACCTCATCCTATATTGTAATTATTTACGGCTGTGGTACGTTTTTTGGCGGACACAATTCTACACTTACATCGTGCCACTGATGTACTAAACACTTGTAAACACGTTTCATACTATTTTAAACATTTTGGAATAATTTTATAAACATTTCTTATGATTATTAAATATTTATAAATTATGCGAAATTTGTGCATCGGGTTCTAGAGATGCAGAAATGCTTCATGTAACATCCGCTAGGTGGCTTTCAAATCGGAGTTACCAACATTTGAAAATAATTTCAAACCATATTTAGTGTTAGTGTACGTAAAATTAGTCTATAGTTTATTATATAATATGCATGTAAATTGTTTTGTTAGGTTAGGAAACGGGAAGTTGGTTTACGTCCATTTTTATTTTAGCATTTGGGAATAAGTAATATGCATGTAAATTGTTTTCTTTGGTTAGGAAATGGCAAGTTAGTTTATGTCCTTTTTTTTTTTAGCATTTGGGAATTTATTCCTAAAGTTGGTAACGCCGACTGCAGAGCCATCTACCGGAGGCTACATTAACCATTACAGCAACTTGTGCATGCGCACTGCGTTTCTGTGGAACTTAGAAGAATTTGTGTCTGCCAAATAACCAACTTTTTCCGTATTTACTAATGAACCAACAATTTCATTCAATCTGAATCATTCAGCTGAAGTTTCCATTTTCACTGAATTTTTAAAATATCCCAACAACTTTTGTCATTTTTATGTTATAATTAATTCAACATTTTTCACTCCTGGACAGAATTTGACTCAACTTTAGATTAATTTCCACTTGACTTTCCATATTATATTATTGTAATTCTGTCTACTAATACTTTGTACTATTTTAAATGTTTTGAAGTTATACTTCTAACATTTTTTTCCATTATTAAATATTTTTCTATGTTTAAATTCAAATATAATTTTTCTATATACTCAATGATTCATTCAAAGTTTTATAGAATTGCAGTGCACATTTTATTCCATACCATATTTCAAGAAATAAACTTCATTTTGTTATATTTCAATGGGATAAGTTAGTGCACACAAGATCAGATTATAGTTTATTAAATAATGTGCATCTAATTTATTTTGCTAGATTAGGAAGAGAGAAGTTAGTGTACATTCGTTTCTAATAAACGTTGGGGAATTTATTGCGAAGGTTGTTCATATTGATTTCACAGCTACATGGTTGCAACTAGCGGCAACTCTATAAACTTTTTGTAAGGCTTCACAGACATGTACTTCCACCTAGTGTCAACTCTATAAATGCTTGCATATGCACACTGTTATTCTGTGGGACTTACAAAATTTATGGTGGAAATCAAACTAATGTTTTTCCCAGAATTTTATTTTGAAGCCAGTTTCAAGTCCCAATTCAACTGTTAATTTTTTTTTTCTAAAATGTAACTTTTGTCAATTTATTGCGTTACGGTTTGCTTTCAATAATATTTCCTACTATCTTAAACTTTTCTATCATCATCATGATGGACAAATTCGTTTTAGGCCATGTGGCCTGTACAGTAAACCTAGCAAAGATGGTCTTGATCTTTCCACCGATGTTTTGGTCTTCCTTGGTCCCTATGTCCAGTTGGGGTATATTGGAATGCCAATTTTGGAAGTCTATTTCTTGCCATTCTCCTCAGATGATTTTTCCATTCTTGTTGGTATCTTTGTATACCATGCTTCTTAAAACGTTGTTTACAATATTATTAAATAAAATATAAAAATTAAGTCACACAAGAGTATTTACAAGTTCTACAGAACAGAAGTGCACATGTGCGATGCTTACAAAATTGCTGCGAGATAGCAGCACATTATCAATGAAACTGGTGTGACCAACCTCTGCAATAAATATTCACAACTTCACTCAAGGTTTCTTAAACAGTTTTTTTAAAACCAGTTAGCAGTTTTTTTTGGTGTTAGATAATTAAAATAAAAATACTGTGATTTTATTTAAACGAAGGCATATATATATCTTCCTTTTTTTTTCAGCTTATTTAATTTTTTTTTCACACTGACTTAATTTTTAACCATAAATAGGATCTTCCATCCATCCATAGTAATTCTGCCCGAAGGCAGGTCCTTCATTGCAACCATAGCATTTTCATGCTATGCTTGCAGCTTTACTAGGGAATTGTAGGTGTGGTAGTTTCCCGTTGCTTTCCACACTGGTGAAGGATGATGATGATGATAATGGTCATATGATTTCGGGGATCTTTTGGGCCTTAAAGTTTTCCTGACATTTGTCTTACAGGTGAGGAAAAACCGCGATAAAAACCTCACCCAGAAAAACTTCCCCGACCGGGGATCGAACCCGGGCCCGCTGCATGACAAAGCAGCACGCTACCTCGAGATCACAGCGGTGGACAAATAGGATCTTCTTGGTGATAATATTATCAAGACTAGTTATTGATTGAATAAAAACATTCTAAAATGTATAAATATAATATTAGTTACAATTTTAATTATGTCATCACTTGACATGACTGACAATTTTAAATTACTTATTGGCATCATCAACATAATCCTCTCTCCTTTTAATTAAAGGAAAGAGGTTGTTGACCAGAATAGGCCCCCTGTTGTTATTCATAATTTTTTTCTTTCTTTTTATATATTATGTCACGAGTAATTTAAATTTAATCAAAATTAAAGTGAGAATTAATGCTGTGTGGTATTTTCTGTTTATGAATGAGTTGGAGAAATTGTTAAATTATATTTGAAAAGAGAAATTTTCGCCTAGACCAAGACTCGAACCTGGGACCTATGGCTTGCCGGGCCAAATTCTCTACCAACTGAGTTACCGAGGCGAGTTGCGATCTAGACGCAAATTTTTCTATTATATATGTTGTAATTCCCTCTTGCCAAATGCTTTTGAAACCATTGCTTCTATCTTTGCAAATGGCGGCTTCTTAGTTAAGAAGACATTTATTGGGAATTTAACATTGCTTTATAAGCTAGTAAGGCTTCTAATGATGTTTTTATTATTGATTTAACATTTCTCACTAAAAGATAAATTATATTTGAAGAGAAAAATGTTTGCCTAGACTGAGACTCGAACCCAGGATCTTTGGCTTGCCGGGCCAAATGCTCTACCAACTGAGCTACTGAGGTGAGTTGCGATGTAGATGCACATTTTTCTCTTCAAATATAATTTATCCTTCAGTGAGAAATGTTAAATCAATAATAAAAACATCATGGAGAAATTGTTTTTTATAACTCACCACATAAAACAAACTTTTGAAATAGGTATCGTGAAATATAAAAAATATTTTCTCCGACTCATTCATAAAAAGTAATCACATCATGTAATGTAATATAATCAGAACTGTAACTGATATTGTTATTTTATACATTTTTAGCCTGTTTTTATTCAATCAATAACTGATCTTGAAATGATAGTCCCTCTATTGAAACGTGTTGACTGTTTTAATACTGTAGTTTGGTGATTTGGGTTTTATTGATAATGTGTAATACAATTTGATTTAGTTTGCATCCCCATTCAATGACGCTTTAGGTGCCATGAGATGATTAGATCGGCTCTGATGCTTCTGTCCATTAACTGCCAGATAATATACTTAAACTACTTCCAAAGCCGGTCACATCAGTGGATACAATTTAAATTTCTAACACATGGCATGCAGAGGGTTAAGGTACATGAATCCCTCATGCTGCATAATGCATTCCTTCAGCTTGTGTTCTTCTCATTAGCCAACAATATACCGTAGACTGTAGAATGTGTAAATTAATGAGTCATTTTAACATCTTACCTCATATTTCATGTTTTTCAAACACGGTAACTACAGTTTTCAAATGATCTTGTCATTCATTTTCAACCGCCATTATGACTACCGGATATTCGTTGGAATCTCCCTCTATAACGTTGCCATCTGGTGTTGATTTGGCGAACTTCGAGATATCGTTGCCATCTGGTGTTGATTCGATGAACTTCGAGATGAGGTCACGTTCATCCGGAATGTCGAAATTCATAGATTTAAATTTGTTCTTCTGTATAAATATTTTCTCCCAAACTGTCAAATCCAAAGGTTTTTCCAAATGTTTTAGAAGTTTAGCTTCTTTTTCAATTCTATGACCTTCCAACAAACTATGTGCTGCAATAGCTGATTTTTCAATTTCACCATTTTTAATATTTCTAAAGTGTTCCTTTGTGCGAGTGTCCAAATCAACACCAGATGGCAACGTTATAGAGGGAGATTCCAACGAATATCCGGTAGTCATTATGGCGGTTGAAAATGAATGACAAGATCATTTGAAAACTATAGTTACCGTGTTTGAAAAACATGAAATATGAGGTAAGATGTTAAAATGACTCATTAATTTATTAATTAAGAACCTCATAATGTGTTTCCCAATTTTAACTTTGAATTGTAGAATGTGTGCTTGAAAATGTTAAGAAGTTTGTTTGTTGCAGAAAGGAGAACATGTTCCATTGTCGGTGAAGGTTGGGGATCAAGTTTTGCTTCCCGAGTACGGAGGCACAAAGGTTGAACTGGATGAGAACAATGAATTCCATCTGTTTAGAGAATCTGATATCCTTGCCAAGTTGGAGTCATGAATTCTCACCTAGTCATTGTAGTTAACGTGGGACGGAATCTGGATTTAGACAAATAAACAATAATTAAAGTTGTGAATGTGCAGAGTGAATGACGCGTTCAATGTTTGTCCTGGATCGAGCACATTTCTGGTTCACCAGCTTTCAATCGTTATTTTATTCTTTTGTTTAAATTGTAATTCTTTGTATTTGTTTGATATATAAAAATAAAATGAAGTCTAGAAGTGGTTAGACAAACTTGTTTACATTTCAATGTTTTTATTATTCATTTCATACATTTGTTTACATTTCTCCCGTATATGATATAATCATGTGGCTCAATGAACTCCATTATTTTAACTTCCTTTCCTCCCACTTCTCAGCCAGGTTTTTCAGTTAGAAAATTTAAATATCTTATATGTCGAGTGTAAGGCTCATGTGAATATAAGGCAGACCTTAAATTCAAGGTGTAAGAAAAAAGATTGAATATAAGGTTAAACTCAAAATCAGATATGTACAACAAAAAAAGCAAAGAGTTATGATCAGATCGCGAAAATATGTACTATATATCATAACAAGTTAATGTACTGACGATTTTATTATTAATTTAACACTTCTCACTGAATATAAAATAAAATACAAATATAAGTTAATATACTGTTTTTTAAGTGTTTATCTAGAGTGTATTGTTGGAAATATACTTCCTGAGAATAAGAATTAGATTACCGGTAGCTAGTATTAGAAAATATAAATTGGAAACCAGGAGTGAATACATAATGCTAAATTTTTTTAAGGAATTTACACTAGTAGATATTTATTTAAGTAAAATTTTATTACCCCACCTCATAATGATCTTTTTAGACTAGTTTCTGGACCTCCTTCAGTCTAAGAAAAAGAAGATAGGTGAAATAGTACAATTTTATTAACGTTAAGTTTTTATTTAGGCTACTTGTAATAGAATGTCTTCAATGCGAGTTTAAAAAGAAAAGTTATCTTACACCCCAAAATAAATGGAAACCGACATACTAGTCATATTGTTAGTGTTGCAGAAACAAATGTCCAATGATGGAGACTTACCATAACCTAAAATTGTATAATTTGTATGCGAATATAAGGTGCATCCCGATTTTGAGGATCCAATAATTCAGCTAAAAGTGCACCTTAATTCCGAAATATACGGTAACTAACTTTATAATTAAACTATGTAGGAAATAACATTATAAGGTAAATTTTAAATAAATTTTTATTTTAGAAAGAAAAATTAGCACTCAGATTGGATTTCGAACCCCGGATCTCTGACTCTGCATGTCAATATGATACCAATTAAAACCCCGTCGAGACTTGTATATGAACTTGCAAGAGAGTTGTTCTATGCAGAAGATCTGAGGATGAAACACCTACTACCGGCCCCTACACAGAACTCGTACACCGAAGCAAATTGAAGAAGAGGGAGATAGACCTTGATTTCTATGCTACGAGAGCCATGATAGAGAGGAATTGGACAAAAGCTAACCAGGAGCAGCGACATGTTGTGACACGTTATGCAGTGCACGGTTTTCAACACAAAGTGTGTGAAAACAAGAAGTACCACGACCCAAATGAAAAATGTATATGTGCTTTGTGTGGTCACAGATGCGAACGGTACCACATACAGAAGTGCCCAAAGAACACAAAAACACTGAACGAATATAGCAAAGATTAAATATAATCAATGCCCACTCGGGCGAACCTTTTACTTATTAATATGATACCGATTACACCATCTGAACTCCAATATGAATTTCAACAATTCTTTCCACATATATAATTCTCTTTCATCAGAGTCTTAATTTTTCTTCTGGAACATGTTAATTAAAAATATAACATCAAAATTAAAATAAATTCTTTAACCTCACCTCATATTCTGTCTTCTAATTAGACCAGTTTCGAAACCTTATCGGGATTGTCTTCAGTAATTTCACGACTGTTCTGCTATCTTGAAGCACTGCTTCTTACTCCATCTATTAGTAGACCGATGAACCTCCAAATTAAATGGACTTTCCCAGAAATTTCAAAATTTGTTAATTTTCTTTTATGTGGATTTTTTCCTCAAAGAGCTCATACGGTTTGGAATCAACTTAACCTTTAATAGAAATGAATGCCAGATGCTTATTCTGAGGGTAAAGGCAACTTATTCAGGGCTGATACCTAGTGCCGATTGTCTAGAAAAGATGGGAGTCATAATCTCCTACTACATAAACTCTATACTGGGATCCCTTTAGCAGTCAAATCGGTATATGCTGTCAATTACATAATTCTAATGCACTGTAAACACTTCCTTTATTCCCTCCTGAAAAATCAGTAAAATGGAATTACATCAACCAGCTGGCTGGTTGCCTCATATCTGCATGTTAATCATAGAGGTAGAGATTATCCAGCCAGTTAGGGATGACATGTGATTAGCATGTTGGGTCTCCCAGCCATTATAGCTGGTTTTCTCATTACTTATTGTAGCTACTCAAATTCCTCACCATGCTGGGTGGGCACCAGTGCCCATCTAACTGAAATTCCATGAGAAAATTCCTTCTCTCAATGGGCACAAGTGAAATCTGGAAGAACTATGGTGGTAAGAGACCTCTAGGAAGAAGTGAGAGGGGGTAACATGTAAATAAAATTAAATGTTTCTTACCTCTCCTCATGGGGCACGCCGTAGCGTAGTGGTTAAGGCACTGAGCTACAAGCCGGAGGGTTGAGGGTTCAAGTCCCATTGGGGTCAGGATTTTTAAACTGACCCAAACCCTCTGGCGGCACTATGGCCCTGGGGTCGACTCAGCCTCTAACGGAAATGAGTATCAGACGCTTGTTCTGGGGGTAAAGGCGGCCGTCACGCAGGGCTGACATAAAGTGCTGATTGTCTAGAAAAAGTGGGAGCCTTAACCTCCTACTACCCCAAGGGCCTCCGGGCCTGTTGTGGGATCACTTTACTTTACCTCTCCTCATATAAATCTTCTAAGTAGATCGCGATTTCGAGACCATAATGATCTCATCTTCAGTACTTTTTTGGCAACTGATGCTATGTTGATCGGAAGAACTCTTCTTCTTCCCACTGTTGGTGGACCGATGAACCTCTGGATTTTACAGGAATTAATCACTATGAGGTTTAATTTATAGTAAAATTAAATGTTTCTTACCTCTCCTCATATAAATCTTCTAAGTAGATCGCGATTTCGAGACCATAATGATCTCATCTTGAGTACTTTTTTGGCAACTGATGCTATGTTGATCGGAAGAACTCTTCTTCTTCCCTCTGTTGATGGACCGATGAACCTCTGGATTTTACAGGAATTAATCGCTATGAGGTTTAATTTATAGTAAAATTAAATGTTTCTTACCTCTCCTCGCATAAATCTTCTAAGTAGATCGCGAGGTTCATCGCTTCACCAACAGAGGGAAGAAGAAGAGTTTCTTCCAATTGACATAACATCAGTCGCCAAAAAAGTACTGAAGATTAGACTGTTATGGTCTTGAAATCCCGATCTACTTAGAAGATTTATATGAGGAGAGGTAAGAAACATTTAATTTTACCATAAATTAAACCTCATAGTGATTAATTCCTGTAAAAGTTAAATTAGTATTGAATCCATAGTATTTGGTATCGCTGAGATGAATAGTGACACTCCTGATGCAGTGTTAGTCGAAGTTCAGCTCTCATTTTGCATGGGGTGGTGGGTTGTGAACGGTTGAAAAATAAAATGTTCAAAGTGACTGAAATTAGTGTCAAATCAACAGTTTTTGGAATTACTAATTTGATAGGTATCAGCCTCAGTGGTCTAGAGGTTTAGTTCCTTGCCTCTGGTCGTGAGGGTCACAGGTTCAAACCTAACTTGCAACCAATGAATCCCTCTGGGAGGGATCTTAAGCCATAAGTCCTGATTCTGAAGACTTATGGGCTTGTAAAAGAAACTAGAGCCTAAATTAGAGTATCTGAGCAAAATTTAATCTTTTTCCATCCTAGTAATAGCTCAGTCACCTATTAAGTGTATCTTTGAGGTGATGTGCTAACCACATCTGTAAGGAAATAAAGAAGCACTCTTGTCCCATGTGTAGGCTGATAGGTGACACCCCCTGGGGGAGCTGATGTATAAAAATAATTCAAAATGATAATTATCAGTGTCAAATCCATACTTTTTGGGGTCACTGAGATGAAGCGACACTTCTGATGCCATGTAAGTTCAAGTTCGGTCCTCATTAGCATGAGGGCTAAGAAGGGATGTAAAATGAAATGTCCAAAATTATAAGAGTTTAGTGTTGAATCCATAGTTTTGGGGCATGCCATAATGTAGTTGGTTAATGCAATATCCTACACATCAGAAGGTCAAAAGTTCTTGTCCTGATGAGATCACGATATTTAAACTGGCCTAACTTTCTGGCAGCACAATGGCCCTAAGTTAAATCTGCATGTAATGGAAATGAGTATGAAATATTTTGGGGGTAAAGCTGATGCTGACACTGGTACTAAAACTTAACTTATGAACCGAAGTTTGCAGGGTCAGTCCAAGTAAAGGTCAATGAAATTTTACAGATAAAAATTTGAAGACAGGGTTTTTTTTTAAAGGGAATGCTGGAAGTCGATAATAATAATATATTAAGTTGAATATGTAAAGCTTATCTGTCTTGGGCAACATTTCCTGGTTTAAAAACACCATAACTACTGTAAAGAGGTTAGTCTAATAAAATAACTATAACACTAGCATAATTTGCAATTTGTAAGAGACAATATTCAAATTTAGTTTAAGTACATATTTATTTAATGGAATATATTTCACAACTTGCCTTCAATTTTCTTTAATATTTAAAGGAAATGACACTATAAGGTTTATTTTAATTAATAAGTTGAGTTAGTTTTAACAACTCAATTTATTAATTGACTGCAATTATTTAGAAATTAATCTTTAACTCTGTAGATGTCTCTGGTCTGGTATACATATCTTCTTCTTCTTCCTTCCAAGTATTAGGCCAAGGCCTGTTACGATCCTATAGAACATTTTCTCTCCAGCGTTTCATAGGACGGCCCAGTGATCTTCGTCCTCTTGGTATATAATTATAAACAGCTTTGGGGATCCGATTTGAACTCATTCTTTCAAGATGGTGTTTCCAATTTAGTTGGTACTGTTTAATATATTCCAAAATTGGCGTAGTCTTCAATTCTTTTAAGATATCGATGTTCCTTTTCCGATCCCATCTGGTGTAACCCGCTGTTCTGCGCATGAATCTCATTTCACAAGCCGTTATTCTGCTTTCATGTTGTCTTTTTAGTGTCCATGCTTCACTACCATAGGTCTAGCCAAAGTGTTATATAAACGTAATCTGGTGTTTTTTTGTACAAAGGATGGTTTCATAACTGGATTAATAATTCCTAAACTTTTATTATAACTAGTAATTTTTTCAGGGATATCCTTTTCATCCCAGATTGAGAGATAATATCCAAGATATTTAAATTGATTAGATCTCTCTAAAATTTTATTCTGGAGACAGATTTTACTTTGTATGGGGTCCTTCCCATGAAATGCCATAATTTTAGTTTTGTTAATTGATATTTCCATATTAAATTTGGCACCTATTTTTTGTAAATTATAAATTGATCGTTGCAAATCATTTTCGGAAAGTGCCAGAAGAGCTAAATCGTCTGCAAAAAGAATAGCATCGAGTTTGAGGTTTCTATTGATGGGTATATATCCTCGTGTTTTCCTGCATTCGTTTATTAATTTATTCATATATATATAATGAAAAGCACCGGTGAAAGTCCACATCCCTGTCTTACTCCAGTGTTGATCTTTTCCCAAGAAGATAATTTGCCATCTTGTTTAACAGAGATTTCATTATCTTTATAGATGTTGAAGATATTAGTAATATATTGTTGTGGAACGTTATCATCAGCTAAAATTTGTAGTAATATATTTCTGTCTACTTTGTCAAAAGCCTTTATGAAGTCAATGAAGGGATATGAGTTTCTATATTGAATTCCTTGTGCTTTTCTAATAGTAGTTTTAGAGTGAAGAATCCATCTGTACAAGATGTTGGTATACATATTATTTATGAAATATTGATTAAATAGAAAACATTGTAGTCAAATTGAATTTTTTTCACATCCATGAACTATTTTTCAGACCTAAATTAATACTAATGTGACCAGTATGAGGGCCAAAAATGAGGGGAAGAAGATATTAACCATGATTTGAGGTGAATTATACAAGGTATGATGATTGGAAGTCCCGCGCCGTAGCCGAGTGGTTAAGGCAGGAAACCTTCGCTCAGAAGCTACGGGACTTGCGCTGGTTTGAGTCTCCATGGGGGAACAAATTTTCTCATGGTATTTTGGCCAGTATGGGACCGGTGCCCACCCAGCATCATGAGGCATTTGGGTAGCTACAATAAGTAGTGGCTCCAGGTTGAGAAAACCAGCTATAACGGCTGGGGGACTTGACATGCTAACCACATGTCACTCCAACACTGGCTGATGATCATCTATCTATGTGATTGACACATGTGGATGTGAGGCCAGCAGCCGTCTGGTAGGCTAAGGGCCCTCTAGGCCTGTCGTGCTAGGAGTTTTTTTAATGATGATTGGTGTTATAAATAGGATAATTTAGGACTAGATATTTTAATTAATTATTTTAAATAGTATTAATATTATAGGTTTCATATTAGACAGAATTGGTAATCAGATTTACCTTGACTAGTTACAGTTAGGTCTATATCAAATCATGTACAGTTACAAGTTGAGGTTCTGGAAACATCCAGAACGAAATATAGTCTAAGGATGAGAAAGTCAGGATTTTCACATTCCAAAAGACAGACAGGACAAATTAACCGCTAGGGCCTATGAACTTACTATGCTTGGTGAGAGAGAGAGATTACAGTTAGGCCTTCAGAGTAGTAGTCATAAAAGTGTAGAGTGACTGAACGGCCAGTGTTGAAGATGGAGTCAGTGGTTAAAGCAGCAGCTGTGGTAAGTCTGCCCATGTATTTTTATGGATTTTGGGGGCCTATTAAATTAAAACCAAATGTTTTGTGTATCGTAAGCAGTAGAGATGAACGTAACAAGTTATAAATGAAATAGTGGACAGGCCATGTGGCCTAGTTTCAATCTCTCTCTTTCTCTCCCTACGAATATGTATAGGATAAGTTAGGCTAGTTTATTTATTTGTATTATACACAAATTGGTTCTTATAGGTTAAATATATTAAATTATAGTTAATTATTTTTTCTGTAATTATATATTTTGTTCTTATAGTTTTAAATATAGATGTTTATTTATTTATTATTTATTTATCTGTCTAGAATACCCTCTACTCCTAAAGTCATCAACAGACCGCTCGGCTAACCTAATCCGTAGGTAAATCACACGCTATTTTACCGTCACAAGTAATCCATGTTCCAAAGGTCCTTTATGCCCTAAAATAAGCTACCATAGGATAACAATTGGAAAATATTAGCTCAGATTAGGGATTTGTGGAGAGCTTATGTTTCTGTGACCATGACCTCTGGGTTTGATGGTGGCAGTGAGTTAATTACTTATAAAGTATTAAGAAATCATGTGTGGTGAAAATTACAATGGAATAATATAACTTCACAGTTATCCAATGTGAAAATTAATCAATTTAGTCCAAGGACAACTGAAATATGACTTATTCCTAATTAATAATAATCTACACTAGACAAAAAAAGACATATAAGGTAAAGATGAAATAGTTTTGACTGATATTTTTAGGAAGTAACATCATGAAGTTTATTTAATAATTCTTAATCAGGTTTTAACACCTCATCTCATATATTTGATATATATGACAAGATGAGAAAAATAAATGCTTGGACAGGATTTGAACCTGGATATCTGAGTTGATATCTCAGTGTGCTACCAAGCAAAGCCAGAAAAAACATTTATTTTTCTTATACATATTCTCTATTATTACCAGATGTAGCAGGAACTCGGTCTCCACTGCCACCTAGTAGCTACTAAAACAAGTAAGCAAATTAAAGAGAATATTTTTTACTTTATAGCAGTGATGCTTTTTGATGTTATAATTATACATATATATATATATATCGGCCACGGTGAACTAGTGGTTATGCTCCTTGCCTCTGGCCCCGGGTTCAAACCCGGCCTGGGTCGATGGATTTTTTAGGATGGAAAAATCCAAGGAGCAAGTCCTCCGGTAGGGACTTTAAGCCGTGGGTCCCGAATCTGAAGATTTTCAGGCTCGTAAGAAATCCTTAAGCCTGAATGAAAAGGCCTCTAAGCAAAATTTACCGAATTTTCCCATCCTAGTACTACCTTGGTTTCCTAGATGTCAGTATGAGGCAGAACACTGACCATGGACCACTCAAATGACATCTATACGAAAACAAGTTAACTAAATTAGTATGGTTCAAATTCTTCTCTGTAAAGGGAAAACATGGGCTTACAATACAATACAAAAAAAATATATATATGCAAGATTGTTTCAAAGAATCTACTCTCCATTGTCAACTTGCATCTGTTGATATGACAGTTGGCAGTTCTGTAGGTCCATTCTTCTGCCCTCTATTGTCCACAGACAATGAAGAGTAAACTCTTCAAATCTGCCTAACACCCCAATGTTGGGCTTTAGCCTCTCCTTTGTTAGAAGTAACTAGATCAAGTTATATTTAAAGAGAAAAATTATATTTTCAGACCGGGACCCTTGGTTCTACAGACCAAGTGCTCTACCAACTGAGCTACCGGAGCAAGTACCGATACAAACACAAATCTTTCGCTATAAACATTATAATTCCCGCCCACCAAATGCTATGAAGCCTTTGCTTCTATCTTTGCAAATGGCAGCTTCTTTATTAAGAAGATATATATTTGGGAATTATACATTACATTATAAATGCCAGTATGGCTTCTTTCGATATTTTTATTATTTATTTCATACATCTCAATGATGGATAAATCATATTTAAAGAGAAAAATTATACACTCAGACCGGGAATAGAACCCAGGGCCCTTGGTTCTCTAGATCAAGTGCTCTACCAACTGAGCTACCGGAGCAAGTACCAATCTAAATGCATATCTTTCTCTATATACATTGTAATTCCCGTCCACCAAATGCTTTGCAAAGATAGAAGCAAAGGCTTCATAGCATTTGGTGGGCGGGAATTACAACGTATATACAGAAAGATTTGCGTTTAGATCGGTACTTGCTCCAGTAGCTCAGTTGGTAGAGCACTTGGTCTAGAGAACCAATTTTTCTCTTTAAATATGATTTATCCATCATTGAGATGGTTGAAATGAATAATAAAAACATTGATAAATCTGGTTAATTTAGTTATGCTTATTTCCCTACAGATGTCATGAATGGTATGCAGTCAACATACCAACCAATTAGATATCTAGTAAGCAACTAAGATATTAGAATGATGAAGGTTAACATTAATAAGATTCATGATGAAGTTTCGTTGAGGTATTATTCAAAATTAAAACATTAAATTATGAAATATTTACCTAGAAGGTCCATCTCCTCAACTTTTTTAGTTATTTATCTGTAGCGCTTGTCCATGAAGGACAGCATATGTTAGATATTGAAAACACCCTAACAGTAATGCACAGAGAAAATAATCCAGCGAAGATAAACATACTCGAGGAGATGGAAAGTTTGAAGGCAATTAACAACAACAACCATCTGATAGATGAAAACGCACTCAGTACGTGTAACCCCCTCTACCAGATCTTCAGTGAAACGCCAGTTTTTAATCCTGCTAATGATGGGACTAATCCCAAAAGCACTACAGATAAATAACTAAAAAAGTTGAGGAGATGGGCCTTCTAGGTAAATATTTCATAATTTAATGTTTTAATTATGATGAAGGTTGGTAAATTTTGCTTAGGCCCAGCACACACATTCCAGTAAAGCTTACCTGTACAGGTAAACCGAAGCGTGTGTAAGCCAGCTGCTGCAGGCCAAACTGCATAGGTGTAGCGACCTGCAAATAATCAAAATTCAATTCTTTCTACCTGTGCAGGCATGTAGACCTGAGCCGTGTGTGTGAGTTAGGGCTCCGGCACACCTGTATAGTTGTGGCTAGTTCCTTGAGTAGAGTCTTCTTGTTTGCTCGCCATCTCTCGACTGTGTGTGCTCTAGCCTGCTCAGGTATACCTTTTTGCGGTTTACCAGACAGGTACATCATAATGTGTGTGCCTGGCCTTAGAGGCTTCTTTATTTAGGCTTAAGGTTCTTTTATGAGCCTAAAAATCTTAAAGAGTCAGGACCCACGGCTTAAAGACCTACCGGAGGACTTGTCCCTAGAATTTTTCCATCCTGAAAATACATTAACCATGGGACCAGAGGCAAGGAAGATAACCATTAGTCCATCACAGCCAACAAAATTGGTCTAGAACATAGCCGTTCAAACTATGGCCCGCATAAGGAATGAAATGAACAAATTAATTTTATATTTTTAATTTAGATTTTAAAATGTAACATCTAGTTTGGACATCCCTGTGTGAAATTCATCTCTCTGGAATGTGGATTTGAGGTGTCACCGCTTCTCTTGACAAAGTAATATAGATGATTTATCCCTTATTTACCGTTTTCTTCCCCACTGCAAACTTTGAACACTAATTGTTTTGTTGTTATATTGTCAATCAAACAGTAGCCTGTGCACGGACTAGTTGTAAAAATAGTGTTAAAGTGAGAAAATACTTTAAAAAAAAATGCAAAGTTGATTCAGAATGTAGGGAGTTAACTAATCCTGGACCAGCAAGTACTTTGTGAAGGAGCATGGAAACAAAGTGTTATGTGTTATTTGTAATGATGTTATTGCAGTTGTGAAAGAATATAACATTAAAAGACATTACCAAATAAAGCATAGCCATTTTGATAAATTTGATGGAGATGAGCATACTGAAAAAGCGAACGAGCTCCTTTCTAAAGTTACGGCACAACAGCAGTTATTAATTCAGGGTGGTGGTGTAAGACAAAGAAATGTTACCGAAGCGAGTTATGAAGTTTCGAAACTAATTGCTGAAAACGGAAAACCGTTTTCTGATGGCAAATTTGTGAAAAGGTGTCTGACTGCTGTTGCCAAGAAGTTGTTCCGGCCCACAATCAATTGCACAATAAGTTATTGGCCTGGCCCATTAAAAAGTTTGGGCAGCCCTGGTCTAGAATAAATGCAACGTACATGAGGTGAGATGTAAAATCTGATTCATTTAACAATTATGAGAAAGTTTTGTTAGTATTTTAAATCTGATATCTGTAAATTGTTATAAATTTAGGGTTGTTCGATGAAATTTCTGGGATTTTCTCCTGGCAATTACCGAATTGTAACCCACTTCTGAGGTTGAGGTGTCTGGAAGGTGCCCCAATGTTACCCCAATGATATGACAGTTGATAAATGACAATGAAGCATCTGAAAATTCCTTAAACTGAAATTTGAAACCATGAGCACCCATAGGAATAATTCTCTTTAAGGAAATATTTGTGTAGCCTGAATAGGAATCAAACTCAGGACCACATGAGCTATAGTCAGAAGATCTGACCATCGGATCACGTGGTGGTGAATTTCAGATTGTAAATAGCTGTAATTGTTATAAGTTTCTCATTTTAAAGAAGTGAATCAACATATAGCAAAGTAGAGGAAAAGTGGCATATGTAATAAGTATAGGATACTATAGCAAAATGCACAAACAAAGGTAGTCGTGTTTTATTTTAGAAAGTAATATTTTGAGGTTCTTTTCATTATATTATTTGGAGTCTGTTTATCTTACCTCAGCAGTCTGGACAAGATGCTGAAGATGATTGATATCCAATCGAAACATATTCAAGAACAAATCAACATTAAATTGAGGTAAGATAAACAGACTCCAAATAATATAACGAAGATAGTCGTGTTTATGCAAGTTCTGCGCAATGTTTTCAGAGAGCCAATCGCCTGCAACTAATGTACATTACATGAGATGGAATGTGTCAGACCCACCTTCATTCGTGCCAAGAGCTATAGAGAATTATAAAAGAGGGGAAAAATAAAATTTAGATATATTTATTACTATAATAATACAAAATAGATCTTCACTTCAGCATGCCTCTAGTAATGACTCCTGCCGGTGGTTCACCAAGCTCGGTAGCTCCTTCCAATCCATCCTGTGCAACTCTTGTGTGAGCTATCTTCACTAGAGACTGCAAATAAAATTCACAAACATTAACAAACCAATTTTATATACAGTAATACAAACCATTTCATAATACACATGTCTACCTTGAAAGTACGAGGTTCCCAAATTGCAAGATCTGCTAATACTTTTCTGTTGATCTGAATATCATTGCGAGCCAGACCTTCTCGAAACAAGGAATATGTCATATTATGTTCTTCACATCCAGCAGTAACACGAGCATCCCACAGCTACAAATAAACAACAGTGGATTATACTGTGCCCAGCAAAGTTAACCAAATAAATTACCTATTTAAAAAATTGTAGGCAATACATACTGCAATCATATCAGCTTTCTTCAGTTTTCTTCCCTTTGTAGCAAAAGCCAGTGCTCGGTGAACATATCGTATAGCAATAGAAAAGCAGTTTCGCTTCCTCCCTATAAAATGCTGTAAAAATGAGAAAGAAATTAGGCTGTTTACTCCATATAATTGGTTAACAATAGAAAGAGATTATGTTCTCTTTGAATATCTATAACTATGGAATGCGATTCTAAAATATAATTTAAATACATGTATGAAGTAAATAAATTATTTTTTGTTATTGGAGCCTTTACCGTTTATATTCGTATAAATTTAAGACTATTTTTAAAATTAAGGTTATGTTTCATAGTGGACAAAAAAAAATATCACTAACTTACGGCAGATAATTTAAGTATTTTCCTTTTTCTCCAGAATTCATCTGGACCTCTACTTCGAACAAACAATGCTAATGTTTTGAAAACCATAACAGAAATCTAAAAAAAAAAAATGTTTTACTAATATCCTATTAAATCCCGGTGTCGTCCGGGTTTACAGTTTTACACGATAAAACACATAGAGAACACTAAAGCACGGTTCTCTGTTCCCTATGCACATAGATCAAACACATAGAGAAACTCTGTGGATCAAATCAGGGAGTGGGTTATCTCTGGCATATACTATTGAAAGTGGGGTTTCTCTGCTATTGAACAAATTATTGCTGATCCGAATCCGGGTTTTCGCTGACCGGAATAAACACCGAATCTTTTCCGTATCATTGTGCCATCTTTGTTTAATTTCATAAAGTAACAACAAAAGGTGTTCGCCATTTTGTATTTTATGTCATCATATTTTGAAATTAGTTGTGAATGATGATAGTGTAATGGGAAATATATTTTTTCAATGCTGACATCAAAGTTTTTCGATTAACAATTGATGTAGATCTCCACCTGTCTTCAGTGCATTATTTCATATATTTGATAACTTTTTAAAGGTGGGGCAGAAATGGAAGAAGAAATATTAACAACATTGAAAATATTAATAATTGGAGAAAGTGGAGTAGGAAAATCAAGGTTTGTAATTTCAGCACATATAACGAAGGCATTATACATAAAAGAATTTTTTTCTTCAATATCATATTTCTTAAGATAGTTTTATGTTTATTTGCTCATGTAATTACTTGTATTGCATGACTATTATTTTTCAGTCTTCTGCTTCGCTTCACTGATGACAATTTTGACCCAGAGCAGGCTCTTACTATTGGTGTTGATTTTAAGACAAAGAAAATCTCAATTGATGATAATGTTGTAAAACTAGCCATATGGGTAAGTTTTATGAAGTGTCAAAATATTACCTTGTTATTACATATTAATTATGCATATAAGATAATTATTTCAATTCTATTTTCAGGATACTGCTGGCCAGGAAAGATTCCGAACATTAACTCCAAGTTATTATCGTGATGCCCAAGGTGCAATACTAGTTTACGATGTTAGCAACAAACAAACTTTTGCTAAACTTGAAACATGGCTTGATGAACTGGATACATACTCAACAAAGAGCAATATTGTCAAGATGGTTGTTGGAAATAAAATTGACAGAGTAGGCTTTTTAACAATATTTCTATATATTCTAAGTAGCAATGTGGTAAAAGCATGTTGAAATGCAATTGTGTGTCTTCTTAGATCATTGTGAAAGTTTTGTATTCTTATATTGGTATCAAAATACTGTGTATACCAATTATAATTTTGATAAATGCCAAAAAATGGTCACTAACTACCACAAACTCCCCCATTTAAAAATAAAAGAGTTACACTGATCTAGACTATTATAGCGCTAAGTGTAGCATATGTACATTAGAATAGTCTATGCCGGTAGGTATAAAATATTGTCTTGACAAAACACAAGATTCTTTCCTTGGTAATTGTTTAGAACGATTAAGCCACAATGTTTTTAACATTTTTAGAAAAAAATAATAATACGGATTTTATTTGTCTTGCTTTTCAAAAATAGATAGAAAATATTTTTTTTGCAAAACTGTAATTTTGTTTAATCTGTTCCATGTTATGGTCGGAGATTCTATATCAAGCATAAATGTCTGCATCAGGTTATAGATGGAAATTGACTGTGACATGTTTTTTTTTTTTTGAAAAAAACTGCCCTTAAACTAGCGTGAAATATTTTCAAAGTCCTATAGAACAACAGTGCTCATGTGCCTGTTTATAGAGCCAGTGATAACCTACAATCAAACCATACTGGTTATCATCCTCGATTACTATCGGTTGATATGAAATTTAAATGACCAATATTTGCAATAAATCCCCAAATCTATATTTAAAAAAATATATTAATAATATTAAAATTACCAAACACCCTCAGGGGTCCTCATCTAGGGGATATGTGGATGGCGACCACAAGGTGCCCAAGCTGAGCAAAACATTTCTTCCACTTACTTATGTTTTGCACTCTTTTAACTTTACTATCTAACCTCTCTTGGTTAACTCTTGTTTTTTTTTTACCCCGACACTATTAGGGCATCCGAGGGCTAGGGAGTCTTTCCTTTCTTCCATTTCTTCTTTCCTTTATTTTCTTTTCTTTTCTTCTCCAGAAAAGCCTGACCAAAGGCTATAAGATGGCAGCCCCATGACTGGTCTTGCCTTCCTTTGGCCAGCAACCAATCGAAGGGACTATTATTATGCTTTCAAGTCTTATATGAGAACTTTCCGGTGAAGATCACTGGACCGTCCTATGAAACGCTGGAGGGAAAATTTTCTATAGGATCGTAACAGGCCTTGGCCTAATACTTGGAAGGAAGAAGAAGAAAACTTACCAAACTTTTATTAAAAATTGGTGTACACTTACTTATCACTCCCTAACGCTGATCCAACCAGCGATAACCCAAAAACAGCGATAGAAAAATCATAGACTGAGTAATATACTCTTTGGAGAAAACAGCAGTAAGCATCACAATATTGTCTAACAGTGTCATATTATTGTGATTTGCATATTTAAATAAATACTTCAAAATTGTCTAATAATGTTTTTTTTTTTTCCTCCAAGCACGACGGGCTGTTGGCCTACCAGCTGGCTGCTGGTCTCATATCCACTTGTGTTAAACACAGATGTAGACGATCATCTAGCCAGTGTAGGGGTGACATGTGGTCAGCACGTCAGGTCCCCCAGCCGTTATAGCTGGTCTTCTCAACATGTAGTTGCTACTTATTGTAGCTACCCAAATGCCTCACGATGCTGGGTTGGCACCTTTCCCATACTGGCTGAAATTCCTTGAGAAAGCGACATGTTTACTTTTATATTATATTTATAAATTTATTATTTTTAACAATATTATTTTTGTATATACACCTATACTATTAAAATATGACGACTTAACTTTTTGACATGTGATATGACTTTTTAAATACTTTAATAAACTCTTGTCAAATTTTGTTCTTATGATTTTATTTTAAAAGTAATTTTCTACCATTTAAAACACTTTTTACACATTTTCTAATGATTTTTTAATATATTTCTTTACAATAATCAACTAGATACTTAGGCAGCCATATTGATTTTCACTAATAGTCTGTGTTCCAATGCTGCCAATGTTTCAAACATAAAACTTCAACTTATTACAATGTAGCCAATAGAGACTTTATAAATTACTATATGCTACATAACTATATACTCTAAACACACTATTAACTCAAAAATCACACTAATAACTAACTAAACTATATGATAAACTTCCCGCATGTCTTCCATTAGTTCTTGGAAGCTATTACTCTCCCAAGTTAAATCTCCACCCGGAAAATATGCTAAGAATGTGCGATGGAATCTCTTTCTTCTCTTATTATGTTGGCACTTGCTGTCCACTGTGTTGTGTTATTTGACTGGGAGGGGAGTGCTAGTAAATACTATGCTTTTTACATGATCCGTCATCTACAGTAGCCATTGATCAAATGAATAATCCAGCAACCATATATTTGCATTTAGATTGGAACTTGCTCAGATAGCCCAGTCGGTAGAGTCTTGGCCTAGAAGGCCAAAGGTCCTGTATTCAAGCCCAGCCTGAGCATGTAATTTTTCTTTTCAAATATGATTTAACCATGTTATTGCTGGGGAATGAGCTGTCACTCCTTTGCCTTTCTCATTACATGTTACCAATTCCCGTCCCCTGTGTTGTGTTGTGTTGTGTTGTGTTGTGTTGTGAAGCTGGTAATGGAGAGATAACAAACACTGTGATTTTCAATGAACCGAAATCTTCAGTAGTCGTCTACTAAATGACTAATTTGACAACCATGTAATGTTATTTCACATGTGTTTAAGTGTTCTCTCTTCCATAGAGACATAGTTACCTGCGCTAACAAACTTCCCCTTTAGCCATACAGTCTTGACTTGGACGAATAATAAATGGTTGGGTCTTAGAAAAAAATGTTCATGTCACGTGTTGAAAGAATTTTCAAATATAATAATCTTACCCCTACAGGTTATTCTTCTTCTTCTTCCTTCCAAGTATTAGGCCAAGGCCTGTTACGATCCTATAGAAAATTTTCCCTCCATTATCTTCCGGGAAATTCTCGTATAAGACTTGAAAGCATAATAATAGTCCCTTCGATTGGTTACTGTTATTCAAGTATAGTAAATCTCAAAACAGGGGTTGAAACAGAGGTGTACATCTCCACAAGCAAAACATTTTTTTTTTCATTTCCTTCTCGACACTTTTTTTTTTTGGCACAACACACATTAATGGCTTGCATATTGCTTTTATTCTGATTGGTATTTTTTAAATAAAATGTCTTTCTTTTAGTCAGAGTGGTGAAGATTTTGGCAATTTTTAGCCTCTAAATTGGTCAGGCATGGCACACAGCGCTGCTTGAACCAGACTAACATGATATAGTGAGATGGAAATCTAAGTGTGTCATGTGTTGTGCTACGTGTAGGGTTTACCATTAGATGGGTAAATCATCATCATCATCGTCCTTTCAAGTATTAGGCCCAGTGGCCCGTTACGGTCTCCTGCCATCTCCGAAAAGGTCGACCCACAGATCTTCTGCCTCGAGGAATGTAGTGAAGAATTTGTTTTGGTATTCTGTGACGATCCATGCGCTGAATATGGGCTAGCCAATTGTTTCTATATTCTTGGAGGTATTCAGATATAGGTACGATGTTTAACTCTCTGGCTATTGTTGAATTTCTTTGGTGGTCTAGAAGGTTATAACCTGCAGTTTGTCTCAGAAATTTCATCTCCGTGGCTGTAATATGACGATCATCCTGAGTTCTGATGGTCCAAGCTTCACTGCCATAACAGATTATGGGTCTAGCGAGAAATTTATAGATTTTCATTCTTGTGTGTCTCTGCACTTTTGATGGTTTAAAAACTTGGTTCATAATTCTTAAAGCTTTATTATAGTTTTGTATTTTAAAGGATATGTCACATTCCTCATTATAAGTTGGATTATATCCTAAGTATTTAAATGAATTAACTTGCTCTAATATTGAATTCTGAATACAAATAAATGAAATTATTTATTGTATAATTTTATTTTTTTCTGCATTATTGGGTATGCTTGTGTCATCTGTCTACACCACACATGTGTATAATGTCCATTTTTAATAATGTCTTATTTAAATATGAAGCTGCCGTTTGCATGTGTCAAGCAATAGTTCGGAGCCTTTGGCACTCTGGGGAATTAAAATGTATAAGAGAAAAATTTACATTTAGATTGGAGCCCTAGGATAACTCAGAGTAGAACATTTAGCGTATAAAGCTGAAGTTCTGGGTTCAAACCCCACTCTAGGCATATATTTTTCTCTTCACATATAATTTGTCCTTCAGTGAGAAATGTTAAACTTATTATAAAAAAACAGAAGATATGGAGTTTGTATTTTTTAATAACACGCATGAGGTCCTGGTTTGATCTCTGGTCGGGACAAGTTTACTGTGTGAGGTTTTTTTTTTGGAGGGTTTTTCCTCACCTGTAAGACAAATGTCAGGAAACTTTAAGACCCAAACGGTCCCCAAACATCATATGGCCATCATAATCATCATCATTCATTATATTTGAAGAGAAAAATTTATCTTTCAGTGAGAAATTTTAAATCAATAATAAGAACATCATTAGAAGCCTTACTAGCTTTATAAAGTAATGTTAAATTCCCAATAAATGTCTTCTTAACTAAGAAGCCACCATTTGCAAAGATAGAAGCAGTGGTTTCAAAAGCATTTGGCGAGGGAATTACAACGTATATAAGAGAAAAATTTGCATCTAGATTGCAACTTGCCTCGGTAGCTCAGTTGGTAGAGCATTTGGCCCTGCAAGCCAAAGGTCCCGGGTTCGAGTCTCGGTCTAGGCGAAAATTTTTCTCTTCAAATATAATTTATCTTTCAGTGAGAAATGTTAAATCAATAATAAGAACATCATTATTCATGTTCAGCTTACATTAAGTTTAGATGTGAGATCGGAACAGGCAAAGACCTAATCCGTGAAGTTGATGATGATTAAGTTTAGGATTAAGGACTCTCCTGGCACAGCACTGTCATCAACATCTTCCATTTTATCATCGAGGTCTTAGAGGTGCCACAATCTCAGAAATGGGTTACAATTACGGGGATGCAAGGAGAGAACACCAGAAATGTCGAAATGACAACCTGGGTCATTGAATAAAAACTGAAGTCTCTTTAGAATGACATCATGTTTTACAGAGTGAAAGTAAAATAATAATCTCTGTGAGATTTATGATCTGTGTAATGACATAGATTAGGTTCCAAAAAATTAAAATCAATCGATTGAGTTCAGAGGGTCTTGTAGCCCAGGATGGGCTCAAATAATCCAGTAGTGCGTATCTTCACAGCGAATCCAGAAAGGAAGTAAGAAGAAAGGTTGGACAAACAAAAACAAAATTTGTTGAGAGGAATCTGAAACTTATAGGGGTTAGGAACTGGAAGAATAACGTGATTTATAGGAACCGATGGCAAGACATTCTTAAGCACGCCAAGATTCATCCAGGGATTTATAGCACCTGGTTTATTGTGTTTTTTCACAGAAATTCTTGAGTGATCTAAAGCATCTTGCCTTGGTGTGGAGCTAAGGGACATGCACTGATTCAAGCCCCCATGGGGGAAAATATTTCTCAAGAAATTTGAACCAATATGAGACCAGTTCTCACCTAACATCATGAAGAATTTGTGTAGCTACAATAAATAGTGGGGCACGCCGTAGCGTAGTGGTTAAGGCACTGAGCTACAAGCCGGAGGGTCGAGGGTTCAAGTCCCGTTGGGGCCAGGATTTTTAAACTGACCCAAACTCTCTGGCGGCACTATGGCCCTGGGGTCGACTCAGCCTCTAACGGAAATGAGTACCAGATGCTTGTTCTGGGGGTAAAGGCGGCCGTCACGCAGGGCTGACAACCCGGCTGACATAAAGTGCCGATTGTCTAGAAAAAGTGGGAGCCCTAACCTCCCACTACCCCAAGGGCCTCTGGGCCTGTTGTGGGATCACTTTACTTTTTACAATAAATAGTGGCTTCAGGTTGGGGAAACCAGCTATAACAGCTGAGGAACCACATGTCATTCCTATACTGGCTCTATTTATGATCGTCCAACTCTGTAAATTGCATTTATGGATGTGAGACCAGTAGTTGGCTGTTATGTCAAGACCTTCTACTCCTGATGTGCTATGGAGTTTGTCACAGAAGATGTTGGAAACAATGTTATTGTCATAATCATCATTAGCACAACCCTGGGTGGGTCAAGGCTTCCTTCAGAATTTTTCTCCAGGCTTTTCTATCTCTGGCAACCGTCCATCAATTCTTGAGTTTTAAAAATTTATCATTTTGTAGTACTCCATTTGTTCATCTCAGATTTGATCTTCCTTGTGACTTACCTTCTATAATTCTTCTACCTACCTCATTTTTGGTCATCCTCTGCATATGTCCTACCCTTTTTAATCTGTTTACTTTAATATCTGATGATTTATTGGCCGCGGTCGACTAGTGGTTATGCTCCTTGCCTCTGGTCCCGAGGGTCGCGGGTTCAAACCCGGCTGGGGTCGATGGATTTTTTTAGGATGGAAAAATCCAAGGAGCAATCCGTGGGTCCCGAGTCTGAAGATTTTCAGGCTTGTAAAAAATCCTTAAGCCTGAATGAAAAGGCCTTAAGCAAAATTTACCGAATTTTCCCGTCCTAGTACTATCTTGGTTTCCTAGATGTCAGTATGAGGCAGAACGCTGACCATGGACCAATCAAATGACATCTATATGAAAACAAGTGTAACTAAACTAGTATGGTTCAAATTCTTCCCTGTAGGGGGAGAGCGCCTAAATCTCTGTAAAGGGAAGACATGGGCTTACAATACAAAAAATGATTTATACAATTTATTTAACTTTCACAGGGGAAAAAAAAGACACTATGAGGTTTAATTTAAGAATTAAATTAAGTTTTTATTACCTCACCTCATATCCTTTTCCTTCTAGACTGTAGTTTCGGAGCTTATCTCCATCATCAGTAGCCTTTTGTCGACCGGTGTTATGTTGTTTCTTGGCGGTTTTCTTCTTCCTTCTATCCATGGACCGATGAATCTCTGGATCAAGTCAAAATTTGCAGGACTTTTGAAATTCATGAGTTTATCTTTCTTGTTTTTTTTTGGATGTGGATTTTTTCCCAGACATCCAAAAGAACAAGAAAGATAAACTCGTGAATTTCGAAACTCCCGCAAATTTTGACTTGATCCAGAGGTTCATCAGTCCATCGATAGAAGGAAGAAGAAAACCGCCAAGAAACAACATAACACCGGTCGACGAGAGGCTACTGATGATGGAGATAAACTCCGAAACTGCACTAGAAGAAAAAGGATATTAGGTGAGGTAATAAAAACATTAATTTAATTCTTTGATTTGTACAATTCCCTGTTATATCTCCTTTACCACTCTCCATTTTCCTTAATAAGTCCGTATATCATTCCGAGTAGCGTATTTTTGTTTCAAAAACAGCCAATTGAATTTCGTCATGTTCTGTCAGAACGCAAGTTTCATTCCGTAAGCCAGCACTGGTTTAATTAGTGTTTTATACAGTCTGGTTTTTGTTCCGCATGTCAGATATTTTGATTTCAAATACTTTATTATTGCAAAATAGCATTTATTAGCATCTTATATTTTTTTTTATTTATTTCTTCCTGAATATTATTTTATTTTATAAAATTACAATATGAAGTAACATTATGAGGTTATTCTTAATGAATAACTTAAGTCTGTTACGTCTTACCTCATAAAAGTTGAGTTATTTTAGGACATGTTTCAAAACACTTGTATTTTATTGTCAGCTTGTCCAGACTGATGACATTTTAGTTGTTGGCACATGATGTTTTCTCATACTCCATCTTTTGGTGGACTGAAGAACTTGCATACAATTCCCTCTTCCCAGGAATTTCAAAATTCATGATTCTATTCTTGTTATTCTAGATGTAGATCTTCTCCCATATGGTGAGTTCCTTAATATTTTCTAATTGTTTTAATAATTTGGTGTTCAGATCAATTATATGTTTTTCTGACTAACCATTTGGGAGAAAATCTACATCCATAAGAACAAGGATATAATCATGAATTTTGAAATTTCTGGGGAGAGGGATTTGATATGCAAGTTCTTTGGTCCACCGAAAGATGGAATAGGAGTCGACATCCAGGACCAACAACTTATAAATCAACAGTCTGGACAAACTGACAATAAAATGCATGTGTTTTGAAAGATGTCCTAAAAGAACTCAACTTTTATGATGTAAGGTGCAACAGACTCAACTTTTTACTATTCTATTTAATTAAATAGAAATAAAACTTACAGTTTTATGTGATTTTCATATTTATTAAAATATAATTTAGTCACAACTGTTTCGGTACTTTGTATCTTCTTCAGGCATTCATTTGTTATCATGTCTGAAGAAGTTACAAAGTACCGAAACAGCTATAATTAAATTATGTTTTAATAAATACGAAAATCACATAAAACTGTAAGTTTTACTTTTATTTAATTAAATAGGTTATGTAATACACAAGTGATCTTCTTGGTGATAAAATATTAAAATATATATGCAGTCAATATGCCCATTTCACCAATTAATGTTTTAAAATGGTCAACAAGTTTCTACAGCCAAGCTGTCATTCTCAAGACCAGATATTGTCAATATCTGGTCTTGAGAATGACAGCTTGGCTGTAGAAACTTGTTGACCATTTTAAAACATTAATTGGTGAAATGGGCATATTGACTGCATATATATTTTAAATAGGTTATGGATTTTCATTAAGTAAACACCAATTCAATTAATAGTGAGTGGAGAACATATAGCCATGACTGAAGAAGGACATGATATTGTCTGAAACCGTCGGTATCAAAGAAATTTGAAATCATATGAGGTGAGTCGATAAAAATATGTTCTCCACTCACTATTAATGATATAACCTCATAATGTTTACTTCCCAATATTAATTTAAATATAACCAATTCAATTGATTACTTTTTACTGTTTTGTTTATTTATTAAAACTTCAAGGTATGTGAAATTATTTACTTTTTCAAATGTATTATTTTGTAATGTTCTTGTACTGCCATACATTTCTGATATATTTTTAAAAAAGTTTGATTTCTTCTTGTAAAAAGATTATTAAAAATACAGCCTCACACTTCTCCAAGATATTTTCACATATGACTTGTACATAGAAATTCCCTTTATAACAATGCAAACACACTTATAACATTTTACCTTATTATTTTCCTTTTAAAATGAGCATTAAAACAACCCTATAGGACTAAAAAGTCTTAGTTATTAAAAATTATTAATGTTAGTGCACAAAAAAAAATTTTTTTTTCCCCAGATTCTGAAAATTGTCATCAAATTCTTTTTTTTAATGCCACCATGTTGTCATTTTGACATTGTGGTATTCTCTCTTGGCATGGCGTTATTATAACCCACTTCTGAGGTTTGGGGTGCCTGGAAGGCGGAGTTACACTGCCCCAATGATATATGATAGATGATGATGGTAAGAAGATAGAATTTTTATTTCATTCCCTTGATGCAGTTTAACCTCTTACCTTATAGATAATTTTATGTCTCACATGGCACCCTGGCCGTACAATTTCATGACCTGTTGGGAGAGGGATTTCAACTATGGATCTCATTCTTTTTTACCACACAGGACATGGAGGGCTTCTCCGAATTTAGGAATCATGTCAATGTCAGGGCGTCCTCTGAGACAACACAACATTAAGACAAAACACACCATGCACACATATATTCATACTAAACGTGGCAAATATGATAATGATTATGATGGCCAAATGATGTTCAGGGACCATTTGGGTCTTAAAGTTTTCTGTCATATGTCTTACAGGTGAGGAAAAACTATCACCCAGGAAACTTGTCCCTACTGAGGATCGAACCCGGGCCTGCTGCATTGTAAGGCTTGCGATGCTACCCATAGACTGCAGCGGTAGACTAGAATTTTTATAAAAATGTATTTTAATGTAGACTTATGGAAAGAATGATTCCTCAAATTTTCATTGAAATCTGAAATGATGAAATTTAATTGTTTTATTTTTTGTTTTGGCTTGGCATGAAATTACCTAGTTGTGAAATATTAAAAAAAGAAAATGTTACGTTTTGGTGAGCCTAGTGAGGGAGAACATGAATTTGTTTCAGGAGAATCGGGAAGTGAGCAGAGAGGAAGGCATGAGGTTTGCAAGACGCCACCATACACTCTTCATTGAATCGAGTGCCAAAACGAGAGACGGTGTTCAGTGTGCCTTTGAAGAGTTGGTTCAAAAGGTTAGTAACATTAAATTTCTCAAGAGTTCAAACAAATTATCCTCTCTGTGAAGTCATCTTTATTCAGTAACAGATTGATTTTACAATGCATTTAGATGTGTTGGGATGTACGTCAGAGGAGAACAAAGCTACCAAACTAACTCAAATTACACTGGTCATCATGATTTTTGTCTCATGAGTAACAATAGTTGTACTTAATGCAGTTTTTTATCATGTTTTCAAATATATATTCGGAATTTCTCCATCACCCACAGTTTTTTTTATTTCAATTTCAATTAATGGATTTAAATAATTATTTTATATTGATCTTGAAAAAGATTTTTGGGCTATAGGCCGTGGTCGTGAGGCTTGTAGTTCCCCGACGTTTTGCCAGAGACTGTGTCTGGCATCCTCAAGGGATGTCTTGAGACTGGCATTTCTGTCCGCTGTCTGTCCTATTTATATGTTCACCGTGATGTGTTCGTAAGTTGTATCTGCCTTCTGATTGGTCAGCGTTAGGGACTTCCATTGCTCCAATGAGATTGCTGTTTGATGGTCTAGTCGACTGTACGTTATATCTGCCTTCTGATTGATCAGCGGTAGGGACTTCCATTGTTCCACTGAGATTGCTGTTTGATAGTCTAGTCGACTGTACTTGTAGAGGTTTACATTTGGCATTTTTTAGAACCGGTATCCATACTTTGTTGACTTTTAATGATTCTTCTTTTCTGTTGAAACTGTTTTTATGTTTGAATATTTCGATGGCTTCTCGTTGTAAACGGGTAAAATAGTGTGTGCACTTAGATAATATGTCTGTATTCTGGTATTGTACTCTGTGGCCATCAAATAAAGAGTGTTCTGCTACTGCTGACTTATCCATTTGTTTAAGACGACTATATCTTTCATGCTCCTTAAGTCTGGTTGCGATAGTGCATTTAGTGGTGCCTATATACACTTTTCCACAACTGCATGGTATCCTGTATATGCCTGCTGTCTGATGAGGATGGAGTTGATCCTTTATAGGTCTGAGAAGGTTCTTGATTTTCTTAGTAGGCTTGTATACTGTCTTTATGTCTTCTTGCTTTAGTAGTTTTCCAATGCGGTATGTAACCTCAGCTAGGTTTGAAAAATTAACTTTTATAGTAGTAGTAGTAGTTCCTGTTCCTCCTCTTGTCTTTGTGAAAGTATGTCACCGGACTCTGTTTTTTGTCAAATTCTTGACTTCATTCCAACTTTTCTCTTTAATTTTTGTAACGTGGTGTGTATTTGTTGTGCAGATAATCCAAACGCCAGGCCTATGGGACTCTTATGTAAGCAGTGGAGGCAACATTCAAGTTACAAGAGATGATGATACTTCTGTACCGAGTTGTGCTGGATGGAAATGCACTCTTGTGTAATGTGAAACACTGAGCACTTGCCATTGGCCATTGTTTCACTTTGCAGCACTTCCAATCAAATCACATTGTAAATGTAAAGAATGAGCTTTATTTGAAATAACTTGAAAAATGCACTATGTCCTGCAGAATCACAACCAATAAGAGATTATTTTCTATACTAATAATGATAGAATAACCAAACTTAGATTTTATGTTAGGAAAACTCCCCTAGTTTCAATAAAACACACGTGGTTTGTATCTGGTGAATGTAGATCTAAGTTTGCTGTGCTGGCTAAGGTTGTAGCGTGGCTGCTTCCTGACTAGCAAGTCCAGATCCCAATTAAGACAGGATTGAACATTTTAATTGTAAAATTAATTTCATTAAAAATTAATTCAATTAAATGAATTTAAATGCAAAATTTTCAATCTTGGGACCAGGAGGGGACCAGTAAAAGCTCCTTATTTGCAGGTTAAAAAGTTGCAACACAGATCCTGTATTCGCGGCTAAAAATGTATTTATTTGCGGATCCAGTCGTTATATTAGAACAATTAATATCCTTTATTAATGCATCAGCAACTTTTTTACTGCAAGTGCCAAGGCAACTTTTACAAAGAGCGATTCAAACCAAATGGACAAATAAATATAAAAAAAGCAATCCTTATTGTCACTAAGCCTAAAGTTCATTGTTAAAAGCCACCGCCGTCGTATTTCACGTGCCGCTATGTCCATTATAAATGCTATCACGATCGGTGTTTTATTGTTTCAACTTGTCATTCATTGCAGTAATTTTGATTGAATAACATGTGTCTCTTCTGCATTGTTGCCAATTTATAATGTCGAGTAAAGTGAAAGAAAATTAGTTCTGAAGCAGAAAAAAGTATGTTGCTGCTTAAAGTATAAACAGAAATGCTTGACCGTTTATGCATTGGTGAGTCGTTTGAGTCTATATCACGCTGTTTCAATGTTAATGTATGAACTGTACGATTCATCAAGAAATCCGAAGACAAAATAAGGAATTATATTGTTGAATTCACAGCTGAATATCAATCTGATTTCAAAAGCGGAAAAACAGGAAAAAATTACTAACTTCTTTAAGCCCTTGCGTAAGCCTGTCAGTAATAATTAATAGAAATTGTTCAAAATCTCTCATTAATTGATTTTATTTTGATAATTTTTATTTCATTTTGGAACGTATCCCCTCTGTACCCATACAAATTACCATTCCATATTCGCAGTTTCTGTATTTGCAGAATATATCCCCCGCAAATAAGGACCTTTTACTGTATTTAATCACTAGATTATGCACCAGATTCCTGCATTATATTGCTGATCCCTCTGCAGTGCATATGTTGAAAAGCTATGTGGTACTATGATGATCTTGAAGATTTTCGGGTTGTAGGCCATAGTCGTGAGGCTTGTAGTTCATAGCAACTCCGGCCATGAAAGTCTACGTCAATGCATTATGTGGTACTGATGATAGTGATTAGACCAACTAAAGAACATTAAGCCTGGAGGCCCCCTTGATGCTTTCCAAAAGGAGTAGAGCACAGATTTTATTTTTCCCTTCTCTTCATCATTATCATCTCTCAAATACCTACACTACACAAACTCTTAAACATACACTCATCTTACATTCCTCTCTGTGCACAATATAAGTTCAGCAAGTTTCACTCAATCTGCAACCAATAGCAGCAAAAGTGACTGCAAGCATTGAGTCATCAACTCGCGCTGCCCACACAGTGTCCATACTAGTGGCTGCAAGTCGAGTGAACCTCTCTGTAGATATTCCTTAATATATACAGTAATCAAGTTGGACAAAATGTTTTTACATCTCACCTCATAAAATTCCATGTTTTCATGATACCGGTTTCAGTGGCCATTTACTTATTTACCTTCATCTTCAGTCTAACTCTAACTGTTAAAATTTTGATGTTACCACTTTCTTCCGAACCGCCATGGGTACCAATTTTATGAACTTGCAGATAAAATTTTGCTCGTCGGGAACTTCTAAATTCATGGATCTATATTTATTCTTCTGAATGTGTATCTTTTTCCAGTTAGGAAGTAACATTATGAGGTTCTACTTAATAAATAAGGTAGGTCTGTCTTCGTCTTATGAGATACGATGAAGATAGACCAAACCTATTTATTAACATATTCTGCCGAAGTGGTGTGTAAATTTAAAATAAACTACAATAATACCTAGTATAGAAATGATCCATAAAATGTGCAGTAGCTGACATTGGAACACACACTCTCTTTTTATCAGTGTTTCTTCTTGCTTTATAAGGGGCATCAAAAAGTGTTTGTATGGAACTTGAGATCATTGCAGAGCTGTGATGTAAGAATGTATTTGTGATTTGATTGCACATGTTGATTAAGTGAACCTTGCATCAGTGGAAAGTGTTCGCACTTGGACTCTTATCTAGGAATATATATAAGAGAATTTTTATTGTTATCATGTTACTAGCAATGGAATAAGTCTATACTGAATCAAGGTATGGCTGGACATCCTTGGTTGCTTATCTGCAATACAAGAAATTCAGTGTTGCCATGTGTCCTCATTTTCCTGGGTATATATGAAGAATGGAAATTGTAAAAAAATTTTAAGTAGCTTTGATGTTTTTCTGAAAGACAATCACCTGCCTGCAGTTATGATTAGAGCCTGGAATTTCATATCTAAAACCTACTAAATATCCAGCGAGTATGTCTTTAAAAGTAAGAAATATGGGCATGGGGGTATAATAGTCAAAATTTATTTACTCAGTGTTAAAATCACTTCTCACTGAGACAAAAAAAAAATTTACTCACTCAAACATTATATTAATGAAACAAATGTTCATGAAACAGAATATGGTTGGTTGGTTGGTTGGTATCTAATGTCGATCACTTGATAATGAAATCATTAGCTCTCTTACACTCATATATTTAGCAGAAAGACTGGTCTCTTCTACAAAAGCTGGACAACGGAGGAGATGGTATCTTTCCATATCTTCATTTAAATTGCAAAAAGGGCATTTAGGTGAATCTGTTATGCCAAGTCTGTGTAGGTGCTTATTCAGACAATTGAAACAGAATATTAAATGTGTTTATCCATGGAATTTAATTATCTTTAACTAATTTTACTTGTAGATAAAAAAAAAGAGAGACTATTTCTTGTTATGGCCACTTTAATACCTCTGGAATGATACAGCATAAAACTTTTTCTTTGTCATGACCACTCTAATACCTCTGGTTTTAACATAACTCTGTGAATAACAGTGTGTCTCTGTCAATAATAAAGATTATTTCCATATATTACCTATTTTTGAGTGTTGTATTAATTCGATGTTCTTATTATTAATTTCATACATCTCAATGATGGATAAATCATATTTGAAGAGAAAAATTATACGCTCAGACCAGGACTTGAACCCAGGACCCTTGGTTTTCTAGTCCAAGTGCTCTACCATTTGAGCTACCTGAGCAAGTACCGATCTAAATGCAAATTTTTCTCTATTTTTCGATGTTCTTAATATTAATTTCATACATCTCAATGATGGATAAATCATATTTGAGCTCAGGTAGCTCAAATGGTAGAGCACTTGGACTAGAAAACCAAGGGTCCCGGGTTCAAGTCCCGGTCTGAGCATATAATTTTTCTCTTCAAATATGATTTATCCATCATTGAGATGTATGAAATTAATAATAAGAACATCGAAAAAAGCCGTACTGGCATTTATAATGTAATGTAAAATTCTCAAATATGTCTTCTTAATAAAGGAGCCGCCATTTGCAAAGATAAAAGCAAAGGCTTTAAAGCATTTGGTGGGCGGGAATTACAACGTATATAGAGAAAAATTTGCATTTAGATCGGTACTTGCTCAGGTAGCTCAAATGGTAGAGCACTTGGACTAGAAAACCAAGGGTCCCGGGTTCAAGTCCCGGTCTGAGCGTATAATTTTTCTCTTCAAATATGTTGTATTAATTATTTTTTGGTGTTGTATTAAATGCCATTCTATTTCATTACAGGTTAGAGTACTTCATTTATTGTTTATTTTATTTTATTTATTTTTCTTTCACTCACCTCATACTTCATAACTCCACGCAAACGCAGGGTTTCGTCACATCATTTGTGACATTCTCAATGTGTGTTACGTTCACAACTGACGTCCAATGGCCTTCTATCCTGCAGACTGACCTCCACGCCATCGGATGGCTGACCGACGAACTTCCAAATCAGTCCTCTCTCCTTATAACCGGGTATTTCAAAATTCATAGTTGTATTTTCATTCTTGCATATGTAAATTTTTTCCCAAATTGTGAGTTCCTTCAGTTTTTCCAATTGTTTAAGTAATTTTGTTTTGGTTTCTATTCTATGTTTTTCTGACCAGGCATGTGCAGCTATTATTTCCTATCTACATAACTTAATACTTCAGTTATGTTAGGTTAGCTTAGCTTTCAGGTTATTTTAGGCCTAAAAATGTTTTATATTAAATCTACAAACATTTCATTAATATTTAAAGGAAAGGACATGAGGTTTATTTTAATTAATAAATAGAGTTAGATTTAACAACTCGCCTCATAATTGTAGATTTTTCGAAGACAAGTTTTGGTACATCTTTGTATTATTTTTAGTTCTATTTAACTCAGTAGAAGTGTCAAAATTAGACTTCAAGAAATTTACAATTATGAGGTGAGGTGTTAAATCTAATTCATGAAAGAATGAGTCATTTTTTATATCTTACCTCATAGTTTTCTTAAACAAAGGAACTGCAGTTTTCAAGAGGAAACATCCCTCCCATTTTCAACTGACATTATGACTACCAGATTTTTGTTGGAATTGTGTTATGAGGTAAGATTTAAAAAATTACTCATTCTTTCATGAATTAAGAACCTCATAATGTTATTTCCCAATATTTAACTATATTAAATCTAACTTCCAATTCAATCCTCAACTCGTGTCCAACTCAGGGTTGGGTCTATATTTATAGAGGTCTTTGAATTACAAGGGTGCTGCCAACCACTCCTGATGCACCACCATAGGGGTGGATGAGATGAGTATGGAGAAATGGTGGAATTAAATTTGCGGCAGGGGAAAATGGGAGAAACCCCGAGGAAAACCTGCCCAAGCTCCATTTTATCCACCATGAACCCTACATGGAGTGACTGAGTCTCGATCTCGGGACCCCAGCAGTGAGAGGCGAATGTCTAACCGCTTGTGCCACAGAGCCGCCTTTAAATCTAACTCTACTTATTAATCTACAAGCATTTGTTACATTAAATTGCTCTGTTGTTATTCTATGAAAATTCAAAATGACCAACAGTTACAATATAAGAAATAGTTCACTTCATCTGCAAATTTACAAATTTAAAAATACATTCACAATATTTATTTTCTGGGCCTAAATATTACCAATATAAAATTCTACAAATATTCTATGCATTAAAATTGTTTTCAATTGCGTAAGTAATTTTTTACTATTATTCACTCCCGTCAAAATATGCACTAATATTTTGCAATCAGATGAATGGTTTGTGAATCTTGCATAGAATATTGGGAAAATTGAATACAGCTAAGCAAGAAATAAAATTTACAGAAATGACACTTGGCAAATTTATAATCTCCACTCTTCAGATATATTTAGTAATTTGGCTATTCTTTACAACCTGTGACGCGACTTTTTTAATTCCTACATAAACTCCTGTCAAATTTTATTCTTAGGGTTTCATTTTCAAATTATTTTCCACCATTTACAATGATTTTTACATTTTTTCTAGCGATTATTTCAATATATTTTTCTATGATATTTAACTACACATTGGCAGCCATATTGATTTTAATGAATATTCTATGCAACAACAAAGACTGTTCCAGTACAGCCAACTTAGAGTATGTAGTAATTTAGCTGTAAACATATACTTCAGAATTTCAGAACTTTCTACTTATTTTTGGGCATTGCATTCTTTCACAGGTTAGAGGGCTTAAATTGCATTAGGTTAGCTTTTAGGTTCATTAAATGTTGTGTATATGTTGGCTGCATCCCATGATTCCATAGTGTAACTGCTTCACATTTGTTGATGCATGCACATGGTGGAATATTGGAACTTGGAAAAAAATTTTCACGTCACATGTTGTAAAGAATCCCCAGTAATTTTTGTACGATATAATTAATTTGACATGATTCATAGCAGGTTGTTCAACACGACCAAGTAAGTGTCTGTAATATTTTAAGTCATAACATTTTATGATAATCGCAAGACATAACATGCACTTTCAGTTATTTAGCTAGTTTTCTTCTAGAGAAAGTTTTAATGGTTTAATTTACTGTTTTAATATCTACAGACAGTTGGTATAATGCTGTGAAGTAACATTGTGTGATGTATAGGTGAGCTAGGCTGTGAACACACGACAGGGTCTGTGCTCCTAGCAGAATATCAAGATAAAAGTGATAGTTGATCTTATTCGAGTAAATATATTTGATCTGTAATACTATTGTATATGAATATTTATTTATGTTAATGTGATTAGATTTATAATTGTTTCAGTTATTACAAGTTGTTCTGAAAAAAGTTTCAATATTTAAGAGAAGGTAGTTAAACAATGTTAAAAAAAGAAATTTCTATATTTGAAGAGAAAAATTATACGCTCGGACTGGGGCTTGAACCCAGGACCTTTTGCACTTTAGGCAAATGCTCTAACCGAGTGAGCTACTTGTGCAAGTTCCAAACTAAATGCAAATTTTTCTCTTATATACGCTGTTAATTCCTGTGCACCAAATGCTATGAAACCTTTGCTTCTATCTTGCAAATGGCAGCTTCTTTATTAAGAAGACATTTATTTGGGAATTTTACATTACTTTATAAAGCCAGTACCGCTTCTTTCAATGTTTTTATTATTCATTTCATACATTTCAATGATGGATAAATCATATTTGAAGAGAAAAATTATATGCTCAGACTGGGCTTGAACCCAGGATCTTTCATGCTCAGACTGGGCTTGAAGCCAGGACCTTTTGCACTGTAGACGAATGCTCTAACCGATTGAGCTACCTGAGCAAGTGCCAATCTAAAAGCAAATTTTTCTCTTATATACACTGTTAATTTCTGCACACCAAATGCTATGAAACCTTAGCTTCTATCTTGCAAATGACGGCATCTGAGCCAGGAATCGAACCGTAAACCTTCAGCTTTATGCACTGGTGCTCTACTACTGAGCTAATTCAGGCTTCCTCCCCATCCTACAACTTTGTCTCTTTAACCTCTCTCTTGATCCTTAAACTCCAACTCCACAGCATGACAGGCCTAAAAGGTCCTTAGCATACTATCCAGCTGCAGCCTCACATCCACTTATTTTGCAAAACTGAATGATCATATAGCCAGTATAGGGGTGACATGTGGTCTGCATGTCGAGTCCCCAGCTGTTAAAACTGGTTTTCTGAACCTGGAGCTGCTACTTATTGTAACTACACAAATTTCTTATGATGCTGAATGGGCATTGGTCCCATTCTGACTGAAATTCCAAAAAAAAAAAATTCTTCCCACATGGGATTTCACAGCTCCATAAAATTCAACTTTATAAGACGGCAATAAGGCCTATCATATTGTATGAACCTGAATCATGAATTTTGACCAGTACAATAGAAGGACTTCTCCGGAATTGAGAGCAGAAGATTTTAAGGAAGATCTATGGACTAACATGTGAGGGTGGAGTTTGAAGAATTAAAATGAACCACGAGTTATATAGATTGTTTAATTCATTTGATATAGTAGCAACTGTGAAAGTGCATAGATTGGAATGGTTGGGCCATGTTTTGAGAATAGAAAACACAAGGAGTTTTAATGTATGCTGACGATGTGGTTATTATTCAAGAAAATGAAAATAATTTGCAGTACTCTTTATATCAATTAAATCAGTTATGCCAAGAATATAATTTCAAAATATCAAAAGAAAAAACAAAAATAATGGCATTTTGGGGAAACTATCATATAAGATCAAAAATCGTAATAGACAACAAACCTCTGGAACAAGTAACAAATTTTATTTTTCGAATATAATTTATCCTTCTATGAGAAGTGTTAAATTAATAATAAAATCGTTAACAAATTTTAATTATTTGGGTTGTAATTTTACTATAAACACAAAAACTGAAAGAGACATACATATGAAACTGTCGAAATTTCAAATGATATGCGGAACTATACATAAAACAATAAAGAATAAAACAAGAAGAGATACTAGATTGAAGTTTTATAAAACATTGGCAGTTCCTGCATTACTTTATGGGAGCGAAACTTGCGTAATGACCAAAAAATTGCAAAGTAGAATACAAAACGCAGAAATGAACTTCCTTAGAAGAACAAAAGGTTGCACAAGATTGGATCGGATAAGGAATGAAGATATAAGAACAGAGTTAAATATATATCCATTGGATGAGAAAATCAGAGAATATAGAGAGAAATGGTTTACACACGTGGAAAGAATGAATGTATCAAGATTACCAAGAGCAGCATTCAACTACAAGCCAAGAGGTTCAAGGAATGTAGGAAGGCCAGTGAAAAGATGGACAGAACAACTGTGAGGCTGAACAGGCAATTTGCCTAGCCCGTGAAGTGAAGAAGAAGAAAACACAAGGACAATCAAAAACATTTTGAGTGAGAAAGAAAGGAAGACCAAAGTTGTGATAGATGGATGATGTGGAAGAGGACTTGAGATTGATGGAAGTTAAGAGGTGGAGAAGTAAGACATTGGATGGACAAGAATGGGCATTTATCTTGAAAGAATCCAAGGTCAAACTGAAAGGACTGTAATGCTATGAAAAAATGCGGACTCGAACCACAAATCCCTCTGCACCAAGGCATCATGCCTTAAACCACTCCTCTATGGCACAGGACCTTGATACTTCTACCCTAGAAGATATGCTATTCTTACAAAATAATACCATAACTCAGAAGGGAACTGTCAACTTCTAACTCACTGGCACTATTGAACCCATAGGTTCATGGCTGCACGGACATAAACTCTCCATACATCCCTATCCTAGCTGTTTTCCAATCATTCTCTTTATAATCTACTTCCTTCAAATCATGGATAATGTTATTCTCCCACCTCATTCTTGGTCTACCAACTGGGTGTCTTCCCTCTGGTTTTCCTACAAGAAGCTTCCATGCATCTTTCATTCCCCATTCATGCCACACGTCCTGCCCATCGCAGTCTACGAGACTTAACTGTTCTTATTATATCTGGCTTCCTATAAAGACCATGAAGTTCACTGTTATGAAAGTCTTCTCCATTCACCTGTCTGTTCATCTCTCTTTGGTCCAAAAATTTTCCTAAGAACTTTATTCTCAAATAGTCATAATCTCCTTTCCTCCCTTAAAGTAAGAGTCCATGTTTCGCATCAATATAATATAACTGCCAAAATCTGCCTTTAAATTTCTCTCAAAGAAGCATTGTGATGTACCAAGGCCATGTGCAAAAATTTACGTCATTTTTAATTGCAAGGCACAGAGATTGAAGCCAGAATCCAGCAATGTCAACCCATTGTATGGAATGGATGGACTCCCTGCATGAGTAAGAGCAGAATGAAGTGAGGTGGGATGCATCATGAATGGCAGGTAGTGAATATTATCCAATCTACCAATTCAGGTGTTATATTATTTAATAAATAAGATGAATCTGCTACATCTTACCTCATAAATATTTGTCTTTCATTTGACATGTTTCGATATGCTATCTATATCATCGTCAGCTTGTCCAGACTGTTGATTTTTATGTTGCCAGCTCCAGATGTTGACTCCCACTTCATCTTTAGGTTGACCAAAGAATTTGTAAATCAAATCTTTTTCCCCAGGAATTTCAAAATTCATTATTCTATTTTTATTCTTCTAGATGTAATCCACAATTGCGGGGAAAAAGATTTGATTTACACATCCTTCGATCGACTAAAAGATGAAATGGGATTCAACATCTAGGACTGACAACATAAAAATACAACAGTCTGGACAAGCTGACGATATGGACAGCGTATCAAAACATTTTGTCAAATGAAACACAAATGTTACGTGCTCATCATCATCATCATCATAATCATCCATGCAAGTATTAGGCCGTGTGGCCTATTACAGTCTCAAAGAGGAATTTTCCATCCAGCGCTTTTTTTGGACGTCCCAGCGATCTTCTGCCTTGGGGCAGTAGCAAAGTATGGCTTTTATTGTTACTTCCTATTGTAATTTATTAATAAATTCTCCATAAATATTGCAATTTTATTTTTCAGAACATTCTGTATTATCACATGAAATCCGTTGTGACATTAATTTTGTGGGGAGGAGGGGACAGTTTTTACTGTTTCATGAATTTTAGAAATATATTCTGTTGTTCAGTGAAATGAGGCCACCTAATCTATAGAATGTTTGGTCTTTGATTAAACAGCAGTTGTTATTTGTGTTCATAAAATTTCATTTTAAATTTAAGGAGAGATTTCACATGGGTCAAGTAAAATAAAATTCGGAGAAATAATAGAACTACTCTGACAGCTATAGTCTGACATCTTCAAGTAAAATTCTGGATTGAACCCACCAGTGCTGAGAGTAAACGTTAGAGAGGATAGAGAAAGAGATAAACATGCTAATGCGGTATTGCCATATCTTACTGACACCTGTAATGCTCGAACATACTACTGAAGGTGCCCAAATGATTTTGACAATGTAGATTTTCCTTGTGTATTTATGAGGAGTTCCACTGACAGTTTTACCAAACGTAATAACAAAAAAAATGGCAATCGACAAGTCCGCTCCAATGCTATTGTTGTGGAATCTCTCTCGAGTGCATTCAAGGAAGAAGTGAAGAAACTGTTATTGTGGCAATACTGTGTACAGGTTTGTTTGGTGATTCTATGCCATCTACATAAATTCAAATAAAAAAAAACTGAAAAACACACAATTAATTTTGATGTTATATTTAAATATTAATACTTTCCAATACTGGAAAATATTATTTTTGAAAAGATAAATTAATGCTTGAACCCCATTATTTATTGCTGCAGTATATGAATAATTACTTGAGAGAAATAGAAGGTGCAGCATGAGTCAGTCAACCAAAATTGAAATAAAATTAATTTTCTGTTCATACTTCATTTCTTGCTGCTTGAAAACAGCTAGTCATTTGTTACCAATAAGCCAGTGTTGCCAGTATTTCTAAACAAATGTCCATCATAGAATATCAAGTTTCTGACTATGCTGCAACCATGTGCATTGGTTAACTGACTTATGCACACTCTGTATATATATATATATATATATATGTTGATTTTTTCCCCAAAAAAAATGCGAGAAATGTCTTAAAATGAAGTGAGAAGTTGAGCTCAAAGTAACCTAAAATTACCATATTTACAATGTAAAATATGTATTAGTTATTGCTCAGACAGCGTAGCCAACTTATCATAAAATCCTTGTAACAAGCAAGTGAATGCTAAACTTAATGTGGTGTACTAATTCACCCATTTTTTCACCCTAACTTGCCTACTATTGTAGGTGGGATAGAATCCTCTTATGTGTGAGCAAATATATTAGCAATTGGCAGTAGCGAGGACATGTGTTATCACATTGACCAACATGATGCTAGTAGTCACATATTTTCCAATCAAATAATCACAGGTGGCACAGTGCCATAGAATAGTCATTTGTTCTATTGGCTGTGAAGATTAAACACACGCCCTCAGTGGCATTGAAGCCTCATGGAGTGAAGGAAACAGAAGATCAGTAATTCACATATTTTCTGGGGTTTTACTTGAAATTGTCAGGGTGTAAACACACATTATTTCAATTAAATTATTTTTAGTCTGATCATCTTACCTCAATATTAATGTTGATTTGTTCTTGAATATGTTTTGATTATATCATAATCATCATCAGCATCTTGCTCAGACTGGGCAAGGACAAATCAACATTAATATTGAGGTAAGATCATCAGACTAAAAATAATTGAATTAAAATAACCTCAAAATATCACTTCCTAAAATAATATACATATTTTATTTTGAGTCTGTTTATCTTACCTAAATATTAATGTTGATTTGTTCTTGAACATGTTTTGATTGGATCTGAATCATCCTCAGCATCCTGCCCAGACTCCAAGATACTGAGGATAATTGGGATCCAATCGAAACATGTTCAAGAACAAATCAACATTAATATTTAGGTAAGATGAAGAGACTCAAAATAATTAAAAGAACCTCAAAATATTACTTCCTAAATAAAACATTAATTACAACTATTTAATTGTAAACACATATACATTTTTCTGGAATATATATCAACTACGAGGGCTGTACAATAAAGAATGGTCATTATTTTTTTTCTTGTAACATACCTTTATTCATCCTCAGAGTTTTGATGGTCCTTCTCAAAGTAGTTCCCTTTGGATGCAATGTACTTGTTTCAATGTTTCTGCCAGTCTGTGAAGACATGATGAAAACCATTTTTTTTTATGTCTTTCAAAACTTACTCTGCAATCTTCACGACTGCTGGAGTTGGAAACACCTCCCGTGAAGGTGTTTCTTCAGATTCTATCTACCTACAAAGGTGTAACAGCCCAATGTTGAGCCTTAGTCTCTCCTTTGTTATGAGATGCTAGACCAGATTAATATCATCAAAATTTAAAGGAAATGACACTATGAGGTTTTGATGTTACACTTAAATTTAATACTTTCTAATACTGGACAATATTATTTTGAAAAGAAAAATTAATGCTTGAATTGGGACTTGAACCCCGGACCTCTGGTTCTATGCACCAGTATGAAATCTGTTACACCATCCAAGACAGGATACAAACATCAACATTTTTACACGCTTTATATCGTATTAGCTTGACCTGTATCTATCTATGTAACAGAATCTTTCAACACGATTTTCACCTACTTAAAAACATTGGATCGACTTGAAACTTTGTATACATGTGAAGGACCAATGACAATACAATAATTTCATAAATTTTTTTCCAAGATCCTAGTCAGGATCTTCAGGACATCAAAAAAATAAAGACTGGTATAATAGGTTGCGGACTTATCAACTTTTTAGTTCATTGTTGTAAGAAATTAATATTATATCCTCTGGTAGCTCAGTTGGTAGAGCGGTGGACTGTAGTGGTATATAATTTCAGTAATCTATAGGTTGCAGGTTCAAATCCAGCCCCGGAGGATTTTTTTTAGATTACTTTTAGCTCATACTACAGTAGTATCAAATTTAAAGATATTTACATTTTTCTTATTCTGTAAAATATTAATGACAATTGTGTAAACTTACCACATTGTAATTTATCCAAAAAATATGAGATGGATACGATTAACTATAACAATTTATCTATATTAAAATATTCAACAAATATTTTAATAATGTTAGATAATAATTTAAAAAAATATATAATTATATTCGTGCCTAGACACTAAAAATATCATAAACAATTAAATTTTCATGGGATTCCCGGTTTATGACAATCAATTAAACTAAAAATAAAAAATAAATAATAGTTTAAAAAACTAAAACATCACACTTTATTAGAAAACCGAAATAAAAGATAAATAATAGTTTAAAAACAACGCGCTTTATTAGAAAACCGAACAAAAAAATTAAAATAATTTTAATTTCCAACACGCTGAAGCAGTTTGGAATTTCTGCCCCTTGTTGTGGCGACAATTTGAAGCAATATCTTAATTCCCTTCGTTGTGGCGACAATTTGAAGAAGTATTTGTCCAAAATAATAAATCAGAATTACTGGTTCTGGTTGGGTTTGATTTTCCGGTAGAGCTAGATTCTTTTCTCAGGGTCGAAATTGGTACACAGGATAGGAAAACACTTCACAATCATAAGATCATTGATAACTGTTTCTTGTAGAAATAATTCCACATTTATTAACTTTGTAGTTTCCCAGCAGATTAAGTATATTTAAGTGAAATTATTCTTCACTACTAACTAAAATAAATTCTTTTCTTTTCTGAAATCAATTACATTTTTTTTATCAAGAGAGCTCTATTTAGTTCTATCTTTGTTGAATGTTAGATGCAGACTGCTAGAATACTTCTGTTATAATATTAAAGAACATTATTACATCACATGATTTTAATTTAAATTCTATTGGTTAAAGGTCCATTAAATACCATGTTTAAATTTTATTGGTTAAAATCAAAAAGTTAATTGTTTTTAACATCCAATCAGAATTTAGTATGCTTTTATTTTAAAATATTAAGTTAAGCAGGTGTTCTTATTACAGTTATAACAGAAAGCTTTATATTTCAGGCAACAATGACTTAAGACACAATTTTAAAAGCATTATTTAGAAAGACTGTTATATAATACAATTCTTTCTTGTTAATTGTTATTGAGACATTTTTATTCAACAATAAACAACAATTAATTATTTAGATGTTTTTCTTTATTTAAGTTATATTTAAATATTAAAAGAATATAAAATTATCAACTTAACTTTCATATTTAATATGATATTAAAATACTGCTATAACGCTTGGGATAAAATTAAAGTGGTCAACAAAAAAAATCATCTCCAACACATCTAGAATAAAACTAGAGTTATCTACAAAAAAAAAATGTACCATTAAAAGCGTGGGGTGCTTTTTATGGTTTTTATGTTTTCTTCTTAGAGACTTTACTTTTACCAATATCTGTTTATTATCAAATATATTAATTGTTATAGAGCACCCCATGCTTTTGATGGTAATTTT